>JAPDOI010000003.1:3830000-4562500 GCA_029168955.1 Aplectana chamaeleonis
TGCGGGGTATAACTCGTCCACACGCGCGCGCTACCCGTGGATTTCCGACAGGAATTGAAACCTACGGGTGTGCAAAACCCTTGTATGATGTGCACACCTTCACAGCTACAAAGCCGAAACTGGTCTCGCTTTGTGTTGCTTTGCAGCGTTGTGAAGAGAGCGAGGTGGACGAGTTGTCCGCCACCCCGACAAGGCAAGAAGCGAACAACTCTCTCCCTTGAAACGCAATGAAACCGATTTTCTTCAGACAAAGATCAAGTGAGGCTCCTGTTCTCCTGAATGTCAGCTATTCCCGATAGTAAAACACGAATTTGTGGGAAAATAGGGACAGCATGCGGTGATTTGACGAGCTAACTCCCGCAGCCGCCGTGAGGATTAGCTTCGAGCCGACGGGGGGTAAGCGTTATGCCCGAAATGGGCGGGGCAAGGGCGGAGTCAACTGTCACCAACTGACCAGGTGGCCGGTCGTGAAAAAGGTGTGAACGAAGGTGCGAGGAACGCAATTATAGCGTCGCTCTGACTACGGCATCTTCGACCAACTAATGAGCCATGCCGTAAAATAGCGTGTTTTGGTGTGTCGATTGCGTCCAACACAACTCATTCTACGAAATCATGGAAAAAAATTCACAACAATGTTCTTTTAATTTGCCTGTACACACCGAAGCTCAGCCTAAATTGGAAATGCTTTGTCGTATCAATCTCTCTATAAGTAAGTTATCACGTAACTTAAGTTCTCTTCTAAAATAAAACAAGGAAGTCCAGGAATGCATTCTCCAAGGTAGCAGAAATTTCCATGGTGTCGTACAATGAGTAGTGTTGGACGCGATCGACACATAAAAACACGGTATTTTAGGGCATGAGAATCTCGTTCTCTGTCCGACGTTAGCGTTCGAGTCAAAAGTAAAGATTTGGCATCGCCATATTTTCGAGAAACTAGAAATATACTCAGTGAAAAGGGGAAGGTAAAGAAAAATAAAAAAGTTTCGAAATATTCTAGAGAATGAATTGGCGTAGAATATTTTGGTTTTTGGGAAATGTAGTGAAATAGCTGAAAGTATGATTTGGCAGCCGAGTTTGCACCAGCTATTGATAAATCTTGTGCAATTCGCGAGAACGCATTTCATGAGCTTATTCGTAGAGCTTATCAAAGCAAAATGATAAGAAAAACAAAAACGTGATATGGATCAAACAGTTGATCCATCTTCACTGAACATGAGTTGACTGCAGCATTTCAGCTCCCGAAAAAAAGTTTCACTGCTTCTCATATCACGCATGATTTTGTTTGATAAGCTCTACGGATAAGCTCATACAATGCGCTCTCTCGTTCTGCACAACACCTATCAATAGTAGGTGCAAACTCGACTGCCAAATCATACTTTCAGCTATTTCACTACGACGCCTTGTATCACCAAGAAGTGGTATATGCTGGCTGAATAAGCACTAAACATTACCATTAGGCAACTTGTTAACGTGTTCCAGTCCCTTCACCCGTTTCATTGCGACCTTCAATGCCGCATGCTCCGGTTTTTCCCGTTTTCTTTGGACCGCTCCAAGCCGGTTGCCCATTGTGTTAGTTGGTTAGTTGTGTCAGTAGAGCTGGAACATTTGGTAATGTTGACTATGGCTCCACATAATGGAAATCAGGAATCTGAATAAATTCATCGTTTCACTTCGGTCAAATTGAACAACAAGGCTCCCGGACTTCTACTGCAAAATATCTGCCAATCAGAGACATTTCTTTGGGATGTGTCACCGATGCCTGACTCCCATGAAGAAGATTAAGCCTGATGTATAGGTTGGAGGCTGAACGCACCGGCGGTGTCCTGAAGCTTGGTTAGTAGGAAGCAGGTCCACCCACAACGGCCCTGCTTGATGTTAGAATGAAACCATACTCGTCCTATACTCCCATTCAAGTTACTGACAATGAGATAGGTAGATAAAATCAGATGAGGCTTCGTCCATGGCATGACGCTGTTTATGTCTATTGCTGTTGATAATGAAATCTTGCTCTGCTCGTATCAAGTCAAAAAGGACCGTTTCGCTTGTGCAATACCGGCGAGACGGTGCAGCCTGTGGAGTGTTCTACTCTCACTGAGATTCCCTAGGTCGGCAACGTCTGATTCGGGTAAAAAAAGATTCGGACATACAAATGAACAAACAGGACCTTCTGCTGGTTTTCGGGACTATATATGAAGTTTTCAAAGTATTAGGTTGATGCAAATGTTTCCCGACTTTTCACGACTCTGAATAGAAAACATTTATTTCCAAAACAAACAAGGCTCACCCAACAAAATAATTTCCATCACATTCAAAGATCCGTCGTCTTCGATTGGCCAAGGATCCTGAATTCCCGACGCGTAGAACTCTGGTTGTTTCGAGTTGAAGTATTCTTCTAATTCCATTTTGACCACGTCATCGTTAGTGAACTGTTTTCTATCCAGAAAGTGCTGCATCGAGCGGGAGAGATGTTAGTGGGAAGGGGCAAGATCTGGGCTATAGGAAGGGTGAGGAAGAACTTCTCTGAGAGTTTTGGCCGCGAAATAGCCGGGAAATAGCCCACCAGGCTCCGCAACGGCTCATGGTGGGTTATTTCCCGGCTATTCCGCGGCTAATTCTCGGCTTCCCATGGAACTGACCAGAAGTAGCCGAGAAATAGCCGAGATATAACCGAGAAATATTAAGAAGTAAACAAAGTTAACCAAGACGCAACCGTCGCCGGCTAGCCGAGCCACCACCTGGGGCCGCCAGCGGTTGGGCGGGGCCTCCTTAGAGTAAACGAGGTCCACGTACCTAGAACTTGGGTAATTAAACCGACGGAGGAGCTGACATCTGAGTTATGCCTCTGGAATGCCCCGTATATCTGCCTGGAGAGCATGATTTCTCGGCTATTTCGCGGCTATTTCGCGGCGAGCATTATTTAGCGGCTATTTATCGGCTATTTCGCGGCGAGCATTATTTGGCGGCTATTTAGCGGCTTATACGCGGCAAGCAGGCATTTCGCGGCTATTTCTCGGCCAAAACTCTCAGAGTTCCAAGTCCGGGTCCAGCATTTTCTGTCGGGTTATCCGAGATACGTGTGGCTGAGCATTGCCGTGAAGAAGACGAACAGTGTTCATTCCAGTCCAATTAATGCGTATCGCCTCAGCCAAACGTACCTGCTGTGAGCAGTAGACCTCGGCAATCACGGTGGTGTTCTATGGAAGCAGCTCTCAGTAAATTGGTTCACAAATGTCCCACCACACGCAGAGTATCAGCTTCCGCTGGTGCTTTTCCGGCTTCGGTGTGGACCGCGCTACTTGCCCAATGTCTGCCCACGTCCTTTTACGCGATATGTTGAACTAGCGACACCACTTTCCTTTCCTGAGACAGTGTCGTTGAGCCAAACAAAAGTGCGCTTTCTTGAGAGCAGTTCAGTGCATGTCTCCACGCGGCGAAGTTTGTCGCTCCAATAGTTGGGGATCCGAACGTTGAGCTTGGAAACCTTTGCAATTGTGAACCAAGTGACGAACGACAGTTGATTGAGCTCATCCAAGTCTGCTGCTCGTCTCCCATGTGGTTTGGCTCGGATCGCCTTCCACTTGCTCGCGCAGCTCGTCGTTGTCGAGCTTCAATGACCTTCCTGATCGCTTCTTCTCTTCCACCTCGTACTGCCCAACTCTAAACTTGCTGAACCAACCGTGTACTGTAGTTTTGGGAACAGAAACCTCTCCGAGCGACTGCACCATGCGGCGGTAGGAATCCGTAGGTTTCATCCCGGATTGGTAGTCGTAAAGAAGGCAGGTGCGAATTTGGTCGCGTGACAGCATTGGAAAACTTGACATGTCAACGATTCTGCCGAAGGAATTGAGAAGCTTGTCTGTTTTAAATATAAGCGCTGATATGCTCTACATATATACGGAAAAGGAAACTGGAAATTTCTTCGATTTTGAAGATACTTTTAAAACTCTCGAAATGCTCTAAAAACTCTGGAAACTTTCTAATCAACCTAATCTTTGCTGTGCACGTCGCAAAATTTTGACCAGGCATAGCACGAAACTTGAATTTCTATGGGCAGCGTTGTGCACCTGTGCACGAACTGGCATCTTTGCGCCTTAAAGGCAGTGTTCACGATAAAAGTCGTTTTTCTGTTTTTCCGCCTATCTTGAAAACGGTCCCATGCTGATTTCAATGATATCCCTGGAATCATACAAGACCCACTGGAAACGGAGTTATGGCCCCTCAAAATTCAGCTAGGGAAGCATTGCGGACGAGTTGTCCGAGGCTTGTAACTCCCGTTTTTTGCGGCCGATGTGTGCGAGCTGACCTGAGTAAATAGAGACGTTGAGAATGAAGGGGAGAACGGGGCTTTTGATCGGAAACCATCGCTCATCTAACCACGAATTCAGTTCAACTGTTATAGGACGTGGGCGGAGTGGCCCAATGGGTTGGATGGCCCACGAGATTTTCATCCACCTACCAGCCGTTTTTTGTCGCACTTCTGCTCTTAATCTTCATTGAGGGACCCAAAGCTTGCGTTCTAGCCAAAAAAAAACGTACAACTTTTTCTTCGTGAACACTGCCTTTAATAGCTTGATTTTTATCTCACTTTTCGTTAAGCAACCTTTGTGGCTTTACAGCTGTTTCCGAACAGAACAGATCCCTGCAGTTCCCTCAAGAACTTCTGCCATCGTAAACACTGCGTTTGTGTCAGAAACGAATCGGCCAGGGAAAAAACTGCAGAAGAGTAAACACTCTTATCTTCGCTTCCATCGCAGAAGCGAAGACACGGTTTGTTGGATTATGCAGGCCGCCTTTTCTGCGTGGTTCGCATGATGTTCGATATCACACTAAATTTAAGCTCAGTTCTGCAAGTTTGTGTGTCTCTGTTTCGCGTTCTCCATTCAATCATTATGTTGGTGCAGCTTCCCCTTGACTTACTTGACTTAATCGGTTGGCTTTCGCCTGACGCGGTCATTCCGCATCTTCACCGAGGTGTGCCGTCCTAGTAGTCAGCCGTGTCCATTTTTCACGGTCTTCAGCCACAATTTGAACACATTCCATCCAGCTGTCACTATTCCATTTCCTGCGAAACGAAACATCGCGCCTGAACTGTCTTTCGATGCCGAGTGACTTCAAATCCTCTTTAACCACATCCGTCCAGAACTTTCGCCTACGCCCAGGTGGCCGTTTCCAGACAGGATTTGGAAGCATTTTTAAAGCGTGTTGTACGAGACGATCCGGCGTTCTTCTTAGTATATGCCCGAGCAGTCGAAGTCGACTTTCCATTGCTGCTTGAGATGGCGTTAGGAGATGCTGGCACCTCCCTCGCGTCAAGCGTTGATGTACTGCGTCGATTTCCTTGTAAAGGTCTTCGTTATGGCATACACGTGGCCAGAAATATCCAAGCAAACGCCTAAAAAGCTTCCTCTCCGTGCAATCCAACCTTTCCATCTGCGTTTTCGGTGCTGCCCACGTCTCCGATCCGTACATCATGGTAGGGCGAATAGCGGATAGGTAGACGCGCAACTTGACTTCCTTCGCGATGGGGGTAGACCACAAACACTTGGTTAGAGAATTAAATGCAGACGTAGCTTTCGCACATCGTTGTCGAATATCCGCTGCATAAATACCATCGTTCTTCAGCAAACAGCCCAAATAACAGAAATCGTCCACCAGTTCGATACGTTGTCCGTCCACACAAACTCCCGTAGAAGGCCTCTGAGAGACCCACATCTGCTTGCATTTGTCGGTACGAAGACGAAGTCCATAGGCTGCGGCATACTTCGAAACGAGGTTCACAATCCTTTGCAGTTTTGCGTTGTTTTCAACGAATAACACAATGCCGTCGGCGGAAACTGTTCTGCAACTCTACGCATGATGTCATCAACGGCGAAGTTGAAAAGGAAAGGTCCTGCAACGGCTCCTTGCCTTACTCCTGTTTTCACCTCGAAAGCTGACGTGAATCCGACAGGTGTACGAACTGCTGCTGTTGTTCCTTTGTTCATGTCCTCGATTAACCGAACATACTTTTCCGGGACTCCATCTGCTCGCAGAGCATTAAGCAACCGATCACGTTGAGGAGAGTCGAACGCGGCTTCCAAGTCCAAAAAGGCAAGCTGTAATGGCTTCGAATACCGCTGCCACGATTCAATTACTCTTCTCACGACGAACACTTGGTCGATGGTCAATCTTGCAGGTCGAAAACCGGCTTGATCATCCCTGGTCGTTCTTTCACGATGTTTGATAAGTCGCTCGAGAATGATACGTTCTGAAACCTTGTACATGACACGAAGTAGAGAGATTCCTCTGTAGTTCTTAGGATCCGTGACGGATAGCTTTTTGTGAAGAGGTACGATGATCGCATGTCTCCACGAATCGGGTATCCTTTCGCTCATCCAAATTGCACGGATGGTGTTGGTCATTTCACGAATCCCAAACGGAGGAAGAGCTTTCAGCATTTCAGCAGTGATGTTGTCATCTCCACCTGCCTTTCCATTCTTCATTTTCCGGACACAATCCAAAAATTCAGACTCAGTCGGCGGTTCCTCACTGACATCGTAATGTGCTCTCTGAACATGCGGGAGCTCAGGTACTGATGGCGCTGGACGATTCAGTAGTGAACTGAAGTAACCCTTCCATATTGGCAGCGTTGCATCACCAACTGCAACTCCATTGGTAGTGTTCAGGACAGGAGAACATCTCTTCATCTTCCCGCTATACTGTCGCAGCAACGTGTAGGCTTTCTTCGGATTCTTCTCCTCCCAAGCCTTCTCGAACTCCTTAGCTCTACACGTCCACTCTCGTTCGCGGTCACTTTGAAGCTGCCGACGCAACTTCCTCCTCAGACGCTTCTCCTCCACGAAGTTTCCTGCAGTTCGGAGAGCACATACTCTGTTGTAGGTAGATGTAGTTTCTTCTGAGACGTAGGCGAACTTCTTCTTAGGCTGTACAACCGGGAGTACCTCTTTCGAAGCGTCCTGGATGCACTTGACAAAAGAATCGGCGTCGCAAAGTTTCTTCTTAGTCCGTACTCCGATGTGAATAGAAACGCGTTGTCGAAAATTCCTTCTGCACTCTTCATCTCTGAGACTTGTTATGTCAATCCTCTGGAGAGGCTTAGCCCCTCGCTTCCTCTTATGAATCCTCGCAGTGAAGTTCAACAGAACAGGACGGTGATCCGAATCGAATGCGACATCCCACACAGCTCTGAATCTTCGAATGTCCGATACTGGAATATTCCTCGTCAGGACATAGTCGAGCTGTTGTTTCAAAGTTGTCATCTTCCGCTTCCGCTGCTCTTCTGGAGATAGCTGGGTTGGTCCCTGCCACGTAAGCTGATGGCGACGACGATTCCTCTTGAATGTCGACGCAATAATCAGACCACTGCGTTCACAAAAGTCGACAAGGCGGTAGCCATTGTCCGATGTTTGCTCCACTGGGTAGAACCATTTACCGAGTACTTCGGATTCCTGATCAAGTCCCATCTTCGCATTTGCGTCAATCCCCACGACAACAGCATGTTGACAAGGTATCCTGGCCAGCAACGTATTGAATTCCTCATAAAACGCATCCTTCGAATTGTCTTCAGCGGTTTCAGTGGGCGCATGAGCACTCACTATCCACAGATTGAATCCTCTGTGATCCCGCAGTCGTACGAATGCACTCCGGCACGACGTTGAGCCGAACTCCTTGACCATACCATTAAAATCCTTCCTTACAGCTATTGCACAGCCTCCCACTCTCCTATCGTCAGCGTTATCGCAGTAGATGGTGTACTCTCCGACGCTGATGACGGGTATATCCTTGAGGCGCGTTTCGTACAAAGCAGCAAACGATGCATGGAAATAGCTCAGAAGTCTGGATAGCGCAGTTTTTTGGATATCACTCGACAGCGATCGACACTTCAGGGTGGCGAAATTGTGGCTTGTGGCCAAAGACTCCATGACTACTTAGGTACGGATCCTAAGGTGTTATGGACCAGAGGCCTTAATGTGCCGGACGGCGACACCTTTATGCAATGTGTGGGATACTTTCGCGATATAGTTGTGCCCGCTATATCGCTCGAACGTTCCCTGTGTACACTCAAACGTCTGCTGGATTCAGTAGAAGCAGGGGCACCAACGAGCAGGTACCAACAGACTTGTATACACACCTCTCTACAGTGCGTCCCATAACCATACGACCACCCCCCGATATTGGCGTTCCTGAAACAATGACAAGTTCAGTTGTTTCGGCGTTGTGCTTTTCAGATTCTACGTTCAAAATAAGGGTGGGGTACGAGATTCCGTCTCTTTTTTTCCTTTCAAATCTTTTTATAACAACTTTTTGAGTTTATGCTGCTGTTTCTAAACCATACGACCACTCAAACAAAACACATTTCATTCAAAGAAAAACGCAACAACCCAGAAGTTTAGAAGTCTATAGGTCGTCCACGCTGCTTAACTACTTCAAATAGCCTACTTGCATACTTGCAGTTAGGCTGTTCATAATCGATGAGTCGATTCTGTTCCATGCTGCCTCGATCGCACGGTTCAGCTCCGCGACTGAATGAAACTGGCGATTCATCATGCAATCCTATCTGAAGACGAATCCCCACAGGTTTTCCACTGGATGTCGGTCAGAAATACGGACTGGCTACGTCAGGGAAGCGGTTTTATGCAATCTGAGCCACTCTCTGTTGACCGGATTGCGTGGATGCTTGCGTTATCCTGCTGAAGAACATGACTCTGACGGTTTGTCGGCGTCATGAAGGGAAGAAGGTGGTACTCGAGGTTGGTCTGGTAATCATACCAGTCCATCTTGTTAGATACGAACGCTAAACTCAAAACCGAGTAACCGCAGAACGCGCCCCACACCATTACACTACCTCCACCAAAGTTACGTCGCTGAAGTTGACTGAATTCTTCCGGAAAGCGCGCCACTAAAACTGTGAGCTGTCCTGTCCGTCCAAGTCAAACTTCTTTTTATCCGAAAACACGACCTGATCATTTATTTTCGGGAACAAAGAGTCTGTAAGGCAATAGTGTGAAACCCTCCTACCTTTGTTCAGTCTCTTGTCAGAATACATTCAGCAAACTCTAGTCGCACAGCCTTGTGACGTTCGGTGAGTCGTGGGGTCTTTTCTCTCCTGATGTGGGTGCTGCTCGAAATCACCCTCGGAACCGTAGATCTCGGATGACGTAGTTGTAGGTCTGCGCGAATGTGATTGACAAACGACGAGCTGTATGAAGCTCCCTTCAAAATCCATCGCTCTCCATTAGCGGACACCTGTCGGTGGCGGCCCATGGAATCGAAGTGCACCGTATGTTTCAGAATCCTTCAAATGCTGAAACACAGCACTGTGAGAACGCTCTAATACGAACGGATGCTGTTGCCTGTGCGATGGAGAACGTCACATCGTTGCGCCTTCTTCGGAATACAGCAACATAACTCGATGCATTGTCGAAGTCTCTGCTGACCTTCTTTCGTAATGTGTTTAGAACGGGAGAGCCCTTCGCGACGCTTTTCGCGACGGTAGAACGGGAGTTAACGGCGTGTCCTCACTAGTGGTCGTATGGTTTTGATACAGCATAAAATTAAAAAAGTTGTTATAAAAAGAATTCAAATCCAAGAGCAGAAGCGGAATCCCGTACTCCACCCTTATTTTAGACAAAGAATCTGAAATACGCATTGGCGAAATTACTGGATCCCTAATTCCTCGGGAAGGCCAATATCGGGGGTGGTCGTATGGTTATGAAACGCACTGTATAGGGTGCTCTAGCCTTTATTGTTTTTAATGAGAGATGCAGAGTTCTGCTGGAGCCAACAGCGGGGCTCGGTTGTGCCGACCTGGCTGGCTTATTGAGCAAGAAAAGTTAAGAACCCAATATATTATTCGACGCAGAATTTTACGTAGATTTCAAAAACAACCTTCACCGAAACCCTGCCTTCAACGGTTAAAGAGTTTTAGGCGAAAACCGGTGTTTCGTTAAATGAATTAGGCTGAAGGATCGAGAGAATGTTTTTCTAACCTGGAAACACCTGTCGACGCAGAATTCTCTGAAGATCCCGAAAACAAGCATCACCAAAGGTCTACTCCATGCACAAAAAAGTTATGGACGAAAAACGGATAATTTCAGACGAAAAAATGCACTTTGCAAAATGAAGTCGGCTGAGAGAACGGGAACAGGGGTGCGCGGAAAATTCTTTTCGGTAAATTTGTTACCGAAACTTTTTACCGAACTTTTTTTTTCGGTATACGGTAAAAACGGAAAATTCTGTAAAAATTCTGACTTCGACTTTGATATATATATATATATATATATATATATATATATATATATATATATATATATATATATATATATATATATATATATATATATATATATATATATATATATATATATATATATATATATATATATATATCAGGTTGTCCGATAAGTTCTTGCCGTTTTTTTAAATTTTTATAACTTTATTTTTGAACATAAGATAACAACAATTTAATCAATAATGTATTCTCCGTTGTTTGTTATGACTTGCTCCTGTGTGACTTATGACTTGTTATGTTATGTTATGTTATGTTATGTTATGACTTGCTCCTGTTATGTTATGACTGTTATGACTCGAAATTGCCACTTTTGAACTTCGCAAACCAATATCGAGCAGTTCTTTCAGCTATGGCACCCTCTCCGTATACGGCGCAAATCTCTCTAGCAGCTTCCGTGGCTTTGGCACCTCGGTTAAACGCAAAAAGTAGATGGTGTCGAAAATGCTCGTTTTTGTCGACTTGACACTCCATTCAAATGCTCTAAAAATTAACAAAAACTAATCAGAAACAAAAACCAAATAGACTTTCTTGTAGAGCGTAAAAAAACGCGAAATTAACTTCTTTTCGAATATATATATATATATATATATATATATATATATATATATATATATATATATATATATATATATATATATATATATATATATATATATATATATATAATACGATAGCACAAATGAACAATACTATTTTTGTATCATTTTCAATAGTGCATGAGGATAGTGCAAATAATGAGTGAGTTTTACATATTAACCTGAGCTCAACTGCTGAAGCTGATCAGCGAGACGTTGATTTTGAGAAAAAGTAACATTTCAAAATTTTCTGTCGTCAAGGTCTTGCTGTAGTTACACAAAATCAGGGCAGCTGAGGAAAACATCCATTCCGTCTCAGCTGTGCCAGGAGGCGCGCAAAAGTACGTATTGGTTAGTGCGAAAAGGTGCTGGTACGATGATTTCACAATGGAGTCGTTCCAGAACTGCAGTGGATTCAGTGTGGTGTCAGGGGGCTTCAAAAAAAATTTCAGTTCCTGAAATATCTGCTTCAGAACTCTGCTGATATGTATTCCTCGGAGTAGTATTTCGATAAGGGGAGGCACGTGACATAAAAGATGAAAATATCGTTGGATTGTTCAGAAAGTAAGCCAAAAAGGTTAGAAAGAGTGACAAAAAGAAGGATGAAGAAGGATATCGTGTCAAAGGCATGCCATAACAGTAGCGAACCCGTGAAATGCGAGTAAGAAATAGGCCGATTGAGCTAGAAACACCCGAATTTTTTTCGGCAAAAATTTCGGTAAATTTTGAGAAAAAATCGGTAAATCGGTAAATCAAAATTTACCGAAAAACACCGGTAAATCCGGAAAATCGGTAAATCGGTAAACGGAAAATACACACTCCTGAACGGGAACGTATATTTTGAAACCGTAAACGCTATTCGATGCAGAATTTTATAAAGATTTCGCGAACAACCTTCACCAACCTTCACCAAAGGTCTATCTCTAAGCACAAAAAAAGTTATGAACGAAAAACCGGCAGTGACACCCACCCAATCTTGAAAATGACTCTCATGAGTGTTGGCTTGTCACCAGTTTTCCCAATGGTGACGGTTCCCCTCTTCACCCACCAAGAGTTTAAGGTTGGTGAAGTAGAAGGCTCCACCCAACGAAGCTGTGATCCAGAGCCTGTTTAGCAGTACGTCGAAAAGGGTATCCGAGCTCATAAAGAAATTTGGAGGACCCATAGACTACTGAAATCCAATGGATTTTTGTTTTCTATGGTCTGCTCGCGAGTGTCCACATACTTTTGAAACGAACAAAAAGGTTCACAGTGTTCGTGTAATTTAGCTCTACAAAACACATAGAATTAGTGTACGATTGAGCAGAAATGACAACTAAGGGTAAATTCTATGGTTCTGTAAATCGTGATTTCAGAAACCCTTGCTTGCAGTGGAGGAACGGATGCGTGGATTGGAAGCATGTATGAAAAAGCAGGAGAGCCTCATGGGAGGACTACTGGTAGCAATGAACGCCCTACGTGCACCACAACTGAACGTTCAGAAACCACAGCAGAAGCAACGAATCTCGGGGAAACAGGAGAACAATGTTGAGCCGCAATCGCCTTCAGCGTTACCGAATTCTCGGAATGCTAGCATCAAGTGCATTTTCTGTGATGCTCAGCATTGGCCTTCCGAGTGCACCGTCGTCAAACGACTTACAGAACGTCAAAAAGTCTGCATCGAAAAAGGTCGTTGCGAGCGTTGCCTGGCGAAGAGCGATCACCTCGTGACCTCCTGCACGGCTAAAATCACTTGCTTCACCTGTAAACATAATCAAAGAGAGGAAGAAATGGAAAAACATAATAGCGCATTCTGCCCGTACAAGTTTTCCATGTAATGGGATGCGGTTACAGAGAGAAATTAATACAATGAACATCAGTTTGTGTTAAAAAATTAAATTCAATATAAAGATGTCTATTCAATCAGTGGTAAAGTGTCCTAATCGCTTTTTATTGACCTAACGATCGCTGAGTTTCGTAAGCGCATGCGCACCAGTGTTTTTTAAAAAATTAACTCTAAATTAAATTAAAAAGAGGGCCCTGCTATGCGGTCAATATTTGCCCGCATGATCGAAGCGTAAGGCAGTGTCAGCGCCATCACCCTGCTATTTACGAGCAGCTCACGCACAAAAAAATTCTAATCTTATTTTTTTCTAATGTTTTTGAGCATGTGGACCAATATAGCGTAGAGGACCAGGAGGTTTAGACAGGAGCCCACGGGTATTTACGAAATCGATGTTGAGGATTGACACTCATGATGCTCATTTAAAGTGCTTCTCTGGGGCAAATTCCGGTCCGCAATTGCGTCGGGATACGCTTTGCGGCAGCGCGCTTTCGAGTCGGGAGAGTTTCCAGCACTGCAGCCTCCGATCTGTTGACTCTAGGTGAGTTTTAGAAACTGGAAGTTAAACAAAATTGGAGAAAACTGTGTGAAAAAGCCATATCGAGCCGGCTTGGGCGCTGGAAACTTCCCTGACTCGAGCGCGTGCGGCCGCAAAGCGTGTCGAGACGCAATTGCGGACCGGAATTTGTCCCAGAGAAGCACAGTATACTAATGATTTAATATTACACTCACTTTGAAGATATTGAGAAGAATGAACACATTTTTTAAATAGGATTGGTTTGCAAATACTTTGATATAAGGATCATTTGCTCGATCGCTAGAAAGGAATTGCAGACACTACATTGAGGAAAACTTCTTGAGAACAATACTGAGCCAACGAGAGCTCGTGTACTGTGTTTGTAATAAGATGATTATCAATGAATTGTTCTACCATGATACGGTAGAAAACCGTTTTTTTTTCTTGAAATTTTTCGTAAGAGGGCATCATACCAACGTGTATCCGACCGGATATCCGACTCGGATATTCGGATTCCGACTCACCGGAAAAAGGGCAAAATCCTAGTGATCTAAAATGCGAATCACCTGAATAGGGGCGAAATCCGAATGATCCAAGTTCCGAATCACCGAAAAAGCGTAATTTTCGGATTGATCCGAGATCCGACTATTCGTTTAGCCTCTCTATTCAAATGATTCGGATTATTCGATGTTGTTATTTTGAATCTACCCGTATGAGTCGGATATCCAAGACCTTTGAGTTTTGAGTTATCCGAAATCCGAGTATCCGAATTTTCTGATTCGGGATCCTATGTACTGTGCTTATCTGGGCCGAATTCAGGTCCGCGATTGCGTCTCGACACGCTTTCAGCCCCACGCGCTCGAGTTAGTCGGGTTTCCAGCGCCAAAACCGACTCGATATAGCTTTTTTATACTATTATCTCCAATTTTTCTTAGTTTCCAGTTTCCAAAACCCATCTAGAGTCAACAGATCGACTGCTGCGGTGCTGGAAGCTCTTTTGACTCGAGAGCGTGCGGTCGCAAAACGTGTTGAGACGCAATTGCGGACCGGATTTTGGTCCAGATAATCACAGTATTTCTACTTCCGCCGCCGAGCGGCTCGGCGAAGCGCAATCCTATAAGGGGTCGTTTATACTCCCGCCGCCGAGCGGCGCAGCACAGCGCATTTCTGTGCTATTGATCAAGCGGCGCGACACGATCGATGCTGCAAGATTGCACTTCGCCGCGCCGCCTAGCGGCGGAAGTATAAACGACGCCTAATATTGATCACGCGGGGCGGCGCAATCGATATTAGGGGCCGATTAGAGTTCCGCCGCTAAAACACTCGGCATCATGCAACGGAGGAGTGTCGATCACGCGGCGCCGCGCAATCGATTCCCCTTCATTGCATGCTGCCGCGCCTTTCAGCGACGGGAGTCTATTCGAGCCCTTAGGAGTCGTTTATACTTCCGAGCGGCGCGGCACAGTGCATTTCTGTAATATTGATTACGCTGCGCAGCACGATCAATATGATAGGGTAGCACTTCACCGCGCCGCTCGGTGACGGGAGTATAAACGACCCAAAGAGGCTTCTTGCTGGGAGGGCGCGAGGATGGCTTCTCCAACTTGGGCTTTCAAAGAATTGAGAGCTCGCACATGGCAGATGTCATGTAGGGTGAGTCTACTTCACAAATATTTATTCCCTGAGGTTCGACTGTGCCTCTAAATTTGAATTCATTGCGTTAGTACGGAATAGGTGAACAGAATCTATGAAAGGATCATTGGAGAGAGTTCGATTGGGGGTGGTCTTATATGGAATTAACTGTAAAACTCCGTAAACGGCAATCGTGCCAGTTGAGATGTGACATCTGCAGGGCGCACAGGGTAGGTGCCTTCGACCGGGGGAAGCACCAGTGGTGTTGTAACTAAATTGTGAAATTTCTCACAGACGTGAGCAAAGTCATTCGTTTAAGCTGAGAAATGTTATGTGAATTCACAAGAGGTGTTCGGTATGGCAGAGGTGTGTACTGTGCGTCTCTGGGTCAAATTCCGGTCCGCAATTGCGTCTCGACACGCTTTGCCGCAGCACGCGCTCGAGTCGATCGAGTTTCCAGCGCCAAAGACGACCTGATGTGACTTTTTTATACAGCTTTCTCCAATTTTATTTAGTTTTCAGTTTCCAAAACGCACCAAGAGTCAACGGATCGGCGGCTGCGGCGTTGGGAACTCTTCCGACTCGAGAGTGTGCGGCCGCGAAGCGTGTCGAAACGCAATTGCGGACCGGAATTTGGCTCAAATAAGCACAGTACACTGTGTAGAGCACTGTGCATTTAAAAAATTTAACCAACCCGTCTAAAAAAACGTCGCGAAGGCGTCCGTCTTATTTATTTTAAGGCTTGTTTCCATTGTTTCGGTCTTGCAGTTTCGCAACGAAGAGTCTAATAAACATGCAAGTCTCTTTATTCGCTTATGGAATTGTGATATGTCTGATATGTCCTTAACGAGAGATATGTCTTTAAATATTGAACGATTCACGCTGGAATTTCAATGGTATACCTGATGATGTGTGTATTTCTCGTCTGTTTTTTACTCGATAAACCATTGCATCATATTAACTGGAGTTGACGTAAACGACAGGCTCTCGTCGTTTAATCCGTTTTGACGCGCTGGACTTTGGAGTCCGCCGTAAATAATTAGTTTGTGGTGTAGACACGCACAGCGCCTTACAATCCAACTCGATACTGTGCTTATCTGGGTCAAATTCCGGTCCGCAATTGAGTCTCGACACGCTTTGCGGCAGCGCTCTTTTGAGTCGGAAGAGTTTCCAGCGCTGCAGCTGCCGATCTGTTGACTATAGGTGGATTTTAGAAACTGGAAACTAAACAAAATTGAGGAAAACTGTATAAAATGGCCATATCGAGTCGGCTTTGGAGCTGGAAACTCAATTGACTCGAGCGCGTGCGGCCGCAGAGCGTGTCGAGACGCAATCGCGGACCGGAATTCGACCCAGATAAGCACAGTATGCCATCAGTCTCTCTCAAGGGGGTGCGAAATTATTCGATTAGTAACCACCCCTCTTCGTTTTCCGCGGCGCAATCTCTCCCGCCAAGCAGCGTCGCGGCTTCCCCCCCCCCCATTCAGTGATTGACGGTACAGTCGGCACGGACGGCACTGATACTTTGCTTCCTTATTGTTAGTTGGCGGAAACTCGACGCACATGTGGTAAAACAAATGCGCACCGAGTTCGCGCCCACGCACTGCAAGGAACGCTAAGTATCTGCACGATCCGAGCCGACTGTACACTATCCGTCACGAATCAAAACTCGTTTTTTCCCCAAATATAACAATTTTCGCAGATCCGCAAAGAGACTTGAAGGGACATATAGTTAGATCCGTGGCTTGCTTTTTCAAGAAAAAACATTCAAATCTCACCCGCGGCTATTGCGTGCGCCGGCCCGCTAATCGGTTCGGGCCGAGAGAAAATCAGCTTGCCGTACCGCCTGCCGTCGGTGAGATTCAAACCGCCCGCGCCAGCCTTCCAGTGAGGTTTGAATGTTTTTCCTTGAGGATGCAAGCCGCGGATCTAACTATACTTGTAAAGAGACATACTTGTATGTGCATGAGCCACTTAGAAATAGTAACGTTGAGGTTATTGAACAACTCTGCCGTCGACCTGGGGTGCGTTCCAAGAAGATTTCCATGGGAGGAAAATGGGTCTGATAAGATATAACGAATGATAATCTAACAGATAGGCTCATTTCATGCGGTCTCTCAATCTATCATTGGTCGGCTCTTATCAGATTTATTTTTTTCCTGTGGAAATCTTATTGCAACGCACCCCTGGACTGCTGTTCAAAAACGTTCTGAAGGTTATGCTTCCAACAGGGAGTGGAGTCTATTGTCATCGTTCCACGGAAACTTTTGTCACCATTTTTATCATTTTCATGGAGGGGTACTGTGCTTCTCTGGGCCAAATTACGGTCCGGAATTGCGTCTCGACACGCTTTGCGGCCGCGCGCTTCCGAGTCGGAAGAGTTTCCAGCGCCGCAGCTGCCAATCTGTGGACTCAAGGTGGGTTTTAGAAACTGGAAACTAAACAAAATTGGAGAAAACTGTAGAAAAAGGCCAAATCGAGTCGGCTTTGGCGCTGGAAACTCGACTGACTCAAGCGCGTGCGGCCGCAAAGCGTGTCGAAACGCATTTGCGGACCGGAATTCGGCCCATAGAAGCACAGTAGAAGGCCCACCCAATATGGACGAGATCATATCTTCCGCGACCAGTTACAGCGAAAGTGCACATCAAGCATATCGATTTTCGGTCAATATGGATGGTAAGCATTGCGTCACTTCGCTTGTCGCTAGAAGTATGATCCCTTCCTATCCAAGGCATGCTGGCGCGGCAATCAGCGATGAAAGTAAAATCAGGAGATTCTGATCACAGAACATTTCGAGATTATTCATGTTGGAAAAAGGCTTTACAAGGGTTATTCCATTTCAGTTTTGCTATGCACTCCTGAAGGGTCGTCACCGGCAACGTTGAGGTCAGTACAGACCTCTAATTCACTTTCTTCTCACTTACTCAGCTACTCAGGGTGCCGCCCCGCGAACCTTTCCTAGCTGGCCCGCGGTCTCCGACATCCGGCCGCCCGCTTGTGATTCGCAGGCCGGCTTCATGTCGACGGCCCGCCGACATTTACCAGCTGGCCCGCAATCCACGGCCTCCACATTTCTCGACATTTGACTGTACTTGCTGTGCTTCTCTGGGCCAAGTTCCGGTCCGCAATTGCGTCTCGACACGCTTTGCGGCCACGCGCGTTCGAGTCGGAAGAGTTTCCAGCGCCGTAGCCGCCGATCTGGTGACTCTATGTGGGTTTTAGAAACTCGAAAGTAAACAAAATTGGAGAAAACTGTGTAAAAAAGCTATATCGTGTCGGCTTTGGCGCTGGAAACTCGACTGACTCCCGCGCGTGCGGCCGCAGAGCGTGTCGAGGCGCAATTGCGGACCGGAATTTGGCCCAGATAAGCACAGTACCTTCAGAGTGGCTCATCAACGGTGAAACTCTGAATAGAGCTAACCACTACATATAAGATAATGACTCGACTTCTTCAATCGTATTTGAAATACGCAGCGCATTCTACGTCTATTTCGTAGAGACTCCAATGTTTTCAAAGGCTATACAGTAGAATGCGGGGGTCGGCTCACTTCCCAGTCATATAGTTCATGCCCTTACGTTAATCTAGTACCGAATCCAGGACTCCGTAGGAACAGTAGATCTGGTTGACCCTGGGCGAGTATTGAACTCTGCCGTGTCGAGCGAATAGCAGCGCATCCTGCCACTACACCACCCCAACTCGGGTATCCACCATAGCGAGATAGACGAGTTGACCATAGGGTACTGTATAGAATGCGGGTGACGCCTTCTAAGCTTTTCGGTTTACCGTCTATGAGTCCGGTCACTTGTCTCTGGAGTAAATTAGCGAAAAATCGCGATTCGGTCTTCTTTCTGTTTTCTGCTGAATTTCGCCTATCTTTACAGAAAACTGAAAACAGAAAAAATGGCCGAAAATGGGCCGAAAACAAAAAATTTCGCACAACCCTGGTTAGCAAGGCCCTTCTCTATATTTTTCTACTGCTGGAGTCTACCAGCGCAGAGCACTGAAAAAAAGACTGCTCCTTCTTGCGTGACTCTACCTTGAAAAGAACTTGATCACCTACCTACACACTAGTAAGGAAAACCATTGACGCGAAAGTTGCGATCATAGAAATGTCATAAAATATCAGTACACAATATATAGTTCAGTTCCGCAATCGCGTTCAGTCCTCATTATCACAATCGTGGAAGCAAAGCGGTTGTTTTTGAAAAAATCAACCAGAATCATTCTCAAAACAACCGCTTCGCTTCTACGATTATGATAATGAGACTTTGCGGACTGAACGCGATTGCGGAACTAGATCATATGTATTCGACTATAGGAATTTCAGTTGACACAAATAAATTTTCCAGATACCAAAACATGCTTATCGTATATATACCTTTGTTATTTGTTGCTGTGAATGGAGAAAGCTGCAACGGAGTAGGAACGGATCCTCCTGCATACTTTCCGGGTAGAGGCGACTGGGCTGAAGAGCATCTAGAGATGTGTTACACACTTTCACCGCTGAACCAATGTGGGTGAAAAATATCCAAGTTCGAGTTTTTAGCAAGATATTCATGTTCAGGGGCGGCATGCATGAACGCAGCGAAGAGGGTTATGAAGCCGCACCACATCCCATGCGTGCAGCGTCGAGCCACGGGACAGCCACGAAGTGCATGGCGTAAATTGGCGTATCGCGGACGTGAATGCACCTTCTACAGCAAACTAATACTTACGCAGCGGCTCGCTGACCCTCTTCACAGCTTTCATGCATGCCGCGCCCCAGATGAGCCCAAATGGAGGGCAGTGAGCACTATTCTCTCCATTCGTGTCCTGCTGAGCCCACACACCGAAGGGTCCAGCCGCAGCTCCTAAAAGGGCAACCTTCGAAGCTACGGCGTTCGCCCCCTCAGAAAAATGAAAACAAGTTGCTTGTAACATAAAAGGCCGAAAACAAGTCACAGTACCGCCGCTATCTAAGGGAAAAAATGGACAAAGTGGGCATCTGGAGCGTCATTCGACCACAACTCGCCTCAAAGTGCTCCGTTTTCAATTGCGAAAGGACCAAAATGTCCACCGCGCCACAATCTGTCTAACTATATGAGATGGAATCAGAAATTTTCTATGCAAACGCTTTTTTAGGATGCAGTTAGTTATGAATTTGATTATGTTATTACAAGATAACGAGCTCATCCGATCAGAAACAACCGTACGCGATCTCTAGCATGGTCAAAATGAAAATGTGTTTCGCCTTAAAAAATAATTTTGCTCCCACATTCTGCAAAATATTTTTGCACGATTGACTAGATCACGACATGCTGTACATTTCGGCGTTTTCGAAATTGAAAGCGGAGCACTTTGAGGCGAGTTGTGGTCGAAAGACGCTTTAGTTGCCCACTTTGCACATTTCGCCCATTTTTTCTCTCGGATAGCGGCGGTATTGTACTAGTAACATATCTGAGCCGATGTAAGCTACTTGCGACTTATCTCAGGTCATTCAAGTTACATGTAACATAGCGGCGGGATATTGCGTGCGGTGCGCCTCCGATATGTTACATGTATCTGAAATGACCTGAGATAAGTCGCGAGTAACTTACATTGGCTCAGATATGTTACAAGTAACTCGTTTTTTTTTAATTTCTGAGAGGATACTCCGTGCAGCGCGCCTCCGATATGTTACATGTAACTTGAATGGCACAATATAAGTCGCAAGAAACTTAATTTAGCCAAGAAGATATTTCCAAAGGGGATGTACGACGCACTCGCGGGGTCAAGGGGTCTGCAGAGTTGCACCGACCGGCGACTGGTCGCCGAGCGTCAGCCTTGGCGCGGCGACCAAAATGTTTACAAACATTATCGTCGCCGCGTCGGTTGCCGCTCGCTGGCAGTGATGCAGGGCCGTCGCAGCGTCGAAACACTATGTGATGCCCCCTCGTCGCCCGTCACGCTGCGTCGGTCGCCCTCGTCGCCGAATGTAATCGATATTGCATCACTCAGCGCTTTTCGTCGCTGCGAGCAACGCCGCAACTTGAACTCTGCAGGCCCCTTCAGGCTTACGACTGGCGTTGCTGTTGGTTCAATTACCCAAATGTGAGGCACTTGACCCCACACCAGCAGGGAAGGCCCCGCACAGCATTTTTTTCGCGTAGTGTGTAGTCTGAAACGCGCTCTCTGCGCCGCGTATCGTCTGCGTCACGTGATGGCCACCCATAAAGAAAATGTAAATGTAAGTTACATGTAACATAAGTGTAACTTACATGTAATATAAATTTAAGTTACATGTAATATAAACGTATCTTACACGTAATATAAATATGTATAAGTTACTTGAGACATTCAAGTGAGTTACATTTATATAACAAGTAACTTGTTCTGATTTTTCTGAGTATACGAAGCACTCCTGAGGTCAACTATGGAGCAGGCGTTTTTGTCGCTTCAGTTACCCAGGTGTGAGGTACGGAATACCGCTATTGCAGAGTAGGCACCGCTGAGCGTTTTCCGCTTTGCTAGTATGCGCGTGGCGTGTCGTACGCGTTCCGAAGTGGCCACCCACGGTGAATCTATAAGTGTAAGTTACATGTAACATAAATGTAACTTACATGCAATATAAATTTAAGTTACATGTAATATAAGTGTAAGTTACTCGAGACATTCAAGTAAGTTACTTTCATATTACGAGTGACTTGTTTTCATTTTTCTGAATAGTGTCGCATTTGGCCCGTTGAGGCCATTTCTGGATAGAGACTTCGAGCCAGTGGTAGCAGGGCTTTAGAGCAGGGATGGCTTGGTGATAGGGCAGTGACAGCGAAGGTTCAGGGCAGCATTGGCAGGGCTCTAGGGCAAGGATGGCGGAGCTCCAAGGCAGTGGCGTCAGAGCTCTTTGATCAAGCCACAAGTATGTATCATTCCGGCGCTTACTCAGAAAAATCAAAACAAGTTACTTGTAGTATAAATGTAACTTGTCTATAAATGTAACTGTGAATGTCTCAAGTAACTTACATTTTTATTACATGTAACATACATTTATATTACATGTAACTTAAATTTATATTTCATGTAAGTTACACTTATGTTACATGTAACTTACATTTATTTTTTTACTATGGGTGATCATCACGTGACGCAGACAACACGCGACGCAGAGAACGCATCCTCACGTGTCCCAGACCACACACTAAGCAGAAAAAATTTTGTGCGGGGCCTTCCCTACTGGTTTGGGGACAAGTGCCTCAAACTTGGATAATTGAACCAAAAGCAACGCCAGTCGTAAGCGTGACCCCGCGAGTGCGTCGTACATCCCCCTTGGAAATATCTTCTCCGTCCATTTGAGTTACTTGCGACTTATAATGTGTCATTTATGTTGCATGCAACATATCGGAGACGCACTGCCCACAGTATCCTCTCAGAAATCGAAAACAAGTTACTTGTAACATATCTGAGCCGAAGTAAGTTACTTGCGACTTATCTCAGACCATTTAAGATACATGTAACATATAGGAGGCGCATCGCATGCAGTATTACGCCGATATGTTACATGTAACTTAAATGACCTGAGATAAGTCGCAAATGACTTACATCGGCTCATATATGGTACAAGTAACTTGTTTTCCGCCTTTTATGCTACAAGTAACTTGTTTTCAATTTTCTGAGTACCTCCCCGGGGGCAAGCGTCGGTGCTCGAAATCTCGCTCCCCTGCGAAGCTGCGCTTGGCCTATCCGGTGTGTGAGTGGTTGTACATCAAGCGTTTCTTGTAAGGACTTCATAACATTGAGGAAAACTCAGAGTTTATTCGAACACTGTAGAAAAGAGGTAATCATTACTTTGAAGGAAGCCAACTGTATGCAGATGACCTCGTAGAATTATGTTACAGCACTGCTTTGCTACACCTACATTCGCAACTATCAGAAGGTGAATGTTGAAGTTTTAAGTGAGAATCCCATTCTCATTGTATTTCGAAATTTTGCATCGCACAAAGATCTCAGTGAGTTTCTCGCAGATGTCAGGAAAAAGAACTACTCTATTCAGGTGGGCATTCGGAAACAGTTCAAATGTTCCGGCGGGAGCACGAGAGTTAACGAAATAAAGCGATAGACCAGTTACGACTTCATATGTTTCTTTCTTCAGATGGTAGCGGATGGTTTCAAGGACCTCAAAAAGTTTAAGCCATCAATGAAGAGACGTTCTAAATTGACAAGGGTCCCACATGAGGACACAGAGGCGGTCTCAAAGATGTTTAGAAAAGCACAGGCTATGATCCCCTTCGTCAACTTCGCCATAAGCGAGGAGTGGCAGGTGAGCTACATATGTATCCTCTGGTTCCGAGTCAAATTTGCTCTGTTCCTTCGCGCACTTGTGTGTAGCGAGGGTAGAGGCAGCGAGAAAGCGTGAGGAGAAGGAGACGCAGCACCCTTGCGCCGACGCACGCGATGAACGGAAATAAACCTCACTCGGAAACAGAGGATATGTTAGACAAAATGCATGCTTCCCCTTCATAAGGAAGTGGTTTCAATATTCATTCAATATTACTAAATTCCAGATCCACTCGTATATTCGGGAAGGTCACTTCGCACCGCACTACGACTATTTACCGCATGGGCCATTTGACGAGTTGGATGAGATAACGAAGGCTATGGGATATCGATTTGCTACTTTCTTACTCGTGCTGCAAATTGCTCAGAATGGTGGAGGTCAGTTGAAGGCTGGGTTTGCTATAAAAACGGTTGCTGTGTTATTCTCATAAGAGGGTACCTTCCGTTTCAGAGTAGAATTTATTTTCGTTCAACGCGTGCGTCTACGCGCGCATGCTGCGTCTCTCCCTCCCCACACTCTCTCACTGTCTCGACCCTCGATTCGCACAACCGCGCGGAGGTACAGAGTAGATTTACAGCGCCCGTTTTTAACACGATCCCTGTCTTTATGTAAGACATGTATACCAGACTACAACTGTGAATGTGTTTTTTTTTGTAGGAACAGTATTTCCTCTTTTGGAAACAACCGTTATGCCGTCGGCCGGAGATGTGATTTTCTGGCTCAATATGGACCCTGATGGACAGGCAGTAAGCGCTCTTCAATCACTATAGAACGATTGTAGGAATAGAGCTTTGGTATAGGGAACAAGGTAATGGCAGCTGGTCGAAAACGCTGTTTCCGAATAAATTTAATCGGATAACGCCTAACACCCTTCGGGGACGCACCAAAGCGAGCGGCGCAAGCAGATATTAGGCAGGGCTCATACTTCCCGTCGGCGCGATCGGGCCGTGCCAAATGGAAGTAGATGACGACCGACGCGGTAATGTGGCCGGCGCGCGCTGTGTCGCAGTGCAAGGAACAGCAACGATGCGCTTCTCCATGATGACGCTTAGGCCTATTTTAGAGTTTAATCGCAGCGTGGCGCGATTAGATGTTTTCTGTGGGCATCGATCGATAACGCGCCGCTCGTCGATTCGAATATGAATAACGAAATCGCGCCGCGCCGTGGTGAAATTCTAAAAACCCCTTTAGACCGGGATCATACTTCTGGCGCTGGCGACAGCGATAGTACACACCAACAAACGTTGGTGGCAGTCGCGACGACGAAAACTATAAGGGGTCGTTTATGCTTCCGCCGCCGAGCGGCGCGGCAAAGGCGATCCTTTGATATCGATCGTGCCGCTCCGCTTGATCAATATTACAGAGATACACTGTGCCGCGCCGCTCGGCGGCAAGAGTATAAACGACCCCTAATACGTCGGTGGCCGACCAGCGAGGGCGTCCCAAATAGCAGCTGCTTCTCTTTCGTTGCGCGCGACGCGTTACGCTCTCTTTCTTCTTCTTCCCGCGCAGCGTTATCAAATCATGTGGTACCGGCGCACAATTTCGTCCACGGAAAGTTTGATCCAATTCCCATTCTGCTCCAAGGAACTCACAAGGGAATTACTTTTAGTCATCCTGGCCATTCCGGATCAAGTGTGCTTTTCTAAAACCCTTTTTGGCGTAGAATCTGATTATGGCCTAAAAAGCTGCCTAAGACCACTCGGAGAAAAGTTATAGGCGTTCTTTTTGTGTCAGATTTCCGCACCTATTGTACCTTCCAAAACGCGCATTAGTCTTTGGAAAATCCGGAAACGGAACTCATAATTGTGTTCTGTACCCAAAACTACCCCCATGAGCATAGCGTTTTAGACTTGTATGGATTTTTGGTTGGGCGTTTATTTATACCGATTAGAGGGCTCTAGAAAGCGTTTTAGAGAAATGTTCCAGATTGGACTTAAAATCCTCGACTTAAACCCGAAGTTTTCGACTTGATTCGTTCAAAACCTTGGCATCGGGGGAAAATTTGACGGCAAATCGTGACTTTTGACGATTTCTGGAGTACTTCGATAGATATGGCCCGAATTGTGTCTCTGGGGATTATTTCCAGTGCTGAGCACGAGTCTGATGTTCGTTTATCGATTTTTGGCAGATTACGTTAGATTACGGTGGGTATACGGTAGTTTTGTCCAGATCTCAGGTTTGACGCAAAATTTGTTTACGCGGGTTGTTCAGGGTGGTGAATACGAATTTAACGTCTATTGGTCGATTTTCTAAATACTAAGCTGGTTTAGCCCCCTAAAAGACATGTTACCTACCGTAATCTACAGTAAACTTAGAGATTTCGACAAACGGACTGCAGATTCGAGTTCAGCACCCTAGATCACCCCTGTATACAAGTTTTGAGCCAAATCCAAACTTTTCTTCTCAAAACACCTCAAAAATTCCATGGCCAGTACCCTTACCTTGCCGCCAGGCTTTGAAAAACGCTCATACCTTCTTTCAGAATGGTTTTAGGCAGCTGCTAAGACCGCAATCGAATTCTACGCGAAAAGCGATTCTAAAAAAGTACATTTGATCCTGAACGGCCAGGCTGTTTTTCCGTCGCCGTGAAAATTGTATATAGTTATCTTCTTAAAAATGTCTCTAGGAACTCATTGCCTTGATTCTGCCGATATCCCACTGCCTCGACTAGGCAGAACTGAGGCTAACCCGTTACTCTGCCGCGAGTCTACAGTGATTTTCTGTAATCCGTACCACGATTCGAAGCAGCAACCCTCACCAATCCATCACTTTGAAGTCCATCGCGTTATTACCTGAGCCATCCCCGCGGCTGCACTGAGGCTCTCGCACTTGCAATGATGATTGTGTTATCGCGGCAGACTTCTTGGCGAATTCGCGTCATTTTCGCGGCCCGCCGTGATTCTCGGCCAAACCTCGGTAAAATCCAGTCAATCGATTCTAGTGGTGAGTCCACACTATCAACTCGAAAAAAAGATTATTGACTTTTTTGCTGAAGACTCTGATGAACAGAACGTTTAGGCATACGACAGTTTTCATGCTGGCTGCCCAGTGTGGGAAGGAGAGAAGGTAATAGCGACTTTGTGGATTCATACAAAAGACCAGGATATTCTGAAGACTATCCTGCCTAACGGAAACTTTGATATTAGGAAGTTAACCCAACCAAAGACAGAATTTCTTGGAAAAACTCCGATTTATGATTAGAGTTCTGATAGGGTTTTTTTTAATTCTGACATGATCAAAATAGATTTGTGATTTTCAAGTGTTCTCCTGTATGTGCAATTTTAATAATATTGTTCTTTTAAACTAGTCCAACCTCTAAGCCTGGTTAGGTTTGATGGCATATGTTGAATAAAACCTTCGGTTACCTTTATTTTCTTATTGTGGCTCGAGCTGACAGCGTAACATACTCGCTACCCTCCGGCAGGACGCTACGACGATGGCGGAACAAATATCACTGCCCTTCCTGAGCTGATGCACCTCAAAAGGAGCAGTTGTGAAGAGAACAGGCGGTGGAAAGCAGCACCAAGTTATTAGACCAATTGTATACTTTTGCGACACACGGTCGCATCGCTCTGCTCAGCGACCGACTGTTCCTGCGACGGTCAATGCCGTTGCTCCGATGCTGGTCCCGACGCGATTTGTGCTAAATTTTTCCATAGTTTTGCTTCCTTCCCTGCGCGAGGATTTCATCAACCTCTATCTCGTTTGAGAACCTTGCAATATGTTATTTTTGTGCGTCGAAAGCTACGGATTTCTAGCCTGCTGAATTGCGAGTGTCCCACTCAAGATTGTGTAGGTCATAAGCCATGCGGCAGTGATCTCGCGGCAAGTTTTTGTCCAGCCGGAGCGTAACGAGGGTTCCAGAGATTTTCAATTTTAAGAGCGGGTATGGTGGTGAAACTAGTAACTGTAAATATTTTTATTGTCTATAGAACACACGGCATCCTCTATAAAACGTCGTAATTCACATCATTCGAGGCGCGTGCGGCACGCGCGACGCCTGGGTCTCCGTCTGTCCTACGCTCTCTCACTGTCTCTAACATCCGCTTCGCACCAGTACGCGTAGGAACTATTAGAATTTCGCCGTTTTATAGCCTGCACGTAGGAGTACAATAACAAAGCAGCTATTCCGCCCAATCGCTGCATAAAAATCTTCTTAAGAGCATGCCCGATAGCGTAAAACCAACACCAGACATCACGACACCGTTCATGTCGGCTGCTGCACTAACTAAGGAAGCACCCGAACCTAAACTGGAGTTTCGAAAAACAGTCCATTGACGGTTGCTGTGTAGATGAAAAGAAACAACTCGACGTTTAAAAATTTTACAAAATGTGCCTGGGTAGATCGAAAACGGCCAAAAAAATCACTTTTCGCGTTTCACAAATTGAAACATTTTCAGCGCAAACTTCGTTCAAGGTGGGTTATATGGGGTGCTGGACATGAATATGAGGTCCGCTTCTAGTACTATGGAAGATTACTGTAGTTTACTGTGGCTAAATGAGTTATCTTACCTAACGTGACCTACCGCAGACTCCTGAAAAAACTGAAAACGGACATCATAGTCGTGTTCACCACCAAAAGACGGAAGTTGGGACGGGATGCTGCGCATTTTTGATCTGGATGTCCAAGACAGTCTAACAAAACAATCCGTGCTCGCAGATGCCTCCTACGCTTTGTATTTTTCTTTCTTTATGCAGCTAGGGTGCAGCCTGTGGCCCTTTTAGGGCGCGTCACAAGTAGCTATTGTCATATTTCCCAGCCTGTTCCTTCGCTATGGAGAGGATCCCCTTGTTGGATTTGGAGGTGAGAGAAGATCGATCTAGGGCATTAGAAGCTATCTAGGGCTTCTACGTGTACAGAGAAATGGAGGTGTGTGCCATTTATATTAATTTCTCTAGAATCCTTACAATTTTTGTATCAAAGAAATCCCACTTGAATGACGTTTCTAACTTCAAGTTATTGTTTCAGCAATTAAAGTTGGAAGACTGCGAGCTCGTATAACTTTCCCATATAAAATTCTTGCGGGGAAATCCCCGAATCTTGTCGAATTAGACTGCAGCCAAAAGAGGTACGTCGAAAATTGTTCACTGTTGAAAACATAGCGTCGTATTTTATCTTAAAGCAACTCGAAAATAAAAACTTTAGAGGCGCGAAGGGATGTCGCCTGCGGACACCAACCTGGTCGGTGACAACGCTATCGTGGACTCGAACTCGGAATTAAGCCCACTGACGCCGCAGCCGATTCTGATTGGGATCTCTTGTACACACAGCCGTCTCTCAGCTGTCCGATGAGCTCCCAGTGACTTGTTTGTGTGCGCAACCCGCCCTTGTTACATTGTGCGAAACGAAAAGGTTTTAGGTCATACAAATTTCACCGAGCGCTTGCAATGTCCCGTGGTTAGCTTCAGCGAGACTAGGCTTTCTCAGGTGGGATGGGCGTGAAAAAAATATCACAAAGGGCTCATTTGATACTTCTAGGCCTGGCTGTACGGCAATCACGATTCGTTTTATTATTTTATTTTTTATTATTTATTATTTTATTTCTCTCCTTGTGACTGTAAGTTCTAGATCTCATTTTCCTTGTTGTTGTTAGTGTAGATCTCCCTCCCTGTCTCATGGTGTCTTCACTCTAATTCTCTCCCTAGTTTAGATCTCATTCACAGTCATATTCCTATTATTGGGACAGGGACTCTCTACACACCGAGCGAGTAGTTGTCTCGCTTTTCACGGCTCTCATTCCACTCGGGACCACTTCGCATCCGTCGAGTAGCGTGACGTTTCGAAGTGCAAGAAACGGGACAAACGGGGTTCTATACCTCCTGTAGTGAGTTGTCATTGTTGAATGAAGTTCTGAAGTATATCGGCCTTTATTAAAGGTCGGCGAGCAAGAGTCATGTTTCAGAACCATCTCTCCAACTGTATTCCAATGGCAGCTGGAGTCCCTCAGGGCGGGGTTCTATCGCCAGCCCTCTTCAGTCTGTACCTCGAAGAAACGCCTGAGCCTCCACAGGACATTAAGGTGGTCGCGTATGCTGATGACATAACAATCATGTGTCGAGATCGGGACTTACATGTAGCCGCCAATAAGATCAACGAGTACCTGATCACACTGAAGAGCTTTTTGACCGCCAGATGCTAAGGATCTCTGCAGCCAAGTCGTCGGTGTCCGTTCTCACGACGGACCCATCCGAGCACAGCGCTCATCCGGATGTCGTGTGGGATGGAGACCGTTTGCCTGCTGCTCGCTTTCCAAAGCTGCTCGGTCTTGTGCTCGATCCGTCACTCAAGTTTCATAAGAATACCGAGCAGAAGCAGGCAGTCATTAAAGCTAAGCCCAACGTTCTCAGGGCCCTGGGCGGCACTTCGTGGGGTAGCAGCAAGGAGACTATACTCACAACGTATGAGGCAATTCTTCAGCCCGCTCTGGAGTACGCCGCACCGATATTGCAGCATCTCGTCTCAGAATCCTCCTGAACAAAGATGCAACGAGTACAAAATGCTGCTCTCTGTATCGACACCGGATGTCCAAGGAGTTCCCCAATCGAGCACCTGCATGCTGAGACCCGTCTATTACCAGTGAAGGAGCACTGTCAGCTCCAGGCCCAGCAACTCCGCATTAACATTATAAAGTAACCAAATCACCCGTCGTGGAGAGTGCTAAACCCCGTTAGAGAGAGAAGTATAAAAAAGCCATTCTCCGATGCTCCAAACAAAGTCAATTTGCAAAGATGGCACGACTCACAGCAAGAACGACTCCGTCATTTGCGCGAGGAGCACACCAAGTTCGTACGGTGTCATCTTGTGAAGGCGGCCATAAATCCTATACTAGGAGATATACCGCCCCCCGTCTGCACCTCAGAGTCTCAACTCGGAAGAAGGGCAAGATGCACGCTCGCATCATTACGCTGTGGTCACTCTACAATGCTAATGTCTTCTGTCAGCAAGATTGACAGCAGCAAATCTGATGTGTGTCCGGACTGCGGCACCATCGGCCACGATACCGCACATTTGTTCAACTTTCCGGAGAGACCTACCACGCTGACACCAATGGACCTATAGACGAATCCACTACTGGTCGCCCAGTTCCTCCGCCTATGGCAACACCCTCTATGTGGCTGCAAAGAAGAAGAAGAAGAAGAAGTTCTGAAGTGAATTAATACTGTTGAGCAGAGTATGGGCAAAACGACTGTTCTATTTGGTGATAAATGACTTGTTGATAAACTGTCGTAAGTGAATACTAAACTTGGAAAACTGCGACTAGGGCATCTAATCTATGAATCTGGCCTAGTACCGCGGCAATTTTCTAGCCAATGTTGATCCCGTGATTCACCAGCGGGATTCTCGGTTTGTTCCACTATGATTCCATATCCACTGCGCCGTAGATATTTTGTTGGTTCCACAATTCCCTCATATCACTGTTCCATCTCCCCTCATTTTGGTTCCATAATGAGGGGACTTGAACGTCGATTTCACGGGGACCTGGGGCGATGTTGGTCGGGGAGTAGTCGTGTAGTAGTCGACAAGTTTCCCTGGAATCTGGTGTACGTGAAATCACATATAAAATATGAAGGTTTCAATAAAGGATGAGTGGCTAAAAAGGTGTTCTGTACCACTAGGGAATGTCCTCTCCACTGATGTTCTTCTTGTTTGGTCGACTGCAATCGACCGTCACACGGCCGGAAGTGGACGACGGCCCCTACTTGCCACCCGTCTGATGCCAATCAAGAGGTCATCGATTGATGACCGGACTGCCACCCACAGGCCTACCCTCAGTGGGATGATACGTGAGACCCTGGTAGAGAGAAGGGTCACATTAGGAATTAGGCACCCAAAACCACCACCGATTAGCAACAATGTGTTTTTATTATTATAACCCAAACGAACTTGAAATTGTTGTTCTATAGTTAAAAAACAAAACTCTTCGCTGCAGAGCCTCGGGGTAGCTAGCGTGATCATGAATTGTCTAAAGATAGAAACGAAACAGTTTATACTCAAACATTTGAAATGATCTAGTACTGTCATGATTCTAAGCCTATTAAGCCTCACCACACGTCTTGAGAGCACGCCCAAGTAGAGCCATGACAGCGTCCGATTATTACACCTCTAATTATCCTTGTGGACGAGTCCGCCATAGCGACAATGTAGGGGCTTTAGCCGGTAGAACAACTGAAACTTATGGAATTGAACCGTGCAAGTCATTCAATAAACACAGATAGGCACCCACGTTCACAGAAGCGCGGCGTATTCGTTTGATAATGGGAGACACGTAATCTACATCTTCTATTGGTATAACCGTTTGGCTCCATGCAACCGCAGTCTTAAGTTCTTCGTCCATTTCGCCACAATTTTTTTTACTTCTCTGGCGCAGGCATTTGGGTCCATCCAGCTGCAGTCTTGAGCTTTTCGTACATTCTGCCACAAGAGTTTTTACTTCTCTGGCGCAGGAAATTGGCTCCATGAAACCGTCTTTTAGGGTCGGTCTTCTTCCATTTTGCCACAAGTCTTTGCTTTTTTGGCGCGGGCATTGGGCTCCATTCAAAAGGCAGTCCTAAGGTTTCCATTCATTTCGCCACAGGTTTTTGGCTTTTTCGGGAGGATTTGTAGCAAACCTTTTGTTGAAAAACACAACCCAAGTGTAATGGCCTTTACGTTATACACGTACGTTTACGTGGTACGTACGAGGTGAACGAAGGTGACGGTCACCTGCCCAGTTGTTTACCCTCGATCCTTTTGATGATCGCGTTGATCGTTCTAGTTGAAGGTCCATTATTTATTTACAATTTACATTGTTAAAGCGGATCCAAAGCTGTTCATAGAACTAATAGCTGGAGGACTGCAAGATTATAGAATCCGTAGGAAAATTGACTAATTGCGAATGAAGTCTCTGAGTATCATCAGGAAAGAGAAATAGATTAGATCAAAACAATTTCTCATCAAAAAAAAATGAAACGTACCCAGAGTAAAACCGAAAAGATACTATTCTAGACGAACCTGTTGGTTTCGCGAACACGATTATTCCTCCTGAAGACGTGGTTCTTAAAAGTGAAAGACTTAGGGGCAGGGCTGTGGTGGGTGGAAGGCATAGACATGAAGTTGGAGGTTCCTTTCATCACCTGACGATTTGGAATAGGTGGATTAACTGTGCCAACTTTAGGCACAGTGGTCTTCTTCTCCGTCTTTTAAAGATCTTGCGCAACCATTCGTCTGGTCGACATTTTCGCTTCGAGATCGGCAATGCATTGTTCAAGCTTCCGGTTCTCCTCCGTCACACGAGTTGTGACGGAGACATTTGGTCGGAATTGCCTTATTCGAGCTAGTGATGATTCATATTTAAAAAGGATAACGTTAAAATAACAGGGAAAGGCGATGAACAAAACATACTCTTCAATAACAATATATGAGATGCGGATTGAAAGCCTGTTTCTGGAGAATTTCTTGACAACGGGAAGGCCAAAAAAACAGCCCCAGAAGTTAAAGGACTAAACCAGTTTAGAAGTCGACTTTTGCGACATTTTTGAATTATATAAGACACACTGAACACACGTGGAAATAAAGAAAGCTGAATGATGTGCGATTTCCGAACGAATTTCCCTCTGAAATTTAAGTGTTTTGGGTAACTTCTTTGCGATCAACCTGGTAGGTCTACCCCCGCAAAATAGTAGAGAAAGGTATGGAAACAAGAACTACAAAAAAGAAGAGAATCAAGAATAAGCAAAAACAAACACCGCCGCCAACAGAATCAATTAACAGGTCCCGGCTTAACAGATTTAAACACCATTTGACCAGCAGGCACCGACTTACCTGTTTCAAACACGTTTTAACAACCGGTTTGACGCTAAACCCCAACCAAACCAAGCCAACGGATGTGCGTTCATGAATCGCACCTGTAATAACCTCGTGGTCCATTCGTGGGTATTAGCGACGATACAACCTTTTACGTTTAATCAAACGGTGTTAAACACTCTCTCCTGGAACTCGATGTCCATTGCGAATCATTCAACCCTTTCACTTCGTTTTATGCTTAAATTGAATTAACTGTTTATCAAAGAATTACATAAAATTACATTACAGGCTAAACGAGGTTACATTACCAAGATGATAGTAAAGAAAGGCTGAGCAAAAATGAGAACTCTTACTGCGGCCGGAGACGATAAGCGAGGGAGACGTGTCAGGGCCGCTCAGCCCACATCACATGAGTGGTTTCAAAACACGGGCAAGATTCTGTAGGAGGAAATCGGGGTAGTATTTGCTGCGATTCGCTGGTCTCCCTCCGCACGGAGCTTTTTTTTCTGTATGGCATCTTGGGGTAGAAATGTGAAGAAAATGTAGATTGTGGAATAACTGGGTGGGTAGCAATCTGCTTTGGTGACAGCCGTTTGGCATTTTTTGAGCTGAGATAAGTTGAGTGGAAGCAGGATTGGTTTTCGAGGGGGGGGGGGGTAGCGAGCGGATGCTGGGGCGAAGAAGGAAGAAGTGTGGTACTATGATGGAGGGGGAAGAAAAGATCTGGGGAGGCACGCATTGGAGCATCTGCGCGTTTGATGATAGCAGCGCGAGGGCCAAAAGGGGGTTAGGCTAGCACTGAAGAATCGTTCCCTCTCAAACCCTACGTAGGAGGGTGGGCAGCCGAAACCCCGTTGAGACACCAACTATTGATTATCTCCAATGATCAAACGCGCCGACGCCCAAACCTTGCCTAACCCCAACCTAACCCACCGCGTACGTACATGCCGCCCTCGCAGGTTACAATAGAAGTTGCGAGTTTCGTAAAAGTGAGGGAGTAATTCGAAATGGATTCACCGCATATTACGATATTTATGAAAAATTGTGCCGTAGATCCGCGATTGGACGTTCGTTTATTTCTCTAAGAAAAATATTTATATATTTTAGTCTTTTCGATATGCTCTTTTTGGCGCTCTCAGGTTGTGGTGTCAGGCCGAGGAGAGTTCTCAGTAGGTGTTCCGAAATGTTTATTACAAGAGTGCGAAAAATGAGGCTCCAAAAATTTCAAACGAATGCGAAAAACTCGTCGGCTAGCTTTCGGTGCTTAACACCTTCGTCAGACCTAAAATTGAAGCATGTCAATAATAACCTCACGATGTTGGAACTATGTAGCCAACCGAAGTCTGCTTCACGGTACAGTTGAACGGGCGAAACCCCTCACTTAGAGCCACAACAAAGTACAAGTATCCAAGCTAACTGCGTGCTCAAATAGCAGTTGTCCAGTGACAGTGCATGGTCTTACCGTGATCCCAAAAAACGAACGCTATTACGGTACTGTACTCAAATAATTACAACGTCAGCTCTATGGTAGACTTGAAGAAAGTGATTTATTGTGTTATTACAGAACGTATACTCTGTTTATCTTGGATTGCACAAAACACGGTCCGCCAATAGTCCTCTAATTGGCCCGCTGGTACCGTAGTGTACGTCCACGACGCGTTCTCGGCAGACCCGGGTGTGCACCCGGTGTGCAGAGCAATGGATTCGTCAATGCCGTCACTCGGCCACCCACCCGGCCTCCCGGGTCTACCGAAAACGATTCGTGGACGTACACTACGGTACTAGCGGGCCAAATAGAGGGCTGTTGGCGGACCGTGTTTTGTGCAATTCAAGATAAACAGAGTATAGCTGCAGTGTATCACCTAATTCCTCTCTGCTGTTTATTCCAGGTGATAGACGCTTTATCTCGAGGGCTTCTAATATTTTTCTCTACAGAATTTTCGACCGAACGGTGAAGAACTGTAACCGTGAACAAAAGGAGGTGCCTCTCGGGTATGCTTCAGTATCCTATGCTTTGAGAAACTACTCACCGGATATGATGCCGGATTCGTGAGTGCTATGCGGTGTTCATCTATGCGCTTGTGCAACGGTCTCATGGTTTCTCCGACGTATTTCTCTCCGCATCCTTGGCATTCCACAAGATAGACTGCTCCTTTTAGTTTCAGTTTCACTAGGTGTTGTTTAATAGTGTATAGCATTTGGCGAAAAAAAAACTTCTTAGCGGTTTTGATCTACCCAGATGCATTTAGCGAAACTTTGAAACTTCAAACAAATTGCTTCTTCATGTCCACCCAAAAACCCCAGAATGGACCGTTTTCCAAAACTCCGTTTGTTGTAAAAGCGCTCTGTACCGTTGTTGGGTCAACGATAGCTGACTGATCAGTAGCGACAGAAGAATAAGAAGAAGCTAGGCTAGCTTCTCGGATAATCGATAAACCTATCTTTGCCGCAGTATGCGAAAGCGTCAACAACAGCGGCTTAGCACTAGCTTCCTGGCGCTACAAGGCAACCATGTCTTCAATCAATATTTCCCCAAAAAAATTTGCTGACGCCTGCCGCTAGCTGTAGACGCTTCCTAGCACAACGCAGCGAACAAAATAAAGTTATCCCATACAGTGGCCATAAAGAATCACAGAAACAGAACGGCACTCCCGGAAGTGAGCTAAGCAACAACCCTAAGTCCTGCGAGGAGAAATGAACCTATTCTGAACAATCAGATGAAATCTAAAAACTCAAGCAACTTATAGCTCAATCGCTGAATCCTGCCTACAAAGAGGACAACGAAAACGAGGCATCGGCAGTAGAAACGGATTCTCTGGCACACTATATGAGATCCTATTCTTGAAATAACGAAACGGCAAGAAGAAGCGCAATTTGCACCTGAAAAAAAGCTTTGGAAGTAAATGAAAGGAATTCAATTTTTCATAATCCAAAATCTTTTCTATGCACTCCTCTTCATCACGTCCACTTACCACCTGCAGACACCAAGGAAAAAGTCTCATCAGTCATAATCAGGGATAAGCGTAGGGAAAGATTGGAATAAACCCTCAGCTGCGGGTACGCGCAAGTTCTGAGAAGTAGGCGGGGCTTCAAGAACGCTCTCAAAAATAGGCGGATCCTTAGGAACACCCCGCAAAACATGCTTGAATGTAGGGATAATGGCAAAAAACCATCCTAGAAGTGGGCGCGGCATCGATGATAACATTTAACCTGCTCCTAGACATAGGCGTGGCCTGTAGATCACCGCTGTTCGAAGGCGTCATTAGAAGTTGACGTGGCTTCGAAAACTCTATACGAAACACGGCGTTAGGAGTCCTTTATACTTCCGCCGCCCAGCGGCATGGAGGAGTGCTTCTTCTTCTTCTTCTCAGCCATGAACAGAGCATCGCATCAAAGGCGTAGGAAGCTAGCCACTTCACACGGCTTGCACCATAGATCTCGAGCAGATAACATTGTAGGTCTGGCCGGACATGAAAATAGATGCAATGAATCATGTCCAGCACATTCACAATCAGGGCATCTATCAGGGACTGACTGATCGATCCGATGAGCGTAGGCCTTTAGATATGTGGAGTGACCGCATCGCAGACCAGCGAGGATTGTTCGGGTGCGTCTCGGTAGATCGGCTTCGCTGTCGTCGACTCGTGGTGGCACGCCGCCATAAATTGGGTTGGGCTGAGCATCAGACAGGTACTCTGCCACAAAGCGCGTATGCTCCGCCATCTGGAGTCTTCTGCGGGAGAGCTCGGATGTAGCCCAGCGTTGTTTATCGACATCAGACAGGGAAGCATTGAGCGGCGTGCGTATGTTTCTTGGTTGGGGGCCGGACGACAGAAGATGGTAGTTTGGATGGGTCGGGCTCTTGACAATACTTATGAGAAACTGCTGAGACTGGAGTAAGCAGTGCTGTTTTACAGGGAGTAGGCCGGTTTCTTGATGAAGATGCGGAATAGGCGTCGATTTGTGACATCCAGTAATAAGCCTGAGGGCAGTATTCTGTGCTCTCTGCAGCTTGCACCAAGAGGATTCAGAGAGATGTCGAGTCCAAATAGGGGCGCCATATTCCAAGAACGGCTGGACCATGGCTCTATAAGTCGTACGTAGTACCTTCTCGTACTGCCCCACGAGGTTCCAGCCAAGGCGCGGAGAATGTTGTTGCGCGAGTTGGCAGAGGCAGCTCGTATACGCGTATTTTCATGAAATCTTAAAGAGGGGTCCAGGAAAACTCCCAATAGTCGAGGATGCTCAGACAGTGGCAGCTCGTGGCCATCCCACATGACTCTGGGATGAAGCCGATGTTCAATAGTAGCCGTTGTACATAGAGTAGCACTTGATTTGGAGGCAGAGACAGTCAGCGACTTTAATTTAAGATACACTGCCAGGGTCCGTAAGTAGTCATTCATGGTAACAGTGGCTCGATCAATAACTGAGTCCGTGCTTACGATGGTGATGTCATCAGCGTACAGGCCCAGATGAATACCAGTTGGTGGAACAGGAATATCAGATAGAAATAGCGAAAATAGGCTAGGGGATAACACTCCGCCTTGAGGGACACCGGCTTTCAGAGGAACAGAAGACGACAGATGTCCGTCGAACTTGACACGAATAGACCGGTTCTTGATAAAGCTATTATTCCATCTTTTAGACCAACTGGGCATGTCCGATTCCATAATCCATTTTGAGGGGAGCGGAAGACTGATGCTATCAAAAGCCGCCGTAAGATCTATGGCAACGACGAGGCCTCGACCAGCCGGGGTCTTGCGGTTAAATCCAGCCATTATGTGCTCGGTAATCGACGTCAGGGCTGTGACTGTGGAATGCTCCTTCTTGAAACCATGCTGGTGGGTGTTGTGCTGTAGACTGCTTTGGAGGAGCGGATTGAGGAATCTTTCCGCAAGCTTGGCAAGGGGGGAGAGGAGGGAAATGGGGCGGTGGGAGGCAGCCTTATCCGGCGGCTTGCCTGGCTTGGCGATGGGGATGACGACAGCTTGTTTCCAGCGGGCCGGAATAACACCAGAACTGAAAGACGAATGAATAAGATCAGAGAGCAGTTCGTAATAGGATTCAGGGATATGTTTGAGATGAACAGCAGAAATCCCGTCGGTTCCCTCAGCACGCGAATAATTCATCGATTTGATGACCTTGTCGAGGGCGGAAGGAGAGATAGCAGGGACATCCAGTCGACTGAGTTTCCTGATTGCTCGCATTGTTCGTCTGTGTTGCTTATCCCGAGGCGACGCAGATGCAAATAGTTTGCCGAGCAGACAAGCAGCCTTGTATCCGTGCTCGAATCTTCCAGACGGAAACTCGAGCATGTTGCGGTCAGTACTCATCTTTTTGCCTGAAAGCCGCTTCAAGGTGGTCCAGGCTATTTTGGCATCCACGGTAAAATCGAACGACTCGGTGAACTCTTTCCAGCGTTGCTGCTTGTGTTCATTTAGCAATGCGGTGATGTTTTCCGACAGCTGCTGTATCGCTGGATCATTGGGGTCCGATCTTCGTTTGTCATCTCTCATAGTGATTCGTTCAAGCGCCTTACGATAATTAGAATAGGACTTACAACGAGAGCCAGAGAACGGAGCAAGCAAACTATTAAGTGACAGATCCAATGATATAATTATGGGAACATAATAACTGGCCAGTGCCACATCAGTAGACCAGGTACAGGAAATAGCTAGCGAGGATGATACAAACGTGATGTCGGGTGAGGAGGGTCTGCCCACCGCTGGAAGACGAGTGGGAGAATCCTCATTGATGGGAACAAGATCACAATCATCAGCGAAAAGCTCAATGAGTTCACCTCTATTATCAGGCTCTAGAGGAGAAAATCACGAAGGAGAATGAGCATTAAAATCAACAGCTATTACAACCGAACTTGATGATAAGGCAGCATGGACATCATGTAAGTAAGGCGTGGGATCAAATGAAATGGGACAGGATGTGGTGGGGGGTATATAGACACTGACAATATCAAGGGGGCCACTTTATTATACAATATGAACTCCAAAACATTCAACAACATCATCATCGGGAAGAGCAATAATGTGAGAAGGGATAGATGATTCTACAAAAGTTGAAACACCACCGACATGGGAAGTACGTGGAACATGATAGGATAGATAACCGGGGAGACGGGGGAGGGAGGAGGAAGAAATGCTAAGCTTGGTCTCCTGCAGGAGAATGACATCAGGTTGAGTGCGATCTACATACACTGTGAGTTCAGCAAGTTTGGCACGTAGGCCATTGATATTTAGTTGATAAATGCTAAGACCATGTTGAGGAGCCCTAGGAGGATTTACAGAGCAAGACATACAACAGTAAGCATGAGTGTAGTCATCATAGCTGGACAATCCCGAACATTTGAGGTGCACCCAGCCAAGGCAACCGCCACATTGAATGCTTGCATGTTGAGCAGATAGTCCGCAGTGACAGCAGGGATATCGTGGTGTCTTGCTGCGCGGTCCCGGTATCCTCTCAATGCCAGCTCGTAGAAGTAGAATACAGAGGAGTGTAGCAGCCAGCCATCTACACTCCCAATACGAAAAAACTCCGCATGGAGTGATTGATGTTCGTTTGATGAGCCTCCATATGTCGACTCCACAGATCCACCACGCGTAGGTTGAACATCTTGGATCCTTGAACATCTTGGATCCCAATGAACATGGAGGAGTGCAATCCTATGATATTGATCAGCCACACGATCAATATCATAGAATTGCACTTCGCTGCGCCGCTCGGCGGCCGAAGTATAAACGACCCCTTAGGCGTCCTCAGAAGTGAACGCTCCTGAGCATCAGAACACTTTCCTCGAAATATTTGTTTGCAGTGTCCATGGATCCAAGCCCACAGCTCAGGACGCTTCACTCTATGCACGTTATGCCCCGCCCACAACAAGGCAATATTTAGGTGGCGCTCCCAGTGGAACTTCCACAAGTAAGGACGCTGTATGCAAAAAAATCTGCTTTACGAAATCCGATCCTAGTTCGATCCCGATTTTCGCGATTTACAATTTCTTCCAACTTCCGCCCCGCTCAACCTCGGTTAAAACCTGGCTAGCAGGGTAAGGCACGGCGCTGGGATCAGTTGATGAAAGGTGCGGCCCCCACCTTTTTGCTGCGTAGAAATTTTGGTGCCCCCCCCCCCCTTCGACAAAAACATTCTTGCGGCAATCCAGGTGGGTCGTGAGCGTGCTCAAAAAAAATTTGCGAAACTGGATGATTTCGTGAATAACTTAGATAATTTTAATTTCAAACTAAACTTGAAACTTTTCTTCACAATTTTATTGATTTTCAAGAACTTTTGTACCGCCGAATAACAAATAATTTTGTCTGGTAACCAGCAAGACCGCGGCCCCCTCCCTCTTCTCGGCACACAAAGCTGCGGCCCCCTCCCTCTTCCTGGCACACAAAGCTGCGCCCCCCCCTCTGTGATCAACACAGCGTGGGCCTAACCTTGCTGGCTAGTCATTATATATTTAGAGACAAAATAGCTAAACTCTTACTTTGAGCACGTCGCGCTATCCAGTTGATCACATGCACGCGCTTTGTTCCGTTGATCTCTGAATCAAATCAATCGATTACACATAATAAAGTCATTCTTCTCATGACCTTTAACTCTTTATCCACTCAAATGTTCCACGAGTGCAGAAAAAGCCCTACCTGAATCTTCGATTTTCAATTCGTTTTGCTGCATACTGCATCCTTTTCACTGCGTTTGGTGCGCCTTTGAACGGCGGAGCAGGCGAGAACGGGTCGGGATGGTAGAAAAACTGCCTGAAATAGGTAATGGAATGGCAGACTTCGCTGCCATATGGAGCGCGGTAAGCGTGTGTTTTCTGGGTGGGCGTTTTGACCACGACGAAAGAATGGCTACCTGTGCCACCCTAAATCAACTCACCCATTTTCATCGCATGTGGCAACAACTATCTCCTTCTGAAATTTCCATGTTTGATCACCTCTCACGAAAACCCTGAATGTATTTTACTGAGATTTGCTCCACCCTGTAGCTGATTCTGGCAAACATACTTTGGTTTCTCAAACTTGCCGTCACCATTGCTCGTAGTCGTAGAAGTACTTGCACTCTACAAGAACAAATAAGAAATACAGCTCATTTCAGACCATGAATAAAGAGTAATCCACGAGAATAGTTTTATACGGACTATTCCGATTAAGAATGTGTATGCACTCGCCCCAGCCCGCAATTGTACGTAGGCCCGTCTGATAGCAACAAAGGCGCGCGTTGTGTTGCAACGTCATCAATAAGTCTAGCGCATCGTTCATACTTCCGCCGCAAAGCAGCTCGGTCCGGCGTAGTCCCATAATACTGATCACGCGGCTCCTTACAATCGATGTTAGGCGTCGTTTATTCCTTCGGCGCCGAGCGGCGCGGCCAAGTGCAATCCTATAAGAACGATCACGCCGCACCGCATGATCAATATTACAGAAACGCACTGCGTCGCGCAGCTCGGCGGCAGGAGTATAAACGCCGCAAGATGTCTTATAGAAAAAGTAAGCGCGTCTAATTCACTAGCCTAGCCCTTGTTTAGCATATCAGTTGATGATTCCGCGACGCGACTGCTCGCGTTGACAGCTGATTGTCCGCAGATTGGCTGCACAACGCGAAGGACTGCGCGCATTGCCTTACTCACACCAAAATTTCAGATTTCCAACCGGATTCTCCGACCATTATACCCCGGGAATAAGGGCGTAGCAGGGTACAATCATCCGCACTTTTCTAGAGAAAAGGGAAGATTATACCCTGATTCGCCCCTATACCCGGGGTCCAATGATGGGCGAATCCGGCCTCAGGAGAGTTCAACTCCCCAAATTCCGCTTCCACGGTCATTTTACAAGGAAACCCTGATCACCACTGACTCCAGAAGGAAGCAAAACAAATAACGTTGGGTCCACTACGCAATGATGTGAACGTAGCACCGCCGCGTCGCCGTAAAAGATCTAGCAATAATACCTTGCTCCTCAATGACGCTAGACGGCAAAAGCGACGGATATAGTATGGCGAGTTACGCTGGCCCCACGCATCGCGCGCGGCGTTCTCAGCCAAGATGATAGGAATGACACGCCGCCGTGATAGGAAGTATGAGCCTTGGGGCTTCTGCACAGCCAGACATGTACATTTCAACAAAACTGGCAAGAACAGGAGGGACGCACTTTGGGAGTCGCCTATACAGGTAGGAATGCTGGTAACAAAGCATACCTCCATCGAAGTGGAATCAATAACTTCGACATGGTCCACGAACCCATCGAATTCACATTCGTACGTAGCTGAACATGGCTGAAACTGTTTTTTTTTCGAAAAGGATTTGTTCAAATAAGGTCTTGAACAGTGTTGAGACGCTTACCACCTCATACTCGGACAGCTCGTACTCCTCGCTCGGATATGACGTCACCTCAGCTTGGCAGTACATGTGGTCCTCCCCCTCACCAATCACAACCAAGTTGTTGACGCTAAAACTTCACAGATACACTGGTCATAGACAGCAGCGCAAAACCACGCGTCGCATACAGAGATAATTAGCCCACAGACCTCTCCTTAAATGATGGCAGTGCTACAACCCACCCAGAGTCCGCGAGCGGTGGCGGCAGCGGCATTCTCGATTATGCAGCTCCACATAGGGAGCGAGATCAATGAATGACGCCGCGATGACGAACGCTTGTGTTGGACGCGGGTGGTCGGAAAGGTCTGCTCACTTCTAAACTCCATTTCCCGCCGAAAACTCCACGGTCCTCACGCGTGTGTGGGAGCGCATCTCCCTCCACCCTGGGAACACACGCTGCCAGCGCCAAATTAGTTTTTAGAGTATACAGAGCACCCTACTGCTGCTGGTTTAAGAGCGGACCCCAACCAACGAGCATATCATGTGAGCCAATCAGTAGTCAAATTTCGTACGGCACGCGCGCCTTCCTCCAAGAGTTCGCCAAGACGTTAGCAAGGGGGTTTTTAGAGTTCCACCGCGGCGCGGCGCGATTTCATGATTCATATGGAAACCGACGAGCGGCGCGTTATCGATCGATGCCCATAGAAAACATCTTATCGCGCCGCGCTTCTATGGAACTCTAAAATGGGCCCAAGAGAGGGACGCACTGTATAGTGGAGTTCGCGGATTTTCCTATGCTACCGCATACGAAAATGCAAGCCAGGAATTTCTGTGCATGTCTTGGTTAAGGCCCAACTTTAGCCCACACCGCCACGGCGGTGCCTCCGGAGATTTCATGGTTGCTTTCCGCTCGTCCCGCACGTAACGCGCGTACTGTGCTTATTTGAGCCTAATTCCGGTTCGAAATTGCGTCTCGACACGCTTTGCGGCCGCACGCTCCCGAGTCAGAAGAGCTTCCAGCGCCGCAGCCGCCGATCTGCTGACTCTAGGTGGGTTTTAGTAACTGGAAACTAAGAAAAATTGAAGAAAATTGTATAAAAAAGCCACATCGAGTCGACTTTGGCGCTGGAAACCCGACTGACTCGAGCGCGTGCGGCTGCAAAGCGTGTCGAGACGCAATTGCGGACCGGAATTTGACCCAGATAAGCACAGTACCTGAAAGATGCCTTATCAATGAGAAGCGGTCGGCTGGAGGCTCAATATGTATGAAACCCATATCAGCGAGCTCGACACCGGTTGAGCGAGAGCGGCTGTGTTGCAATGAGTTCCATGCACATTGATCTCCAACCGACCGCTTCTCATTGATACGCAGGTGCGCAAATTTGGTGGACTTCTACGAGAAACGGCACTGAACCAACGAACTATTTTGTGTTGGCCGCAAATGAAAAACTTGTCGTAAACCTCACTCATCATCACTGCACAATGAATCGCCTTCGAAGTAATCCTCAGTCATATATGACACGTCTTTCAGCCGCTTTCCTCCATCATCCATGCTAGAAAACACTTCATACACAGACTTGTCAATGGGTTTCCCTGAAACGCGATTAAAACAATAGGCTTTGATTCATATCTGCATGCACGTACATACTGTCCACAGTCTGCTTCACATATGGTGTGGGAAAACCGCTGTTGCAACACGCGACGCAGACAAAATCGTACGGTTACTTCACAAAGCGCGTCGCAACAGCGACTATTCGCACTCTTTGGGCTCTCGGGGCGTTAACTCGGTTGGAGCGTAGCATTCAAGAGAGCCTAGCCAGTAGTCATGGAACAGAGTGGTTAAGAAAGGCATTCTGATAGATTTCGCCAGAACGGTGAGGTCTAGGGGCCAGCAGAATTGAAGCGAACAGCGACTTGAAGCCGATCCTCAGGTGCTTATCTGAGCGAAATTCCGGTCCGCCATTGCGTCTCGACACGCTTTGCGGCCGCACGCTCCCGAGTCGGAAGAGCTTCCAGCGCCGCAGCCGCCGATCTGCTGACTCTAAGTGGGTTTCGGAAGCTGGAAACTAAGAAAAATAAGAGAAAATTGTATTAAAAAGCCACATCGAGTCGGCTTTGGCGCTGGAAACCCGACTGACTCGAGCGCGTGCGGCCGCAAAGCGTGTCGAGACGCAATGGCGGACCGGAATTTGGCCCAGAGAAGCACAGTATCCAGGTCCCGCCAAAGGAGGAGAAGCTCTAAACCTCCGTCTTCGGAAAAAAAAACACGATCGACGTCATGCGCATCCTGGGCACGAGGGTTCTTGTGTCCGAACCATGCTCTGCTGGACGAGTTCAGATAATGACAATAACTGAACGGAAATCGACTACTTGGTCCCGGCACGATTATCATCTTGTCTCGCGATGCAACACCCAAAGTCCGCAATTGCGGACCGGAATTCAGCTCCGAGAACGACAGTACACTGAAGTTGCGGTGAAAGTTGTTCCAAGCACCGCCGGTGAAGGGCTCCACACTCCCCAAGGCGGTGAGGATTTGACCGACGAAGGCGTAAAGGGTAGGTAGGCCCAGCCCATCCCCAACCACTCTCCCCCACCAGTACCAGATTTCCCACTTTTTAAAAGACTTCGTAGAGGATCATTACACGCCGTGGCCCATCCAAATGAAATAAGCCTTTCTAGTATCACTTTTCGACGTAGAACTGGAATTTTTACATTGCATTTGCGAAACGGCTCTCTGAGAGGAGTTATACACGTTTTTAGCGCTTCACTCAAGAACACATCATAACGTGAAATCCACGAGTCTTCGTCGCCTCTTTAGACACAAGGATGTGATTTCTATGTACACCAGATGACTATGGGATGATCCCTGGTGTAGAAATCACATCGGTGTATCTCAGGAGGCGACGAAGACCCATGGATTACACGCTATGATGGGTCTACGAGTGAAGCGCTGAAAACGCATATCGCGCCGTTCAGAAAAACGTTTCGCAGCTGCATCTAAAAATCCGAATCCTACGTCGAAAATTGGTCCTACAAACGCATATTGTGCTTCTCTGGGCCAAATTCCGGTCCGCAATCGCGTCTCGACACGCTTTGCGACCGCGCACTTTCGACTCGGGAGTTTCCAGCTCCGCAGCCGCCGATCTGTTTACTTTAGGTGGGTTTTAGAAACTGCAAACAAAACAAAATTGGAGAGAACTGTATAAAAAGGCCATATCGAGTCGGCTTCGGAGCTGGAAACTCGAGTAACTCGAACGCGTGCGGCCGCAAAGCGTGACGAGACGCAATTGCGGACCGGAATTTGGCCCAGAGAAGCACAGTATTTCATTTGGAATGGCCACGGCATATAGTGATCCTTACCATGTGAGTCACGCGGAACAGGATCAGATTCAAAATTTTACGCGAATAGCAAAAGGCTAGTAATATTTCAAAAATCGCTAGCATTCCAAGCCGTTGGGTACTTCCGGTACTAACTGATCCAAACATCCATTTAAACAAACAATAAACAAGGAATCAATTTATTTCCAGTATAATCTGAAAGAAAACAAAAAAGTCATAAATATGAGTATCGCTGTGGCATAACTACCAGTGAAAAGCAAAAGGAATCAATACGTACAAACCATCTACATCTTCGTTTAGTGCCATAGAATTGAAAAAAAAACCTTGAGGGTTGAATGACTGGTTTTGATGAAAAGAGCAGTATTAACAAAAAAATAACATTCAAACAATAAAAACACCACATTATTGAACACACACACACACAAAACCTGAAGCTTTTCACGTTTCAGGACATCTGAGGATATTAAAGAATATATTGACCCTATAGATATATACGTATGTCATACATGAACATGGCAATGTGCAATAACCGACAAACTGTGGACTAAACGCTGAATTGTCCCTGACCACTATACCATCAACTACAATACTCTCTTCAACTACAATGATTACAATATTTATGCACATACAAAATTTTAGTGAACAAGAAAGCTACATATCCGATAAAACGAGTGGCTTCGCCCTCGGTTTCTGACTGTTTCTAGCAAAAGCGATGTTCGAGCTTCTACCACCTATGAACCTCATGATGGCAGATATCGTGCTTCTCGAGGCTAAACTCCGGTCCGTGATTGCGTCTCGGGACGCTTTGCGGCCGCACGCGCTCGGGTCTGTCAAGTTTCCAGCGCTGAAGCCGACTCGAGGTGGCTTATTTATACAGCCTTCTCCATTTTTTTAGTCACTAGGTTAACGGCTGCGGCGCTGGAATCTCGTCCGACTCGGAGCGTGCTGCCGCAGAGCGTGTCGAGACGCAATTGCAGACCGGTATTCGGCTCCGAGAAGTAGAGTACACTGCAAGGAACAAAAACTCGCTATGAAGTATAAACTAGTAAGTTGCTGTTCCAGTGCAGTAAGTGTGCCGCCATGGGGCTTATAGCCCTCGGAAACTGGTCAGATTCGGATCAAAACCAAAGTCACTTAATTAATTCAGGCTACATAATAAAGTGACAGCAGATTTGCGACATACCACGATTGAAAGGATGGTCTGCCTGAAAACAAAAACCAGTAATAGAATCCAACTGGAAAAAGCAGGGCCAAACAGAGAGCTAATCCAGCCCTTCTTCAGATCTCTAGAAAGCCGATGATGATGCTGCTTGATGGGAGGGAACGGGTTAATGGTCTGATTTACGAGTGCATGTACACACTGTGTGAGTTCAGCAAGTTTGGCACGCAGGCCATTGATATTGAGTTGGTAAATGCTAAGACTCTCCCCCCCCCAGCCAAGGTTGCGGAAAGAGTCGTCATTCCGCTCCTCCGAAACACCCTACAGCACAACACTCATCAGCATGGTCTCAAGAAGGAGCATTACACTATTACAGCCCTGACGTCAATCACCAAGCATATCATCGCTGGCTTCAACCGCAAGACCCGGGTTGGTAGATGTCTAATAGTTGCCATCGATCTTACGGCTGCTTTTGATAGCGTCTATACCGCGCTCCTCTCAAAATCTATCCTGGAATCGGACGTGCACAGTTGGTGTAAAAGATGGATTAAGAGCTTTATCAAAAACCGGTCCATTCGCGTCAAGTTCAACGGATATCTGCCGTCTTCGGTCCCCCTGGCAGCCGGTGTCCCGCAAGGCGGGGTGATATTCCCTAGCCTGTTTTCGCTATTGTGGTGCGGGCGAAGCGCGCACCAGATTTTGTTTCGAATCGGCCACGCGCGTAACCCCTTTTTCGAAATCTCAATTCAGTGTGAACGTAGAAATTAGAGCTAAATTGCATTGAAAAGAGCGCAAAAGGTTGGTATCACCACCCAAAAGTTGTTTGGAATGGTTCACCGGCTTTCGAGTAAAAAGTGAAAGACCGCGCGTTTTTGTTGTTTAACCTCCTTTTTTTCAGACGGCGTTTACGATCTTGCTTGTACACTTAAAATTGAGCTAGATAGATCATTTTTGGACAGGAGGCTGGAAATGGATGCAGGTCGCTCCTATTCCAATTTGAACTTGATAACTTAAAGGCAGCATACACGCTCAAAAATGATATCAATTTTATGGGATGAATCAAAGGTTTGAAGCTGTTAATATTCAGAGATAACGAAAAAACCCGAAAAAAAATCAAATGAAACGAAGATATACCGGTTCGTTCAATATTGGCCCAGAAGTGGACGAGTTGTACTGCATTGGCTGAAAGAGCGGAGCTCGAGACAAATTTGTTGGGATAACAACGCTAACGTACTCTACGGTCCTTCCTGGAACGCTTACGGCGTTAGTAGCGTAAAAAAATTAGCTAAAATGACCGCATTCGAGCATTGAACATTCGTATTTAGGGGCGGAGCCAGTATCAATGGGCGGAGAAAGGATGATTTTGTGACTCAATACGGCTCAAATACGGTGATTTTAACTCGTTTTCAACTCTTCCAACTTCATGAGGGCTCTTCTGGACCCGTACGACCCCACTAATGTAGTTATCTCAACAACTTTTGCGAGCGTGTATGCTGCCTTTAACTTCGAAGGGTACCCCAAAATCGTGGGTTTACATACTAAATTAGCCGTGGAGCACGGAACCTGCTTTTTTGAACCTAAACCGAGATTTATGGTATAAGTCGTGTGAGGTTGCTGGCTTACTACGCCTCTGATCATGCTGTCTCATGGCTGACAAGAAGATGAAGGATGGATGGCTTGCACATGACGGGCGCATCTTTTGCAGGTGAAGAGCGGGTCGCCAGCGGTTGGCGGGAAATTCTATTGCTAAAGACGCGCAGATCGATGTGAGCTGGTGGAAGGATCGGCGGAGATTGAAGACCGGCTCGGCAACGCTCGCTGACCCACTGCCGATTGACAGCGACACCCTCGCCACACATTCTGAACAACTTGGGCTCACAAACCTCGAATTCGTAGGGCCTAGACCTCACAAGTTCTAAGATACTTACGCTCATTGTTGTCCGGGCTGTCCAGAATTCGTAGAGCCCTGGCCTTGCTGCTGGCCCTTCTTACGTCGGCAGAACTTCTTATGCGTGGCCCAATGCCCTTGTTGGCATTCTACACTGCAATAGGCGGTGTTCCAACAACAGTGGTAGATCGCCTGAAACATCACCATTTCCCCCAACGGAACACATCTAAAATGAAATGAAAACGCTCACTTCGCTCTCACACTGCCAACACCATTGTTTCTTCTTTGCTGCCGTCAATTCCCTTTTGTGCTTATCCACCAATTTCGCGACCTCAAGTTTCAATGACTCCCTATATTTGTCTTCAAGTTCAGCTCTGAAATTGACAATATAGGCGATTATAAATTCTAGTGACGAGTAGTCGATACCTAGTTGTATCCAACTCGTCCTTGAACTGCGTCAATAACTCAGTGCGGATCTTCTGCTGATCTGATAAGAATTCCTGATGAAGCTGAAACAATGGATGACAGGTGTATATTTTGGGTAAAAGGCAAGGTTGAACTTTCCATTTGACGCCTTTCTTCTGAACTGAAACACTGACGCCAGAGTATAAGAAGCCAGAGCGGCAGAGTTTGCTCATGCTCTCTGATATGGTGGGCATAAGTGGTGAAAACGGGTAAGCGATCAGAGTCCAGAAACGTAAGGCTCAAGGGTGCTCCAACTAACACACCAAACTAGACAGTGGGACATCCGCCATAGTCGGTCTAAAGCCGGCCTGAGCCGTCCTCAGCCAGCTGTGGTCCGCTGTATCTCAACCGATATATGAAATATTCCATATCCTTTTAGAGTTATCCACCCTGCTACCTCCAATTCTTCTTTATATTTCAATGGATATAGTGCCATCTGTTGACCTCGAAACCATCGTCATCCTTCCCAGTGGGCCGGCCACAACATGGGAATTTTCATCTCACAATCACTGAATAATGTGTTACATAAATATCGACAGAGACGGCCACAGACGTGATCAAGCCGGCCAAAGCGGGTGTGTTTTTACACCCAGTTTGTATGACTTGAAAGGAGCCTACTGTTAGCCTAACTGGCCATTCCGATCGAAATGAGCTTTACTAGAATCACTTCTCGACGTAGAGTTCGAATATGCCCTTCGCGGCTGCCTAGAAACACTCTGAAAAAGGTTATAGATAATTTTTCTCTGATTTTCGTACCTGTTGTATCCTCCAAAAAGCACATTAGTTTTACGAAAATCTGGAAACGGACCTCATAATCGAAAACCGACAAGTAAACCTCAGTGTCGTGATCAGCACCCCCGATAACTCCCCAAGGCGAATTTTAATAGATCAAATCTGGAATATTGTCCTTCAACGATATCTGCACCCCGCAATTAATGTAATTGAAAGTTGAACAGAAAATCCGTTTAAGTCCGAAACTCGATCGGTCTGCACATAGTTCGGGAAATCGGGGGAGGGGGGTTGTTTTGGGCCCTGAACACGATTATGAGGTCCCTTTCTAAATTGTCGAGAGATTACTGCGCTTTATGGAGGGTACAAGAGGTACAAAAAATCAGGGAAAAACGCCTATAACTTTTTTCAGAGCGACTCTAGGCAGCTGCGAAGGGCATATTCGAACTCTCCGTTAAAAAGTGATTCTATAAAAGTACATTTCGATCGGAATGGCCGGTTTGGCTAATAGTAGTTTCCTTGTAAGTCATGCAAACTGGGTGTAAAAACACACCCGCTTTGGCCGGCCTGAGCACGCCTGTGGCCGTCCCGGTCGATATTCACGTAACGCATTATTCACTGAGTGTGAGGTGAGAATTCCCATGTTGTGGCCGGCTCAAGCTCACTGGGGATGATGACGATGGTTTCGAAGCCAACAGATGGCACTTTATCCGTTGAAATATAAAGTAGAATTGGAAGTAGCAGGGTGGATAACTCTGAAAGGATATGAAATGTTCCTTTATCGGCTGAGATACAGCACACTACCGCTGGCTGAGGACGGCTCAGGCCGGCTTTAGACCGACTATGGCGAGACTATGGCGAGTGTCCAACTGTCTAGTTTGGTGTGTTAGTTGGTGAACTCTTGAGCCTTCCATTTCTGTACCTTGATCCCTTACCCGTTTGCAGCTGCCGAGATGTCGTACGTTCGTGCCGTGGCAGTGTGGAGGAACGAAGACCACCTCCGTGCAAACCGACGTCAACCCCTCCGCGTGGAGGGTTTTTGTCATGGGAGAGATGCTGGCTGGCTGCAGCTCTCCTAAGGATTCTACTACAAATGGCCAGCGTCGAGAGGAATCCAGGACCCGCTCAGAAGTACTCATGCGCCACGTGCGGCAAGGATGTCACATGGAGGAAAACAAGCGTCCAGTGCTTCGGATGCCAAAGGTGGGTGCAACTCTCCTGTTCGGGTCTCAGTTCTGTGAGGCATCACGATCCTTCCTTCCGTTGTGTTCTGTGCTCTGCCCCCAGTAACTCTGATTCCTCATTTACCAGCCGCCCCCTCTCTATTGTTCATATTAACCTCAATGGCCTTCGTGCCAAGTTGTCTGAACTCTCTCTTTTTGCTCGCACTCATCATCCTGATGTCATAATGGTTCAGGAAACCAAACTTTCTCCTTCTACTACCGCACGTCACCCTAACATTCCTGGCTACGCTGCTTATCATGCTCCAAGGTCAGCTCTCGGTGGAGGAGTTTCCACTTTCGTATTATCAAATCTACCCTCTCATATCATACCAAACACACCAAAGGACGGTACTCTCGAGTACCTACCTATCCATCTCCCTCTTGAAACCTCTATATCTCTTTTTAATATCTATATCCCTCCTACCACGTCCTGTCCCCAATCTTATGGCCCCACTCCCTCACTCAAGCAGTTGTACGACTGTTCCCTTTCACCCTCTGTTGTCTTCGCAGGCGACTTCAATGCTCATACATTCTGCTCGTCGCTTGACACTGACGCTAGAGGAGAAGACGTCGAAGAATAGGCGGAGGAGTGCAATCTGGTCATTCTCAACGATGATCAGCCCACTCGTCTCCCGGCCAATGGCCAATCCTCTAGTCCAGACATCTCTCTTGTATCATCTAATCTCCCCAGCGCCTGCTCTTGGTCGACCGCTACAACTCTGTCCAGTGATCATATCCCCGTCTTTGTCCATGTCGATCTCTCTAATTCTCTTGCTCCTTATTCAGGTATCCGTCAAAGGTCTTATCTAAATCTTTGCCTTGCAGACTGGCGCTTGTTCAGGGAGGTGGCACTTCGCCATGTGGATGACTACCCATGGAATGGAAACGTGCACCAGAAAGAGCGTCACTTGACGGACGCGATTCGCAAGGCAATGAAAACCGCCATTCCGGAGGGCCGAGTTAAGACCTTCTTTCCCAATGTCACCAGGGAAATCTTGGAGAAGATAAGGACAAGGGATGCAAAGAGAGTGGCAGATCACCTGGATCCGACCATTGCTGAGCTGGATAGTGAGATTAAGCGAGATCTGGACAAGCACAAGAAGGATTGTTGGGAGAAATTCACGGAGAAGATGAATTTCAAGAGTGATGGAGCGTCAACTTGGAAAGTTCTGAAGAAGATCTCGGGCAAGAGCACCTCCACCAACTACTCTACGATCGAGTTCGAGAATGGAGTCTTCAAATAGGGAAAGGAGGCTGCAACTGCTCTCGGAAAGAAGTTTTTCATAACTCAGGCTAAGAGAGGGAAACAGAATCGAGTGACTGTAAGAGAGCTCTGTAAGTTGCCACTCATGAATGAAACAGAAGAAGTGACGCCCGCGCAGATTGAAAAGGTGGTAAAAGAGATGCGCAACTCGAAGGCTGTAGGGCCGGATGGCATTAGTCCAGCGGTCTTGAAGAAACTGCCGACTGAGATTATGCCAATCCTGGCTGACGTCATCAACACATCCTTTCGCACGTCCATCGTACCCCAAGACTGGAAAATGGCAAGCTTCGTTCCGTTGCCTAAGGCTGGTAAATCACCATCGACGGCTAAGGGATACAGGCCAATAAGTCTGTTATCACCAATCGCAAAGGTCGCTGAGAAACTGGTCGTCAAGGAGCTGGCCGAGCATAATAACAATCAGCAGCACCAACAAGGATTCCGCAAATTACACTCTACCACCACGGCGCTGCTGGAGATTTTGAGCTATGTTTTGGATGGCTTCAACGCCATCAAGCCTCAACGCACTGTTGGAGTAGCCCTGGACCTCACGAAGGCGTTTGACACTGTCAACTTAGGCATGCTGTCTGAGAAGCTATTGAGGTCCACCATCCCGCCTTGGCAGAAGCGATGGATTACAGCACTCATCAAAAGGCGTCGAGCAAAAGTGCTGTTTCAGGGACACGTCTCTAATAGCATCCCAATCGCTGCCGGTGTCCCTCAAGGAGGAGTCATATCGCCCGCTCTGATCAGTCTTTACCTGAGAGATTTGCCCGTCCCCCCAAGTGACATCAAAGTCGTTGCGTGTGCGGATGACATCACCATCTTGTGCCGGGACAGAGACATTAATGTAGCTGCACGCAAGATCAATAGCTACCTCGTCGTTCTGAAGAGCTTTCTCGATGATATGATCCTCACTGTTTCTGCCGCTAAATCATCTGTATCAGTTTTCTCCACTGACCCTAAGGAACACTGCGCTCACCCCGTTGTGAATTGGGAAGACGCTCGTCTGCCTGCCTCACGTTTCCTTAAGCTGCTCGGCCTAGTATTGGATCCTTCGTTGAGGTTCCACAAGAATACTGAGCAGAAACAGGCTACAGTGAAAGCAAAGCTCAACGTCCTACGAACTCTGGGAGGAACGTCGTGGGGAAGTAGCAAGGAGACAATTTCGACTACCTACAAGGCAATATTGCAGCCGGCGTTGGAGTACGCTGCACCGGTATGGCAGCACATGATATCGGATTCATCGTGAACGAAGATGCAGCGAGTCCAAAATGCTGCTCTTCGGATTGCTTCAGGGTGTGCTAAAAGCACCCCAGTGGAACATCTTCATGCTGAGGCCCGAATTCTGCCAGTTAAGGAGCACTGCCAACTCCAAGCGCAGCAACTGGTTATTAACATTGTCAAGCAGCCTGGCCATCCATTAAGAAGGATCATCAATCCCGTGAGAGGGAGACATATCAGAAGGCCTTTTGCGGATGCTCCCGAGAAAGTTAATATACAAAGATGGACGGACTCCCAACTGGATCGTCTGCGTCTTTTACGTGCGGAGCACACCAAGTTCGTCAGGGATCACTTGAGTAGGACGACCGTCAATCCCATATTGGGGGTCGCACCACCCATAGTCAGCGACACCGAGATGGAACTCGGTAGGCGGGCTAGAAGTACCCTTGCCTCGTTACGCTGCGGTCATTCCCCTATGCTGATGTCGTACTTGCATAAGATCGATCGCAGTAAGCCGGACGAGTGCCCGGACTGTGGTAGCCGTGGCCACACAACTGAACACCTATTCGAATGCCCAAAGAGGCCTACCACTCTTACAACAATGGATTTGTGGACGAATCCGGTTTCAGTCGCCCATTTCTTGAACCCTTGACAAAAACCTTCCTGCGGCTGCAAAGAAGAAGAGGAAGACCCGTTTGCACCACGTATGCCCTCCATATCAGACGGAAAGAGAGAGAGAGAGAGAGAGAGAGAGAGAGAGAGAGAAAGAAAGAAAGCTAATAGGTTTCGATAGCACAAACCAACCTTTTCCGTCATTTCTACAAGTAGTTTCTCACGAGATTGTTGATAGTCTGTTAACCAATGCCTTTGGAGGTCCATGATCATTCTCTTCATACGCTCATCCAGAACCCAGTTCTCCACCTAAATTCATACATTTTTAGAATCTAACAAATTTCAGTGAAACGCTCGCATCACTGGACACATTTCAGATCGGGGCACCCAGGGGTTTTTTGGCGTCTTCCGAGCGAACTCGCGCTATATATTGGTCTGCTGCTAATTCCGATCCAGTAGCCAAAGTTTGAAGGTTATGGTATAATTTTGTGACACAGCGACAGCGACCGCCTGTCGCGGAGCTCCCGACATTTAGGCCGGGATCATACTTCTCGCGACCGACGACAGCACACATCAGGCATATCGATTTTCGGTCGATACAGATGGTAAACATTGCGTCGCGTCGCTCGTCGCTGGAAGTATGATCCCGGTCTTAAACCTATGTGCACGTTGACAGCGACAGTGGCAGGGGGGTGGGGGGGAAGGGTGCTTCTAACTAGGACTTGCCTTACATTTCCTGGAGGCTTTTAAAACACCCTGTTTTGATAGTTGTAGGTATGGGACACAGTACGATAAACAGTTTTCCAAATCCCCCCAAATGCTTAAGAGGTTTACGGGAGCTTTCCGAAAGTGCGCATTTTCATGGCTTTGAGGGTAGAAAGGTGGTTTACTCCGACCCAAACGAGATGGCAAGCGAAGAACCCAAAGAAGCAGCGCTCCCTCTGCGTCTCTGACGTACTTGGATTACGGTAGATCGTCGCGTACGCAAACCACGCGCGCGACACAGCATCTGTCTTACCGTAATTAAAAAAAATTCATTTTGACGGAATTTTTTTTTGCGTTATTTTCGCTAATACTGCCCGCAATACCAAGTATGGGGGGAGCACTGTGGCGCGATGCACCTCGCCAAGTCCATTTTACAGTGCCGCTTTGGATGTGAGAACCTACCCGGGGTTTCCATCCAGGGTACGGCATGAGGTGTGGACAAGGCTAAATTCACTCAGACCCCATCCAAAGGCAAAAAAACGGAGACTTTCTGAAACCCCCTCCCAGGGGATTATTTTCTGTTTTTTGTTGTGTAATTTTAAACTCCTAGAAAATTTATATCTTTTCGGCCAGGAAGAATCATTTCGTCTCCCGACAGAGCTGACCCCCCCCCGGGGGTGGATTTCCACACCCCGCGCCGTACCCTGTTTCCCTCCCTTGTCTAAATTAGGGGAATCGTTGCGGCACGAAAAAATGGGTGTGGCCATGTGCGATACCACAATGCCCCCCGCTGCGATCGCACCCACTCTTGATGTATTTACTCTTGTTTGAGTGGCGGATAGGGTGTTTCAGAGAAAGAATTCTATTTTCGGATTACGGCCAGACACGTGATTTGCGTACTCGACGTCCTACCGTAATCCAAAAACATCAGAGACGCAGAGGGAGCGCTGCTTCTTTGAACTCTTCGCTTCCCATCTCGTTTGGGACAGAGTATACACGAAGTGCAATTTTTAGGGCGTTCTCAAAATTGTCCCGGATTGAGCTTAAAACTTTTTTATGGGGTTGTTTATGTTTATCGACTTTCCTTGGAATATGGTATTTAGCGGTGGCTATACAATAGCTCGGTCAAAGCATCTGATTTGACTCAAAAGTTCACTGTGGGTGTTATTTGGGACGCTGAACACGAATTTGGGGTCCATTTTTTGATTTTCGCAATTTAAAGGTAGGTGACGTCAGGTAAAAGGCATTATGCTTACCGTAACCTACAGTAACCCATTGTAAGCTTATGAAGCTTGACTTTTTGGCTCCTGGCAATGCGCCAGCGTGAATTACAGTAGTCGTTGCGGAACCACAGCTGCTTGTAGGCGGCGCACCTTTGAGCCTAGCATTGCTCTTCTGAACCTGAAAGGCGCTTAGGTTTCTTCCCGTAGATTTCCCTTAGAGTCGGGGCTTCATAGGGTACAAAATCATCACCACAGTAGAATAAATGAAAACAATATAACAATTTTGCGCGGTGAATAGCTCGCAAATGTATCTCGACACAATTCTTCGGCTATTTCAGAAAATTGGACTTTTCAGGACAGTTTTCTAGCTTTATGCGTATCTGTCCAGGGCTGAATATAGGGCTTGTAAGTCAAAGTAATGAAACTTATAAGCTTCAGTCAATTCTGAGCGGGAATTCTACAGTAGCTCTAGTTAAAGGACGAGCAGGGTTGAGCAGCGTTGTGACTGGTCACAACAGGGGGTCGTAAAATTTTTGGAAATTTGGTAAAAAAAAATGAAAATTTGGGGGGGGGGTCGTAAAATTTTGGAGAAAAATAGGCGTCCACGTCAGCCGCTACCGAACTTGATCCTAAAAAATACTACCACAAATTCCGCTTTTCTTCAAATTTTGACTCCAAATAAAGCTAGAAATTTTTTGGTCCTAGGGGGGTCGTTAAATTTTGGGTTAAAAAAGGAAAATGGGGGGGGGGAGTCGTAGCGGCATCGAAAATCGCCACAACGGCCTGCTCAACCCTGAGGACTAGTTTTGACCCTTAAAACTTTTTTTTGAGAGGTCATAGATGTCGGTGATGAGTCATATATCTAAAAAGCTCTTGTATTTCCTTCTAGATGAAAATTGATCCAATGATGTACAGAATCGCACTGCGAAGGCTGAAGGTGCGTTGCCGACGCGCGGCTGCGGCCCCGCAACGACCACCGTCACCTACTGCTGGCGCATTGCCAGGAGCCAAAAGGTCAAGCTCCGTAAGCTACAACCAGTAACCCAAAGTCTGGCGAGGAATAGACCCAAGATTCGAGTTCAGCCCCCTAAATAACCCCCAAATGGAAGTATTGAGCCGAAACCGAGAGATTTTTTCTGAACACCCCTACAGCTCTCTGGGGTGGAATTCACAAAACGCTAACCACGGCTAGTGTAGCCACGACTATGCACATCGTGTGCAAATCGATCGGCCTCAAACCATGGCTGAAACGTGTCGTGAATTCCAGCCCTGACGGGTACCCTCACCTTTTTGTAGAGCAATGAAAATCCCGTTTTTTGGAATCCCCGCAGCAATTCAGTGAATTTTAAGAGCGGATCATTTATGTACTGTCACACACGTGCAAAAACGGCAATATGGTTCCCCCAGTCACCACGGGGTGGGTAAAGCAGTCCCTAGCAAGTCATTTTTGACCTACCTTAGCTTCAACCAGTTCTCCGTCGATGTGACGATGTTCGACCATCAAATCTGGATGGTGATTCGGCATGTTCGGATCTTGCATCATGATGCGTTTCTGAAACGCCACTCGAAATTTATTGATTTCAAACGGTAAAATATCGAATCAAAGTCCATTCACTTCCAGCCTTCATAATTCCGTCACAAAAACCAACAACGTCGACGTCAGCGTAATAATTTGGATACTGTACTACGGATGATCCGATAGTAAAGATGTCTTGAGGTACCGTATGCTCCAGACGAAATAAAAATCGAGAAATCGTGAACTGCTAATAATTTTCAACCGCGGTGGTTTGGACAAGCACTAGCATGAAAGTGGTTTGAAATAATTCAAGAAAATCATGAAAAATTAGAGCAGAAGCCTCGAAATTATTGAGCGAACGCGTTCACGAGATTTTTGGAGGCGCGCTGATTAGCGCGTAGTTTGGCGTGTCGGCAAGTCTATTAAAATTTCATTGTATATTTAATATTCAGTGGCACCCCAGATATAATTTGAGGGTTCTGTAAGAACTGAACAAGTTTGCTTAGAACAATAACAACATAGGCAATGCCCTCGCGGGCCCTTAAAAACAGTTTGAAATTTTATTAATTACTACGTCCATACCAGAGAACGAATGGTGTTCAGAGCGAATCGATAATTTTGTGATTTCCAGAGTTTCAAATCATTCATGCTGTGGGAGGTTGTTCTGCATGGTTCGCTCAGCTTTATCCCCGTTTTTATTTTTTTTCAATAATTGATCTAGTCCTTGGCTGCCTAAGTCCACATTAGTTACTCTTCAAAGAACCTGAGACGGTCTCTATCATTCTTAGAAGCAGGCAAAAGAGTTAATTAAAGCAAATGGTTCTCGGGAACTATGAATTGTATATATCATATTTTCCAAACATAGTTTTTCAAGGCGAGAAATTTCAATTTTGCTTTCAATTGCCATTTTTCTACCAAAGCAGAATCCCTAATAGAAGCTCCCGATCGCATGATTCGGTTTTTCTGTCTGAAAACCAATGTATAAACTATCCTAGGTAGGGGGGGGGCACCCAGTAATCAAGAGAAAAATAAAACAAATGACGGATTAATAATGCTATCAAGCGAAGTTTTTTTTGGGTGCTATGGCAGTATGGGGGGGTCCACTTGGCCACGCCCATTTTCCCGCGCCGCTGCTACTGATTTTGGAAGGGTGGGGGCGGGAGGAAGAACCTTGGGTTTTTTTCAATCCGCGCGACGGCACAAAAAATGGTCGTGGCCAAGGGGCCCCCCTCGCTGCGATAGCGCCCCGTTTTATATCCGTCCCCCCCCCAAGCCCCGCTGAAGAGCGTCTTGCAAAACTCGAGTTCTTGTTAGGGACATTCCCTAGGCGCTATTCATACTCCTTAACGCTAGCGCGGCACGCGTAGGCGTGCCGTTGGAGCATAAATACTTAGCATTCGCGTACCGCGCTTGCGGAGACTGTGAATACTGCAGCGGCGACGCCATGGCGGAGCGGAATGAAGTGGGGCTCAACTTCTGAAAAAAAGGATTTTTGTACATGCTTTCACCCCGAGAAACGGAACGAAATTGGTAATTGATTAGTAGAGAAAATTATGAAAAAGTCATTATGGCCGTTGCCGCCATTACGGAGCGGGCGTGGAGTCAGGTCATTCAGACTCCCACGGCCGCGCGTGATGCGCTTGCGTTTAGGAGTAGGATTAGCGCCTTAGTTACTGGGATCCATATCGGTTTACGCTGTTCTTCGAACAAAATTATTAATTTTAGTTGCTAGAAAATGGCCACTGCAGTGAATCTTAGGTGTTTCAACACGTTTGCGATAATTCTAAACACGTTTGGAGGTTTGCCTATGTGGATAAAATGAACGTGTAGCTATTTAAATCATCTTTGGATGTGGCTTGACTAATTTCTTTGATAATGTGCGTGTGAAATATCTTTTTTTGCGATCGCGACTCTTCCATCGCAGTGTTTAATTGATCAGTTTTCAGCCAGAAATGAATCGCGCTGTATTCTCTCGCTTCCTGGCTCTGCGTCGAGTTGCCATGCAGCAGCCGAAACGCCTCGGATCTGGCGGTCACCACGATGTAGGTTCAATGATCAATGGTCATTATTATTCTTCGACTCCACTCAGACAGTAACACCGGTCGCATCGCTGACTCATGGCGGGTCGAACAACGTCCACCAGGAAATTGAGCGCGGAATTTTCGAAACCAAAAAAACTATTTTTTTTTTCGGTCAAAAAATTGTGGAATGATTCCTTACACTATGCTACGTTAAAAACATACAATTTTTCATTTTTTCGTGATTTTTTTTCTCGGAAAGTCAGTACCGAAAAAAAAGCGAAAACTTCGGCAAATGGTTGCGCCCCATGGGGGGGGGGGGCTTCGCAAATGGCCTATCTGCACCAAAAAATTGTCCCGGACCGGAAATTTTCATTTTTAGAAATTTCAAAAAGATATCCCTGACACCTACCCCGGGATCGACCGGGCATTGATATATTGCCAGGCTGATCCCGGCACGGCGGCAGCCCCATCGCGTGGTGGGTATTGTTCGGCGCCTTTGCAAAGTAATACGCAGGTATAACTACTCAGAATTTCTTCCAGGCATCAATCCAATACACACGATCGTGTCTAAAAATCACCCATCCCATGCGGGCGGTCGCGTCGCGGCGAGGCGTTGCAGCGCGTTTTCTCTTCAGGGCAAAGTATTCGCTCGCATGTACCATTCGATATTGCCTCAACTACTCACAGTATAGTGCATATTTTGAATAAGCGAGTGTACTTACGAACACCGCTGAAACAACACAGAAGAAACAGGATCGTCGCATGGATTTTTGATGTAGACATTTGGTTTTCGAGAAAATAATAGCAACTGCAACAAAGGTTTCCTCTGAAAATGGAGGCAACGTTCAAATTTTCAAGCAGGCTCAAGCGGTTGCGGTCCCGAAGAACAATGGTGGGGGGATCCGAAATCCAAAAAAAAAACTCAATATTTGAGGGACGTAAAAAAGTTCAACCAAAATTGAAAATTTCGGGTATGCTCTTAAATGTGGAGATCGACTTCAAATCTCTTGATTTTTTTTCCAGTCAGTAGCGTAGTTTTAAATGCAAAAAATACAAAAATAAAGCTAAAATTGACAAAAGTTGACATTTTTTCTTTGAAATTCCGGCTATTCCGGTTACCAAGCATACATTGGATCCGACTCACTCATTTTCGGATAACCATCCGAATGAACCTCAAAATCCGAGTGATCCATAATCCGAATCACCAAAAAAACTTTGAAATCCGAGTGGTCCAAATTCCGAGTCTCCGGAAAAGCGTAATTTTCGAATTAATCCGAAATCAGACTATCCGTTTGGCCTCTTTATCCGGATGACTCGGATTACCCGATGCTGGTTTTTGAATCTATCCGTTCGAGTCGGATATCCAAGACCTTTGATTTTTGAGTTATCCGAAATCCGAGTATCCGCAATTTTTTTGATTCGGATCCAATGTATATTACCAAGTTACGAACATAGCTGTTTGGACGAATAGGACAACGGTCTGCTGGACCCTGTGTTCAAGTATACAAACACGTCTACACTTTGAGATTTTTTAGCAGTAGTGTTATGAAATCAACTGGGCACTATACTACAGCCTTTCGGTTAGATTTTTACTCAAACTTCATTGAGGAAGATTTCGGGAGCTGAAAACGCATATAAGGACAAATTTCAATTTCTCCGTCGATAACCGTAAATATGAGGTAAATAATTCCTTCGGAATTGCTCAAATTTTTGTTTACCGGAAAAGGTAAGGAAATGACAAACTGCATAGGCGCAACCTCTACATGGGTGCAAAAATATTGCTAGGACCATCTCATGTGTTGTCTGAACCGGCTCAGCATTCTCAAAATTCATTCAGCCGACGCATGGTTCTGTAACATTGAGCTCGTACTGGAAGAAATCTAAATTCTGTGAGTGATTATTGCGATTCAGCGAGCTCGTTAGTATACATCACAATTGAGGAGGTCAATAATACCCAGCAGAAGCATCGTATTCCGTTTTTTTTTCGCACTCAACCAAAGAGCGTAAGGACGGTCACACTAAGCTATGGTACATCGTAATACTCTAGGTAAGCTGACTATTCACCGATGGAATTCTCATGACGACGTGAGAGGTATCACTGGCCAGAAGACAGATTCTCGATATTGTCACGGTTCTCATTCCTCATATTTACCAATGTATCCAGTCGTTTACAGTTTCTTATATGAAGGAACAAGATTCGTGGAATTTGAGCTCTTGTCCAGCGATAGATTGAGAAAAGGCAAGAGAGAGCACTGCAGCAGCGAGAAAGCGCGCTGCAATACCGCGACGCGACCGCCCGCATGGGATGGGTGATTTTTAGACACGATCAATACACACATCTCGGTTAAAAAACTGAATTTCTGGCGAGTCGGACACTAAAAAATCGAGAGCAGGTCCCGTTCCGGGCGACCCGCTAAGCCCTCAATTGTTACCAGTCACCAGTGGCCGTATTCATGAAATCGCGGGCACAGGAAGAAGGCGCAACCTTCCCGTGCCCAGCGTATGGCCCAGGGTTGAGCAGGCCCTTGTGGCGATTTTTGTCGCGGCTACGACCCCCCCCCCATTTTCTTCTATTCAAAAAAAATTCCCAAAATTTTACGATCCCCTGAGACCAAAAATTTTTAAAGCTTTGCTTAGTGTCTAATTGTCAATTCTGTCAAAAAAGTGTCAATTTTCTAAACAGCTTCTCTGTTTATAATCTGCTTTGATATTGTTTAAAATGCATACACCTCGCACGCGACTGACTATTCCTACCTCATTCTACCTTAGTGGTTTGAAAAATCTTATTTTTTTTGCCAAAAAAACTACGACCCCTCCCCAGATTTTAATTTTTTTCCAAAAATTTTACGACCCCCCCCGTTGTGACCAGTCACAACGCTGCTCAACCCTGGTATGGCCACCAGTTTTGTGCCTACCCTGTCGAGATTTCAATAGTGGCGGCCCCCCTCTTGGCCACCTGTCGGAGCAGAGACAGGCATGAGTAGCGAGCCACCTGTAGAGACGGAGAGTAGGCCGTAGGGTAACAGGCTGTTGTGTCTCACAAGGGAACCACTATGAGTCATAGTAGCCATTCCAGATAAAACGTACTTTTCTAGAACCATTTTCGGACGAAAAGTCTGAATATGCGTATCGCAGCTGTCTAGACCCATTCTGAAACAAGTTATAGGCGTTTTTTCTCTGGTTTTCCTACCTATTGTACCCTCCAGTAAAAAAATCACCTCGCGTTCAGCAAGGAGAGGCTTTTCATCGTTGTAGGTCCGGCCGGTGTTACTATCAGAGCAAGAAAGATGTCGATTAGGGATTGGTTTAAAGGTCGGATTCATAATTGTATTGGACATATCGAATGGGGTTGTTGATCATCGTGGACACAATTACATGAAACCTCGCTCTTGACCCAACCAAGACAGGACAATCCAGGGTAATGCAATGACGAATACAGTTTCAATCAGAGTTGAGCAGGCCGTTGCGCCATTTTTCGGCGGAGCTGTGACCCGCCCCCGTTGACCAAGTTTTCAAAAAAAAGCTTCCAAAATTTTCACGGCCCCCATAAAGCTCGTTCAAAATGAAAAAGTTGAAAAAAGTTCAAAATTGTGGTAAAGTTTGATCAAATCGTATGAGCTCCCTCCCGATTTTCATTCTCCCCGTTGCGCCGAGTAGAAACCCTGCACAACACTGGTTTCAATAGGGCGGATTCGTTCTCGCATTCGTTTTTAGTCCAGGGATAGCGGGGTTCCGATATCCGACGGTTTTTGGATTTCCTGTTTTCGAAATAAAGCCGGAAAAAATGGAAATATTCACGAGATTTGAGTTTTCCCAACTTTTCCCTGCTAAATCCCTCGGGGCTTATTTCGGGCGCTAATAAAAAAATCTTTAAGGAAGGGTAAACCCAAGTTTTTTGGTACGCACAGTCACCAGGGCAGGGTTAAGAATTTCGCTGAACGTATTTTTTGATTTCTGAAATTTTGAGAAAAAATTCCGCTCATTCCTGCAGGGTTGGGCAGGCTTGCGACCGGTGGCAACGGGGGTCGTGAAGATTTCGGAAATTTTTCGAAAAAAAAAATGAAAGTTTGGGGGGTCGTATTTTTTGGAAAAATGGGGTTTATCTCCACACCACTCGGAAAGGTAGCCATTTCTCCATTCCAGGGGGGGGGGGTTCGTAAACTTTTGGTCACCGTTCGCAACGGCCTGCTCAACCCTGCATTCCTGGTTTAGACCCTTTCGCTCAGCAGTAGGTGTGATGGTGAAAATTGAGCGATTCACTCCTTTCGACTTCGCAAAGTCATATCAGAAGATGGTAACTAATCCATACCCCGATGTGGTTAAGACTGTTGTTTTTCAAATAGGCTCACTGTGGATGTCTAATGTGTGCGGAAATGTCACCTTCCGTGCCATATGTTCTCTCTCGTTGTAGGTTGTCAACCCTGGGCCACCTGTGACACTCGACTACATGGCTGTGCCTTTCCAACCATACACCAAGGTCCACGCCGAACTGCAGTCAAAATTCAATATGTACCTGGCCGTCTCTGCTACGATGTTCGCGGTTTCCCTTGGTTTGGTAAGTTTCTGTTTATATCGATTTGTTCTATTAGGGAACCTCGCAGGGCCATCATCCCCGTCATTTAAAAGATGATGAATGTTTTCTGGTCAATTCTGGCTCGCTCCGAATCTGACATAGGATTCTGCTATGGACACCGCTGAACGTGTTTTTGAAGCATTGCGAACAGGTCATCGGCTAATTTTCAGGGTGTTTGAAAAAAATTTCGGATTTGACTTCAAAACGTGAATCTGGGATTTGTTTGTCGCTAGATTTGGGGTCACTGTAGGTTACGGTAGGCATAATGCCTTTTAGCTGGCGTTACCTACCTTAATATTTTGAGAATCAAAGAGTGGACCTCAAATTCATGTTCGGCGTCCCAAATAAGACCCGTTCAGAAATTTGGAGCCAAATCTTAGACTTTGACCGAGCTACCGTATACCCGCCATAAGCTACCGTAATCTAGCAAAAATTGATAAGCGGACTTCATTGATTTGTGATTAGCACCCCAAGTAACCCACCTGGAAGGATTCTGAGTGAAATCTGGAACATTTTTTCGAAACGCTTTCAGAGCACTCATAATTGGTATAAATAAACGTCCAACTGTTAAAGTCCAAAACGCTGTCAGTCTGCGCAAAGTCCGGAAAATGTCCCTAGCTAGCTCTCTAGTACAGAAGTCCATTCTGACCTTGCTCTCTTCGTGTAGCTCTCGAAATCATGGTTGTATCGGTTGAAAGGATTTAGCGACGGTTACCTGCACTCATCCGTAGTTGTGGTCCGCCGGAACGCTGCCGTTTGAGGAGTGGGTTCGTTGTTCCGAAACGTCCGTCATTCACCTCGAGACGTCGTTTATTGGCAGTGGTCTGAGCGCATGGTCTTGTTCGAAAAACTCTTCGTTTCAGCCCAACACATTGTTATTCCCAGGAGAGAAACGCGGGTGATAGCGGTTCCTCGGAACCAGGGATGAGCGGAATTCCGTCCGATTTTCCATGGTTCTGGACCTTTCCAATTTTCGAAAAGAAAAAAACTAAAAATGCGAAGAAATCGGAAATATTCACGAAAATAGAATTTTTACACTTAACTTTGCCAATTCCTTATAGGGTTTTTGAGGGCGCTGAATTCGAATTCGAGGTCCGTCTTCATTTTCCACAAAGCCAGGGTTGATTGTGTTCACATGAAAAATATTCAATAAAGAAGAAAGAACAAGCCCAAGCGTTCTGGTAGGTAGTCACCAAGAAAGGTTAAGAATTTTGCTGAAACTGCGGTAACCAGAGCCCAGGGTTGAGCCTCTCATCTGTATTTGTCACATTTAACCCTCTGACGACATTGTACGGAACGGAAAACGCGACTCTATAGGGCCTCTTGGAAATGGATGGATAGGTGGAGTCTTGTCCCATTTCGGACCAGCAAATGTCGATTTTTTACCAAGATGGTCTACAGTGGTGAACTTTAGGCGCTGATCATAAATAAGGGGTTTTCTTTTATTAGTTTGGGCAAGATCAGGCAAACGCTGGCACCTGTGATCTGAATTATTTTTGCTCTCTGCACCAAAAAGTGCTCTTGGAAATCTAGATTTAATCTAAAATGGCCTCGTTATCCAATTGTTCTTTAAAAAAGTTTGTGTAAAGTTACTGAATTAGGGGCATTTCGTAACTTCTGATATTTTCCAACAAGGCGAAAAATTTGAAGAAAAACCCAAATTTTCTCTGTAAATTGATTTTCTTTTTTTTCAGGCGTTCTACACGGATCTGTTCTCGTACGAAGCTCTCCGCACCCCGAAGAGTTACCGAAACCGTCACAGCAGTTGAATTCTGAAGAGTTTATAGATGTCTCCGTGTTTTAAAGTATTAGAGTAGCTGTGTTCGTTGTTCTGCTGGAAATAAACGTAACAGTTAATTTTGTTTCCGTGTTCTCAGGTCTGGGACCGATTGGATACTCCATTGCATACTTCTCAAAGGTGTTTTATGGTTTTTGAAGTTTTTGGAGGGTTTTACCGTGGATGGTCCTACTGGTGCCCAGCTTGATGAATGGAACTCAGCGGAATTTCAACGCTGCTCCATCACTTAAATTTGACAACATAGTCGGATGGTTTTAAGGTGCAGGGATAGATCGGAGTACGGGGCGGGGTTTTTCTTTGCGTCAGCAAATAGACGTCTTAGGGAGTTGGGCAATGCCTCAGATCTGACCCAAATCTTCTCTGAGGGGGTTATCTAGATACCTTCTAGATAACCCCCACAGAGAAGATTTGGGTCACATCTGAGGCATTGCCCAAATTAGCGTATATCCACCGTACAGTACCGGAATTTATCGGACATCGACAAATGAGCCTTATATTCGTGATAAGAGCTCCAAGTAACATCGATAGAAAGGTTTCGAAGCAAATCCATCGTATAGTTAGGTCCATGGCTTGTTACCTCAAGAAAAAACATTTAAATTCAAACCGCGGCTTGGGTATATTGTGCGAAATGACTTTTCAACCGACAGATCCAACTCCTTATGCTTAACGTCGGCATGGATCCTGAAGAGACTTCGCGTTCACTGTTGAGGGTTGGCGCAAAATCGGTGCCATATGCTGTAACATAGGTGCACCGAGTTTGTGCCAACCTAAAATAGGAAACGCAAAGTCTTTCCAGGATCCATGCTGTTGTTACCATAAATTTCCCAAGAGCTTTTATGAGACCATATTTTGATAGTTGTTGGTCTGGGACACAACATTGATAGACCGTTTTCCAAACCCTCTTAATGCCTAAGAGATTAAGAGAAGATTTCTAAAAGTGGGCGTTTTTATGGCTTCGCGAAGAGGAAAATGGTACAGGAATGGCAATTTTTAGGGAGTTCGGAAGAAATTCCCTTGAGTTGAGCCTAAAACTTTTTTCTAGGGGTTGATTTGGGTGCTGATTTCGAATTCGAGGCCCATATGTCAATATTTGAAAAAAATTCATCTGATTTGGCCCGAGTTTCAAAGAGGGGAATTTCGATGGCCAAACGCGACTTTTGACGATTTTTTAGTATGCCACGATGAAATCGCCCGAAAACTTTTACATAGGGGTTATTTGGGCTGCCTAACACACATGTGGCCGGTTTATCAATTTTCCTTGGAGTACGGTGGGTATACGGTAGATCGGTCAGTCTCGGATTTGACTCAAAATTTCACTGTGGGTGTTATTTTGCACGCTGAACACGAATTTTAGGTCAATCCTCCGAGGTTCGAGTTTTTAAGGTACTGTGCTAGTCTGGGCCGAATTCCGGTCTGCAATTGCGTCTCGACACGCTTTGCGGCCGCGCGCTTTCGTGTCGGAAGAGTTTCCAGCGCCGCAGCCGCCGATCTGCTGACTCTAAGTGAGTTTTGGAAACTGGAAACTAAACAAAATTGGAGAAAACTGCATAAAAAGCCACATCGAGTCGGCTTTGGCGCTGGAAACTCGACTGGTTCGAGCGCGTGCGGCCGCAAAGCGTGCCGAGACGCAATTGCGGACAGTAATTCAGCCCGGGTTCAGCGCCCTAATTAACACTCAGGTTGAAAGTTTGGAGCCGAATCTGAATTTTTTTTTGAACACCTCAATAATGCCCTGATGGGTACTACCTTTTTGTGAAGCAGTGAAAATTCTCTAGTTAGAATCCCCGTAGCTATTTTATGGTTGAGCATTAATGTGCGGTCGCCATGTCTATGCGTCTGTACATTTGTTGGAGTGTAATGCAACTTTTTTCAGAGTTGGCTCTGAGTGGTGAAAATGGCGGCTGATGGAACCGCACAGCCAACATCGGAGCAGAAATTGCGTGTGTCGCAATTCAATGACAAGGTTGAGCGGCTCAATCGAGAGTTTATTCGGCAAATTCAGGAATGGTTCAAGCAGTGTCCTCACTACGATTTTGTGAGTTGTTGATTGTTTTGTAAACGTGAAGGCGTAGTACTGTGCTTCTCTGGGCCAAATTCTGGTCAGCAATTTCGTCTCGACACGCTTTGCGGCCGCACGCTTCCGAGTGGGAAGGGATTTCGCAGCCGCCGATCTGTTGACTCTAGGTGGGTTTTGGAAACTGGAAACTGAAAAAAAATGGAGAAAACTGGATAAAAAAGCCACATCGAGTCGGCTTTGGCGCCGGAAACTCGACCGACTCGGGCGCGTGCGGCCGCAAAGCGTGTCGAGACCAGGGATGAGCGGAAATTTTTTTTGAAGTTCTTGAACTTTTTTTGGAAATCGGAAGGACCTTCTCGATTTCGAAAATCGGAACGCCAAAAACCATCGGAAATCGGAAATACATTCACCGAAATTTTTAATCCTCCCCTGGTGACTGTGCCATCCAAAAAACTTGGGCTTATCCTTTTCAATCGTGTAACTTTCGTGTAAACACAATCAGCCCTGGGTTGGTAGTAAAAGGTTCCGAGAGGGTGAGTCAACTCGCGGCAACTTCTCAGTAAACTGCAGCTTAGCGCAAGCTATTCATTCGACGATTTCTAGGCAGGAAGTCAAAAATTGTTGAAATTACGAACTCTCATGCCACGTTATGAGCCACCAGATAATCATAGCGCAAAAACATTCTCCAGAAAATGGTTTATTTTGCCTTTTTTTTTGAAAAAAAAAATGATTCAGAAAAAAAATTCTGTTGGTTTTTCGAACTATTTTCAGCTCGCATCAAGTTTGCGCAAAACTCCAACTTAACGCGAGCTGACAGCAAAAATGGTAGTTGTGCGTAAATGAGGGATAAGAAGACTATCTTTCGAAAAAGTGCTTCGTAATGCTTTTACAAAAGCTATCTATCATTTTCTTCCTTCATACACGATTTCCATTTCCTCCGTAAACTGGCGTTAAGTTGCAGTTTTGCTCGAACTTAACGCGAGATCTCATACGATGACTCTTGATTGCGCTCGACCTTGCTGAAGAGTACGCAAGCCGTATTGGAAAAGGTGCTGAACGTTGAAGAATTGGCGCAGGACCCCAGAGAGAGTGTGCTTCTTCTTCTTCTTATCGGCCACATTAGAGCTTTTCCTCATAGGCGCAAAAAGGCAGCCACATCGCACGGGTTCTTCCACATATCCATAACTGTTAGAGAAGTCGGCCTTGCAGGACATGAAAATAGATGAAATGAATCGTGCCCTGGGTTGTGGCAGTCGGGACATTCGTCAGGGATCGACGAGTCGATCTTATGGACGAAGGCCTTGAGGTATGAGGAGTGTCCACAACGAAGACCTGCCAGGATGACGCGTGTACGTCTGGGTAGGTCCGTTTCGCTGTCATCGACCGGAGGGGGGCACGTAACCAAGAATTGGATTTAGGGGAGCCCTGGAAAGGTATTCTCTGACGAATCGGGTGTGCTCCATTTGCACCAGTCTGACGCGATTGAGCTCCGATGTCGCCCCACGTTGACGATCCAAGACAGAGGCTGCAGCATGTAGTGGCAAGCGTATATGTCGGAAATTGGGACCAGATGACATTAGGTGGAAATTAGGGTGTGTGGAATTCCTTATAATGCCAACATGGAACTGTTGCGACTGGAGTTGACAATGCTGCTTTACAGGAAGCAGCGAACACTCTTGATGTAGAAGAGATATCGGTGTGGATCTAGGGCATCCAGTGATCACGCGTAGAGCAGTGTTGATCCGAGATGCTCAACCTACGCGTTCTGGATCTGTGGAGTCGACTACCAAGATCAAGGAGACTCATCAAACGGGCATCAACAACTCCACGAGGAGTTTTTTCTGTATGGGAGAGAGTGTGCAGGAGGGGTAGGGCCCCTATGGAAGAGTGCAGATTGTGTGCGGGAACCCACTGGGGGTGTGCGGGACCCCAATGGAAGTGCACAGACGTCATGGAACGTGCGCAGCACATTACTGAGAGTGTGCAGGGAATCGGGAGTTGTGCACAGGACTTCATTGAAAGCGTGCCGGAAGTCGTGGGATATGTGCAGGATTTCACTGGAAGTGTGCAGGAAGTCTGAGAAGTGATCGAGACTTCAATGAGAGGTTCTGCAGACATCCTGCATACTCCCACTGGGTCTTGAAAACATCCTGCACACTCCCATTGAGGTCCCGCACACAATCAGCACTCTTCCATGGGGGCCCCTACCTCTCCTACACACTCCCACTGTGATCCTGCACACATCCTGTGCGCTTCCACTAGGCCCTGGAAACACCCTGCCCACGTCCTGCACATTCATTCATTCATTCAAAGACTCTATTTTGGAAATAAAGAAACATACATATACACTTATGTGAATGAGATTCGTTGTTAAAGTAAAAAAGATGCATAACAATGGCAGAAGTGAGAAAGGGACAAAATATTATTTCTTTGCAGAGAAATTTGAGAACACACTCCCACTTGGTATTATACACGTCTTGCACACGTTCTGCACACTCCCACTGGGGTCCTGCACACATTCTGCGCTCGTCCTATACACTCCCACTTAGGTCCTCCACACATCCTGTGCACTCCCACTGGGTCCTGCACATATAGTGTACACTCTCAGAGGTGGTGGTTAAGTCGCATTAAAGAACCACGTACTACCACTCCTTACTTTATGAAAAACGGACCTCGAATTTGAATTTAGCGTCCGAAATATCCCTCTAAGGATTTGGCAAGGAAAAATGTAAAAAATTTCTTGGATATTTTCGATTTTTTCCGCTTTTCAAGACTTTTTTCGGAAATCGGAAGGCCTAAAACCAGCGGAAATCGGAATTCCGCTCATCCCTGGTGGAGACGCAATTGCGGGCCCCGAATTCGGCCCAGAGAAGCACAGTATGTTCCTCTCCGCTGTTTGGAGCAAGAGCCCAAAAATTTGATGTCATCGTTCTGATTCCAGTCAAAGTCTGTCAAGTCGTACCTGAATCACATTGAACGACTGGATGCGATGTACTCTGGAAGACCTTTACCGAAGCCAACGCAAGGGTCAGAAACTCCTACGACGTCATCGTCTGGAAGGAAGATCGCTAAAGTGGATTTTTTTCCTTTGCCGTGAAGTTCGCATTATTATAACTGAAATTTGAAGGCGAAGCGTCGCGTAAATCCAGAAGCGAAAGAGGATGGGCTGAATAAGTCTGTGACCACCTCCACTCCATCTGGTGCCCCGCCACGTCTGAGCCTCGGCGGGTAAGCTCTGCAAAGTTTTTTATCGGTGGCATGACCAGCTTCTTTCGATTTGAATTTTCAGAGACATGTCTATGATTAAGCCGAATTTGGACGTGACCGTGACGGCACCGACCCCAAAGGTACGCAAAGTCTGACTCTGTACCACTGGAAATTTTTAGAGTAGCCTTTTTTAATTGTTTGTCTTGTAGGTGCCTTCCAGATACATATTCACACAGCTTTTCAGACTACTGAGTCATCGACAAATGGTGGAGCTGCAGGAGGTGGACGAAAACGTGCGATTCGTGGTGGAGGACCGGCTGGTGGCGCGGAAACGGTGGTTTTCCGTGGAAGTGACTCATCTGGTGAGCTGCAATAGCATCGAGTTTTCAAAAGCTAATTGGATGAACCGTGTTGACTTAAAGGCAGTGTTCACGATAAAAGTAGTTTTTCTGTTTTTCCGCCTATCTTGAAAACGGCCCCATGCTGATTTCAATGATGTCCCTGGAATCGTACAAGACTCCCTGGAAACGAAGTTATGGCCCCTCAAAGTTCAGCTAGGAAGCATTGTGGACGAGTTGTCCGAGGCTTGTAACTCCCGTTTTTTGCAGCCGATGTGTGCGAGCTGACCTGAGTGAAGAGAGACGTTGAGAATGAAGGGAGTACGGGGCTTTTGATCGGAAACGATCGCCCATCTCACCACGAGTTCAGGGAAACTGTTATAGGACGTGGGCGGAGTGGCCCAATGGGTTGGCTAGCCCACGAGATTTTCACCGACTTAACGGCCGTTTTTCGTCATATTTTTTCCGTTCTTAATCTTCTTAGAGGGACCCAAAGCTTACGTTTTGGCCAAAAAAACGTGCAACTTTTTCTTCGTAAACACTGCCTTCAAACGTTTGTTGAACCTTTCAGCGTTGGTCGTCTGGCCAAGTGCATTAACCCTATTGAAAGCTCAAATTCTGTTCTATCTAACATCGCCTCCCAAATAGGCCAAAAACTGCTCATTTGCGAATTATAGGCTATAATTCAGTCTTAATCTCCAGTATTGAGCATCTTTTAGTGCTTTTATTTACATTGAGTTAAACCACGAAACCTGCCAGAATTGACAGGGATTTCGAGCCACCTTGGAGCTAGACGATAGCATTTGCAGAAAATTTTGACGCAGCGTAATTATTGATTTTCACAGGATTTTGTGACTTTGCAACTTTCCCAACGGTTCCTTCTGGCCTACCTTTTTCCGTGAATTATCTATCGTTTTTTTTTGAAAATCGAAAAAATGGCCGAAATCGAATTTTCAAAAAAAACGATGGATAATTGACTAAAAATACTAATCAGTGTGAACTTGACTGTTAAACCTCACCTAGAAGCTTCGAGGCCGAAACTTCTTGGGGAAGCCAGGAAAAATCGAAGTTGCAAAATGACACAATCCGCAAAAAATCAATAGCGACCGTCCGTGGAATTTTTCCGCAAATGCTTTCGTCTAGTTCTGAGGCAACTAAAATGCCCTGTCAGCTTTGGGAGGTTTGGTGATTTATGTACCTCAAAGTGAGCAGAAGCACTCAAAGATGCTCACAAGGGAAGTGTTCAGAGTAGTAAACGCATCTCCGAAAACGACTAGTATCGTTAGTACCTCTTGTGGCTCAATAGTAAAACTGCGCAGCATCCCGCCCCGCGCTGCAGGTTCGAACAAGTTAGGAGCTACGCGAAAAGGCATTTTTTGCAGGTTCCAAGAAAATCTCCCGGATTTAGGTCAAAACTTGTTTTATGGGGTAATCTAGGAAGGTGAACACGAATCTGGAGCCCGTTTGTCGCAATTCCGAGGTTTACTGTAGGTTACGGTAGGTACCGTGCCATTTAGGGGGCAAAACCTACCTAAGTATTGTGAAAATCGACAAACGGACGTCAAATTCGTATTCTCCACCCCGAATGACCCCCGTATGCAAACTTTGAATAAAATCTGAGACTTTGACGAAAGTACCGTATACCCACCGTAATCTGCCAAAAATCTATAAAAGGACTCCAGATTCGTGTTTAGTACTCCAAATAACCGTAAGGAAAACATTTTAAGCCATTTCTAGAGAAGCGTTCCGGAAATCGTCAAAAGTCGAGATTTGCCATCAAATTTTTGCCCGATGGGAAGCTTTGAACGAAACAAGTCAAAAACTTTGGAAAATCGGCAAATACACCATAGATTGGTGATCAGCGCCGCAAATTATCTCCTGGAGGGACTTTAAGTCAAATCTGAAAAAAAAATTACTTCTTCTTCTTCTTTGCAGCCACATAGAGGGTTTTGTCATAGGCGGAGGAACTGGGCGACCAGTAGTGGATTCGTCCATAGGTCCATTGGTGTCAGCGTGGTAGGTCTGTCCGGACAGTTAAATAAATGTGCCGTATCATGGCCGACGGTACCGCAGTCCGGACACACATCAGATTTGCTGCTGTCAATCTTGCTGACATAAGATATTAGCATTGTAGAGTGACCACAGCGTAATGATGCGAGCGTGCATCTCGCCCTTCTTCCGAGTTGAGACTCTGAGGTGCAGATGGGGGGGGGGGGCGGTATATCTCCTAGTATAGGATTTATGGCCGCCTTGATAAGATGACACCGTACGAACTTGGTGTGCTCCTCGCCCAAAAGACGGAGTCGTTCTTGCTGTGAGTCGTGCCATCTTTGCAAATTGACTTTGTTTGGAGCATCGGCGAATGGCTTCCTTATACTTTTCTCTCTCACGGGGTTTAGCACTCTCCACGACGGGTGATTTGGTTGCTTTATAATGTTAATGCGGAGTTGCTGGGCCTGGAGCTGACAGTGCTCCTTCACTGGTAATAGACGGGTCTCAGCATGCAGGTGCTCGATTGGGGAACTCCTTGCACATCCGGTGGCGATACGGAGAGCAGCATTTTGTACTCGTTGCATCTTTGCCCAGGAGGATTCTGAGACGAGATGCTGCAATATCGGTGCGGCGTACTCCAGAGCGGGCTGAAGAATTGCCTCATACGATGTGAGTATAGTCTCCTTGCTGCTACCCCACGAAGTGCCGCCCAGGGCCCTGAGAACGTTGGGCTTAGCTTTAATGACTGCCTGCTTCTGCTCGGTATTCTTGTGAAACTTGAGTGACGGATCGAGCACAAGACCGAGCAGCTTTGGAAAGCGAGCAGCAGGCAATCGGTCTCCATCCCACACGACATCCGGATGAGCGCTGTGCTCGGATGGGTCCGTCGTGAGAGCGGACACTGACGACTTGGCTGCAGAGATCCTTAGCATCTTGCGGTCGAAAAAGCTCTTCAGTGTGATCAGGTACTCGTTGATCTTATTGGCGGCCACCTGTAAGTCCCGATCTCGACATATGATTGTTATGTCATCAGCATACGCGACGACCTTGATGTCCTGTGGAGGCTCAGGCATATCTTCGAGATACAGACTGAAGAGGGCTGGCGATAGAACCCCGCCATGAGGGACTCCAGCTGCCATTGGAATACTGTTGGAGGCATGGTTCTGAAACATGACTCTTGCCCGCCGACCTTTAATAAAGGCCGATATCCAGCGCTTCTGCCAAGATGGTATTGACGACTCCAGTATGTTGCTTGACAGGACTCCAAGGTTAACCGTATCAAATGCATTGGTGAGATCCAATGCAACAGCTACAGTTCTCAATGGCTTGTTAAATTTGCACCCGTCGATAGCATAGCTGGTAATTTCTAGCAACGCCGTAGTTGTGGAATGAAGCCTTCTGAACCCATGTTGAAACAACTGCTTCTCGTTGTGCTCCGCTAGATCCTTGACAATGAGCTTTTCGGCCACCTTGGCGAAAGGTGACATCAAGCTAATAGGACGATATCCCTTTACTGAAGACTGAGGTTTGCCAGGCTTGGGCAACGGGATGACGTTGGCTGTCTTTCAGTTTTGCGGAATAGTGCATGAGCTGAACGAAGTATTAATCATATCAACGATGAGCGGAAGGATCTCAGTTGGGAGTTTCTTCAGTACAGCAGGACAGATGCCGTCCGTACCGACAGCTTTGGAGTTCCGCATGTCCTTTATAATCTTCTCTACTTGCGCCACAGTGTACGCTTCGGCCGTGCTTATGAGCGGGAGGCGGCACAGCTCTCTTACTGTCACTCTATTTTGCGGACCTCGCCTTGTACTCGTGACAAAGAAAATTTTACCGAGAGAGTAGGCGCCTTCCTTTCCTGACTTGAAAACGTTATTGCCGAACTCAATAGTGGAGATGGTGGCTGGCAAGCTCTTTCCCGATAGCTTCCGAAGCACCTTCCAAGTAGCTCCACTGTCCGTCTTGAAATTCAACTGTTCTGTGAATTTTTCCCACTGTTCTTTCTTGTGCTGGTCGAGATCTTTTCTGATCTCACCATCCAGCTGAGTGTCGACAGGGTCTAGATGGTCAACTGCTCACTTGGCATCTCTAGTTCTGATTTTCTGAAGAATTTCTCTGGTGACGTTTGGATAGAACGTCTTAACTCGGCCAACAGGAATAGCCGCTTTCATGGCCCTGCGAATTGCATCAGATAAGTGATGCTCCTTCTGGTGCACATTGCCATTCCACGGGTAATCAGCCGCTAGGCGTAGCGCAACCTCACTGAACAGGCACCAGTCTGCTTGTCCTAAATTGAGATAAGAACGTTGACGAACACCAGAATAAGGAGCAAGAGAGTTTGAGAGATCGATGTGCACAAAGACGGGAACATGATCACTAGAAAATGTTGTTGAGGTAGACCATGAGCAAGCGTTGGAAAGGTTGGAAGAGACAAGAGTTATGTCTGGGCTAGAAGATCGGCCGTTGGCAGGGAGACGAGTGGGCTGATCATCGTTTAGGATGACCAGATCGCACTCCTCAGCCCATTCTTCGACTTCTTCTCCTCTAGCATCAGAACCAAGGGACGAGCAGAAGGTGTGGGCATTAAAGTCGCTCGCGAAAACAACTGATGATGAGAGGGAATAATCGTTGAGTTGTTTGAAAAGAGGAATGGGATTGTAGGGGGAGGGGCATGAGGTGGTAGGGGGAATATAGATGTTGAACAGAGAAAGGGGAGTTTTAAGGGGGAGATGGATTGAAAGGTACTCGAGAGTACCATCCGTGGGGTTGTTTGGTATGAGGTGGGACGGGAGAGAGGATAAAACAAAGGTTGAAACTTCTCCGCCAAGAGCTGACCTTGGAGCATGGAAGGCAGTGTAGCCCGGGATATTAGGATGAGGATAGGTAGGGGATGGAGAGAGCTTGGTTTCTTGAGCCATGATCACGTCTGGATGGTAAATACGTGCGAAGAGAGAGAGCTCAGAAAGTTTGGCACGAAGGCGTTAAGATTGATATGTACAATGGAAAGGGGGCGATTTGAGGAAGAGGAATCAGAGTTGGTAGGTGAAGAGCATAAAACACAGCGAAAAGCAGAGTTATGATGCTTCACAGAGCTGAGACCCGAACAGGAGAGATGCACCCACCTTTGGCATCCGAAGCACTGGACGCTGGTATGTCTCCAGTTAACATCATTGCCACACGTGGCGCATAGAAACTTCTGAGCGGGTCCAGGATTCCTCTCCTCGCCGGCCCTTAGCAGGAGAATCCGAAGGAGAGACGCGGCCGACCAGCACCTCTCCCATGACAAAAACCCTCTTCGCGGAGGGGGTGACGTCGGTTTGCATAGAGGTGATCTTCTTTCCTCCACACTGCCACGGCGTGAACGTACGACATCTCGGCAGAAAAAAAATTACGCTTTCAGAGCCTTGTAATTAGAATAAATGAACGCCCAACCGAAAATCCGTACAAGTCCAAAACGCTATCAGTCTGCACAAAGTTTGGAAAATGTGCCCTCACCCAAACTTCGCCCAGGGAGGTGGTTTTTGGCGCTGAACACATTTATGAGGTCCGTTTCCAGATTTTCCGAAGAGTAATGCGCTTTTTGGAAGGTACAAAAATCACGAAAAACGACCTTCTCAAGCTTGTAACTTCTTGGAACCTGCAGCTCGGGGCTGATTACTGCGCAGTTTTACTATTGAGCCACAAGAGAGACTAACGATAGTAGTCATTTTCGCAAATGCGTTTACCACTCTCTTAATACTCACCTTGTCAGTACTGAAGATTACCACTGAATTAGGGCATATAGTTCGCAAAGGAGCAGACTTAAACTCAAGTGGGAGGCAGCGTTGGATGAAAAAGAATTAGGGTTTTCGATTGTTATATCGCACTTTGCCGAAGGACCAACACTTGAAGGTTTAAAAATCATCAAAGTCAAAAGGCGGGAAACTTTCACCTCAGTCTAATAGAATCTGGAAGATCTCGTCTTCATATTTCCTGACATGGAATTTTTTTCAGCTGTGTCGTCAGCATCATCAGCAGCACCTCTTGTTACTCTGCCCAAACCAACGCCTGGATTTTGGTCCACCCAGAAGAGGGATGAGGACACAAATGAGTACGTCTTTTGGTACTTGGTAGTTGGGTGTAAAATGTGAAGTTTTCGCTTTTAGATCATCGAAACCGATGTTCAGTTTTGGCTTGAACAAAGCTAGCTCTACTAAGGAACAAGATGGTAACTATCTGTGGGTGATCTAGCTTCATTGACCTGCTTTTTTTAGATATAAGCAGTCGTATCCATAGTTGGCAATATTGTTCTTCAGGAAAGTCCCCCCAGTGACATTTGGTAATGGCAGGCCGCTCACGTTTGGAGTGAACAAGGATGAAAAGTGAGTTTTGTTCTGTAACTAGACAATCGTAGGGAAAGCGACTCTTCAGAAAAATCAAAACAGTAATATAAATGTAACTTACTTGAATGTTTCAAGTAACTTGTATTTACATTACATGTGACACATTTATATTACATGTAACATACATTTATATTACATGTAAGTTATACTTATGTTGCATGTAACTTACATTTACATTTTCACTAAGGGGGGCCATCATGTGACGTAGACGACACGCGACGCAGAGAGCGCGTCCCAGACCACACACTACCCAAAAAAGTGCTTTGCGAGGCCTTCACTGCTGTTGTGGGGTCAAGTACCGCAAACTTGGGTATTTGGACCAACTGCAACGCCAGTCGTAAGCCTGACTTGCGAGTGCGTCGTACATCCTCCTGAAAATATATTCTTGGCCGAATTAAGTTACTTGTGACTTACATTGTGCCATTCAAGTTACATGCAACATATCGGAGGCGCACTGCAGTATCCCCGCATAAATCGAAAACAAGTTACCTGTAACATATCTGAGCTGATGTAAGTTAAGTGCGACTTATTTCAAGTCATTTAAGTTACATGCAACATATCGGCTGAAACCGCGTGCAATTCGCTTCCGATATGTTACATGTAACTTGAATGGCACAATAAAAGTCCCAAGTAACTTACATCGGCTAAGATATGTTACAAATAACTTGTTTTCATTTTTCTGAGTCGGCTTGATTTGGGGAAATGACCAGAGATTTTCGCTCCATTTTCAGATCGAATGGGTCAGAATCCAGTTCGGATAAGAAAGATGACGAAAGTTCGGAAAAGAAGTCAGTTTTCTTTTTTTTTCTCAGCAATTTTTATTGTTTAGTCTTGTATTTTTTCAAGGGCTGCGCTGTCGTTTTCCTCGTTTGGAGCCAGAAAGGACGATGACGATCAAGGGAAAAAGTCAGTTTTTCAGAAATTATGTTGGCAATTAGAACGTTTTGTATGCTCATTTCCGCAGAAAAGACTTCACCTGTTATGAACACTCACAGTTGTCCTGAAACTGCGGCCGGTTGGGTGAGAAGGCGAAGCGTTGGTTACGTCGAATATCTCTATCGATATATGGTCGAGTGGATAATTTTTTGGCTAAAATTCCTTAAAAATAATTTTCCTCGTCTCAGACGAAAAAAATCTCATCATTTTTCGGTACCGAGAAATTTATAAAAAATCAAGCTTTCACCCCGATTGTCTTATTTTCTTGTCTAACAAGGAATGTACGTGGACAGAATTGGGCAGGCTTGCGACCAGTCGCAACGGAGGGTCGTAGAAATCCGCGAAATATCCGACAAAAGTGAATATTGGGGGGGGGTTCGTAAAATTTTTGGAAAAATTGGGGTTTATCTTTCAAGGACTCGGAAAGGTAGATTGAGGAGGAGCTGCATCGGGACCATTTCTTCATCTCAAAAGGAGGGGTTTAAAATTCTTGGTCATGAAAATTTTTCATCCCATGGGGGGAGGTTCGTGAAAATTTTGGTCACCAGGGGGGTCGTACAATTTTGGTCACCAATCGCAACGGCCTGTTCAACCCTGTACGTGGGTGCGAGAAGACTGGGGTTTTACTCGAAATATGCGAGGTGAGAAAAGGCGGTGGTTCCGCAGGTTCATCAAGAGCAGCAGTCAGGGAGGTTCTTGGAAGGCACCACCTCATGATAGAACAATTTGGAAGCGATACTGACACAGAGCCGCACAACCCTCTTTACCGTTAGTCCCGCCCACCAGGTGAGCGGAGCAGAGGTCGTCGAGGACGACAATGAAAGTGTTTTTGTTGTAAACACATCTGCGAGAACGATTTGTATTGTTTGTATCTACTGTGCTTCTGCAGTAAAACTCCACAGTTTCCCGTCCCGAGCTGTAGGTTCTAAGAATTTATGAGCGTCTAAAGCTCCGGGAAAGGCATGGTCCCGTCAGACGTTTTTTGGGTGTTTTGAAAAATTCTCTCGGATTTTGCTCAAAACGTGTATATAAGGTTTGACCAGTGTGCTGAAAACGAATTTGGGGTCCACTTCTTCAAAAAGCTTAGGTTAACTGTAGGTTGCGGTAGGTACAATGTGATTTAGGGGCAAAACCTACCTTAGCATTTCGAAAATTGATCAATGGACATTAAATTCGTATTCAGCACCCCAATAAACCCCGCATAGAAATTTTGAGTCAATTTTGGAACTTTGGTCGAACTACCGTAGCCCACCGTAATCTACCGTAAGTTGTTAAAAATCGATAAACGAACCTCAGATTCGTGTTTTGCACTCCAAATAACCCATAGAGAAACACTTTGTGCATTTCTATCATATGCATTCGATGCTGAATCGTTTGCCGGATCGGTGTATGCTCGAACAGTCTGCGCCTCTCTGTGCCTGGGTGTGCGGCGCGCTGTCTCTATGTTTTCTTCTTAGATCACCGATCTGACGAACGCATTTTCGCCGAAATAATTAGTAGTGATTGATCGTTTTGACTTCTCCATTCAGGCCTACATTGTCATTTTCCGCATTCGGCGCAAAGAAGGATGACAATGGCTCGGAGAAGAAGTGAGTGAAATCTTTGTATTCATATGTTTTACCATCCCTCCTGATGGGTGTCTTAGCAGTTTGCTTTTCGTTACAGATCTACCCTTACTTTCCCGTCGTTTGGTTCTAAGCAGGACAACGAATCTTCAGAGAAAAAGTTTGCATTTTCCCTCTTCTCCGGTTGCTAATCGACTTGGGTAAATTGATCGCGAACTTCTCAGAGCCACTCTGTCGTTCCCGTCACTTGGTAGTGGAAAGGAAGAGAAGAAGGAGGATGGTAGCAAGTAAGAAATTAGAAGTTCAGAAATTAGATTTAAGTCGTTAATGGCGTTTTGAACAGGTCTACTCTTACTTTCCCATCGTTTGGGAGCTCGACAACGGCACCATCTGGTGGATCGCTGTTCTCGTTTGGCGCACTGCCAAAGTCCAGCACTGAAGCAGAGAAAGGAGAAGGTAGGTGGTATAACATCGAGGAGGATTTTGTACATCTGCGTAACTCCTCCCCTTTCTTTTTCGAAACTACGAAAGTTTTGTTCAGCAGAGGAAGGCGAGTATGTCCCACCAAAGGTTGAGATCGTCGAAACGGAAGAGGTCGGATCTACATTTTCGTCCAAGTCAGTGGCTTAAGAAGTTGCGAAGGTTGACCTGCGGGATGTTAGGTATCAAAAAATCTTCCTTAAGATGTTCGGTGTTCAAATTGGTTGACAAGCAGTATACGAAATTGGGTGTTGGAATGTTGCATCTGAAGGAGATTGACGGCAAGAGGAGTGTTCTGGTGCGAGCTGCCACTGCTATAGGTAGGTGCCTTGCTTGTGAAACTATAGCTGAAGAAGACATTCACGTGGTACACATTTTTATTGGTGTCATTAAAATTTGACTTTTAGGTACTGTTTGGGTCAATGCGCTGATGAACGATGCGATGAAGGTCGCTAAGACGGATGAAAAAGGAGATAAAATAAGGGTGTGTAAAATTTTCAAAGGTTTATGGGGCTTATTCGCCTACTTTCTCAGGCGATAGGCGGCCCCGAGCCGCCTGACAGTTCGGCTCGTGTTTCCAATCTTCAAGTCGGCTTCTGTTGATGTTCGGGCCACTGCTGTTGTTTCCGGGCCACTGCTATTGCTGTCCGGGCTGCTCCGGTTCGCCCGAACAGCAACAGCAGTAGCCCGGAGATTGAAAGAACGAGCCGAACTGTCAGGTGGCTCCGATTCCTGTTTGGTGCGACTCGGGGCCGAGAACCGTCTGAGTACCCTATCGTGGTGTATTGGTAGAGGATACATACACTGCGACGCATAAGTATAGAAACAGCTTCGAAATAGCCGTATCTTATGTTGGATCAAATTTTTGGATATTGGGGAGAATTCTTTGTCTTCTGCTTCGACGAAAACGATGGATCAAGTGGTATGACCAGAATTTGCCCATTGCGCCCTTAGTCATGGAAAAAGTGTATTTCGTGCGACGAATAAGCATAGCAGGACTTGAGCGACATGGAAATATCTCACAGTGATCGCCAGAATGAGCCGTTTTCATGTGTTTTTTTATGAAACTGGTTATAGGTGATGCTATTCGTCCATTTTCCCGGTGAACTTCACCTGTCTCCTGAAGGGAAAGCTCAAGCTCACTCTTTTAATAATGCTGAACTTGGATTTTGATGGATTTCTAGCCAACTAGGACGACCAGCTAGATGTAGTTCCAAGTTTCTGCCGGATTCTGTGGTTGCCCAGACGTCTCATGGAGTTTGGGAAGCGAGACATTACACGACGAGTTTCCACTGAAATGCCGTCGGCTCCGACGACTAACTACGAATCATCGCTGAGTTTCTCGGCAAATAACATTCCCTGTTAGATCAACCACCGCCAGGGATGTGCGTAATAGAAATTTTGAAATTCGTTAGTCGTTCATCCGACCAAAACCCTTGTTAGTCGTTAAAAATCTAGGCTTTGAAAACAAGCACAACTGAGGCAGAAAAAAACTCTCATGAATAGAAAAAAGGAAGGCATGAAGAGATGTATGTTTTTTGAAACATTCATGGCTATTAAAGACAGAAATCATTCCTCGTTAGAGAACCTAGTTCAAACTGCAAGCCTGTATATACCAGGTTGTCCAATAATTCTTGTCCGAAAATTTCACCATTTTTAATTTTTTTCAACTTTATTGAAAAACAAGTCTAATCAACAATATAATCACCACAGTTATCCACAACAGTGGCCCATCGATTGCGCAGGTCGCCGATGCCCTTCGCCCAGAACTCCGGCGGCTGCGACTCGAAGAATTCCGCGATGTCGGATTTGAGGTGGTCGTAGTTGGTGAATTTTCTCCCGGCCAAATGGTGCTTCAGCGGGCGGAGCAAGTGGTAGTCGGAGGGTGCGAGGTGCGGGGAATACGGCGGATGGGCAAATGTCTCCCAGCCGAGCGTCGCCAACTTCTGCTGGGCCTCCTTCGCCACGTGGGGGGCGCGTTGTCGTGCAGCAGGTGGACCGAGGCCCGTCGGGGACGCTTTTCTCGGATGGCGGCGGCTATTTTCTCGAGCTGATCGGTGTAGATGGAGGCGGGGACCGTCCTGGCTCGCGGGAGCAGCTCGAAGTACAGCATGCCCTCGGTGTCCCACCAGCAGCAGAGCATGATCTTCAGCGGGTGCAGGTCGGCTTTCGGCGTCTTCGGCGGCTCTTCTCCACTCGGGATCCAGACGGCACGGCGGGCGACGTTGTCGTAGAGGACCCAGCTCTCATCCCCAGTGACCAGGTCCTCGAGAAACTCCTTGCGATGCGGACGAAGGAGGAGGGACTGGCAGACTGCCACGCGGCTCTGCTTGTTGGCGTCCGTCAGACGGTGGGGAATCCAACGGGCCAGAACTTTGTGGTAGCCGAGTAAGTTGAGTCGATTGTGGATGATGGACTTGCTGCAGCCGAGCGTCCTCGCCAGTTCACGGGTGGTGGCGTCCGGCTTCTCCTTGATACAGCGACGGACTTCGTCATCATCCACCGTAGAAGGCCTCGCGCTGTGCTCCCTGTCCTCGAGGCTCGTGTCGCCGCTCTCGAAACGATTGAACCAGCGTCTGATTGTGCGTTGGGACACTGCATCGTCCTTGCACGCGCTGCAGATGTGGGCGACCGCGGTGCCCGTGTCGTTGCCCAGCAGCCACTCGTAGTACACGAACGTACGAATTCGACCTTGGTCCAATTTAGCTTGTACTGGTAGCTAGACGCGGCGACTGCGCCTTATATACCCCTAGCGTAGAACTTTGGAGAGCCTTCTAGAAGGTTCTTACACTTGCCTGATATTATAACACTTCTAAGGAAAATTATAGAATTTTGAAAATTTTCGGACAGGAATTATTGGACGGCCTGGTACATAAATAAAAATATCTCCATTCTGCACTATGTGATGCTATTTGAGATCTACTCGATGGTGACAATACGGAGAATCGCACCGACTCTGCACGAATTGTTCTTTGCTCAGCGTCGCGAGCCGAGCGCTTACGTGGTTTAGAGCTTGTTCCCATAATGAGGAAAGGTCGGAAATTAGCAGTGAAAACTTTACCTCTGAGAGGTCGCAGTACCACCTTGTAGAAACCCCATATCTCAAATTTATGACTGAAAATCGAAGGACGGCACCCTTTACAATCCAATCATCGAATACAGTTCCTGAAGTTGTGGCCTGCAGGCACCGCTCCATCTTATCACCTCTCATAGTGCCCTCTACAAAAATTTTCGCTGGAGCCGGTCAGTGCCGGAGGCGGTTCAGTGAGCCTACCATAAGGTAGCGCGACCGACACGAAGTCGCATAAATGCTGCTCCTAACCTTGCGCAACGTTCAGTTGGGGTTCCAGAACTGCGAAGCTGTGTCAGTAGATATAATAAACACTGGAAGCTACGGTTATTTTGAACCATTCAACTAGAACAACCAACAGGGCAATATGTCTCAATCCTGGTGTAATCCTTGGGTTGTAACCCGATTTGAATGACTATTGACTTTCTAACGGATTTTGGGATTGCTTACGAAAATATTTTTATTTCCGTTAGTCGTTAGTCGTAACACCCAGAAAGTCCGTTAGTCGTTAATTTTGTTAGTCGTTAGTCGTAATTACGCACATCCCTGACCACCGCGACAGCATTGTGGGCTCTGAAATGAAGCATTATCATTACTTAGAACATTTTCGCAAAGTCGCTAGACTTGAGCCTGCGCAATCAAACGTGAGAAAGAACTCGGAAAACTTGTGTGCTCCGCTCAACAATGTCGCTTGTCAAATCGTGCATAAGGCCATCTTCTTCAGCTAAAACATGTTTTTCTTAAAAATTTCCAAACTTGTTATAGTTGAAGAAGATTACCTTATGCACGATTTGACAGGCGGCGCCTTTGTTGCGTGGAGCACTCAAGTTTTCTAAGTTCCTGCTCATGTTTGCTCGCGCAGACTCAAGTCTAGCAACTTTGTGGCAATGTTCTAAGCGGTGTGATTGCTTCACAGGAGAGCCCACAATGTTGTCGCAGTGGTTGTCTTAGTAAGGAATATTATTCGCCGAGGAACACAGCGGGGGCCGACAACATGTCCCCTGGAACTCTTCGTATAAGGTCTCGCTTTCCAAGCTCCATGAGGCGTCTGGGAAATCACAGAACTTGAACGATGCAGGATCCAGCGAAAACATGGAACTACATCCAGCTTGTCGTCCTAGCTGGCTGGAAATCCATAGAAATCCACGTCCAGCATTATGACAGGAGTAAACTTGAGTTTTCCCGTCGGAAGGCAGGTGAATTCTACCGGGAAAATGGACGAATAGCATCACTTTGAACTAGTTTCACAATAATACACGTGAAAAAACGGCTCATTCTGGCGATCATCGTGAAATATTTCCATGTTGCTCGAGTGTTGCTATACTTTTGCGTCTCGCGAAATACTGACTTCTTTCTGTAAAGAAGGGCGAAATGGGCGAATTCTGGTCATACCACTTGACCCATCGTTTTCGTCAAATCAGAAGACATAGAATTCTCCCCAATATCCAAAACTTCGATCCAACATAAGATACGGCTATTTCGAAGGTGTTGCTATACTTGTGCGTTGCAGTGTATGGTATTCAATTCTAGATTTTGCGTTGGACTAGGAATCCGGAATCTTGTTCATTCTGACCCTTTCAGCTGTCTCATCCTGCTAGTGAGAAGGAGATGGTCTCGCATGTTATTCGTTTCCCGTCACCGAAGGAGGCAGCGAAAGTCATTGAGGAGATTGAAACTGGCACAAAGTAGTCCTGTGTGGATTTTTAATGTGACTTATTCTCGTGGTACTCAATATTAGCTCTTTACACCGGTTTTTCTTCGTTATACTAAGTGAGCTTAGCATGCTCAGGTCTGTCTGTTTTGATTATTAGGTGTGAAGGTTGAAGACGAGAAATGTAAAGCGGTAATGATTGCCGTTAGTGCAGAAAATGACAAGCAGTTTTCGTCTGACAATGAGAGTTCTTTATAAAGCCGGTCTGTTTGAGAAATGCAATTGGTACTATAATTTCATGTCCTAGTGGCAAACGACACCGCTCGGCATTTGGAGTTGGCAGGCGGTTTAAATCTCAGCGGCGGCTGGCAGTATAGTAAGCTGATCAGCTGCGCCCTTTTCTCTGCCTGGATCGATTAGCGGGGAGGCGCAAGCGACCGACCGCGCCAGTCGAGGGCGAGGTTTAAATGTTTTTTTTTTTCTTGAGGAGGGTAGCCAGGGACGTAACTATACTAAAGTTCTGAGGTTGTATGAGCTCGAGATCAGTTGCGATCTCGAGTTGCAGAAAATTGCTTTGAATTGATATGCTCGTGCGTTTTGTGGACTATTGTCATTTTCAAACTTGCCTGAATAAATGGACTTTATCCATTTTCTCATGTATTCTTGGTACCAGTGACAAGGCGCCTAGCGTCGGCTCTTACAAGGCAAGTTCTAGAAGTCATACTAATCATTCCAAATGAAACGTACTTTTCTAGAGCCGTTTGCGGACGTAAAATCCGAATATGCCCATCGCAGCTGCCTAGACTCACTCTGGAAGAAGTTATGAGCGTTTTTTAAGCTTCGTGGCAAGGTAAGGAATTTTGAGGATGTTTTTAAATTTTTTTTCCGGATTTCGCTGAAAACGTGTATGTAGGGGTAATCTGGGGTGCTGAACACGAATCTGGGGTTCGCTTGTCGAAATCTCAAGGTTTACTGTACGTTACGGTAGGTAACATGCCATTTAGGAGGCAGAACCCACCTCAATAATTCGAAAATCGACAACTGGACATCGAATTCATATCCAGCACCCCAAATAACCCCCACATAGAAATTTTGAGACAAATCTGAGCCCATTGTTATACTTCAGCGACAGGCGGCGACGGACAAGGCAACGGAGTCGTCGTCGCCGCATTGAATTCCACGCACTTTTGCGCACTGAAATTTCCGCTCACGCGCATCTGCCCAACAAACAAAAAATCGATTATGATCATGCCATCACAGTCTATGTGGGATTCCGTGACATATGATCATCATTCCAATCGTTAAATGCGAAATAGTGCAGGCAAAGTGCATGTGACGAAATGGTGAAGTTGGGGAAGCGGAAAATCTAGAAGTTGTCATAGAACAAGCAAAATACGTCGGCTTGGAATATAGTGCATGCATTCGACAGCCTACTGTGCTTATCTGGGCTGAATTCCGGTCCGCAATTGCGTCTCGTCACGCTTTGCGGCCGCGCGCTTTCGATTCGGAAGTGTTTCCAGCGCCGTAGCCGCCGACTTGTTGACTCTAGGTGGGTTTCAGAAGCTTGCAACTAAACAAAATTTGAGAAAACTGTATAAAGAAGCCATATCGGGTCAGCTTCGGCGCTGGAAGCTCGACTGACTCGAGCGCATGCGGCCGCAAAGCGTGTCGAGATGCGGACCGGAATTTGACCCAGAGAAGCACAGTAGACAAATGTATAAATAAAAAGAACGATTCATAAGTAATTGAATGGGATAATGCCAGCACATAAACACGCATGAAAAAACTGCAGGTAAACAATTAAAGCGAAACGTAATGTCTTTTGATGTCACTATACCGTCCATGATATACCAAAAATCACATAAAACAGCGTGAAATGTATGAATCTATGGAGTCCAGGGGAGCCAGCGACAGCCCGTCGCTGTGCGCAGCAGACAACGGGGTATACCAGGGTTACGTCACTGAAAACTATAACACCCCTCCTTTGGACGAATCCTGTGAAGGCCGCCCAGTTCCTCAACCTATGACAAAAAACCACTTTGAGGCTGCAGAAAAAGAAGAACATAACACCTCTCAGCGACCTACTTCGTATAGTTGTACAATTTCGGAAAAAATTCAAACGAACGAAAATCGAAAAATCTCCAAAATTTCGGAGGTCGAACGAACGGTATTCGAAACTAATCGAAATTTCGTATTTTTTCGAAATTTGTCGGAAATTTCGAACTTTTTTTCGAAATTTGTTCGAAAGTAATCCGAACGAAAAAAGATTCGTCCGATGAATTTTCGAACGAACGCAAAAAATTTCAAAAATTCTTTCGAAAATTTTCGTTAGTGTACAACTAAACTATTTCGGCGACGGGCGCACACGAACTGATCCGGCGGCGGACCATCCCATAGCGCCGGTGCTGGTCCCGACACGATGAGTGATAGTTGTCGAAACCTGACGCTGCAGCGACAGGGAGGTGTACCAATGGCCTGAGATTTTGACCAAACTACCGTATACCCACCGTAATCTTCCGTAAGCTGTCAAAAATCGATAAATAGACGTCAGATTTCTGAAAATTTAGCTTCCTGGAAAAAGTAACGATTTGATAATGATCAAAAAAAGGTTTCAAAAATGTCTTGAAATATCTTTAAAAAATGATTTGTTGTAAAATAGCATGGAGTAATAAAAAGGCTAGGCAATGAAGTGAAATAACCCAAAAAATACGATTTGGTGGTCGATCATTTCACAAGCTTCTCCGTTAAACTTATCAAAACGAAATCGAGCACGATATGGAATGGAGCGTTGTGTTCACCTAGCCTGACCTATGCTGATTCCCTTATTACAGCTTTCAAAAATGGCTTAATGTTTCCGTTGCGCGCATGATTTCGTTTTGATAATTTTAACGGAGAAGCTTGTGAAATGATCGACCACCAAATCGCATTTTTGGTCATTTCACTTCATTTCCCTGCTTTGTTATTAATCCGGGCTATTTTGCGCGAAATCATTTTTCAAAGATATTTCAAGACATTTTTGAAACCTTTTTTTGATCATTACCAAATCGTTACTTTTCCAGGAAGCTAAATTTTCAGAAATTTCACATATTTTTCCCGAAGGTTCTCTTTCTGACTTCAAATTTGCTCAACGATTTCCATTTTGGAATGATGAAACATGTAACAGACGATATTGTCGTGTGAATACAAATTTTGAAACCTATGACTTACAACCATAAAAAATAAAACTTATTGCCGCATTTGGTGTAAAATGTGAAGAATCGATTTCATTGATCATTAATATTTGATCTTGCATGATGAGAAGAATTTCCCAAACAAATGACTTAGAGCCATCAACAATCGAAAGTCGTGGCGGCATTTTGTGCAACAGGCGAAGAAATCAATATTATTGATCGATATTCATCGATAATGACTGATGAGCAAAATTCCTCAACCAAGAAAACAAATCCCAAAAGCAACCACCACTGTTCGCCGCATTTTGCGCAAAAAGCACGAAATTGATAATATTGATTATCGATCGATGACGTGTCATGAGTACGAATTCTGACAAGTTCAATACTTACCTTCGACGAACTGTGTTGATCGGCTGCGAAATCACCCACACACCCCGGTCTCCAGAGCCGTAGCAGAAAAAAGGAGTTTTCGTTCTCCACGGCTAATTTAGTACGTAAACCCACGATTTTGAGGTACCCTTCAAAGTAAAGGTATCGAGTTCAAATTGGAATAGGAGCGACCTGCATCCTTTTCCAGCCTCCTGTCCAAAAATGAGCTCCCTAGCTCAATTTTATCTGGTAGCACAAGATCATGAACGCCGTCTGAAAAAAGGGGATTAGCAGAGAAAACTTGCGGTTTTTCAAAATTTGCTCAAATCCTAGGGAACCATTCTAAACCATTTTTGGGCATGATATGCAACTTTTTGCGCTCTTTTCAATGTAATTTAGAGCTAATTTCTTTTTTCACCCTGAACTTAGATTTCGAAAGAAGGGTTGCGCGCGTGGCCAATTCAAAACCAAATCTGGTGAGCGCTTCGCGCGCACCACAATTCGTGTTGAGCACTCCAAATAACCACCAGAAGAACCATTTGAGCCACACCTATCGCCACATATCGGAAATCGTCGATTTTGCCCTCAAAAAATTCCTGCCGGTGGGAAGCTTTGAACAAATTTAGTCGAAAGCTTTGGAAAAACGTCAAATAAATTTCAGATTTGTGATCAGCACCCCAAATAATCCCCCAGGGCTAATTGCATGTCAAATCTGGTATGTAGCTTTCGATGATGCATTGATGTCTTCACCGTTGAAGGAAACATGCGCGAGGGGGTCCCGAGTGGATTAGACTAGTGATAAATTCGTTCTAGACCACGCTTTTTTCATAATCGGGTTCCCAAAAGTTCAGTCTAGTGAGTGGAGACGGCCCGATCATTACGCCGGGCCATTTGCCACACCACCGACCGGCGGGGTTTTTACCGCGCGCGGCGATCTACCTGCGCAACCCCGTCCATTCACTAGACTCATTTCTATAGGGGCCATACGCAATCTGAGTTTGCGACAACGCAGAATACGGAACTCAAAGTATGCGTAAGGTTCGTGCCGACTGTACGCATAATAGTGAACCTTGCACTACCTCATGAATTCCCTGTGAGTCTCTCCTCACCGAGTATACATATGCGGTAAACAAGATTTCCCTGTGTTAACCGTTGATCCCTCCTATGGGAGGCCGCTCGCAATTACTCGCACAACTTTAGTCGAGTTGTTTTCTCTGTCATCGCCTGTTTACGTCTTGCCAGCGGAAGCGCCCGGCAGGACCCAATCGCTCACACCGTTTAGTGACGACACGTAAGCCCAATTTTCAATATCTCAGTTTTTATCATGTGAAGAGTAGGCCGAAATTCAAACCAGATATGACATTTTCCAAAAAAAATTCACAAAGTCCATTTTTGAAGTTGCTGTCCACTTTCGAAGAGAAACTTTTGGTGAGCATGGGTATTGTCAGAGAACTCAGTTGGATTTCCTTAGACAATAAGGAGTCATAATCATGGATAATTAGTGAATTTTGTCGAAAACATGACGTAACAGAAAAATATTCCACTCCAAAAATGAGAAATTCTCGTTAAATATTAGGCTGGGCCCTTTTTCTCTGAAGAAGTGTTGTAATTGTAGGAGCACATTGTCTCACAAGTCACTTTGTCGAAGCAGCAAGTTGCCCTGCAACAAGAGCACGTGCTGCAAATAGTGAACTTTTGCCGCATCCACGTAGTGTTTCTGGAAGGGAGGGTCTTACTGTTGTGGGTCTTTGAAACTCCCTTACCTGTCAGAAATCCTCCGAAGGTAACTAGAGATCATCCTCCACGGCTAGAACGGGGGCCTTGTTTTTCTTCTACCCCGGTGAGAACTATGCTTCGTATAATGTAGGCACAAGGCTGTGTATCAATAATCCGTGTTCAAAATTTCCCGTATACCTCGAAGATTAACAGGAGATTCCCTAAAAAAGGGTATTTTCATAGCTTTGTGAAGCAAAGAGGGGTACCAGGTTGTTCAATAAGTTTTGTCGTTCGATAAGGAAAACACAATTTTATGGTTCAAAATACACTTTAGTACTCAGTATAATCTCCCTGAACATTTATACACTTGCTCCAACAATCCTCCGATCTGTGGATCCCTTCTAGGCATGAGCGGAAATTTTTTTCTGAATTGCGGAAATCGGAAATCGCAACGCCAAAATCCATCGGAAATCGGAAATGATCAGCGAAATTCTTAACCCTCCCCTGGTGATTGTTCCTACCAAAAAACTTGGGCTTATCCTACTTTACTGAACAAGGTGTATGCCCACGCGTACTTGTGGGCTTGTATCGTGACGCTCAGAATCATTGCAGGATCAGTTAGGTCCCACACACTTTTCCAGGCGCCTGCAGCACTTCAAGTCGGTTCAATACAGTCTCTCCGGCGAGCGGCACACTCCCAGTTGAACAGAGTCCCGCAAACTTTTATTCTCTGCACTTGGCGCACTCCTAGTTGGGTGCAACACACTTTTCTCGGCGCTTCACGCACTCCTAGTTGGGGTGCTACACACTTTCGCCGGCGCTTGGTGCCTTCCAAGTTGTGTCCAACACAGTCTACCCGGCGCTCGACGCACTCCAAATTGAGCGCAACACAGGCAGTTCCTCCGGCGCTCGGCGTACTCCCAGTTGGGCCCCGCACACCTTCTCCAGCGCTTGGCGCACTCTAAGTGAAGCCCAGCCCACTGTTCTGACGCTTGACGCTCTTCCACTCAAAAAATGCTGAGCAAGTTACTTCAACGCAAGTTGCATGGTGGCCTCACGCAACTTACTTTGAGTTAACAAGTAACTTGAAGCGATGTTAGGTGTAATTGTACGAGATTTTTGATCAATGTACCATGCGCTTATAATAAATACACAACATTGCGAGTAACTTGCACTGTTGGTACATGTTACTTGACACGTACCAGCGACGTGGCCGGCACATTGACAGGCGACGAGGCCAGCACACCGTCACGCGACGGAAACTGCTCGGCGAGCACGACTGGGCCGGCAGCGGTCTGTCAGGCGGGGCCTCCAGCCGGTGTGCGGGGCCAAGTACCTCAAAACTAGTGTAACTGCTCCGCCAACGCGTAGCTAAATGCCTCACACGGAAACCAGAGATGCCCAGGGTTTCGGAGGCATCTAGTCTAATTTTGACACGAGAATTTACGTAAATTACGGAAAGTTTAGCCTCAGTTGGTGAAATTTTAGCTACAGCGCCCGCATATTCTACGTAAATTCTCGCTACAGCACCCGCATATTCTTCGCTTATTCTCGTTGCAGCACACGGTCGATCGACCCACCCAGTCTTGATCTGTACTAGAAAGACGATCCCTGCTGCGATAGAGCGCATCGCCGTTTCTTCCCACGGCCTGCAGCATCCCAGCGGCCAAAATTTTCTCTAGCAAGGTCTTTCAGAGAGCGACACCGGGTCACCCTCCACGACCACCCACAGAGTGTCAAGTTATTCGTGGGTTGACCGGTCCAGGACTGATAGAACGGCATCCCTGCGATAGAACGGCAGCCAACGCGGGTTAAGATTGCATTTCAACACAGCCTGCCGCTAAATCCGTAGATTCTCGCTACAAAATTATAGCGAGAATATACGGGTTTAGCGTCAGAGAGAACAATGGTTCGAACGACACAAGAATATGCGGGTTTTAGCTATCGTAGCTAAATTCCTTAAATTCTCGCTACATGGAATGGGGCGGCGTTTCTGGCCGCGCCCTCGGAGGCATCTAGCTACGCATTGGCAGAGTGAATGGACGACGCTGCCTGCATCTGAGTCCTGCCTCCAGGGTGCATCGTATACCTCCCTAGGGAACGTCCCGCCGCGTAGATAAGTTACATGTGCGATAACATAATACATTTAGGTTACACGCCAGTGCTTTATGTCACGTGTAACTCAACTCGCACCATGGAGCACATATCCAATGTTTAAGGTTTTGACCAGGGGGGATAAAGGGTTCAAAAATCTAAACTCCGATATTTCCGATTTTTCCGCATTTTTAGGCTTTTTTTCGGAAATCGGAAGGCTAAAAACCATCGGAAATCGGAATTCCGCTCATCCCTGATCCCATCCCTGAAGTGAGAATGCGAAAATTCAGGATCATGGTGATAGACCCAAGTCTCATCCATAGTGATGAATCAACGCACAAAATCCACTTTATCCTTTTTAAAACGCTCCAAATGTTGCTGAGAAAGTCGCATTCAAATATGTTTTGTTCCATTGTTAGCGAATGCGGCACCCATTGTGCACACAGCTTTCTAAAACCCGAAATTTCACTTAAAATATGGCTCACACTGCCTAATGAGAGCCTCTAATTATTCTTGCTCAGTCAATCGACGGCCGTCCAAACCATATCCTGTATTTTGGCTATGATTTCTGGTGTTGATGCGCTTTTTGGACGTCCTTCACGTGGATCGTCCTCAAGGCTTGTACGACCACGTTTACATTCAGCAACCCATCTTTCTACTGTTCTAATTGTAGGTGAACAATCATTATACACTTTTAACATTCGTTTGTGAATTTCTTTTGGTGCTACACCTTCCGAAAATAAGAATTTTATAACTGCACGATATTCAATTTTTTCCATTGCTGTGACACGGCGACACTAAATGGCTTGTAAACAAAGAATGAATTGACAGATCCAAATGAAACTTCACATACTTTCATTTGAAGAGAAAACCTACAAAATAAAAAAATGTTGAGCTAGTACCAACGCCCTCTCATATTGAACAACTTGGTATTTCAAGGCAATTATGTGCAGCGAAAACTCCGACAAACGTGTCAAAAGCGTGTTGAAATTTCATTAATTCGCCGATATGGCAATTCGCTAACCTCTTGAATTTTTTATCAGTTGGGCTTACATGGAAAATTTCGTGGTATAGAAATTGAGATTTTGACCCGACTTTTTTTAAAACACTTTCATATACATTTCACGCAGCGCATTATGATATTTTCCTTTTAAAAAATCGCAAAATAAAATTTTTATTGGCATACACTTTCTAGTTTTCTGTCTAGACGGGTTAATTGGCACGCGGATTCTGAATTTGGTATTGAATTCGAGTACGAGTTCGTGTCTAGATTCCACATTTTCATTTATTTTTATGGTGCACTGTATGTATCAATAAATCAAAAGATAGGAAGTGGGAAATGAATTCTGAAAAACAAATCCAAAGAATAGTGGATTTAAAGTGAATTAGTCAATGGAAAATTCCAAGGTGCTAAGGGCGAGTTGTCCTTCTATGGCCAGACATCTGCAGCGTCAGCGACAGCATTCGACAGACGTTTTTGCCACTCGACGAGACGGCCTTGATGAAATCGAACTGGCCCGTAAGTGACAGTTGTCCCTGATGGACAAGCTCAACCTGACGGGATTGATTGATCGCTCTCGCTTTCTCCTCCTATTGGAACTTGGACCTTTCACTGTTTTTTTGACTTTTTTCTGATCTGGTTTTGAGATTTCTCCTAAGGAACGTACATAACCCCGAAATTGTCCTTCTCTCATAACTTCTGTTTATCAGACTCTTCGTCCCTGAGCCTCAGCTGAGGAACGGAGATGAATTGGAATTGACAATTTTCCTAATCTGAAAATGTCCATCAATCTCTAAAAATATCGTCGGCGGAAAAACACTCGGCAGCTTGTTTTCTGGTGATTAACCGCTGCATTAGTTCTTAATCTCCGATCGCTGCCCCATAGCCGCCGTTCCCGATTCGCCTTCACTTCCTGCCAGTACTATAGCCAATTTCCTATTAACGTCTTCCACATTCCGTTCCTCTAAAGGAAATTAATTTTTCCATTAGGGTTAATTCGATACTATTTATCCTAGAAGTCCTTGTCACCAGAAGTTACATAGTTAAGTTACATGGCCCTCAGATACTTTAGCTGTGTCCTAGACGAAAAGACCGAATACCAAATAGATTCGAATGACCCCCTTTTCCGAGTTCCATATTTCGAATAGATTCGAATAATTTTTTAATAATGTCGAAGTGAGAAACTGAAAACAACCCAGTTGAGCAGTCATTGTATTCTCTATTTTTAAACGATTCTTACTGCCATTGATCGCGAGCGTGTGCGCGCGTACGCTACGTACGTCCCCTTTTGCCTCACACTTTCCCGCCATGCGGTCCCAAAACTTGAATGTGGTGTGCCCACTCCACCCACTTTCCTGTGGCTACCGAAGAAGTGGGTGAGGCGAGCACATCATATTCAAAGTTTTGGTGCCGCATATTGCTATTGGTTGCTCGTTTTAGGCCGGTTTTCAACACTGTCGTTGCAATCGGCCTCGGACCTTAAGAATTCTGGTGATAAGTTGAAGGTGGTTTCAATCGTTGCCTTCAAAAAATTGCCATTTTTTATCTTGACACAATATCTTAACAAATTCCGCTCTGCCAGGTAGTCAACCAGGGCTGTGCGGAAATCTTTTCCAAGATTTTCGGAAACGGAAACGGAAGAAAAATGGCTAAAAAACGCCGGAAACGGAAATCCGGAAACGGAAGAGATCAAAAAATTATGGTTCATCTTATTTTCACGTTTCGTCGCTGCTCATGGCTCACAGCTCTCATTCGATAACCTATGGTTTAGCGAATTAAGTGATAATTATTCAAACCACATAAAATCATCATGAAACATTCCACGATTTCGAGCCCTCGCTCCTGAAAAATCCGGAAAGGCATTTTCGAAAACTGCTCAGTATATGTAGAGCAGCGGAGCGGTGGGCCTCGATGAAATATAACTAACGATAAGAAGGTTTCGACGAAAAAGCCACCGCTCCGCGCTGTGATAACCGAAAACAGGAGTTCACTTGAAGTGAACCAGAGTCTAGCTGCCCTTTGAAGCAGTGTACAGCCTGTCCCCCCGAAAGAAGTTTAGGCTGTGCCAGGTGTGGATGAACGCGAGCGGCCGCGTTGCGTGTTCAGGACTGACAAGATGTCGACCTCACCTCACCACACCACCGTTGTGTCGATTCTCACCGGCGACTTTTCAAATTTTTTTGAACCTTGACTGCCCACCGGAGCGAATACAACACGATCCAGAAAATAAAAGAAAACTCCTCGGCAGACTAGGAAAATTCACTTGTGATCTGCCTCTAACGCACAAAACCCCGAATCTCATCAGTCAGCGCTAGCAGTGCTATGATTATTCCCTTTTACGGTAAGGAATCAGTTGTCAAATTGAGTTTGTAGTGGTTATTGGAGGTCCTTCATCATCGGATGCACTTCCACAGTCTTCAATTGATTTTTGCAAAAAAAACAATCAATGGAATCGATAGTTTCGAAAATTGATAACATTACACGGCGGCAATTTATATTGATAGAGGATTCTCAAAATCTCATAAGTGTCAAGTATGACCACTGATTTACCCCAATAAAGGGAAATACCATCACACTGCTAGCGTTGACCGATGAGATTCAGAGGTTTGTCTCTAACGCGCAGTGCCGCTGCCCGTGGCTACCTCCACCTGTCTCCGATCAGAAACATTCCTAAAGGACAGGCTGTACGTGCAAAAAAACGTGTCTCAATTTTTATTGCTGTTGTGTAGGTTTACAAACGAATAATAGGACTTTAGCGAAAAGCCCCACAAAAATCACTAATTCTCGGAGAAATAGCTTAAAGGCAGTGTTCACGATGAAAAATGTGTTTCAGTTCCCACTAGGAATGGGTAGTGTAGGGGCACACTGTAACGTTGACGTCGAAAGAACGCATGAAAACGAGCCAGGAAAAGCTACAAAAGAGCCCGAAGTTGCCACTTCGAGCACAAGGCAAACCCCAAAAGCGCAACACACGCCCACCGACGTGAACAAATGAATGCTCGAGATCGTGAGATGAGCGATGATTTCCAATCATTAGCCCCGTTCTTCCCTTCATTCTCAGCTTCTCTCTTTACTCAGGTCAGCTCGCATAGATCGGCTGCAAAAAAAGGATGTTACAAGCCTCGGATAACTCGTCCACCATGTTTCCTTAGCTCAATTTCTGAGGGACCATAACTCCGTTCCCAGAAGGTCTTGTACTATTTCAGAGACATCATTCGAATCAGCATGGGGCCGTTTTCAAGAAAGGCGAAAAAAAAAACAGAAAAACGATTTTTATCGTGAACACTGCCTTTAAGAAAACCCCAAAAAGCGGTCAGATTCCAGCTACGCCTATTTTGTGCCATCATTCTAAAGGGGCGCATTTTTAGAATCCCAAACTTTTTGAGGATCTCAGCCAGCCTCAGATATTCGATCGAACACAAAATGTCGAAAGTGATTTTTAGCCCCTCATGATATCTTCAAACACGCTTGCCTAGACCCAACACCATTACCCGTGCAGCACTGTTTCTTCCGTTTCCGGGCTCTAAAAGTCGGAAACGGAAGCGGAACGGAACAGCCCAAAAAACACCGGAAATACGGAAACGGAATCGGAAACGGAACAGTTCCGCACAGCCCTGTAGTCAACCCTTTGTTTCAGCTAATGATATCGACAAAGAAATTATTATTAAATACTGCCTTTAATGACCACTGTAACCATTTCTCAGTTAGAAAAAACCGGGCAAAATATTTCCAGAATTGGTCATCTTCCTGCCCCAATTATTACCGCCAGCCCACCATCCGAGAATTAGCGGACCGGTTTACACGAATTCTCAACTGCTCAGACAATAGGTGCGGACTGACCGCTGGCAATAAAGACCTCTGCGGGCGGTACGTCAGCAAGTTGCAGGCGGATCGCTGCCCATCGTGGCCCCGCCGGGCGGATCGCTGCCTCTCGTTGTCTACGCGGGCGGATCGCTGCGTTTTTGCGGGCGGTTAGCGGCACCTGGGAAAGTTGATCACGCTAGCGGGCGGATCGCCTGCAAGCTCTAAAGCGGCGATCCGCCCGCAACGTGCCAGGGATCCGCCCGCCAGGGCTTTGATATCCAGCGATCCGCCCGCTTTAACTTTACACGGTGAAATTTGTCAATCATTGATGAGTTCTTTTCTGGTATCAGTATCATGCTCAGAGTAATTAAACCGGAGGGTATAAAAGGCGCTCCATCGCACAGAATGCTCACTCGGCATTTCGAGGTCGATCCTGGAAGGTGACTTCAAGTCACCTTTGAAGGATCCCTCAAAATCCGGAGAATAATTTTTGGCAGCTGAGGGGATGGTCCCCACGACTAGGGGAGGGGGGTGGTCCCGCACACGAAGACCGTGGTGGGAACCATCAGAATAACCCACATGTGGTATCGAGGGCGGATCGCTGGCAGACGGATGGCGGGGGGGGGATGTCGATCCGCCCGCACCTTCTGTCTGAGTGGTTCAGATGTCAAAAAAAAGGCTGCGTTTATGGTACAACTTTGTGTCATTTGGTTTTTTAATCTTGGAACTTGCAGCAATCGGTATGCCTCTGAAAGGATTTTTCTTGCAATTTCGACATTTCTAATGGGTTAAGAATTTAATGATAAAAAATAAACTACTTAAGCGTGCTCCTCTGATTCCCTGCTCCAAATTTCATTAATTACAGATTCATTGGGTACATTTACACATTAAATGAGGTGAAACTAGTCAAAGAATCATTTGTTGCAGCGCTGATGAACACAGAAACTGCTGTGAGGACGCTCACCAAACGATGTTGTTTTACCACATTTTGCACGCGGCGAGGCGCCAAGTGGTTTCGTAATCCTTAGGCCTATTCTAGAGTTTCATCGCAGCGTGGCGCGATGAGGTGTTTTCTGTGCGCATCGATCGATAACGCGCCGCTCGTCGATTCGCTTATGAATCATGAAATCGCGCCGCGCCACGGTAGAACTCTAAAAACCCTCTAAGGGGGTGGCCATGCCTGCCAATGGAATACACGGCCACCTACAGTACACCTTAAATAGCGATGACTGGGCAGATTTATTCGAATGTTCATTCGAATAGTAGGCTTCGAATATCGAATAGATTCGAATGACCTTGTTTTTTTTTGACGTCCGATTTTGAATGTATTCAAATGTTGCGATTTTAAAAACATGAATAATGAATACGTATTCGAATGACAATTATTCGAATATATCGATTCGAATCTATTCGAATGGCGCAATTATTTCAGATATACGGCGTCGCCGTATTTCTACCTCGTCGAAGGAATGGGATCTCGGCAGAACCTAGGCAAAGTTTTGATTTCACCTCGAATCTGTTGCTTCGGCTCCAGGTCCGGCACCGAAGCTGCAGGTTTCCAACAGGTTCTTCGAGCGGATCGCTGTATCTCATAGCTCAGCGGGCGGATCGCTGGCTATCAAAGCCCTTGCGGGCGGATCGCTGCTTTAGAGCTTGCCGGCGATCCGCCAGCTAGCGTGATCAACTTTCCCCGGTGCAGCTATCTGCCCGCCAAAACGCAGGGATCCGCCCGCGGAGACAACGAGAGGCAGCGATCCGCCCGGCGAAGCCACGACGGGCAGCGATCCGCCCGCAACTTGCTGGCGTACCGCCCGCAGAGGCCTCGATTGCCAGCGGTCAGTCCGCACCTATTGTCTGAGAAGTGCGGCATGAACGAGAAATCTTCAAAATCCTATCGAAATTTCCGAATTCTGCCATCTCCGAGGTACCCCGAAGGTTTTTTGCTCCAATATTTCGACTGCTGTCGGTTCTATGGTCGAGGCCGTGCTCTCTCATTACACAATGACTGCTCGTTCTGTCAGCCTTTTTTTCAATGCCTTTCTCTCTTCATGATGAGAGCTGCGAATGCCGTTCATTCTGCATGCGACACCGCGCGCTATTTCTCTAATCGCTTCCGTTCCATAGCGCTCATTTGCCGTGTGCTCCTTTTCTTGGAGCTGAAGCTCTCACTGGTTCTCCATCTCGGTTCAAGGGATTTTTGTGTAAATTATATATATTCAAGGCAGTACTCACAATGAATATCCTATTTGAGTTCGACTCAAAAGTGGGGTAGGTCGTGAGTTAGCGAATATTCAAGAAACAGCGAAGAACAGCGATTAGAATTAGCTAAAATAGCGGTTTCTAACGTTTGCGCAGATTCAGGGCGCGGACGAGCCTTAGGGGTCTTTTATACTCTCGCCGCCTAGCGACGCGGCGAATTGCAATTCTATAAGATTGATTGTGACCCGTCGCGTTATCAATATTATAGGATTGCACTTCGCCGCGCCGCTCGGAGGCGGAAGTATGGACGACCCCTTAGAGCCTTTTTAGAGTCCGATCGCGGGGCGGCGCGGCTGACACATCGCATTCAAAATCGCGCCGCGTCGCGATCTCAAATGTTAGGCCGTTGTTATGCACCGGCGGAACGTTGCGAGCATAGCACGACAACTACCACTTCTGTGCGTCCTAACAGTGCCGAGGAATGCCAAAAGGACGATTTGTCCCAGAAAAAACACGCCGGATACCCGCACCGAGCAGTTATACACGCCGCGGCACTGTATACTATCCTTGCAAGACCTACACCGTTGAAAATTCGTCAATTCCCATCAGCTGATTATTTTCAGATCTAAACTTGTCAAAATATCACCAAAAACGGCATAACGAGCACTGCTATGACAAGATCAATAGATTTCTAGTGATTTTTTGCAATAAACAAGTGATAGAGGCGTGAAATATCAATGAAATACAATTGAAACGCCCGGGAATTTTTGGTCTGCAATATAGCGTCAAAGACGCGAAATTGCAGACGAGTCCCGATCCACGCGACAAGCAGCGGCAATGTCACCGCGGGACGTTTTCATTCCGCTGGTGTATAGGGCCGGGATCATACTTCCTGCGACGAGCGACGCGACGCTATGTTTACCATCCATATCGACCGAAAATCGATATGCTTAAAAAGCAATTTCGCCGTCGCTGGTTGCGGGAAGTATGTATGATCCCGGCCCAACCAAAGCCTAAGGCCTCTTTCAAAGTTGGATCGCTGTGCGACGCGATGGCATGTTTTGAATGCAGATCGTCGTGCGAAGCGATCTCCATCAATGCTCATATTTAACATTGCGTCGCGTCGAGCGGCGGTCGAACTCTGAAAGAGGCCTTATGCGATGGTCTGTCGCGACCACGCACTTCTACGTACACTACACAATTTACGCAACAACGCACACTAATTTCGAAATCATGTTGCCTGCATTCCATTTATCTCATTTTCCATCATCGTATACCTTTTTGTCATCCTGATAGATGATGTTTTTCTTCTTTTCGCACAAAAAGAAACGCTCCATTTGAAGATAAAGCTATGCTATCAGCGTCTCGGCTTCCCTCATTCAGAGACGAATGATATGTTTATAATAGAAACTGCTAAATTGCTTTTGAAAAAAAAAAACACTGCCTTCCGCGTAAGGTCAATTACTGTCCAGTTTTGAAAGCTCCCCTTTTGAAGATGTCTCCCGCAAAACAGGCTTCAGCGAAACGCCTATAGGGTTCTGCAGAGTTGAAGTAGCGGCGTTGCTCGCAGCGACAAGCAACGCTGGGTGATGCAATATCGCTCACTTTCAGCGACCGGGGCGACCGACGCGACGTAAACGGCGACGAGGGGCCACCGCAGAGTGTATTGACGCCGCGACATCCCCATATCACTGCCAGCGAGCGGCAACCGGCGCCGCGTCGATAAGGCATCTGCAGAGTTGCACCGACCGGCGACTGGTCGCCGGGCGTCAGCCTTGACGCGGCGACAGAAATGTTTCGAAACATTATCGTCGCGGCGTCGGTTGCCGCTTGCTGGCAGTGATGTAGGGCCGTCGCGCCGTCAAAACACTCTGCGGTGCCCCCTCGTCGCCCTTCAGTCCGCGTCGGTCGCCATCGTCGCCGAATGTAATCGATATTACATCACCCAGTACTGCTCGTCGCTGCGAGCAACGCCGCAACTTCAACTCTGCAGACCCCTATAATGTTTCAAAACATTTTTGTCGCCGCGTCAAGGTTGACGCTCGGCAACCACTCGCCGGTCTCTGCAACTCTGCAGACCTCTTATGTATATCTAGGGCATTTTGCTGCGTTGCAGCTTCTTAGAGATATTGTGCAAACCATAGTGAACCCATAGGAATCAAGTTCCGGCCCGCATAGAGATAAATGGAGAGAAGAAACGACGAAATAAGCTGGGATTGAAAATTTTTATTTAGGCGTGAAAATAATGTGAAGGCGTTATTTGTGTGTAGTTGCGGACAAGACATGCTATTTGACGTCACATTTGCAGTAAAGGACGGTCCGCGGCGCCTCCAGGACGATCCGCGGCGCCGGCAGGATGGTCCGCGGCGCTTTATCGGCTTCGGTGAAGGATAGGCCGGTCGTCGGCCGCGGGCGATCCTGCAAAAGCGCCGCGGATCGTCCTTGGACTTTTCTGAGTAGTACGAGATGTTCTAGTGATGTGATAACAATTTTTTACAAAGATGTGAGGGAAACACCTTAACTGAGTAGTGTGACCTTATCATTGGAGTTTCAATTTTTGTTCATCTAAAGACCTTGTTACTCGTACCATTCTGCAAACCGTCCGGATCAAGGGGATCTGATAACGTCGTCGAACCATCCTTGGTCATTCAAACCACTGACTGATTAGCTCACAAGAACACCACTAACCCGAAACCACCACAGCAAATGGAACCGTGCTCCCTATGGTTAAACATGGTCTTGTCGATTATTGTTGTGGCGGGTGCACACGTCTGTGTGATTTTGCTGATGGTGGTCTCACGGATGTTTTTCGAGTGTTGGCCGTGCCTCGAATTGTCGGAAAAATGCACTTTTAGTCGTACACAACAAGTGCAGCAGCACTGCAGCAACAAGGCGGCTGCCAAGAGAACGATAGAAAGGGTAGAGAGAGGGTAGAATGAAGATGGGTAGGTCCACCTAGTAACGGGCGCTGTGCCAACATTGTTCGGCTATCCTGTTTTCACTCTTGTCAGCCATAGATAGTTTCATGGACACATTCCGCCCCATCCGTAACAAGACTAGTATTCTGCTTTCAATCTCGCGTTCTATAGGTGACAATGGTGATACTAATAAGGTGTCGAAACTCTATAGGGGCGTAACGAGACGATGAAGAGTGAAAAGTATATTTCTGAAATTTTAGCTTCCTGGCAAAAGTAAAAATTTGCTAATGCCATTTATAAGGAAAAAAAAGTTTTAAAAATATCTTGAAATATCTTGAGGAATGATTTGGCGTATAATAGCCTGGAGTTATAAACAAAAGCTTGGACATGAAGTGAAATAGCGAAAAATACGATTTGGTGGTTGATCATTTCACAAGCTTCTCCATTAAACTTATCAAAACGAAATCAAGCACGATATGAAATGGAGTTCGCCTAGCTTGACATATGCTGATTCCCTTATTACAGCTTTCAAAAATGGTTTAATGCTTACTTTCGTTTTGATAAGTTCAATGGAGAAGCTCGTGAAATGATCGACCATCAAATTGTATTTTTGGCAATTTCACTTAATTTCCTAGTTTTTTTATTGCTCCAGGCTATTTTACGCCGAATCATTTTTCAGGATAATTTGAGATATTTTTGAAATTTTTTTCTTGTCTTATAAATGGCACTGCCAGAGCGTTACTTCTGCCAGGAAGCTGAATTTTCAAAAATTTCACATACTTTCCCTGAAGGTTCCCTTTCTGACATGAATTCTGCTCCACGATTTTCATTTTGGAATGATACAATATCTAACAGACGATGTTGTCGTATGAGCACAATTTTTGAAACCTATGACCCACAACCATAAAAATACCACTCATTGCAGTATTTTGTGCAACATGCGAAAAATCGATATTATTGATCATTAATATTTGATCTTTCATGATGAAAAGAATTTCCCAAACAAGTGACTTACAAGGGGACCACAATAAGTCATAGTGACCATTCCAAATGAAATGTACTTTTCTAGAACCATTTCCAGACAAAAAGTCCGAATATGCCCGTCGCAGCTGCCTAGACCCACTCTGAATAAAGTTATGAGCTTGTTTTAAAGCTTCGCTGCAAGGTAAGGGACACCCCCATGCAATTTTCATGGTGTTTTTACATTTTTCTCCGGATTCTGCTAAAAAAACATGTATTCAGGTGTAATCTGGGATGCTGAACACGAATCTGGGGTTTGCTTGCTCAAATTGTAAGGTTTACTGTAGGTTACGGTAGGTAACATGCCATTTAGGAGGCAAAACCTACTTCCATATTCCGATATACGACAAATGGACATCAAATTCGTATTCAGCACCCCAAATAACCTCCACATAGAAACTTTGGGACAAATCTGAGACTCTGACCAAACTACCGTATACCCACCGTAATCTACCGTAAGCTGATAAAAATCGATAAACCGACATCAGATTCGTGTTCAGCACTCCAAATAGCCCCTAGATAAGCAAGGCATGACGCTGTGATCGGATCATGAGAGGTGCGGCCCCCTCCCTCCGGCTTGGGAATTTGCGCATGTGGATCGTTAGTGTGATCTTCAAATCGATGAAGAATTCATCGAAATTCAATAATTTTGTTGATGAAGTACTTTTATTTCAGCATTTAAAGATAATTTCGAATGTTTTTTTCCAAATTATCTCTGTATGGTGGTTAGTGGACTGCGGCCTCCCTTTTTTCCCGGTGCCCAAAGCTGCGGCCGCTTACTGCACGATCAAGATTAGGACAAAACCTAATGCAATCAAGGAACAAGTATCCAGCGTTTTTGATTTTTGCTTCAATTTCCCCACATTTTTTTCATCCTTATGCCATCATGAGATTGTGAGGCGATCTGTGTCACAATTTTAATCGCTTCTTTCTCAATACAGATGTTGTTTCTCAAGGGCACGTCAAAACTACCCTTCCCGAGGCAAATCAGTCGGATAGGAAATGCAGTAACTATTTTTTTGTGAATCCAGGCTGAAATATACTTTTTTTTGAAATTTTCGACCACAAAAACTGTTCAACTTTTTCAGGACCTGGGGGGGACGTGAAAAATTCAACATTTTTCGAAAATTGTGATCTCCAAAGGGGGCGTAGCTTCGTTGAGGACCTGGACAACGGTCTGCCTGAGCAGGGTCGACCCTACTTCCGGACCACTGGACATTTCTTAAAACGACAAAAAGAAAGTTTCTAGCATTGTTCTTTTAAATTATATGGCTGAATGGAAGTGTTTTTTTTTAATTTTTTTTCCCGCGTCTCCCTTTCACGTTTTGCACCAATTTGCGTCATTCAACTAGCGTAGTAAACGCTGTGGTGATAGATGTTTGGGCAGTCTGTGTACAAATATTTAGTTCCAACAAGTGTGCGCAGCATTCAGCTATAACTGATCTTATAAGTGCATAATTATTGGCGACTTTTTGTGCAGCGTGTACGTGGGTTTTCGAAAGGAAAAGATTGGCTTCGTTATAATTATTGATAGAATGGCATAGCTGCATTCTGCATTGCACCTAATCCGCATTTATAGGTCTTCGATGTTAATGTTTTTCAGTAAACTACTCCATAAAAATAATATCAAATGCATATGTATAATAGCTTGGGTAAAGATCAGGGATGTGCGAAAATTTTTCGAAAATTCGAGATTGAAAAATGATCATTCTCGCTTCGAGACCAAATTTTTTGGTGCAGATGGGTCATTTGGAGTGCGACCATTTTTCGAGAAATTTTTGGTTTTTTTTTCGGTATTGATTTTTCGAAAGAACCGAAAAAACGAAAATTGGAAAAAAGTGTATTTTTGCAACGTGACATAGTGTGGGTAAGCATTCTACTAATTTTTGACCCAAAAAATTTTCGTTTTTCGATTTTTTTCGGTTTCGAAAATTTTTCGCACACCCCTTACAAAGATCTACTCATTCCCATTTTCACTTTCGATTGGGAAAATCGGTGGGGTTTGGCGCATCAAAAATGCATCATTTCGAAGCGAGAGCATCGGAACTGAAGGCTCACCATAGAAAAAGGGCAACAAACTGTCGTTCTCTGGGCCAAATTCCGTTCCGCATTTGCGGACCACGGCTATTGCATCATGCGACGTGTGAGAATCATGCTGGGACCACTTGGTCCCCGCACGATTCACCCTTCTCCGAGCACGATTATCACGTGTCGCATGATGCAACGGCCATAGTCCGCAATCACGGACCGTGAATTTGGCTCTTAGAGCGATAGTATTCCGAAGAATTTTCGAAGCTGCCTTTTCGGTCTTTTTTTCAGGGGAAAGGATCCGAAATCGTGGAATGCCTTATAGTGATTTTATGTGGTTTGAATAATTATAAGTTCATTGACTAAAGCCATAGATTATCGAAGGAGAGCTGCAAGCCATGACTCAGCAATTTCTGAACGAGTTACCTGAGACTTTGACGCAAGTTGCATGATGGCTTCACGCAACTTACTTCAAGCTCACAAGTAACTTGAAGCGATGTGAGGACATTTAAGTTACCTGTCAGTACTTTATATCATGTTTAAGTCAACTCGTACCGTGCAATATACCTACTTTTTTAAAGGTTACATTTAATTTAAAGTTATTTAAATAAGTCGCAGGTAACATGTTTAGAGTCGTCAATTCCCATGTAACTCTATCAGAAATTCCTGAGGGGCAGCGATGAAAGGTGAAGAAGGGACGGCCCATAAATTTTTGCCACTTCTCGTTTTTTTTCCATTTTTTCTTCCTTTTTTCGAAAATCTTGGAAAATATTCCCTCACAGTCTTGCCTCGGATCCATACAGGGTCAAGCGGGCCTTGTCCAGCTAGACAACAAGGGGGACGCAAAGTTTCTCGAAATTTAGATTTTTTAGGAGGGAAAGTGAAAAATTCGGGTCAAAACTTTTAAAAAATTGTTTTTTTTTTCATTTGCGTTTCTCTTTCTATGAAGAAAACAGGTCATAGAACGAGAGGTTCGGACGTGGATGTCTCACATATTGTAATAGCAACAAAAAGATCAAAGAGAACAGCATTACAGCACCACAACAGTACATGTGAGGAAAGTATATCTACATAACGATGTAATAGACACATTTAGACAGTATTAAAATTTTCAGCACATAAAACAAATTTTTAGGCGAATTGCATTCAATTATCGGGTCTATCGCCGCTAAATTTCTTCACTTCGAAAATTGGACAACGTACGTCCCCCCATAAAATTTCAGGTTTTCAAAGTTCTGAAAAAAGATTCAGATTCTCCACGAAATTCCCCACAAACCGATACCTAACACCCCTCACCCCACCCTAACATCCCGAAAAAAAAAACGCCTAAAACACGTTTTGCCGTTGTCCAAAGCCGTTGTCCAAAACCGTGTCTTCGGCCGAAATTGGACAACGCAATTTTTTTTCAAAAAAGCAATCCTGAGATCTTAAAATAAAATTGTAATTTTTGTCCTGTCGTCTACTAACTACCACGATGTAGCTCGGAAACTTCTCAATTTAGAGCATTCCGGAGCAAAGGGTTTAATTTACCTATGCGGCGAGCCGTCGAAAATATCGCGCTCCAATGCCAAACCGCGTCTGGCGCAGTACAATGCCCGCAAAACCACTGCCGGTGACATCCCCTCTCCCACCCGCGCTCGCACCCCTTCTGTTTGAACAATAGTAGTTGGGAATCGAACTTTTTTGGATCTGTGAAGGTTTACGCACCCAAAAAAGGGTTTCACCCACCCGGAGGTCTCGATGCAAACCTAGTTGGAGGTTTCTTATCCGTCAGAATGTGGACTTCTGCCGGTATCTGCTATTCGATAGTTCTATTAGTCCTCTTTTCTGACCGAAACTCCATCAAAATGCGTCGCTTTTCAACAGTGTATCACTCATTCTTCCCTCGTATCAAGAGCAGGGCATGACGCTGTGATGGGATTATGAGAGGTGCGGCCCCCATTCCTCCGGCTTGAGAATTTGTGCATGTGAGTCGTTAGTGTGATCCTCAAGTCGATGGAGAGTTCATCGAAATTCAATAATTTTGTTGATGAAGTACTTTTATTTCAGCATTTGAAGATAATTTCGAATGATTTTTGGATGGTTTTTGCCGTAACTGCAGTTCAACGTCGCAGTGCACGTTATAGTATGTTTACACAAGGTGCTGAGTTGATCGCAAAACGCTTGGCTCCAGGCGAGATTGAACCAGCACATTCCCTTTCCGGGGGAGTGCCTTATCGCACTGCACCACCGTAGCCCCGGCGCCGCTCTCACTCAACCGCTCGGTAAATCTTCACCGAAGCAATCATCCTTTCACCCGCATAACGGGATGAAACAAGAATACCGTCAGAGACTATCTAACAGTCGTAGACCTGTCAAGATGATGCCCTAGTTAAGTCTTACACGATTTTTGGATGGTGAAGATTGCTTCGGTGAAGATTTACCGAGCATTTGAGTGAGAGCGGCGCTGGAGCTACGGTGGTGCAGTGCGATAAGGCACTCCCCCGGAAAGGGAATGTGCTGGTTCAATATCGCCTGGAGCCAAGCTTTTTGCGATCAACTCAGCACCTTGTGTAAACATACTATAACGTGCACTGCGACGTTGAACTGCAGTTACGGAAAAAACCATCCAAAAATCGTGTAAGACTTAACTAGGGCATCATCTTGACAGGTCTACAACTGTTAGATAGTCTCTGACGGTATTCTTGTTTCATCCCGTTATGCGGGTGAAAGGATGATTGCTTCGGTGAAGATTTACCGAGCGGTTGAGTGAGAGCAGCGCTGGAGCTTCGGTGGTGTAGTGCGATAAGGCACTCCCCCGGAAAGGGAATGTGCTGGTTCAATCTCGCCTGGAGCCAAGCGTTTTGCGATCAACTCAGCACCTTGTGTAAACATAATTTCGAATGTTTTTCCCAAATTATCTCTGCATGGTGGTTAGTGGGCTGCGGCCCCCTTTTTTCCCGGTGCCCATAACTGCGGCCCCCTCCGTTCCCTTAGCCCGAGGATGCGGCCCCCTTCTGTGATCATCACAGCGTAAGCCTAACCCTGCTGCACCCAGGTGTCGTGAAGCCTTATGATTAGTGGGATGTTATGGAGAGTCCAAAACGTCCCTGAATAATGCTTGGCATACGCCAGAAATTTGCCCATACCGAGGCTGGAATCCATCAAAGTTAGGAAACGTTCTACACCTTCACCGTAATTTCCTCCACTACCAAAAATTTCCTATCAGCTCAAGCTCGCCTATTGCGTCATTTTTGAAAAATCATTCCTGATTTTTTTTAGCTTACTGCACGATCAAGATTAGGACAAAACCTAATGCAATCAAGGAACAAGTATCCAGCGTTTTTTTAAATCTCTGCTTCGATTCCCCCACATTTTTTTTCATCCTTATGCCATCATTCGATTGTGAGGCGATCTATGTCACAATTTTAATTACTTCTTTATCAAAACAGATGTTTTTCCTCAAGGGAAGTCAAAACTACACTCACCGAGGCCAGTCAGTCGGATAGGAAATGCAGTAACTATTTTTTTGTAATTCCAGGCTGAAATATACTTTTTTTTTAAATTTTGACCACAAAAACTGTTCAGCTTTTCTCAGGACGTCAAAGTTTTGAAAATTTGTCAAAAAATTTGATCTCCAAGGGGGGGAAGTAGCTTCGTCGAGGTCCTGGGGCCGGATTCATCAACAATTTTTGGGGTAATATATACCTTGAGTTCAATTTACTCCACTCTGTACCCCAAAATAAACCCCAATTGTGATTCATCAATTTTTTACCCCGCGAGAGTATCGGATACCCCTCCGACGTCTAATCAAGAACCCTTTGTGCAACCGCAACCACTGATGTGGCGTAAAATCCAGACTCGATAACTGCGCATCCTCATTAGTTTCGAAGTTTTTATTCTGCAAACTTGGCCATCTGGCCTAGATTTTGAAAGGTAAGGGTGATCTATAATTTTTAAGCTGATCTATGCATGTTCCCATATATTTCTTCACCACCGAATTGGAATTTCCATAATTTCAACACCATTTTTGACAGACGTCGGCTTTGTAAAGTTTTCATTATAGGATTTTCACTTTTCCGGTGTTGAATCCACATTTAATCTCATTTTTTCATCCTTATAATGCTTTTGAAATATTTGTTTCAAATATACCACTGCTAAGAAAGTGATATTTGGAAGATCAAATTTTTTATTCGATGAAATATAGTCACTACACAATGGAACCACTCTGTTTATCGAGAGATAATCATGCGCTCACGACAGTATTCCGTCTTTTGCTGGGATTTTAATAAAATTTGGTGGAATAGAAATTTCTTGACTGCAGGATTTCGCTGTCGGGCATTTGTCGAACAATTAATCAAATATGGGCGGTGGTCGTAATGTGTCCGAACCGCGAAAAGGGCGGGGCAGGAGTGGAGGGCTGTGATTGGAAAATCCCGGTGTATCCACCGATTACGGCCTTTCGCTCTTCCCCGCCCTATTGGCAGTTTGGAAACATCACGACCATTACCGTTGAATATTCATTTGAAACAGCTTACTCAATTAAATCATAAAAACACAACCTTCGAAAAATTCTTATTTTTCAAAGCTACGAAAATTAAAGTCTCTCAAAAAAATCAGAACAAAACCATTGCATTGAAAAATCTAGGCCCGTAATGGTACGAACAAGATACGAAATGGAGCCCAGGAGAATGCAGAATGGTGGACGAAATATAAAAAAGGCAGTAAAGCGTATTGAAGTACAACCTCTCTCGCTCTTATTTTGGGCCGGGCGGAGCAAGCAGCGGAGCGGTCGGTCATGGCAAAATAGAACAGTGATAAGGAAATTCGGACATGATAAACGCGATGAGCCTTATTTCGAAAAGCCCAAATTGAGGAGGAGAGACTGTACGTTGAATCCAGATGGTGCAATTTGCAATTCTTGGCAATTTGCTACTAGCAAGTTGGTGATTGAGCTCTTTTGTTGAGAAACTGGTATCGGATACCCGACGCCTTCAGCCGGGTATCGGATACTCCCATATATACCCCAAAAATTGGGGTTTATTTCTTGATGAATCGCAAAAATTTACCCCACGGAGTAAATTTCACCCTGAAACCACGGTTTTATCGTTGATGAATCCGGCCCCTGGACAACGGTCTGCCTGATCTTGGATCCACAATTTGCTGAGTGAGAGCCATGAATATAATATTCTACCAAATAACTGATCTACTCTGAAATGGCCGTGGACGCCATTAGGAGCGGCCGCAGGCGCCCGTTGGCGCATGTTTGCGTGAGATTTTTGCGTGGTGTGGGCCTCGCCGTGTTCTCTGCCCCCCGGGCGGGTGCCTCTGCTGCTGCAGCCAGCAGTAGCAGTAGAGGCGGCGGCGCCCGTTTTTCTCGGCCCATGTCTATTGAGCGCTCTTTTCGCCGTCCTCTCGTCGTCCATCCGCTCGAAACCATCGTCTGTCGGCGGTTTTCCGGTGTTCTGTTGGCATTCTGCATAGTGAAGCTCAGGTGTCGCCAGTGGCCCTCCTCTTCTGCCCTCTACAGCTGATTGTTTTCCAGTGCGCAGTGGCCTTCTTTGTGCGGTGCTTCGGCTTCTCCGAGCATTCGATTATGATTTTCTCGCGGCCTCCGACGAACGGAGGCAGGAGGAGAGCTCGGCCCACATCTGACAGCCTCACTTCACCTGCGAACGTCTATTACCTGCTAATCCTATTCAGGTTGTTTTCGGCTCCTCCTCAAGAAGGATTCTGGGAGATTATATTTGTGATAAGCATCCTGATTTGATGAGCTCATCGACATCACATCTTACCTGACCAGTATACATTCCATCCGAGTATTTTCAAATAAAATCTAAATTGCTATTTTCCCTCACTTGTTTGGATACAAGAAGGACATTTTCTAATGCATCAGAATCGGAAAACATAACAGCAGAGCACTCATCGCAAATTAAGTAAAACTTTTGTCTGCGAGCAAGTCCAATTTACGGCACAAATTCGAATTTCGGATCGGACAAATAAAAATTTTCGAGCAATAGAAATTTGGCAGCCAAATTCATATCACACAAATGGTACAAAGACTCTTGATTGGAAAAGATTCTCTCGTTGGGAAATGAAACTGAAGTTAGAGAGAGGAAGCTGTTTTTGTTTTTATCGGATAGAATGTATACTGACCAGTCTGTTTTTTCCTCATATCTTCTCACTTTTTGATTATTTCTAACTATAAGGCATTTTTTCTAAAACATTTCATTATTTTGCTCAATAATTGTTATTTTCATGCATTTTATGCGATTTCGATAACTGATTTCCATGGTTTTCCATAGGAACTTTGGAAATTTTGCAGACAGCTCTTGATACTCTCCAAAAGTTTTCCCGCTCTAATTTGGCCTGAATCATGAGAAAAGAGATAAGTGATAATTAGATCAGGATTTGTCGTAGAATTTGAAGAATGCTGCTTCTAAAAGAAAATTTGTTAGGTACAATACTCGCGCTAAGGTTTTGTAAAAACGGGGAGCATCTAACAAACTTGGCAAAAAAGCGTCGGATGCATGTAACTTTTTTTGAATGAGGACTTTTTCAAACTCTGAAAACGCTATCATATTCACAGATCAAATTCCTAACCAAATATGTGAGTTGTGGGCCGAGGTTGACTAAAATCGCTATGTTTTTTGAGGGAAATAGCTTTTTTTAAATCGTTTTTCAGAAACGTCGCGCGCTTCGAAATTTTGAGTAGTATTCGTACAGATAATGGAAGAGTAATCTGTATGCTTTTTTCATAAATTAGGTGCAGGTGAAAGAATTTCAAGGTTTCTCTGAGAAAATCTGCCGCGTCAGTGCCGGAAAAGTACCGCGACCCTCGACAATGCCGCCATAGTACCGCAGCGGCTCCGTGATCAGGCGATCATGTTGCCGTGTTTTTAGCCTCGACATCGCCGCGATAGTACCGCGGCGGCTTCGCTTTAGAAACGAGCCTGCTCTGAGTGGACGCGGCAGCGAACCCGCGTGGGCTACGATGTACTGCCCTGTGCGGTCAAACGAAATTTCCGATGGTTCAATTACCCAAATTTAGGTACATTCCGTATTTTCATGGGCCCAAGAGCAGCAGTAACCTCTGCCTTTATTAGACAGAAGACGTGACAACCGCAGAAAACGTATTTTTGTTTTTAGGCCCCCTGCATTGTATTACGTTTCTTAATTAACTGCGTATGATATACTCTGACGGAGCCGCGGCGGGTACTATCGAGGAGCCGCAGCGGCATTGCGGCGTTACCGTTACGGTTCCGCGGTAGGGCCGCCGCGGCTTCACTGTAGCGCCGCTTCGGTGCCTGTAGGCCCCGAAGCGGAAATATCGCGGAGCCGCAGCGGCAGTTTCTTTCAGAGTTATGTTGGTTGAATTTTCGAAATCCTTCATTTAAGAGTCCGAGGTTTTCGCAAAAAATGTCCGACTTTTCAGAAAGTTCTCAGGCGCGTTTATTAAAGGATTGAGAAAATTCAACCTACACAAACCTTGAGATTCTCTCACCTATACCTAATTTATGAAGAAAGCATACAGATTGCTCTTCCGTTACTTGCCCGTATATACTGCTCAAGGTTTCGCCACACTTCGCCGCGCGCGAAGTTTTCGGTAAATGATTGCAAAAACTGTTTACTTCGAAAACAAAGCGATTTTAGTGAACTTCGGCCCACAAGTCACATAATTAGGTAGCAATTCGATCTGTGAATATGCAATTTTATCTGTGATTCAAATTTTAAAAAGGTCTTCATTCAAAAAATTTACATGCATGCTCCCCGTTGTCATAAAACTTATTGTACTGTGCTTCTCTGTACCAAATGGCGGTCCGCAGTAGCGTCTCGGAACGCTTTGCGGCCGCACGCGCTCTAGTCAGTCGGGTTTCCATCGCCAAAGCCGACTCGATGTGGCTTTTTTATACAATTTTCTCCAATTTTTTTGAGTTTCCAGTTTCCAAAACCCGCCTAGAGTCAGCAGATCGGCGGCTGTGGCGCTAGAAGCTCTTCCGACTCGGGAGCGTGCGGCCGCAAAGCGTGTTGAGACGCAATCGCGGACCGGAATTAGGCCCAGATAAGCACAGTGTGCTATATTCCATCTCGGAGAGGCTATCTTCCGGGAGATTTTCAAAAGTTCCTCTCGGATTTTCTCTATTCTACTCCTAAAATTTAAGGTCATCATTCTCTCTAGTACAATGAAAGTATGAATGTCAGGATATGGTTTTGAGTTGTAGCTTCCATTCATTCCCACTTGTGGTAAATGAACGCACTTTGGAATCTCGCGTGTTGTTGTGGGCGTGTCGGTTTTTATGGCATGTTGATCGAATCCACACCGCGGGTGTGGCTAAGGAGCAGTTCGCCTGGCACATGCGCCGCGCGCGACGGAAACACGCAGCGTGTGTCGTCTTCCTTGGGGCGTGTTAACCTGGGCTCTCTGAAAAAAAGACTAGTTGGCGTTCGATTAACGCGCCGTAAGGACAACGACGCGCGCAGCGTTTTTCTGTGGCGCGCGGCGCGTGTGCTAGCCGGGCTGCTCCATAGCCACACTCGCGGTGTGGATTCGATCAACATGCCGGGTTTCATATCATCTCGTGCCTATGTCTGTGCAAATGGCCACCTCCGCTGCAGTGTGTAAGTCCCCAGATCATTTTTCTCGCTCCGGCTCCTTATCTATTCATTATTCATCGGAGAAAATCCGAATTTACATAGAGTGATGCGCCCAAGTTCATTAGATTTAGTAAATGGCTAAGGGCAGTCTCGCTGGCTTTAAGTCACATTCATTTTTTTCTGGCGTTCTGTGCAGTCAAATAAAACTATATAAACCTAGCTGAGATTATTCACTGAGTTTTGGGCCCCTCAAATTGCTCCCCTTGACTTTCATGTTCTGATTTGTTGTCGACATGAATTTTAGAAGGAAATACGCATTATCCAACAGGATACGGGAGTTGCAATGGCTCTCTACATTTGCCTCACTGAGAGGATCACGAAAACTACCCCTAAAATTCATTTCGTCAATTTCGAAGCGAGATATGGCGATGTGGCGCTTTCTCTGAGAAATATTGCCGCGACTCTGCCGCTACTGCCCGGCGACTCCACCGTGATCCCGGACTGTCCCGCAACTCCCCAGCGACCTTTAACTCTTCCCCGGCTTTGCTGCGGCCTCTTCGTGTGTCAAGCGTTCGCAAATCTACCGCGACTCCTCAGGACTTTTCCGCGACCCTACCGCGATTCGGTGAATGGAGAGTAGTCCGCGGTTCTGCCCCGCATCTCCCCGCGACTCCTCCAGCAGGCGCCAAGCCGAAGGAGTTGCGGCGGAGTCGCGGCAATATTTCTCAGAGTTGTATGCGCAAAATTCGTCACAAAAGGCCCCTTCTGCAGAAAAAGGACTTGTGCGCTACTGTATGTTTTCACGGAAATCAGTTACACTTTGCTCAATCAACTTCACGCAGGGAACTTTCGCAATGCAGTGCATACCCCTTTACAGTCTGACACAGATTCGAAAGAAGAGAATTTAGGGAGGAAGTTATGACACTCCATGGATTGGTGAACATTTCGGTTTAGATTGATGTCCCGCTCAGTTCTTGAACTCATCGCAGAAAGGAACAGTTGAAGCAATAGGCACACATGAATCCTAATATATGCAGTAGGATGTTTTCTCATTGACACGGGAGGTCAATCACCGTGATCACTGCCTCTAAACCATGTATACTTGGGTCCGTGTCTTGTTTCCGCAAGAGAAAACATTCAAATCTCACTCGCGGCGGTCGCGTGCGTCGGCTCGCTAAGGGGTCGTTTATACTTCCGCCGCCGAGGGGCGCGGCGAAGTGCGATCCTACAATATCGATCGTGCCGCGCATGTGATCAATTTTAGGGATCGTTTATACTCCCGCATCCGAGCGGCGCGGGGAAGTAGAATCCTATGATATTGATCACGCGGCGCCGCACGATCAATATTGTAGAATTGCACTTTGCCGCGCCGCTCTGCGGCGGAAGTATAATGACCTTTAATCGATTCAGGCCTAGAGAAGAGCGCAGCTAATTAGCCTACCATGCTGCCAGCCGCCGGTGAGATTTGGACCGCCCGCGCCAGCCGCGAGTGACATTTAAGTGTTTTTTCGTGAGAAAACAAGCCACTGACTGAACTCTAGACTCTTACACCGCCGCAGTCGGCTACATGATCGAGCCTCACCAGGTGTGTGCGGTCGCGCCGCGTGCTCACTTGGATTAGATGTTTTCCTTGTCCTATGCAATGATTTTTGATTTTTTAAATTATGCTTCATAATTTTTTATTGTTTTAATGTTTTTTGAAACAGTCACAAACCAAATTTGTACTTAATTATTCAATACTTAATTATTTTTTTATTATTTTAATAATTTTCAATACAATCACGGACCAAATTTACATAATTCATAATTATTTTTTATTTTTTATTATTTTGCAAAACAGTTACAAGCCAAATTACACAATGCTGAATTATTTATTTATTATTTTAATTTTTTTCAAAACAATCACAAATCAAATTTACATGATGCTTAATTATTTTTTCATTATTTCAATATTTTTTCAATAGAATTACAAATCAGATTTACATATTGCTCAATTATTTTTTATTATTTAAATATTTTTCGAAACAATTGAAAACCAAATTTGCATAATGCCTAATTATTTGTTTATTAGTGTAAAGTTTTTCAAAATACTTACGAACCAAATATATTAACATTTTTCAAAACATTTACAAACCAAATTTACGATATTGTAATTTACTATTTTTACTAGTACACACTTTAGTAGGTGCACTTCATCAATGCATTCGTTTATTGTGAGACTCCTAGTAATAACACTGTGGGAATTACGCCATTTCCGCGGCTGAAATAGCATTGTGAGTGTACCTGATTCTGCGTTTTCCTTAGTCAATTTCCTTCACAAAGTTATCAAGGCTTTATGTGTTTGTAAATTGTCTCTAAACCTGCAAAAATTGCAACAGCACAAGATTGTATAGCTAGGTTCGTGGCTTGTTTCCTCGAGAAAAAAACATTTAAATTTCACCTGCGGCTGGCGAGTGTGGTCGCATGCGCCGGCCAGGGATGAGCGGAATAAAAATTCAAAATTTCGGAAATCGGTTTTCGGGTTTCGGAACAGAAATTGTATTTCTCGGTTTTCGGAAAATCGGGTGCGAAACGCCAAAAAATGCGCGAAACTTCGGCTTTCGGAACGCGAAACGCGGAAATTTTCAAAAAATCTCAGACACATCTGGATACATATAGAAATCGATCCTGAAAATGTACTATACTTTATATTATCTACTGGAGAAATGAAACGTTCAAGAATTGTCAAAACCAACGTATGAGACTGACAGTAGAGAATTTTCAATAGTTTAGCTCTCTGGCAAAGTAATGGTTTGGCAATGTCATATTTACGAGAAACTAGAGGTTAAAGGAGTCAAAAATGTCCTGGAACATTTATAAAAATATTTGGCCTCACAATAACCTAGCGTAAACAAGAAACTGGGAAATGTAGTGAGATGATTACCAATTCGTTTTGGTGGTCAAACATGGACCAATTCATCGATATGTAAATACAGACGAGGGACCGGATTCTACAGGCTTCTCCATTAGACTTATAAAAGCAAAATGAAGCGCGACATGAATTGGAGCGCTGCGGTTTCCCAGCTTCACTAATGTTGACTGCCATACAATAACCTGGAAAATGTTTCACTACATACAGTACCCGCTAAGTTTTGCAAAAACGGGGAGCATTTCCAAACTTTGCGAAAACGTCCGATGCATGCAAGTTTTAGAACGAAGACCTTTCAGAAATGCTATCATATTCACAGCTCGAAATTCTACCCAACAAATTGCTTTAGGACCGAAGTTTCCTGCTAATCGCTTTGCTGTTCAGTAGAATTGCTTTTGCGGTCGTTTCTCAAAAACGTCGCGTGCGGTGAAGTGTAACTTTGAGTAGTAATTGTACAAGTAATAAAGAACAATCTCTATGTTTTCTCCTGTAAATAAGATGAAGGTGGAGCAATCTTAAGATCTGTGCAGGTTGAAATTTCGAACTCCCTTCATTTATCGGTCTGAGGCTTTCGCTACAGAAGTCAGATTTTTCAGGAAGCTTCTGAGCATGTTTAATGAAGAATTTTGAAAACTAAAAACCCACAAATCTCGAGATTACCTTTTTTATATAACTCACAAAGAATACATAGGGCATGCTCTTCTATTACTGTACAATTACTACTCAAAGTTTCGCGCGCGACGCTTTGAGAAACGATTGCAAAATAAATTTCACTCGAACACATAACGATTTTAGGGAACTTAGGCCCACAATGCACATCACTATGTAGGAATTTGAGCTGTTAATATGATGGCGTTTCAGAATCCAAAAACGTCTACATTAAAAAGTTATGAGCATCAAACGTTTTTTTGCCTTTTCCTTGCCAAGTTTCGCTATTGCTCCTCGTTCTACAAAACTTAGCGCAGGTATTGTAGTTTCAAAGCACCTTGATTTTGCTTAATTAAGTGCGACGGAGAAGCTTGTGAAATCCTATCTTTCGTCTTTACTTTCGACAAATGATCTATGATTGACCACATTCGTATTTTTAATCATTTCACTACATTTCCCAGCATGGCTTGTTACTTCAGGTTATCATGCGCCAAAACATTTTGTAAAACAATTCAAGACATTTTTGACATCTTTGACCTCTAATTGTTCGCAGTAATGACATGCCAATCACTGAGGGTCAAAGCGAAACTCCATGTGTTTTTCTCGGAAAATCCTTTCTTGGGCTTGACTTTTGCTGAGAGATCAGTTTGAAAGAGGCGAAACATTTGGCAACTTTGCCTTGGTGAGTCTTGGAGCGTAAAAATTTTATCAACTTCTATTTTTCTCTGCACCTATCTCTTTTCATCTCTTTCTTGGAGCGTAACACTGTCTCAAAAAGGCACAATCCTGGGCGAAATCCTATCAGTAACGGTGCTGGTTTTCATTAGTTTCCATTTTTATGAACGAGGAGCGTCGGGTGGCTCACAATAACATGCTTAAATGTTTCTGAATGTTTTCGACCCTAATTTTAAAGGCATCGTACACGATGAAAACCGAAGGTTCAAAATCGCCTCTGAATGGAGATTCGCTTACGGCCTTGGGGTCGATACGTTGTTACAAGAGACGAAATTCCGTAGTCGCTGCCGGCGATCGTGCGTTGACGCGTCGTAGGGCTGCAACCACACGCCACTCGATTTCACGTTCGGCATCGATCGAAAGCAGCTGACAGCAATGGACGGCAGGTTAGTAACCCTTTTAAATTTTCGTTCAAGAAAAATGATCGCTCGTCTGAATGGCGTCCTCGGTGAATTGCTTCCAACGCTGCGCCATCGAACGAATCGTAAAGTGTTCTCCTTGTGTTCTTCGCGCAACTATCCCAAATTGATTTCGCTTTCCTGAAATGGGTTTTCCTGGAAAGGTGATTGTTTTTGAGGGGGCATTTTGCAACCTTCTAGTCACTATAGGCATATAACAACACTAAAAACTCAAAACCCAAGTATGGTTTTCATCGCATGATGCCTTAAGTGCCGCTCAATTTGGGCCATCAACTCCAAATTGAAATACAGAAGATATGTAACTGCACCCAATTCCAGCCCACTGTTGGAGAATTAGCTTCCTGGCTCATCGCGAAGTGTTCTCACAAGATCGTGAACGCCATTTGAGAATAAACCTAAATCGAGCGTTTTTTTCATGGTTTTCGGATTCTCAGAAACCATTCCAGACCACTCCTTGGTGGTAATACCAACTTTGCGCTCTCATCAATGGAAGGAAAACCGCTTCTCCACAACTACTCTAAACGGTATTTCCAGGGTTGCGCAAGTGCGAATTGTGGCCAATATGGTACACGCTTAGCGCGCAACACCATTATCATACATGGAACGTAGAAAGAAATCACTAAACTAGTAAAGCAACAGAAAAATTTTCGCAATTTGACGCCCAGATCGGCTGTAATTTGGTAGTTTCGACCGGTCTTCAGGGCCTGATAATAATTGTCATCAGAATAATACTCTTTGCACGACGAGGTAGGAAAAGAAAAAATAGAAGATTTGATGTAATGTCAAAAATATTCAAATCAGTGTAGAAAAATCATCGGGTAAATTCTCAATGATGGCGAAGTCGTCATATTTTGTTCCGCATTTTCCGCGTTCCGCAAGCACTTTCTGCGGTTTTTGGAAGACGGAACGCCGAATGCCAAAAACACGAAACTGCGGATTTCCGAACGCGAAACGCGGAATTCCGCTCATCCCCTGGCGCCGGCCCGCTAATCGATTCACGCCGAGAGAAGAGCGCAGCTGATTAGCTTACCAAACCGCCAGCCGCGGGTGAAATTTAAACGTCTTTTTCCTGAGGAAACAAGTCACGGACTTAACTATGTTTAGTTTTCCCATTTTTCCTCTAATGTCTAGATTTTCAGATTAATTCTCGAATATTCGTTCGAATCGATAGATTTTCAAATTTTTTTGTTGAATCAAAATTTTGTGAGGTCTTCGGATAACCCAAAAGCAAGAGTAGGGTTGCAGATGTGCGGCATGATCTCCCTGCTGTGCGGAGCATGTCGAGCGTGTGTACGTGATTACGGACTGTCCTGATATATGCGCAAAGGTTTGACTCCATCAGTAGCCCTAGCTCTTCCTGAATATGCAGCGATTGTCACATAATCTGCGGATCACAAACAGACGGAATATCTGCGAGATGGGGGAGCTTTTTCAAGAGACATGCGATGCCAAACGCTATCGAATTTCCCCCCAGACACCCACGAAATGCCAACGGGGCCGCATAGCAACCGCTCATAATGGGATCCATCCTTGCATTGTTTATGTTTATCCGATGGTTATGGCCGAAGATGGGTTCTCTTAGGTAATGGGAGCACTCAGGCCTTCGAGAGAGATTTCTTTAAAATTTTGTTCATAATTTGAATTTTTCATTTCTAAATGATCTTTCCGAATATGCGGATTTTCGAAGAATTTGTATAATTGATTCTTCGAATAATTGAGGCGAAATAATGTCGTGAATAATTTTTTCCGGCTATTCTCTGAGAAAATTTGCCACGTCAGTGCCGGGAAAGTACCGCGACCCTCGACTGTACCGCGATAGTACCACAGCGGCTCCGTGACCAGACGATTTCGTTGCCGTGTCTTGAGCCTTGACATCGCCGCGATAGTACCGCAGGGGCTCCGCGTTAGAACCGCGCCGGCTAAGCGAGGATGCAGCAGAGAACCCGCGTGGGGTGCTATGTACTGTCCTGTTTGGTAAAATGAAATTGTCGCCGGTTCAATTACCTGAGTTTGAGGTACATTCCGTATATCGCTTTTGTGCAAAAGCGGCGGTAACATCTGCCGCTATCAGACAGATGATGTAACGACCGCAGGTGCGTATTTTTGTTCTTGCCCCCCCCCTCCCAGTTGTATTATCATTCTTATATAACTTCATATCAGACACTCTCCCGGAGCCGCTGCGGCACAATCGCGGAGCCGAGGCGGCACTTCCGCATCACCGCTACGGCTCCGCGGTAGTTCCGCCGTGGCTCAGCGGTAGTTCCGCCTCGGCTCCGCGATAGTGCCGCTTCGGTGCCTGTAGGCGCCTGAGCGGCACTATCGCGGAGCCGCGCCGGCACTATCCCGGAATAGCCAGCGTCGTCTGCGAACCTCACTCCTAGGCCGGTATCATACCTCGCGCGACCAGCGACAGCGATAGTTCACATCGGGCATATCGATTTTTGGTCGATATTGGTTGCAGACATTGCGTCGCATCGCTGGTCGCAGAGAGTATGGTCCCGGCCTTAGAGTATTTATCCCGACTGGGCCGGGGTAGACCCGCGATCCTCAGATGTGCCGCAATAGCCACGCGTTTGTTCCGAGATATAGAGAATGTGCTTATCTGGAATGTCGTGACTCTCGAATCTACCACGAATATCCCGCGTACACCCCGCCCAGATTATCCATCGTGGAGTCTAGACATCGTCGCAAGAGCAGGTTTCAAAGCGGCAATATCTGGGCGTTCTCGCGGCATTTTCAAGGCCTATTGCATACTTCCCGCGACGCGAGACCGCGCCAGTGCTTATAGGCCATGTTGATTTTCCGTCGACATACATCACAACCGCTACGTCGCGTCGCTCGTCACTGGAAGTATGCACTAGGCCTAAGGCAGGGATCATACTTCCAGCGACGAGCGACGCGACGCAATGTTTACCTCGAGGCACTGACCTAGCGGTATCGCATTACTGCTCATAAATGTCTAGAAAAACATTCCTTTCGTACAGAATCAATCCTAAAGACCCTTTGCCCCTTACAGGACTCTCTCTGGACATTATTCTCCCCGTCGCACTCCTAGAACCACATATCATCTCTTCTGCTGTAAAATTTATTTCCGTCGTTCGCCTGCGTCCGCGCGCGTATGCTGCGTCTCTCCCTCCCCACGCTTTCTCGCTCTCCCTCCCCTCGCTCCGCACACGCACGCTTAGTAACAAAGTGAATTCGTCTCCGAACTAGAAGATAGACACCTATGAGCGACTGTCTAATAATTGGCTCTCGTACTGTCCCTACACCTCCAAGAATACCATGCCTCCCTCAGTTACTCGGTCATGATTTGGGGGCCTGACAAAGCCTTCTGCGACCATTCCGGGCTGGCTTCATCAATGGATTGGGGGAGGTTTTTTTTGGGTTTTTTCACACTTCTCTATGATAAGAACCTTTACCTCGCCATTTTGGTTACATTAGACTACCTCAGCTGGGGTGCATTCCAAGAACGGTCCCACGACTCTGTGGGAGGAAAAGCAACCTCACCATGGACAAACTCGCTTTCCATGGATGCGAATTATGACTGAAAATTGCTCCCACGTGGCCGTGGCCACGATTCCATGGACGCGTTTTGTTATGGGAATGTTCTTGGAACGCACCCCTGGACTTACCCTAGTCTTACTCTACAGAAAAATGCTGTAACGCTGAAGATCCATCGGCGCGCGCATTTCGCCTAATTGGCCCTGCTTAACAATCCATGCTGCATGGTTTATGTTTTCTGCAACGATTTCCCGCACGGTGTGTTTGCGAAGTGATTCACGTCTCGGCGGCACATCCGTTCTGGTGTGCGTTCGCCTTCGCGTGCGCGCGCTCAGTCGATTTCCACTGCCGCTAGTTTCTCAGGCAGTCAGTCAGTCTTTAGAGTCATTCGTCTGTCCATCATAAGTTTGTTGCTCTGACGCCACATTTCATTTCCCTTTCGATTGCATTTGCCCGCTCGCTAGTTCTTCAAAGCGCAAACAGGCGCATGGCTTTCGGGTGGCGGAACTACCCGTATTGGAGTTGAATGGTTCGTACTCCTATACTTAGGGTCATAGAGGTGCTAAGGACGTTTTTGATTCACTGAGCGGAGTTCGCTTCCGCGGTGGAGGATCCTGAGCCGGATACGTGAGTGCCGGCGAATAATCGCGCGTGCACACTCTCACGAGTTTGCCTGCACCAAAAAACATCTGGGGCGGGCCTTTGTGTAGAGGGCGCGCTCGTTGCTCATCAATATGAGTGTGCACATTGTTGACCTGGAATGGGAGTGACGTGTAAATGTGTTCTATGCTAATGCCCCTTGGCGAATAAGCTAGGTTGCTACGTTTTCAGGGCAGATAGTCTTTATTATGGAACGAAATTCATAATACTTTGTTCCTTGGCGTGCGTGTGCGGAGTGAGGGGAGAGTTAGCGAGAGAGTGTACAGTTTACCGCAATGTTAAAAGTACATGGTGCAGTTGCGGTCACACACTAAAACTACGGTGGAAGACGCCAGATTTCATTATCGATCGACAGCATAGCTGATTTTCTGGGTGAGTATCTGTTTTTTTCTTGTTTGTTTTGACATTATTGTTTGTTTCTGACTCTTATAATACTTTTTTCAGTGCGTGAGTGAAATTAGCCGTTTGTTCGAGCTTCGAAGTATTTTTTTTTCAAAATTCTGTTTTTAAATCGAAAAAAAAACGGCAAATTCCTTTTGCACACTAGGAAAAGCCCCTATTCGTAATATTATAAAAGTCAGAAACAAAAATAATGCCGAAGCAAACAAGAAAAAAACCGTAACTCACCCAGAAAATCACCTGTGCTGTCGATCGATAATGAAATTTGGCGTCTTCCACCGTAGTTTTAGTGAGTGACCGCAACCGCACCATGTCCTTTTATCATCGCGGTAACACCTTGCGGTGTTTCAAACGTTTCGCTGATGCCAAGTTGCTCAGCAATTAGTGATGCGTGATTAACAGGTTTCCTAGAAAGCAATTAATTGGAAGGATTTTTCTTCATTTACTATCTCCTTGTTCATTGCGTGTTCCGTTTGCAGTATCGCAGGATTATTGTAATCTATCTCCTTTTTTGTTCTCACGACGTCTTATATGTCGTAATAAATCTAATATAATCTAATTTTTTTGTAAAAAACCAAATAATCCGATTCCCCGAATAAGTCCCGAATGATGCCAGCACGATTTCTTGAGACATTTCTCAAATGGATAGATTTTCTGAATATGATGTTTTTTTTGGAATTTCCAAACGAATGGTCATTAAAATCGAAAAAAAAATTGAAATTTCTCAAATGGTTATCAAAATTCAGAAATTTGCTGTAATCGATCCGAATAGTAGAGAAAAATCAAGAATTCGTCTGATTTTTGAGCTTTTGAAAAATTCACGTTTTTATTCGAACAAATTTTAACAGGAATTAGAAAAGAAAATTCGAATAAAAATTTTACTTTCGAAGCGAACCGATTTTTGAAAAAAAAAATCATACTACTTCTGATTTTCTGTAAAAACCAAATAATTCAATTCCTCGAATAAGTCCCGAATGATGCCAGCACGATTTCTTGAAGCATTTCTCAAATGGATGCATTTCCTGAAAATGATGTTTTTTGGAATTTCCAAACGAAGGTTATTAAAATCGATAAAAAGAATTAAAATTCTTTAAATGGATAACTGAATTCGGAAATTTGCTGTAATCCGAATAATAGAGGAAAACCCTGATTTTTTCTGAATTTGAGCTTTTGAATAATTCACGATTTTACTTGAACAATTTTTTTTACAGGAATTTGAAAAGGAAACTTTAATAAAAATTTTGCTTTCGGAGCGAACCAGTTTTGGGAAAAAAATCATTCTATTTCGATATTTTGTAAAAACCAAATAATTCAATTTCCCGAATAAGTCCAGAATGATGCCAGCACGATTTCTTGAAGCATTTCTCAAATGGATGCATTTCCTGAATATGATGTTTTTTTCTTGGAGTTTCTAAACGAATGGTTATTAAAATCGAAAAAGAAAAGAATTTAAAATTCTTCGAATGGGTTACTAAATTCAAAAATTTGCTGTAATCCGATTAGTAGAGAAAATCCCTGAATTCGTCTGAATTTGAGCTTTTGAATAATTCACGATTTTACTTGAACAATTTTTTTTACAGGAATTTGAAAAGGAAGGTTTAATAAGAATTTTACTTTTGGAGCAAACCGGTTTTGGGAAAGAAATCATTCTCTTTCGATTTTTTGTAAAAACCAAATAATTCAATCGCTCGAATAAGTCCCGAATGATGCCAGCACGATTTCTTGAGGCATTTCTCAAATGGATGGATTTTCTGAATATGATGTTTTTTGGAATTTCCAAACGAAGGTTATCAAAATCGATAAAAAAGGTAAAATACTTCAAATGGATAACTGAATTCGGAAATTCGCTGTAATACGAATAATTGAGAGAAACCCTGATTTTTTCTGAATTTGAGCTTTTGAATAATCCATGATTTCATTTGAACAATTTTTCAACAGGAATTAGAAAAGAAAATTCGAATACAATTTCACTTTCGGAGCGAACCCATTCTTGGAAAAAATCATACTATTTCGATTTTTTGTAAAAACCAAACAATTAAATTTCACAAATAACCCAATTTTTCGATTTTTGAATCAAACGAATGTTCGATTTTTTTCGAATATTATTCTCATAATCATTCGATTCTGTCCATAGTCTAGTTTATACTTACATCGCTAGCACAATCCCTTCCAGAAGAATGTTCTGATTCTAGTGGAAACCCTGGAAATGTGAGACTGACTCACATGAAACCAGCCGTCGTCAGCTCTCGGCAGCGGCATTGCGCAATATTGATTGATTTATATGTCCGTGTGTCGACTTTTCATTTCGTTTCTCCCGTTCGCCGGCTTTTTCCACTCACTTCCAGCAAGTATTTTCCCGTTTCATTGCTTCATTATATTTGATACATTTGATATCCATGTGCTAACTTCTCTTTGGTGAGCCTATAATCTTCTTAAAGAAATATTTTAGTTAAAAAGAAACTGAAAATTACCAAAGGAACATTTCTCCTATAAAAGTTATATTTTCTGTATTAAATATTAGATTAAAATAATTTTCCTTTGTTTTCATAAGGGACGAATAGATTTTTTTTCCATGGAAAAGTTCAAAGGGGTAAATTTAATGCCTTTTTTGTCCATGATTGCATTTAAAAGTAGCAGTATTCACGAAAAAAATTTCTAATCTTATTTTTCAAAGTTTTCCCCTGGGTTCTAAGCCCTTTAAGTAGAGGAGGTTGGCGAAAAGGAGCCACGAAATCCTCAATCTTTGCAGAGCAAAATTTTGTAGAGAAAATAGGCAAAATATCTCATTTAATTTCCTTACGCCTATTTTGTGTCTGGTGTAGCAGATATTGCAACGTCGGAAATATTTTTGCGCTTTGGACAATTTTTTGGGAGTGACATCTTATTCTGTGTCCTACCATACATTTTTTTTTCAAAATGAGCGGTTTTTGAGAAGTTCCTGCATGTTGGAATCTTGAGGAATTAAGAGTTTTTAGTTTTTTTTCCCGCCATAAAAATAAAATAAGTCAGCAGCTAGGGCGACTCAGACAGTAGGTACGGACTGACCGCTGTCCATCGAGACCTCTGCGGGCGGTCCGCCAGCAAGTTGCGGGTGAATGGCTGCCCACCGTGGCCTCGCCGGGCGGATCGCTGCCTCTCGTTGTCTCCGCTGGCGGATCGCTGCGTTTTGGCGGGCGGATAGCGGCACCTGGGAAAGTTGATCACGCTGGCGGGCGGATCGCCGGCAAGCTCTAAGGCGGCGATCCGCCCGCAACCTGCCAGCGATCCGCCCGCTCAGATTTAACACCGTGAAACTTGTCAATCATTGACGAGTTCTTTTCTGGTATCAGTATCATGCTCAAAGTAAACAAACCGAAGGGTATAAGAAGCGCTTCATCGCACTTAATGCTCTCTCGGCATTTCGGGCCGATCCTGAATGGTGACTGCAAGTCACCTCTGAAGGATCACTTAGAGACCGAGAGATAATTTTTGGCAGCCGAGGGGATGGTCCCCACGGCTAGGGGGGGTGGGGTGGTCCCGCACATGGAGACCGTGGTGGGAACCACCGGAATAACCCACATGTGGCATCGAGGGCGGATCGCTGGCTAATGGAGTGCGGATTGCTGGCTAGTGGCGGGCGGATTGCTGGCTACTGGCGGGCGGATCGCTGGCTACTGGCGGACGGATCGCTGGCTACTGGCGGGCGGATCGCTTGCTACTGGCAGGCCGATCGCTGCCTACTGGCGGGCGGAGGGCGGACGGATGTCGATCCGCCAGCCAAGAGCCAGCGATCCGCTCGCACCTACTGTCTGAGGATTCGAGCCTTTGGTGCAAAACTAGTTGGGGAGGGGCGCTTACGATTTACTCACAGAAATGAAAAGATCCATCCGTGAAAATAATTTTTTTTTCGTTATCAGATGCGTGATAACGTTATCACTCTTAGTTGTTTGGAAATTGTTCACAAGACGTCGTAGCCAGGACTTCGACAGGCGAACCCGTCTACCGCTGCAGGGAATCATGGCGGGACCACATTCTCTGGCAACAAGGCAATCGCATTGTAATAACAAATCGCTTCCAAACCATGCCAGAGTGCGAAAGAATTGACGCCAGAGTAACTTTTTATAGAAATCACACCTACTGATTGGGTTGTATTTTAGCCTTTTTGAATTTTATTTCACAAGACCGTTTTTTTTTTGCTCATACGCTCAAATCTTGAAGTCGTGCATAGTAGAGCGACGGTGTTTGTTGAGGTCAGTGGTATGCATTGTCGCTGTAATGAGCGACAGTCATGACACTTAGCACAAATCGTGGCGGGGCCCGTATAGGAGCAATGGAACTGGCCATCGTAGGAGCAGTTGTCGCGTATCTGTCGCAGCGACGTGTCGCGGAGGGCTGACATACTGCGAATGTGCCTATGCCTGTCGCTGCCATTGTCGCTGTCAATTCAAAGATTCAAAGAGCGGGAGCTCCGCGACAGGCGGTCGTTGTCGCTGTGCTGAGCGACGCGACCACGGATCGCAAAGATACGTATACAATTGGCCTTGAGCCTAGTGCATACTTCTTGCGAGCGCGACAGTGCATATCAGCAATATCGATTTCGGTCGATATAGATGACAAGCATTATGTCGCTTCGCTCGTCGCGGGAAGGCCGGGATCATATACTTCACGCGACCGACGACGGCGACAGTGCATATCAGGCATATCGATTTTTGGTCGGTACTAATGGTAAACATTGCGTCGCGTCGCTTTTCGCTGGAAGTATGATTCCGGCTGAATACTGCGTACTTCCCGCGATGCGCGACAGCGACAGTGCATATCGGCAATATCGATTTTTGGTCGATTCATGAAATAAACACTATGTCGCGTCGCCCATCGCGCGGAGTATGCACTTGGCCTAAAGGGCAGAGTTTCGCGACAGACGGTCGCCAGCTACCGTCTGTCGCAGAAGTATACCATACTACTTAGGCCTCTGTCAGAGTTCCATCTCCGATCGCTGCGATATCATGCTTCGATTGAGAATCGGCGTGCGACGCGATCATGATCGATAGTCGTGACAACATTACCGTCACATCGCGTGGCGATCGTACTCTGAAATAGGCTTTAGAAAACAATAAAAGACCAAAGCATACATGAATATTTGCTGTCGCAATTCCTTTCGTGAAGCAGCCGCCTCATCATTTTGGCCTGCTGCCAGTGGATGGAGAGGTGGTCCTGCAGCGATTGTCTGCAACGGTGGAGGGGAACGCCTGTAGAAGTCCTTGTCTTTGCTCCAACGTCTTGACTATTCTATCTTGTGGGTGGGTCGAGCCGACGCGATTTTCATCCTTTTTTTCTGACCGATTTTCGTTGGTTGCTCTTCCATGCTTTTTGTTGAAGGATCTACTGTGCTTATCTGGGCCGAATTCCGGTCCGCAATTGCGTCTCGACACGCTTTGTGGCCGCATGCGCTCGAGTCAGTCGGGTTTCCAGCGCCAAAACCGACTCGATGTGGCATCTTTATACAATTTTCTCCAATTTTTCTTGGTTTCCAGTTTCCAAAACCCATCCAGAGTCAGCAGCAGAAGGGCGGCTGCGGCGCTGGAAGCTCTTCTCACTTGAGAGCGTGCGGTTGCAGAGCGTGTCGAGACGCAATCGCGGACCGGAATTTGGCCCAGATAAGCACAGTAAAGCTTACGTTTATGTCTACACGGATTTATCTTGTACCAAGAATGCTGCTTTTAGTTTAGTTTTTATTGGGTTTTTCTATTTTTTCTGATGGTTCTTGTTTTTAATTTTGTTCGAAATTTCAATATGAACATTTTTTTCTGATTTTGTAGAATTCTCACGGTGGATTCCAGGAAATAATTACCGCAATCAAATCTAGGCATAAATCATACTGTTATACGTAAGCACTCTCAATACAGAAAAACTAATTGCTCATTATTCTTTGCTTTCCGCTGTTTGAATACGAGTACGGACGCTGAACTTTATTAGTCACTGTTTTCCTTGTTTTTTTTTCTGTAACTCTAAGCTCAGAAACGTATAAATTTTGCCCCTTCTGTTACCCCGCGTACCACCTATGGAAACTTTTCGTTGGCAATACTTTCTCTGATTTCATACATCATTTTGATTTTTAAGAGACTGGAAGCCCACCGTTGCGTGATCTACAAGGTGGCGATTTGCCAAATTCTACCAGCTGATTAGTTTTTGTCCTAAAAAAATTGTTCCCGAAGTTTGTCGTATGTTTTTGTGTTCTTCCATGTTCTCGTGACTTGTGAAAGAATTTTGGTCTTTCGCCCCTAACTAGTTTTCCCGTATCATAGGATGCCCTTTAGAGAGCTCCGCGGTTGGTTGTCTGCAGGATTCAAGACCATAGACGTTCGCTGAATTTCCTTTCCGCAGGTTTGTTGAAAGGCCTCGGCATAGTGACTTCGCTAGACGTCGTTTATACTCCAGTCGTCGAGCGGCGCAGTACAGTGCACTCCTACAATATCGATCACGTGCCGCTGCACAATTGTGGTGCGCGCGAAGCGCGCACCAGATTTGGTTTTGAATCGGCCCCGCGCGCAACCCCTTTTTCGAAATCTCAGTTGAAAAGGAACGTAGAAATTAGAGTTAAATTGCATTGAAAAGAGCGCAAAAATTTGATCTCTGTACCCAAAGATGGTTTAGAACGGTTCACTGGTTTTCGAGTAAAAAGTGAAAGACCGCGCGTTCTTGTTGTTAATCTCCTTTTCTTTTTTTCAGACGGCGTTCACGATCTTGCGGGTACGCTTAAAATTGAGCTAGGGAGCTCATTTTTGGACAGGAGGCTGGAAATGGGTGCAGGTCGCTCCTATTCCATTTTGAACTTGATACCTCAACTTTGAAGGGTACCTCAAAAGCGTGGGTTTACATACTAAATTAGCCGTGGAGCACGAAAACTGCTTCTTTCTGCTACGACTGTGGAGACCGTGGTGGGTGGGTGAATCTGCAGCCAACCAACACAGGTCGTCGGAGGTAAGTACTGAACTTGTCAGAATTTGTACTCATGACGCGTCATCGATCGATAATCAATATTATCGATTTTGGCGCTTTCTGCACTAAATGCGGCCAGTAGTAGTGATTACTGAAGGGATTGGTTTTCTTGGTTGGGAAATTTTGCTAATCAGTCATTATCGATAAAAACCAATCAATAATATTGATTTTTTCGCCCGTTGCACAAAATGCCGCAATGCTTTTTTATTGTTCACTTTTTCTGGGAAATTTTCTCATCATGCAAGATCAAATATTAATGAAGTCACTTGTTTGGAAACTCTTCTCATCAGGCAAGAACAAATATTAATGATCAATAATATCGAGCTCTCACATGTTGCACAAAATGCGGGATTGAGTGGTATTTTTTATGGTTTTGGGTCATAAGTTTAAAAAAAATTGTACTCATACGGCAATATCGTTTGTTAGATGTTTCATCATTCCAAAATGTAAATTTCTGAGCAATATTGAAGTCAGAAAGGGAACCTTCGGGAAAAATATGTGAAATTTCTGAAAATTTAGCTTCCTGGCAAAAGTAACGATTTGGTTATGGTGAAAAAAAGCTTCAAAAATACCTTGAAATATCTTAAAAATGATTTGGCGTAAAATAGCTTGGAGTAATAAAAAAGCTAGGAAATGAAGTGAAATAACCAAAAATACGATATGGTCATCGGTCATTTTACAAGCTTCTCCGTTAAACTTATCAAAACGAAATCAAGCGAGCAACGGAAACATTGAGCCATTTTTGAAAGCTGTAATAAGGAAATCAGCATAGGTCAAGCTAGGTGAACTCTATTCCATATCGTGCTTGATTTCGTTTTGATAAGTTTAACAGAGAAGCTTGTGAAATGATCGACCACCAAATCGCATTTTTGGTTATTTCACTTCATTTCCTAGCTTTTTTATTACTCCAGGCTATTTTACGCCAAATCATTTTTAAGATATTTCAAGGTATTTTTGAAGCTTTTTTTCACCATTACCAAATCGTTACTTTTGCCAGGAAGCTAAATTTTCAGAAATCGATATAATAGGATTGCACTTTGCCGCGCCGCCCCACGGCGGGAGCATAAGGGCCGATTAGAGTCACTCCGCTAAAAGCCGCGGCAGCATGCAATGGAGGAGTATGTATCACACGACGCCGCACGATCGATTATCATCCAATGCATGCTGCCGTGCCTTTTAGCGAAGGAACTTTAATCGGCTCCTAAACGACCCTCTAGGAGCGACGCGGCGTCGCGGCTCTGCACGATCAATATTATAGGATTGCACCCCGCCGCGTCCCTCGTCGGCTGCAGTATAAGCGATGCCTTAGGGGGTTGGCAAAAGATTAGGCTCCATGACTTAGCTTACCCGCACGCATACGCGTCACGGTCCGGTGAGAGTCGCGCGCGCGACGAACGCGGACACTCACCATCGGGTGGAGAACTTCTTCGAGGAAACGATTAGTGACACGGAATGAACGCAGAAAAGTAAGAAATGGTCCAAACGATTCAGTTTACTTGATTTTATCTGAATGCAGGACTTACGCGTCAGCGCCCATTTCGCCGCGCGCGACACTCACCGAACGCGACGCAGCACGCACGGGTGAGCAATGTCCGTTCTCCAAAAAATTAACGCGGCGTTGTCGGCGCCAACCCTTAGTGTGATTTCAGTTAGAGCGCGCATGTTAATGTGAGATTTTCATTTCGTCATTTTGGGGAGGTTTGATTTCGAAACCATTGTTTTCACTATTTGGCTGCTACTTTCCGTTATTTTCCTTCTCCATCAACGTAACCGGGTTTTGGGCAAACCAGCGACATTGCACGTATCTAATTAGGTCCGTGGCTTGCTACCTCAAGAAAAAGCATTTAAATCTCACCCGCGGCTGGCGCGGCGGTCGCGTGCGCCGGTCCGCTAATCGATTCGGGCCGGGAGAACAGCGAAGCCATTTAATCTGCTTACCATACTGCTAGCATAAGGCGTACTCAGCAGTTATTTTCAATTCATCTGCTTTGACTGAGGAATTTCAGTAAGCTTTGATTAGTTTTTGTCATTTTTTGACCTACCAAAAAGTCCGTTGAGAAAACCCTGCATACATTTTTGTCACACTTTTTTTCTTTTCCTATTCCTACCTCATTTCATCTTACTAAATGGTTTGGAGAAAATTCCCATTATTCCTCCAGAAACTTTGAGAGCCCTCCCCCCCCCGATTTTTTTTTTGAAAAATTTTCATATTTTTATCGACTCAATGTTGCGCTAAGTCGCCACCGTGCTCAGACCTGGTTGCTAGGCGCAATGTAGCCTTTCTCTAAAAAATCGTCTGCGGCTCCAGGTATGGTCCATTCCCATGAAAGATTGATAAATTCCGGAGCGAAATTGACATCTGCAATTGCAGATCGTGGCGGCATTAATTGCTCTCATAGTGGTGCTGGAAAATGAATATCATTTTGAATGGGATGTCATTGTTCGTCTTCTAGATTCTTCCTGCTTGTCACGTATTTCCCGAAGAATGAAAGTGTTTGGATGTTTTGTGGCAGTTGGGTGCCACACAGCTGGTTATGCATCTGTGCAATGCTCCTCACAGTCAGACTCGAATGTAGTGTCTTTTTCTGGCATTTTTCACTCCCCAATGTTTTATACCAGGTTGTTCAATAAGTTTTGTCCTTCGCGAAGAAAAACACAATTTTATGGTTCAAAATACACTTTAATATTCAGTATAGTCACCTGAACATTAATACACTTGCTCCAACGTTCCTCCAATCTGTGGATTCCATCCCTGAAGTGAGAATCCATAAGGTCTGCAAAATACGCTTCAACAGCCGTTATGACCTCTTCATTTGATGAAAAACGCTTGCCACGCATAAATTTTTTGAGTTCTGGAAACAATTGGAAGTCGCTGGAGGCCAAATCTGGTGAATACGGTGGATCATATAAGAATATGAACTTGAATTCATGGATTTTAGGTATTGTCAAAATGCTCTTGTGACACGGTGCATTGTCCTGGAAAAAGGATTTTTTTCTTCTGAGAACCGGGTCTTTTTCACGAATTTTCTCCTCCAACTGGTCCAAAAGGTTGCAATACTATTCAGATTTAATGGTTTTACCAGTCTGCAAGTAATCCACAAACAAAATTCCTTTCGCATCCCGGAAAACTGATGACATAACCTTCTTGGCCGATTTCCGGACACGAACTCGTTTCGAAGCCGAACAACCAGGTTCACACCTTTCTTTGGCCTCTTGTTTTGATTCAGGATCATGGTGATAGACAAAAGTCTCATCCATAGTGATGAAGCGACGCACAAAATTCACTTTATCCTTTTTAAAACGCTCCAAATGTTGCTGAGAAAGTCGCATTCAAATGTGTTTTTGTTCCATTGTTAGCGAATGCGGCACCCATTGTGCACACAGCTTTCTAAAACCCAAACTTTCACTTAATATATGGCTCACACTGCCTAATGAGATGTGTAGAACCTCTACTAAATCTCTCTCAGTCAATCGACGATCTTCCAAAACCATATCCTGTATTTTGGCTATGATTTCTGATGTTGATGCGCTTTTTGGACGTCCTTCACGTGGATCGTCTTCAAGGCTTGTACGACCACGTTTAAATTCAGCCACCCATCTTTCTACTGTTCTAATTGTAGGTGAACAATCATTATACACATTGAACATTCGTTCGTGAATTTCTTTTGATGCTAAACCTTCCAAAAATAAGAATTGTATCACTGCATGATATTCAATTTGTTCCATTGCTGTGACACGGCGACACTAAATGGTATGAAAACAAAGAATGAATTGACAGATTGAAATGAAACCTCACATAAGTTCATATGGAGGGTGTACCAACAAAACAAAAAAAAATTGAGCTAGTAGCAACGCCCCCTCTTATCGAACGACACAATTTATCGAAGAACCTGGTATTTTGCTTGAGATTTGATTTCTATCATACTTCCAGTCGCGCTATGCACCATTGACCGGCTGGTTCTCATGAAAACTGCCGTGCTGCCCTCGTTTGCTGAACATCCGTCGGCCATTGCATCGCTATTTCTGGGAAACCTGTATTTGACGGCGATTTTTTTTTGATTTCCATCGCCACATAATTTATTCTCTCCTCTCGGTTTTTATGATGCTCACGATTTTCCCACGTGTTTAGATTGCTGGCGCTGATTTGGTCACATTCAAATGTGCATCAGCTATCTGTCGTGTTCCTAACTCAATCGTCTTCATGATATTTACTGTGCTGATCTGGGCCGAATTCCGGTCCGCAATCGCGTCTCTACACGCTTTGCGACCGCGCGCTTTCGGTTCGGAAGAGTTTCCAGCCTCGCAGCCGCCGATCTGTTGACTCTAGGTCGGTTTCAGAAACTGGAAACTAAAAAGATTGGAGAAAACTAAAAAAAGCCACATCGAGTCGGCCTTGGAGCTGGAAACTCGACCGACTCGAGCGCGTGCGGCCGCAAAGCGTGTCGAGACGCAATTGCGGACCGGAATTTGGCCCAGAGAAGCACAGTATATGCCCTCACTTTGTGTTTTTTTTTCAGCGCGTGGCCATAGTGGACGGCTCTACGCTGCTCGCTCGCCTTGTAGTCTACATTCTATCCAACTTCAGCTTTTCGTAGAGTGTGAGTTTCTTTTATCATTGATTTTTCAATGGAAATTGGCGTGCTCCAATCAACACATTAAGATTTAGATTTTGGCCGTTGCCAAAGTGCTGGTCCTCGTGCATTCTTTTTTTTTTCTCTGAAAGACAACAAGAACTGTTTCAAAAGCGTGTGGTCCTGCCGCCGTTAGCTCTGTTATCGGAGAACACAACTTTATGCGTTGTTTATACCTCTCCGGGATAAATCCGCGATAGTGCCGCTTCGAAGCCTACAGGCACCGAAGCGGCACTATCGCGGAGCCGCGCCGGTACTACCGCGGAGCCATCGCGGAACTACCGCGGAGCCATGGCGGAACTACCGCGGAGCCGTAGCGGTGATGCGGCAGTGCCGCTTCGGCTCCGCGATAGTGCCGCAGCGGCTCCGGAAGAGTATCTCAGATGAGGTTATTCAAGAATTATTATACAAATAGGGGGGGGGCTAAGAACGAAAATGCGCATCTGCGGTCATTACGTCATCTGTCTAGTAGGGACGGGGAACACCGCCGCTTTTGAGCCCAAGGGAAATAAGGAATGTTCCTAAACTTGGGTAATGTAACCGGCGACAACTTCGTTTCACCGCACAGGATAGTCATCGTACTCCACGCGGGTTCACTGCTGCATCCTCGCTGAGCCTGCGCGGTTCTAACGCGGAGCCGCTGCGGTACTTTCCCGGCACTGACGCGGCAAATTTTCTAAGAGTTTCATCGCCGAGCTGCGCGGTGTAGTGCATTCCTATGATATCGATCACGTGGCGCCATCACGTGGCGATCGATATTATTGGATTTTACTTCGCTGCACCAATTGGCGTCGGAAGGATATACGACACGTGATATCGATCGTGCCGCCCTCGTATTTCCGCTGGGATCCGTCCCTGCTTGTCCAGAAGGGGGTGCTATGTGGCTTGGAGGGGGCACTGTTCTACCGCACTTGGCCACGCCCATTTTTCCGTGCCGCAACGACTCTCCTGATTTTGGCAGGGGAGGAAATCCCGGCTAAGTGCTGAAATTTAGTGCAGCACGGTGAAGTGGGCGTGGCCAAGTGTATTGCGCCACAGTGGCCCCTCAAGCCACTTAGCACCCAGAAGGGTCGTTTAGGTGCCGAATATGGATCCTGTATACCTTTTTTTGATTTCGAGAGATTTCGTGGGTTTATTCTTGTGAAACGAGCGTAACTACGTGGGAATCTTTCGAAAGTTGGAAAAATGGCAGCGGATTTGTGATCAGCATCCCAGAAAACCTCCTTGGCAAGGTTCCAGTGGAATCGGAAATTTTGACCTTACCACCGTACGCCTACCTTAATCTCCCGTGAAATCGAAAAAGGTCATCATGTTCGTGTTTAGCCATCCAAGTATCCTCATGGACGGAGTTTGGACCAAGGGTGTGCGGAAATTTTCAAAAAAATTTCAGAAAACAGAAAATTCAGTTTGTCAGAGAAAACAGCAAACAGAAAACAGAAAGGCCAAAATGGCCAGAAAACGGAAAACAGAAATCAGAAAACAGAAAATTTTCGGAAAATCAAAACGAACAGTTCACCTCCGCACTGCTGTTCAAACCGCAAAGTGCACGCTGATTCCGAAAGCGTGCTGCGGTGCGGTTGAGAGTATCCTCAGGCAGGGATGTGGAATCACCCGTGCGGTGTGGTCACCCGGGCACCAAAGGCAAAAACCGCACGGGTGATCCCACATCCCTGTCTGAGGATACTCTCAACCGCGCCGCAGCACGCTTACGAAATCAGCGCGCACTTTGCGGACTGAACGGCAGTGCGGAGGTGAACTGTACATGAATATGCATGTCTATAAAGCTGTCTTAAATAATCCTTTCAGTCTAAAATGACATTTATTTCAACATTCATCACATGGTTTTCTGCTACGCCCACTTCTCCCTCATTATTTCGGTGCTACAATCGCCCTCAATATTCAATATTATGGTGAAATTGGTGAAGTTGAAAGCGATTGTCGTGTCGAGCGCGCTGTTATGGCGTAATGCGCGACGAAAGCTTTTCAGTTTCAATCTTCTCGCGATACATTTTCACCACTGAGGTGGTAATAGCGCGAAGATTTCAGACTTCAAATTCACCTGTAGATGAATAAGTCATTTTGATCAAAGCAAGTCACAAAGGTGTGGCAGAGCATTCGGAGTAGAACGTATTGGACTTACACAAGAAATCGGAAGGCCAGACGATGTTCATGCCAGGGTTATCAACTTATTTGACAAGCCTGTAACCAATATATCGATCACGGATGGATCGCAGAGTTGGTTGGTTTTTTGGCGCTCGTGTACGGCAGCAACAGCGCTTCCTGCCATTACGCTACAGAGGCAGAGTCGGCTTTAAGAAATTGAATACGTCAAGAAAATTTTCTTACTAAGGATTGAATTCCAAATGAAAACATCCTTCTCACTTAAAGGTGTGGTTTGCCTATGACGCAAGACGGAAGGATCGTAAGTGAAATTAGCGATTTCCGGGGATCCACAGTGCTTCTCCAGAAAGAGTATCTAGTGTTACAGTAAATACTTGATGCACCCAATTTACCAAGACATAGAAACGCAAATAAATGTAGCTTACTCAAGAAAATGCTAGACTCTGCACCGAACTCACTGAAATTGCTATTCTCTACGAGTTCGTTGCGACATATCAGTAGAAAGAATCTCAAAAACGGTTCTACATCATAACCGTCAACCAGCTCTTCCTGATGAGACCCATTTTATTCTTCAAGGCTTGTGACTGTGGAATTGCGCAAAAGCTATCTGCTACAAACGTGGTAACCCTCGCAAGTCACCGCGACTTATCATTCATTGGAAAAACATTGGTTACTGATTTTTCTGATTTTTTTGGTTTTGGCCAGTTTTTCAGAAGACAGCAAACAGAAAACAGAAAGGCTAAAATGGCCAGAAAACAGAAATCAGAAAACAGAAAATTCCGCACACCCCTGGTTTTGACGACGAAAAAAAAAGTTCGACCTTTGGAGTCGAAGTGGAATAATGACCCATTTGATTGTGAGGCAGAGTCTGGTATTGATTCTGTGACAAATTAAAGAATTTTGGTAAAATCCAGCTGGGACCAGCCCTTTGGCGGCAGTTTTTCTGGCGATCAGTTTGTATATCCGTTGTCACTGAGGCCAATGGTAGACTTTGTCGCTGTCGTGAGCGACAGTCACGACTTTTAGCGCAGATCGTGGCGGGACCAGCATCGCCGTAGGAATGGTTGTCGCGTGTCCGTCGCAGCGACGTGTCGCGGGGGGCTGACATTCTGCAAATATTTCGTTGCCGCTGTCGCTGTGCCGAGCGACGCGACCGAGTGTCGAAAAAGTATACCATTGGCCTGAATGGATGTGGTCCATTTTGTTCATATGCAGTGCAAAAGTGTTTTTTTTTCAGTTTTTTTCTTCCTTGATAGGTATTTACTGGAATCTTGTCTTATCAGATTTTAGCATCTTTCGCTGTTGAATAGCCTGTTGTTCTGTAAAAGGTGCTTATCCTTTAGTACAGTAATTAGTTACTGGGTACAAAAAGATTGCGATTTCTTCATGTATTCATAGTGCACGTGATTGTCTTCAGTTTGAAATCCATTTCCTTGAACAATATCAGTGGCGCAGCAGACCTGTTATCTTTTTGATAAGGTATGAATAATGTTGTCAACACTGCCGGTTAAATACTCTTCCGAGCAACGAATGCTTTTTCCATTCAAGATTTCGTCGTTTTGTTTAATCGTTTGTAAGGAATCGATTTGACTGAGGGGGGGGGGGTCATTGTGGAGGAGAGAAGGATGCAGAATTGGCAGTGTTTGCTGGATCTTTCGTTAGGTTTTATGCGGTTTTCAGTGAGGGATTCAGATCACATGAGTGAAATGGAAGCAATCAGGCAGTGCCTATGTTGAAAGATTTTAGGTTTGTTTTTGGTAAAAATTTGAGATCTGGTTTATTCTAAGGAAACTGACTTGAAATTCATCATTCTATTACGATCTAAGTCGAAACAATCTGGTGTCGGCAGATGAGTTAGTATATACAAAGTATGATAACATTGCTTCTTTCACATTTACATTCAAAAAACCTCTACAAGCACATTTCTCATGTCAAGACTCAGAAAAGGAAGGAAACAAGAAAAACGCCATTGTAATTTTCGAATGTTTTTATACTACAGAAGAGAAAATGCATGAAATGTCATAGGGGCCTTTTATACTTCCTTCGCGAGGCAGTGCGGCGCAATACAATTCTAGGATATCGATCATGCCGCGCCGAGTGATAAATATAATGGAGGCTCATTCCACCGCGGAAGTATAAACTATCCCATACCTATGGAATACGAGTGTGAGTCATAAAACTAGTTCTTTGACAATATGTATCTCAAAAAGTTGAGGCAAACTATGTGGAAAAGCCCGGAAGTCACATAAAATCATGAAATCTGAAGCGATTTTCTACATGTTCCGCAGATCGGCCAGGCGTTGGGTAAGGTTATATGAAGTCATCGGCAACGGATTGCGATCCGGCTGGCACGGTTGATGGCACATCTAAAGAAGCGGGCAGGAAGTGGGTGAAAATGACTTTGATCGGTCGGTATATTGGAACAGCCCGCCCACTTCAAAGAAGAGTTGTCCATCCAAAGTTGCAATCGCTGATTGGAAAAAAATGTTGAATACCTTTTGTCTCGAAAATTTGTCTATTTATGCAGAATTTTTAGTACAGGAAAGACAAAAGGGATGTTTTCAAATTAAGAACTTGAAAGTGCATTAGATTTCTGTAGCACCAAATACGCAAAATACGAATAAGAGCTGAGAATTGAATTCTTCAGGGATTTTTAGAACAGCTTTTTCTTCAAAAATTGAGTCTTGGGGGCAGGGTTGAGCAAATTTTCGGCGGAGCTGTGACCCCCCTCTCCCCTGTTGACAGCATTTTTTTTATTTTGAAAAAATTTCACGATTCCTCTCTCGAGATGAAAAAATGCTTTAGTTTTTTTTGAGTTACAAATTTGGTAAAATTCCAAATTCGTGGTAAAAAAAGCGATTTTCCTATGCTTACCTCATTTTACCTAACCGAACCTGGTTTGGACGCATTTTCCATTTTCTCCAAAAGTTTAAGGAGCCTCCCCTAGGACCCCCCGTTGCGGCAAGTCTCAACCCTGCTTTTGGGTCGTTTGTGCTATTACCCTCTACTTCGTGGGCTCACTTGCCTGAAAACAAACAAAAAGGATCCGGGTTTTTTTGCGCGCACGCTTATACACTATCCCAAACGAGATGGCAAGCGAAGAGTCCAAAGAGGCGGCGCTCCCTCTGCGTCTCTGACACTTTTGGATTACGGTAAGACGTCGTGTACGCAAATACGTAGCATGTCCTACCGTAATCCGAAAACAGATGACTTCGTGCCCTCCAAGCTGTTATCCATATCCTGAAACACTTTCCCTGCCATGTAAAGAAGAATATCTGTATATGAGTGAGTATCACGAGCATTTTGAGCGAAAAGAACCCAAAAGAGTAATGAAGTATGTGGAAAAAGAAGTGAGAACGTGTAAAACACGTCGAGTCATGTTTTTGGACTACGGTAGGACATGGTACGTATTTGCGTACGCGACGTCTTACCGTAATCCAAAAATGTCAGAGCGCTGCTTCTTTGGACTCTTCGCTTGCCATCTCGTTTGGAACAGGGTATAAAAAGCTTGGTGTGCGACTGCACCGGAGAACGATGTACTCCTTATTCGTGGTTCCGCAGAGCGCCTGGACAGGGTCCAGCTAGGTGTTTTAACTGATCTCGATGGCGCTACGACCCCTCTGACTGCCAAGAATTTCGGGAAATGTCCGGAATCGCTGCGAACTCCTTCGCCTAGGCCTAAAATCTTCACAATCTCTTCCTCAAGTTTACGAATTTTCATTTTCTGGGACAAAATTTTCGCGACCCCCTCCCCACCTACCAGGGTGAAGCGGGACGTTGCGTGATTTTTCGGAATCCGAGCGACCCCCACCGTCAAAAATTTTCCTTAGAATCCAAGATTTCTGCGATCCCTCCTCTCCTCCCCCCCCCCCCCGAGGAGCGATTTCTCTGCAGTTTATTTTTCCAAAAACACCTATTTTTCTGCTTTCGTATATTCTGGTCATTCGGAAAACCAAAACAATCAATATAATCGATCACTAAAACTCTCAGACACCAAAAAATCGTTCATTGGTCGGGCTCAAGCGTCCGAAACCTGAGCAATGCTACGATTCTTCCCTTTGGTGACCGAAAATATCGAGAATTTTTAGGATATCTTTACCAAATTTTCATTATTAGACCGAAACGTTTGCTATCTTCTCTTACCTTCAATTTTGGGCCAAAATTTCCGTGCCCTCGCCCCCCCCCCCCCCTCCTCACCCTCCCCCCGTTGCGAATTTTTACAACCCCGCTTGACCCTGCCACCTACCCCGTTGGGCCCGGTCAAAACCGCGCTGGACCCCGCGCGTTGAGTTGGTTTGCGCTGGAACGCGCGCGGCTGCGCTGCGAATCTCGGGTTCCAGCTAATCGACCTCTGACTCATCTGAGTGGTGGCTGAGTGGGTGGGTGAATCAGAAGATGCGCAGCGCGGCCGCGCGCCCTCTAAAGGGGTCTGCAGAGTTGCAGAGACCGGCGAGTGGTCGCCGACCGTCAGCCTTGACACGGCGACAAAAATGCTTCGAAACATTATCGGCGCGGCGTCGGTTGCCGCTCGCTGGCAGTGATGTAGGGCCGTCGCGGCGTCAATACACTCTGCGGTGCCCCCTCGTCGCCGTTTACGCCGCGTCGGTCGCCCCCGTCGCTGAAAGTAATCGATATTGCATCACCCAGCGTTGCTTGTCGCTGCGAGCAACGCCGCAACTTGGACTCTGCAGACCCCTCAATGCGAACCAGTTCAACGCGCCCTGCGGATCAGGGTTGAGCATAAAAACGTAAAGGCCAACCGAACAGTGCTCGACACGACGCGGTCGCGTCACGGCTATCGTACACAAAATTCATGAAAACCAATTGATGAAGGGTAAGGTATAAAAGAATCGGAGAGCGGTGTGTCTTCATTCACATACCATCCTCCTCCAGTGGTCAGCAGTTGAGATCTACCTGGACTAGGAAGTAGGAAAACAGCACCACCGCTGGTCAAGATATAAAAAAATCGAAGTAAAAACTTAGAAAGTTATAGAGCCGTGACGCGATCGCGTCGTGTCGAGCAATGTTCGGTTGGCCTTTACGTTCTTATGGGTTGAGCAGCGGGTCAGGGTCAGGGTTGAGCAGCGTTGCGACTCGGTGCAACGAGGGTCGTAAAAGAATTGGAAAATTGTTGAAAAAAAAAGAAAATCGGGAGTCGTACGATTTAACTGAATTCTACCACAAATTTGAACTTTCAATTCTTTGACTCTCAAAAAGCTTGAGGAATTTTTCACCTCGGGAGGAAAATCGTAAAAAAAAATTGGAAAAAAATTGGTCAATAGAGAGGGGGGTCGTAGTGGCGCCGAAAATTGGCGCAACTGCCTGCTCCACCCTGTGGGGGGTTCGCGTGACGAACGTAAATAAAGCTCCTCATATCCGACCGTGAACCTCTATTTAAATCAAATTTAGGACTTGCATTTACTATATCTACGTATGAACCATTTTCTTTCTTCATTATGATTCTCCTCGATAGATCAAGAGAGATATAATATGGAGTATGCAGAGTCGCGGTGACTTTGGGGTTGGCGCTACGTGTAGTATGGGGCGTGGCATAGTTCTGACGCCGCATCGATTCTGACACTCAAGACGGATTCAGGAACGCGAACCATAGGCTACAGTTGGGTTTCTCTTCATAGATTGCATCCTATTTTTTCAGCAAATCCACCTGTAGCCCATGGTTTGCCGTTTGGCTGACCTCGGACCCAAAATGGTTTCCCTTGTGTGCGAAATTGGTCTGTACCGCGCCTCGGTCCGATCCCTTAGTACACATATCTTTGTTATTTCTGACTTTTCTTGTTCTTTGAATGTCATGGGAAGACTGGCGAGCCATGCATTCCACCAGAAGGCAGCAGCTGCGAAGGTTTCTTCAGTTTTTTGTGTGCATTCGATGAGCAAGGCGTCATCGATTCAGCGGTCTGAACACGTCCGATAACATAAGGGGTCTCCTATCGGAAACTTTTTTTCTGCGAGTGCGGATTGGTTTTTCTTTGGCTGTAACGTCGGTCCAATGCAAGCATCTGGAGTGCTGTTGAGGGATTAGTTCTGCTGTTTTTTTATATAGAAAAGGTTGGTTTTCCATTCTGATGTTTGCTCAGAGTCGCAGATATGGAGCGTTGGCAAATAGATGATCTATCATGACGTTTATTGATTCACATGGGCGAGAGTTCGGAACGGTCATATTAGCCGTAGCCTAACTAAAGGCTATGAAAGCGCGAAATTCTCATGCTTTCTACGCGTGCTGGTGCGGAGCGGCGGTTAGAGACAGTGAGAGAGCGCATGACAGACGGAGGGAGCAGAATCGCCGGCGCCGCTCGCGCTTTGAGTCGTGAGAATTGCGACGTTTTACAGAGGTTAAGTCTTCCGGAAAACTTGAGACGGACCTTATATTTGTTTTCGTTGACGGCGGCCGTAAAAAGGGGGTCGTAAAAATTTTTGAACTCTTGAAAAAACATGAGACTTTGTGTGGGGGGCTCTTAAAATTTTCGAGGAAAAAAGGGAATTCACCCTTTTTTTCTCCGAAAAACCCAATTCACTAAATCGGCTAGAATGCGGAAAGCAATTTTTATAAAAAAGCTAAGGCAATTTTTCATCTCGGGAGGGGAGGGTATCGTCAATGTTTTAAATTTTTTTTCCAAGATTTTGAGCAACAGAGGAAGGGTCGTAGTTCCGCCGAAAATTGGCCCGGCGGCCTGCTGAACCCTGCTCAGGCGATTATCGGCCCCGAGCCGCCCGACAGATCGGCTGGTGTTCCCAATCTGCGAGTCGGCTCCTGTTGCTGTCCGGGCCACTGCTGTTGCTGTCCGGGCCACTGCTGTTGCTGTCCGGGCCACTGCTGTTGCTGTCCGGGCTGATTCCGGTTGGCCCGAACAGCATCAGCAGTGGCCCGGAGATTGGAAGAACGAGCCGAACTGTCAGGCGGCTCCGATCCCTGTTCGGTGCGGCTCGGGGCCGAGAATCTTCTGAAGTGAGAGTGGCCCCAAAATAAACCCACTGGAGGACGATAGGCCACTTAGTTTGATCCCAATGGAATCCCATGGACTCGCATGGATATGTCCTCCAAAGTTTTGGAGCCCTAAAGATGAAATGGTGTTTTTTTCGCCCAAGGGTCTCAATATTCAGGGTGAAGCAGGCGGTTGCCGTGTGCATCGTAGGAACTGCCTTCGGCTCCGTCCATACGTGGCGAGAGCGTGCGATTACGCAAAATCGATGGTCATCGTGGGCACACCTTCGCTAGCCGCTCACAGGCGCTCCTTCTCGCTCGCCGTCGCCGTTCGCTCTCGCACGCTTACGCCAGCACCACGAAGCAAGCAGCAAGTTCCAAGCTAACTGCTCCATAGTTGAATCAGGTGGCAATAAACCTGTATCAAAACTACTTCCCTTGTTTTTCATAATCCCATCACGGAAGTCGAAAACAGTGGGAAATCATCAGCCGTTGCGCCGACTCGAGCGATTGATCACCCGATCAAACGTTTTCAATCGAATCAACAAGAGGTATGGGGTGTTCGCCTGTGTTAAATTGCGGGCACCGGCGGCTCCAGCGTTGAGGAGCGTCGAGAGGCGCACAACAGCGAAAACGCCCGCTCTCGCGACGTATGGGCGCTGCCTTACTCCCCTTGGTGATCAAAATTTCTTGAAAATGTCAAAAAATTTCACTTCTTACTAAGTGAATTTTTTTTCGACAATTTTGGAGGATGAAATTACTAAGGAAAAAATTCGAAATTATGTAACTCTTTCATCTTTTGTATTTTTTGTTCGTAAATTAAATTTTTACGACCCCCCGTTGCGCTGAGTCGCCATCTTGCTCAACCTTGCGTGACACCGTCTTGAAACTGTGCCTTCAAGTATAAGTCACTACATACTTTTGGCGAGCGTGCGTGTATCAGTGATCATTCATAGATTTTTTTCTTGTTTCTGTTGTGAACATTGCTTCATACTGCTTCTCTCTGCAGTATGATGTAGTTCATTGTCATAATTTGCATGTGAAATTCGATAGCGTGGGTGTACACCTGTGTGTCAGTAATGCGGCAGCATCAGTCCAATCGTGAAAATTGATGTTTCGATTGAGGTGGAAGCAGAGCTGAGCAAAAGGGATTGCATGGAGCCGGAGAGGGAATCAAACATGAAAATCATTCAGAGAATTGGCATCAGTAATACAGTTTGTGAAATTTTCTATAGAAATTTTCAGCTTGAGTCCTTCAACAACGTATTCGTGAAAGGGTGAAATTCTTATCGCTGATTGGATTCAACGTACATAGATACTGAAAAAAAAGGTGGGGGGTGATAATCCTTACTGGTGCTGGGAAAGATTGAGTCGTTGTGTTCTATTATTTCGAGAATTTTTCATCAACAAATAAGTTTTGAAGTGTTTTTTGGTATATTTGATGCTTTCTTCAGAGAATATAGTGCAATTTGTTTTATTTTTTTTTCCCGCAGCATACGGGCGTTGAAGAAAGCTTTCCTTATCATTATGAGGCGACTCGGAAATGCGTTTAATTTTCGGCTTTTTCGTAAGAAGTGAAGTGCTGCTCGACCAGGTCATGAGCAATCTCCGTACACAAGTGCTAGTTAAAAAGAGCAAGGTAGTTTTTCAATTTAAGGAATCCAGAGTTTTTTGTTTCTTTTACAAAATTTAAGATCAAAAAGAAAATTTCAAGGCTTTTTTTCTCTGATGGAGCGTGTACCCATCTGCTTTGCGCAAAGATTGATATCTATTAGCTACTCTCCCTTTCCAATTGAGAGAACAGCAATTCCCGCGAGTTGGGTATTGTGACTCCAAGGTTTACATAGTTAGAGCGCAAATAAAGTATTTAGTTTGCACTCCAGCGGGACGATAAGAGGGAGCTTCATTAAGCTAAGGTCTGTCCGTCTAGGCGGTCGGCGTGCATGTGGAGCGGCCGTCGCCACGGCGTTTTCAGCATCTCTGATCGATTATCGCGAGTATGAGACTCATAGTGAGCCATATTCCAGCCAGTCGGCTGTTGACAGTTGTGGGAAGGCTTGCCCCATGAACGCCTTCGCGACGGCCGCTCAACACGCACGCCGGCCGCGTGGGCGGAGGACAGACTTTACTTTAGCTGACATGCTGCACATCCCAACTATCTCACTATGCCATGCTTTGTGAATCTCTCAAAACTTATTTGTCGACCTAATAGTTTTTGGCTTATCGCCATCTCAGTACACATAAGGATGTTTGTGACATTCGGTAGGTTTCAATTTTTAGCAGAAATCTAAATCAAGTGTCACGATATGTGATGTAGAACTATATACATATTGCCAAAGGTCGAATCACGTTGGCAAGTGTTCCCCTCATTGCCAGACGAGCGGGGTCTGAAAGAGGATCGCAGTGGAGAAATCACAGATTCGCTTATGCATTGGCCGATTCAAAAACACCACTTCAAACGAGAGAGTTGCTCCCGCAATGACTAGTCAGCCCTGTCTAGTCAAGTAGTCAGAGGGGTAATGTGACATACCGTAACTTGACACTTTTCATGATGACTGAGTTGTGAAAGGTGGAAATTACGGTACTGTGCAATTGACTGCGGATCGCTATCAGCAGTGGTAGTCAATAACGGGAATATATACAGGGAAGCAGTTGGACCAAATGTCAAGAATTAAAGCGGAGACGCAGATTAGTGCTTCGGAGCATTAGAGGCTTAATCCAACCTCAGGAAGGGCAATTTAGATTTCCGTATACTGGTGAAGTAGACCCTCCCTCTATAACAACAACAACAACAACCAAGTGCGAGGTGTCAATTCTTCCGAATATTCCAGATATAGTAAGAAACCATTCTGGCACGCCTATGCAAGATGCCACTTTGGTACGCTCCCTTCGGCGACATCTAGAGCTCAACAGGGGCTTGATGCGCGATGAATTCCGATCGAAAGCCTAGTTCTCTTTTCAATTTCGACTCTATCTACTCATTGACTCAGACGAAAACACGGTCTACGCCTCGCTGAAAAGTCGGCGTCACCAGCGGGATAGTGGCCGTGGAACCCGAAAGCCGGAGTTCTGTCGCCCGCGGTAGTGGCCTCCATGGGCGCGGTAGTGACTGTAGTGGGCGAGAAGCCGCTTCGTGCCCGAGCTACAAGCCTCTGAGTTTTTTTTTCTCAAAAGCATACACACTCACCGGTGCGCCACGCGACTGGCACGCCAACGCGCGACGCGGCTGGCATACCGAGACGCGATACGGCCGCTACGCCAACACGCAACCCGGCAAGTGCGCCGAGCTTGTTCTGAGATCGCCAGCGGTTGAGCTGGGCCGCCAGCTTCCAGGCGGGGTCAAGTACCTTAAATTTGGGTAATTGAACCGACGGCACTGCAGTCATCTGAGTATTGGCTCAGAAGCGCGTCGCATGCGTCCCTTGGAAGTTAGCGTCTTGGGCGTCGAGCCTCTTTCGGGGGCACGCTTCGACCGTGATAAGCACCATCCTGCCCTTATTCCCGCGGTAGGCACGGTCTCGTGTCAGGAAGGCGAGCACATGCCTATCGTGTGTTTCTGACAAAGTGGGCGGATTGGAGTGGGCGTCAAGCTCCTTTTTGTTTGAGGAGACTCTCTCCTGTGAATCTATTGCGTATGATGGGCAATACATATAACCCTCGGACAACTCGTCCATTCTACTTTTACCACTCAAGTTCTTGCGGTTTTTGAGGCGCTTAACACTGTTCATGGAGGGTTTTGCGCGATTCTAGAGATGTTGTGGGGACCAGCGTGTGAATTTCCCCAAGATGGGCAGAAAATTGGGAAGAATATTTTCTGGACCCAACTTTGCTTGCATTTATCAGAGCGTAGTGCAAGAGGAAGTCATATGCGCTCCGCATAAACTTTTGAACCGCGCAGTCGTCCGATTTTCTGTAGTTTTGTTGTAGGTCCCCTAGATCAGTGACAGTTTATGCTATCTGTTCGAGTGTTTTTCGTAAGGTCATTGATGCAGCTGATAAGGCTACCACTGCTCGAAAACTACACATGGTCGTAAAGAGTACTAATGTACGAAAGTGCACTGAGGCTCCCGTCACGGTTGGACGGTAGACCCGGTCGATATGCAGGTAAACACGGAGAACGGGGGCAAAAATCGCCCTTTGGTAGGTCGTCCGTAGTCCCATCTTGTCCCGAAGTTGGATCAGTAATCCTTTCAACCTTTAAGATGTCCACAGAGCGCACTCACGGCTGTTTCGCCCCTGGGACCGCGTGTTCACACGCCTACCCACGCCATTAACCCGATTTCTTTTGTCGCTTTTTCGAAAAAAAAGTAAAGCGCCTTTCACAGTCTGCCGGCCGTTGCCGTTCGACACGTTATAAGAGTGCCGCAGTGCGAGAGAAGCTGCGGTGAACAACCGTCAGTTCCAACTCTCCAGTACAAAATATGAGCGAAACCAACACATTTTGACCCGTCATAACTTGCTCCGGCATCGTGTCAATGATTTCGCCGCAGTGCGACGTCGGTCGGCAGACATCGCAGTGCGGGCCGCACCGACGCCGCAGCCCTATCTTATAACGTGCCGGACGGCAACGTCCGGCAGATTGTGAAAGGCGCTTAAGATTCCATCTCATGGTAGCTGGAAGGCCAGTACTAAAAAGAACTTATATTGACTCTATCCTAGACGGGGGGGGGCATCCAAGATTTTTTCATAGAAATGAATGAAAAACCCGCTAAAAGATGCTTGATGCTGCTATCAATCATTGCTGTTATCGAAATTCTATAGAAATACCTCGATTGATAGCCTTATAGATCGGTGGTTCATTTCATTTATGACTTGAATCTTGGGTGCCCCTCCACCGTCTAGGATAGTCCCCTTATACTACTGGTGGGCAGACCAGATGCACCTTAATATTCTTTTATACAGCTTCATTCATAACGAAAATCCCGGTTCAAAGCCACTGAATTGATTGGCCGTGGAGCGCGCGATCTCTTAAGTCCTAATACCATTGCGGCATGCCATCTAGGGCTACCTAGGCGGACTCATGGATGTCCCAGGCGGATTGAGATTTTGGCCGAGAAATAGCCGCGTAATGCCTGCTTGCCGCGTAATAGCCGCTAAATAGCCGCCAAATAATGCTCGCCACGAAATAGGCGAGAAATAGCCGCTAAATAATGCTCGCCGCAAAAAAGCCGCCAAATAATGCTCGCCGTGCAATAGCCGGGAAATAATGCTTTCCAGGTAGATATACGGAGCATTCCAGAGACATTATTCAGATGGCAGCATCTCCGTCGGTTCAACTATGCAAGTTTGAGGTGCTTGGACCTCGTCCAGCCTCTAAAGGCTCCGCCCAAGCGCTGGCGGCCCCAGATGGTGGCTCGGCGAGCCGGCGACGGTTGCATCTTGGTTAATTTTGTTTACTTCTGAGTATTTCGCGGTTATATCTCGGCTATTTCTCGGTTACTTCTTGTCCGTTCCGTGAGAAGCCGAGAAATAGCCGCGAAATAGCCGGGAAATGGCCCACCAGGAGCCGCTGTGGAGCTTGGTGGGCTATTTCGCGGCCAAAACTCTCAGAGTACGTACGACCCAAGATTTCTTGCTGAGGACCTGGGAGGGACTGATTTCGACTACTGTCCAACTATGATGGGACTTGAAGAATTAGCATCGATCAATTTATTGGCAATCACGCGAAGGTAGCCAGTGGTCGTGAAGCTGTTCAAACTTTTTGTGAGATGAATGGGATCCTCTGCTTCGGAGTTGATACACTACTCGGCTTATCGTTGAATAGTCCGATCAGTGTGGTCGAATTATAGCTGTGTCGGGTCTGTGGCTTGCGTCCTCAAGAAAAAGCATTCAAATCCCATTCGCGGCTTGCTAGGGCGGTTTAAATCTCACCGGCGGCTGGCGGCATGGTGAGCTGATCTGCTGCGCTCTTTTCTCGGCCTGAATCGCAAAGCGGGCCGGCGGGCGCGACCACCGCGCAAACCACGGGTGAGATTCAAATGTTTCTCCTTGAGGAAGCACTCAGGCGATTCGCGGCCCCGAGCCGCACCGATTAGGAATCGGAGCCGCCTGACAGTTCGGCTCGTTCTTCCAATCTCCGGGTCACTGCTGCTGCTGTTTGGGCCAACCGGATTAGCCCGGACAACACCACCAGTGGCCCGGAAACCAACAGCAGTGGCTCGGACAGCACCAGGATCCGACTCTCAGATTGGATAAACGAGCCGAACTGTCAGGCAGCTCGGGGCCGATAATCGCCTGAGCAAGTCGCAGACCTAACTATAGATGTATATCTTTGCAGCTCGCCATTTCCGTTCTTCAAGCCACGGGTTCGTCGTGTAGGACTCAGCCCCATGGGTTTTTTCATTGTGGAAAGAAGGACATTGCCTTCTCTCTACTCCGCCCACTGTGAATGATTCGGTAAACTGTTACTGGCTCGGGTTGAGTTTAGTGATTTGAATAAGCTGATCAGGTTGCTTGGAAAGTTGGCGGAGGGTGAAGTCAGTGTCCCGTCCCGCAACTTTTATATCTTTTCCTGCACACATTTTGTCGTGTTTTGTGGGCATTGGGGGTAAATATTGTGATGAGTGGGCAATTTGTTATCTAATCAGTTCGAAAGCGTTCTTTAGAATCAGCAGGCTATGGGTGAATTGGTTGTACCGAGGGTTTGCCGAAGGTTTTGAGCGGAGTGGAATTTTTCTGTGTGGTAAGATACAGTCGACTTCAAAAAAATTTGCGGATCTCGTTTTTGGTCTCAGATAAGGTGTGCATACGCGCAGTGGTATTCTTTTAAGTGGCGGCGTTACTCACCTTATGGTTTCGAAAATTGAATAATGGACATCAATTTCGTGTTCAGCGTCCCGATTAACACCCAGAGTGAAATTTTGAGTCAAAACTGAGCTTTTGACCGAGCTACCGTATATCCACCGTAACCTAATGTAATCCAAAGAAAATCGATAAATCGACTTGTGTTAGGCAGCCCAAATAACCCCTATGTAGAGGTTTTGAGACGAGTTGATAGTAGCACTCTCGAAATCGTCAAAAGTCAGTCGCATTTGGCCGGCAAAATTTCTCTCATTTTGAATCTTTGGACCAAATCAGACAGATTTTTTTTCAAATATTGAAGAATGGGCCTCATATTCGTAATCAGCACCGCAAAATGACACCCTAGTAAAAAGTTTTAAGCTCAATCCGAGGCAATTTTTCTCTGATTTTCGCACCTATTGTATCCTCCAAAAAGCGCATTATTTTTGCGAAAATCCTTAAACGGACCTCATAATCGTGTTTAGGGCCCAAAACACCCCCTCTGAGCAAAGTTTGGGTGAAGGAACATTTTCAAAACTTTGCGCAGACTGACAGCGTTTTAAACTTGAACAGATTTTCGGTTCAGCGTCCAATTATGTGTATATATCAATTACGGAGTAAAGAAAGAGTTGAAGAAAAATATTTCAGATTTGACTTAAAATTCGCCCTGGTATGTTATTTAGGGTGCTGATCACGAATCTAAAGTTCATTTGTCGTTTTTCCGAAGTTTTCGACTAAACTTGTTTGAAGCTTCCCACCGGCAGGAAAAATTGACGGCAAAATCGACTTTTGACGATTTCCGGAATGTGACGACAGATGTAGCTCAAATCGTTCTTCTGGGGGTTATTTGGAGTGCTCAACACGAATCTGATGTCAGTTTTTCGATTTTTGACAGTTTACGATTGATTACGGTGGGTATACGGTAATTTTGTCAACGTCTCACATTTGTCTCAAAGTTTCTATGTGCGGGTTATTTCGGGTGCTGAATACGAATTCGATGTCCATTTGTCGATTTTCGATTTATCAAGGTAGCTTTTGTCTCGTAAATGGCATGTTTCTAACGTAACCTACAGTAAACCTTAAAATTTCGACAAGCGAACCCCAGATTCGTGTTCAGCACCCCAGATTACCCCTACATACATGTTTTTAGCGAAATCCGGATAAAAATTTAGAAACACCCTAAGAATTCCATTTTGGCTGCCATCTTACCTTGCCGCTAAGCTTTAAAAAACGCTCATAACTTCTTTCAGAGTGAGTCGCAGTTGTGATGGGCATATTCGGACTTTTCGTCCGAAAATGGTTCTAGAAAAGTACATTTCATTTCGAATGGTTACTAGGACTTATAATGGTTCCCTTGTGAGTGACTGCAAAGTAAATAGAAGCAAGTACTCGAGGGGGCTCAGCACCAGAAAATTTTTCTGCTGAATTTTCGCATATAAATCGAGAACCACAAGTTTTTTTCATGAAATGGAAAGAATCATCCAACAGGAAATAGTTCACGCTCTCGAACTGTGTATCGCATTTGGCCAAAAGATAAGCGCTTATAGTTGCAGAAAAAAGCACAAAGGAAAATGTTAAGGTTCATTCTAGTAAAAAAAAACTCATGAACCAAAAAAAAACACATAAAAATCAAAAAGACCATCTTAATAAATAACCTAATACTCGGCGCTGAAATTTGCTCACTAGGGAACCTCGCTTGGTGTACCCTTGGATTAGAAAGCTGATTAATGTTTTCTAGTCAACTCTAGCACGCCCTTCTCGAATCTGAACTCGGATTTTGCAACGGACATCTGAGAAAAAAGTTATAGCCTGTCAAAGTTAGTATTTCCCGCTTTTTTCTGTCACAAACTCGCAATAGTGTTTGCGAAATCCGGAAACGGACTTCATGCTTGTGTTCAGCGCCCAAAACTACCCCACTAAGCAAATTTTGGCTGAAGGCACATTTTCCAAACTTTGCACAGACTGATAGCGTTTTGGACTTGGGCGTATTTTCGTTTGGGCGCTGATTTACAGTTCACCTCCGCACCGCCGTTCAGTCCGCAAAGTGCACCCTGATTGCGAAATCTTGCTGCGGCGCGGTTGCGAACATCCTCAGACAAGGATGTGGGATCACCCGGGCGCCTTTGGCCTTTGGTGCCCGGGTGATCCCACCGCCCGGTTGATCCCACATCCCTGTCTGAGGATACTCGCAACCGCGCCGCAGCACGATTTCGCAATCAAGCGCACTTTGCGGACTGAACGGCAGTGCGGAAGTGAAGAATATACCTCTGAAAGCGTTAAAAATGTTGCAGATTTCACTCCAACCTTCCAGGTGGGTTATTTGGGGCGCTGATCACGAATCTGAGGTTTATTTGACGTTTTTCCAAAATTTTCGATTTGATTCCTCCCAAGCTTCTTATCGGGGGAAAATTTGATGGCAAATCACGACGTTCGCCGATTCCAGGAGTCTTTTGATAGATATGGCTCAATCTGTTGCTCTGGGAGTTATTTGCAGTGCTAAACACGAATCTGCAATCCGTTTATCGATGTTCGATAGATTACGGTAGGTTACGATGGGTGTACTTGTAGGTTGGTCAGAGTCTCAGATTTCGCCCAGAATTTCTCTGTGGGTGTTATTTGGGACGCCGAACACGAATTTGAGGTCCATTTTTTGATTTTCGAGTTTTTAAGGTAGGTAAAGCCAGTTAGTTAAAAGGCATTATGCCCACCGTAACCCACAGTAACCATAGGTTTAGCGACAAACAGACCCCAGATTCGCGTTCAGCGCCCTGAATAACCCCCAGTTTGGAGTTTCGACCAGAATCCGAAAGTTTCTTTCAAACACCCTATAAATTGGCTGATGGGTACTCTTATCTTTTCACAAAGCCTCAAAAACGCTTATAACTTCGCTCAATGGTGTCCTTTGCAAAATCCGATGTCAGATTCGGAGACAGTGGACCAGAATTGACCAGAGAACATTGATCATTTAATCATCTTTTAAATGGTGGGGTAGACCATGCGAGGTTCTCTAGTCAGTATTTGCTGTGAGGTCCAGGATGCAGTGCTATACTCATGCATGGTGCAGCGGTGTTTTGCTGTTCCAACATATTCAGCCATGTCTAACGATGGTGTTTTCGGCGATGTCTTTTGGCGGCGCCTCGTCCGCCGGCGCGGCCACCACCAGCCAGCCAACCGAGCTGGGCTGCCCGGCCGGTTATTGTTGTTTTGGTCGAGTTTTAGATGTGTTGACTCTCTCTAGTTTTCCATTCGTCGTCTGCTGGTCATGATTTTGCCTGCTCCATCGTCGCATGCTCTCCTCACCTACTACACTCGCTTATCAATCCCGGTTGCTGCTGCTGCTGCGGCTGCTGCCGTCAGCCATCTGCGACGACGTCGACGATCTTCTTAGCCAGTTACCTGTTGCTTTATCAGCTTCACTATAGTAGTAGTGATTTTATTGTTCGATGGAAGGACCGCCACTGACCAGTTGGAACCTATTAAACCAAACATTCGTCCTTGCAGCAGAAAAAATGTTCATCAGACATTTCGACCATTTTAGAAAGATTGCTCCAAATGCTGCTCAATTCAGCGGCATAGGAATTCTAATGCGACCACATCACAGTGCGCGTCATAACTTTCGCCCACACATTTTTACGAGATACTGTCTTCAAGCGTTTCTCAGCCTGTGGTTAGCGACAGGGTCCACTTGGTCCCGGCACGATTCACCCTTCTCCCAGCACGATTATCACGTGCCGTATGAGGCGACAGCCGTAGTCCGCAATTGCCGGTCGGAATTTGGCCCAGAGAACGACAATAGTTTACCGTAATCTGTATCTGCTTACTAGGATTTCTGATCTGTTCATCTGCATCAAGGGAGTGTCAAAAGCGTTGAATCGTTTCTTCCGATCTCCCCCACCCCGCAGTCCTCAGAAGGCCGTTTTTCAAAACTTATTTTTGTGTTTGAGCAATCCCTAGACAGTTTCATGTCAATCTTTTTTTTAGAAACTTTGTTTTCGTGTCAGTATGGAGAATCATTCTAGCGCAGAGTTCAATCTCTCACGCGTTGTTTTGCGATTCGGAAGGCTTCATGAAAGCGGCGGAGTGACTTTGAGCGCCAGAACTTGTCTTGTTCATTGATTCACTGTGCCTTCCTAGTATGGCGTTCTCTGTGTTAATGTGGATGTTTATGCAGTTGCTACTGCTGCAACAGAATAATCCTGGTATTCTCCGATTTAGATAGGGGGAATGTCTGGTTCGAAAGGAAAAGAATATTATTCAAGTTTGCACCTTGTCTCGCATCATTGGACTAGACTTAGCATTACATAGGGTTGGGCGCGGGGTGTAGAGCTCCACAAGGTGGTCTGAGTTTCCCCGTAGATCAAGTGGAGCATTCTGAATTGGGGTATACACTATTTAGGATCATTATTATGCGATAATTTTGGTTATACTTCCCAATTTACATGAATGTTGTTTTAAATTGTTCCTCTTCTTTAAATTATACAAAAAACAGACCAAGTTAAGCTCTCGAGGAGTCTGAGAAATCCACCGAAAATTCTAGCAAATCACGCTTCTGGGGGTGTGAGAAAATTGCCGGAAACACGCTTCTGGGAGCGGGAGTCTGACAGGGGAACTTCTTTTAGTCAGCCTGGCCATTCCGGATGAAATGTACTTTTCTAGAACCGTTTTTAGCGTAGAATCCGATTATGGTTTTTGCAGCTGCCTAAAACAGCTCTGAAAAAAAGTTACACGTGTTTTTCAGGCGTAGGGTCTCCCCCATGAAATTTATAGGGTGTTTTGAAAAAAAAAATGGATTCGGATCAAAATTTGTATGCAGGGGTAGTCAAGGGCTGCTGAGCACCTATCGGAGTCCGTTTGTCGAAATTCTGAAGTTAAATGCAGGTTACGGTAGGTACCATGCCATTTAGGGGGCAAAACCTACCTTAGTGTTTCGAAAATCGACAAATGGACATTAAATTTGTCTTCACCACCTCGAATAACGCCCTCATACAATTTTTAAGTCAAATCTGAGACTTTGACCGAACTACTGTATACCCACCGTAATCTGTCAAAAATCGATAAACGGGCCTCAGATTCGTGTTCAGCAATCCAAATAACACCCAAGGGAGCAATTCAAGCATTATCTATCCAAGCACTCCGCAAACCGTCAAAAGTCGCGATTTGCCATCAAATTTTCCCCCGACGGGAATCTTTGAACGAATCAAGTCGAAAACTTTGGAAAATCAACAAATTCATGATCAGCGCCCCAAATAGCCCCCCTGGAACGATTTTAACTCAAATCTGGAACCTGTTTTAAACACTTTCAGGGCCCTTCAATTCGTGTAAATAAACGCCCAACCAAAAATTCGTCTAAGTCCAAAAAGCTAACAGTCTGGACAAGGTATGGAAAATGTGCCTTCACCCAAACTTTGTTCGGGGAGGGGGTTGTTTCGGGCGCTGAACACAATTATGAGGTCCGTTTCCGGATTTTCGTAAGACCAATTCGCGTTTTGGAAGGTACAATAGGTACGAAAATCTGGCGAAAAACGCCTATAACTTTTTCAGAGTGGGTTTAGGCAGCTGCGAAGATCATAATCGGATTCTACGTCAAAAACGGTTCTAGAGAAGTACATTTCATCCGGAATGGCCAGGCTGACTAATAGTAGTTCCTTTGTGAGTAGAGTTGGCCTTCTTCTTACCTGTTGCAGTATCCTGGTTCAGATTAATGCTGGGTTTCAGAAAGAATTTGTGGCCTTGTTCTGCTTGGCTGGGTTCAATGGGCTGTGGTTCTGCTTTTTTTTTACAAAATAATACTTCCTGTATAAAATCACCTTCATATGGGTCTCATAGGTGGCGATTTTTCTTGTTTAGGTTCTATTGTCGATGAAAGATGAAATTTCACATTTAGGAAATACAATCTGTCAGCATGGATTCTAGGCAGTGATTTATGTCCCATATAATTCAAGTATCTCTGTTCTCAGTGCGTACGCTGCGTCTCCTTCTTCTCATAATTTCTCGCTGGCTCTACCTTCGCTCCGCACAAGCGCGCGAGGGAAGAGAGTAAATCTGGCTTCTAACCAGGGGATACATAACTTGTTTTTGGTGCAGCGTCAAGCGCGTTGGTGTAGTTTGTCGAAGGTTGTTAAGGGGAGGGAGGTCACAAGAGTTTTATTCCAGAAATGAAAATTTCTGGCGGGATTGTGAAAATTTTGACCCCAAGTCGAAAATTCCGGAAGGGGGTCGTGAAATTTTGGAACATTTTATCACCAGGGGAAGCGGCCGTAGCCCCTATGAGGTCCTACACAACGGCCCGCTTGACCCTGTTTTTTTAATGCAGTTTTGAAAAATCGCTATGGCATTTTTTGTTTTAGGGTCGGTATGGTAATATAACTGTGGATGGCATGGGCGCTGTTTGAAATTCTGCTGTAAGGAATATTCGCATTTGATTAGGGTTCACTTTTTGGATGACACGAATCAGGAATAGGGTTACCATGGAAGTACTATTTATTACAGTTTCCAACCTGTGCTCTTCCTTTTGTTCAGCTAGGGTGAGGCTTTGTGGGTTACTTGTGCTTTTCTGTGGAAGAATCAGCTAATATTTTGGTATCAATGGTCTATGTAGGCAATATCCGGTCAAAGTTCGAATTCTGCTATTTTCGCGCTCCGCGGAACTTGTCGTTGGGAAGGAGTTAAGTTTTAGTTACAAAAAAACTAAAATAAATTTGAAAACCACAAAAAAAATTCTTGTGAAAAATATCATTTTCAGCATTGTCCGAAATTTTCTTATTTCATGTGAGTAATGTAAAATATATTCCTTTAACTCTCTAGAGCTGAATTTTAATGGTACACAAAGAGAAAAAGGGTATCCTTGAGGCCGCGATCATACTTCCTGCGACCAGCGACAGTGCATATCAGCCATATCTATTTTCGGTCGATATTTATGATAAACATTGCGTCGCGTCGCTCGTCGCTGGAAGTATGATCCCGGCCTAAGGCCCTAGTTATACACCGGCGGGACGCTGCGGAAATAGCAAGACAACTATCACTTATATGCGCCCTAACTGCGCTCAGGCATGCCAAAAGGAACAGTAGTCGCAGAAAAACGCGCCGGAAGGCCGCACAGAGCAGTTATACACGCCGCGGCACCGTACACTGCATCCTTACGGGACCTGCCCTGTTGGAAATTTGCCAATTTCCACCAGCTGATTATTTTTCAGATTTAAAATTGTTAAAACAGTACCAAAACGACATAACGAGCACTTTAATGACGAGAGGAATTGATTATTACTGCTATTCTGCAAATAAAAAGTGTCAGAAGCGAAAAAACCGATAAAATACCATTAAAAACGCCTGGAAATTTTTGTCCGCAGTATTGCGTCGAAGACGCAACATTGCAGACGAATCCCAGATTCACGCAGCAAGCGGCGGCAATGTCATCGCGAGACGTTTTCATTCCGCTCAAGTATAACTAGGGCCTAAGACTAGGTTGCTGAGGAAAATTGCTCGGGGTTTGGTCAAAAACTCATCTCTGGGGGTTGTTCTGGGTGCTGATCACGAATTTGAGGTCATAGCTCATTTTACCTGAAACAGTCAAAACGGTTAGTTAGTGCAGTTGACTCGAAATTCCAGGTGAAAAGGTGGTCGATAGCGCTATCGATGCCTATCGTGACCTACAGCAACCCTCAAAATAACCACAAGCGGTCCCCAGATTCGAGCTCAGCATACCGGATAACCCCAGTAAAGAGGTTTGAGGAAAAATTAGAAAAATCATCCCGAAAATCCTGAAAATTTCCCTATATGGCCGGGATCATACTTTCAGCGACGAGCTACGCGACGCAATGTTAACCATTACTATCGACCGAAAATCGATATGCCTGAAATGCACTGTCGCCGTCGCTGGTCGCTGGAAGTATGATCCCGGCCTATATCTCTCCTCGAAGCCATACAAATGTTCATTTCTGTAGCTCCCATGAGGTAGTTAGATAATTTTGAGCATAGTTCATTTATGCCCTGTCACATACTGTGCTTATCTGGGCCTAATTCCGGTCCGCGATTGCGTCTCGACACGCTTTGCGGCTGCCCGCTTCTGAGCCGGAAGAGTTTCCAGCGGCGCAGCGGCCGATCTGTTGACTCTAGGTGGGTTTTGGAAACCGTAAACTGAAAAAAATTGCAGAAAACTGCATAAAAAAGCCACATCGAGTCGACTTTGGCGCTGGAAACTCGACCGACTGGAACGCGTGCGGTCGCAAAACGTGTCGTGACGCAATTGCGGACCGGAGTTTGACTCAAAGAAGCAGAGTATCTATGGCTACCAAAGAACTGTTTTGTAAAACCTCGCGGGAAGGTAAAAGCAATTTATAGCAATTCCGAGTTTTTTCTTGAACACATGAGAATTAGCGTCAATATCGGTCGTCGGAAGGCAGCACTCTGAGAGTTTTGGCCGAGAAATAGCCGCGAAATAGCCCACCAGGCTCCGCAGCGGCTCCTGGGCAGGATTTCACGAAATAATTATCACTTTTTAGCCATGGTTTGACGACAATAGATTTGCGCACGATGTGCATATAACCATGGTTACGCTAGCCATGGTCGAAACGTGGTTGTCGTTTCGTGAATTCCAGCCCTGGTGGCCTATTTCTCGGCTATTTCGCGGCTAAATCTCGGCTGTTTCGCTTATTTTTCTCGGCTTTTCACGAATCAGACAACAAGTAGCCGAGGAATACCCGAGAAAAGAGGAGAAGTAACGAAAAATAACCAACGCGCAGCCGTCGCCGGCTTACCGAGCCACCATCTGGGGCCGCCAGCGGTTGGGCGGGGCCTCCAGAGGCTTAGCGAGGTATCAGCACCTCAAACTTGGGTAATTTAACCGACGGATGCGTTGACATCTGAATCCTGCCTCTGGAGTTTGTCGTATCCTTACCTGGAGAGCATCAATTATCGGCTGTTTGGCGGCGAGCATTATTTGGCGGCTGTTTCGCGGCTCTTTGGGGGCTATTTCGCGGCGAGCATTATTTGTCGGCTGTTTCGCGGCTATATCGCGGCGACCATTATTCAGCGGCTAACTCTCGGCTATTTGGCGACTATATCGCGGCGAGCATGATTTAGCCGCTATTTGGCGGCTATATCGCGGCGAGCATTATTTAGCGGCTATTTCTCGGCTATTGGGCGGCTATATCGCGTCGAGCATTATTTAGCGGCTGATTCTCGGCTATTTAGCGGCTATATCGCGGTGAGCATTATTTAGCGGCTAATTCTCTGCTATTTGGCGGCTATATCGCGGCGAGCATTATTTGGCGGCTGTTTCTCGGCTATTTGGCGGCTATATCGCGGCTAGCAGTATTTAGTGGCTAATTCTCGGCTATTTGGCGGTTATATCGCGGCGAGCATTATCTAGCGGCTATTTCTCGGCTATATTGCGGCGAGCATTATTTAGCGGCCATTTCTCGGCTATATCGCGGCGAGCATTATTTGGCGGCTATTTCTCGGCTATATCGCGGCAAGCATTATTTTGCGGCCATTTCGCGGCTATATCGCGGCGAGCATTATTTGGCGGCTATTTGTCGGCTATATCGCGGCGAGCATTATTTGGCGGCTATTTCTCGCCTATATCGCAGCGAGAATTATTTGGCGGCTATTTCTCGGCTATTTGGCGGCTGTTTGGCGGCTATTTCTCGGTCAAAACTCTCAGAGTATGTGCCGTTTTGCTTTTCGCCGCGTGATTTTGTGTCGTTTTTAGTTGGGCTTTTGGCATTTCGCGAGTGATCAATTGAATGTTGTCTAATGATGGCTGTATCGAGCTCAAGTTTATCCATAGCATATCCTTTTAGGTAGCAGGAGGATGCTGTTGCTAGCAGAGAGATCGCGTGGCGTTAGTGGCTGAAGTTGGGGAGAGTATTAGCGGGTGGAGGGCGTCGAGCGAATGTTTACCCTCCCGCCGCGACGGAAAAAAAAACTGACGTTCTCAGCCATCGCATAGACAGCGTTCATGCAGTGGTCGCAGTAATACTCAGGGGTTGAATGTTGGGAGAAATCACGTTCAGGTTGTTTTCGTCATTAGTTTAAGGAATTCGCGTTTTTAGCGGAAGTCTTGCAATTGAAATGGCGTATTGATACGTGCTTCTTGAATAAAACATTAAATTGCAAAAAAAACGAAAAGAAAAAAAAACGGCAGAATTGACTTGGTACTGATTCCAGCACAAACCGGAATTTCCAAAAATGGTCTGATGAGTGTTATGGGGAAAGTATAGAAGAAACATTTAAAAGCTTGGTAAATTTCCTTAAAGGCAGTGTTCACGATGATTTTCGTCCCCGAGTTTTTCCGCATAAAACAATACGTTGGCCTCCAAGTGTTAACAAAATCACGAAGAAACGGCGAGAAATGCAATGAAACGTCGCATTTCAGTGAAATTATTCTATAACATGGACTAGTTGTCCGGTTGGATTAACATGTTCAGGATGGTTGTCAACGGTGGAAAATTGGGTCAGTCGAAAATAGAAGAATTTTTCATGCAAAGCAGGATTATTTAGTGCCTCAGGGAAATAACGGAGCAATAGAGAGTAGAGAATTGGAAAGGACGGGTCCGCGAATGATTTCGTTGTCACAACAAACAGTTCCTGTGATACTTAAAGGCAGTGTTCACGACAACCTTCAATTTTAGATTATTCGCTATATTGATCATGTGGCCCCCGGGTAGACCAAAAATTATGTTGAAATTTAGAAAAAACGCCCCGGAAGCACACGAAATATTTAAGTATCACATCACCTCTTAAGTATCACAGGAAGTGTTTGTTGTGACAACGAAATCTTTTGCGGACCCGTCGTTTGAAATTATATACTATCTATTGCTCCGTTCTTTCCTTGAGACCCCAACTAATCCTGTTTTGCATAAAATATTCTTATATTTTCGATTGACCCAATTTTCCAACGGTGACAAACACCATGAACATGTTTATCCAACCGGACAGCTAGTCCATGTCATAGAATAATTTCACTGAAATTAGACGTTTTAGTGCGTCTTTCGCCGTTTCCTCGTGAATTTGGTAAAGCGCGAAGCAGCTTGTCGCCCACTACAGTCACTACCGCGCCCACGGAGGCCACTACCGCGGGCGGCAGAACTTCGGCTTTTGGGCTCCAAGGCCACTATCCCGCTGGTGACGCCGAGTTTTCAGCGGGGCGTGGAGCGAGTTTTTGTCTGAGTTGGAAACGTTCACACGGTTCACACCTCCACGGCGCGGCGCGATGACATTGTATAGGTGATTATCGATCAGTTTTGCATCGCGCTTCGGTCCCTATAGCAGCGCGTCGTTTCGGGGACGGCGTGCGTGAACACTGCGAAGAAGATCAGGGAGCCGTTCTGCTTCCCATGCGCGCAGCATCAAACCACGGGACGTCCCCGAAGTGTATGGCTTATATTGGTGTTTCGCAGACATAAATGCACCTTCTACAGCAAACTACGCTAAGCGGCATTGTTTTGTCATCCCAGTCGCTCTCTGGCACTTTTTTGTCATCTAATGCATCTCAATAATTGGAAGCCGATGCGAGTGGGATAACAGAAAATGTGCGCGTAGAGTTTGCAGTGGAAAGTGCGTTCACGTCCGCGATACACCAATATACGCCATGCTTTTCGGGGCCGTCCCGTGGCTCAACGCTGCGCGCATGGGACGCGGAGCGGCTCCCTGACCTTCTTCGCTGCGTTTATGCATGCCGCCCCGGGATGAAAGTATGAACCCGGCCTTACTCTGATTTCTAACTTTCCTTTTGGCACGTCAACATTACATCTTATGCCAACTGCGGCATGAGTGCTGTCTATGCGATGGCTGTTGAGAGCGCTTGTTTAACATTTCCATGGGGCAGTGCTGATTCCAAAATATCCAAAATACTGGGAAAACTTCAGGGTTTGTCATCAACTATAAACAATTTGGTTGGGATTGCGAAAAATTGGGTCTCACCTTGATGGACGCATTGCTTTTTGATGCGGGAATCAGCGTTTCCCAGGTTGTGAGGAATGGATTGGTTCATGAGGGGTAATTTCCTGTTTCTTTCGCATAACTCCACTGAATGATGTGAGGCGGCTGTTGATGGCATCCTATGATGTCGTGATGGGTGTTTTGCTATAGCTCGGCTATAACAAAATGCACTCAATGATTAAAGGCAGTGTTCACGATAAAAAATGTGTTTCAGTTACCACTAGGAATGGGTAGTAGAGGGGCACATCGTAACGTTGACGTCGAAAGAACGCATGAAAACGAGCCAGGAAATGCTCCAGAAGAGCCCGAAGTTGCCATTTCGAGCGCAGGGCAAACCCGAAAAGCGCAGCACACGCCCACCGACTTGAAGAAATGAATGCTCGAGATCGTGAGATGAGTGATGATTTCCAATCATTCGCCCCGTTCTTCCCTTCATTCCCAACTTCTCTCTTTACTCAGGTCAGCTCTCGTAGATCGGCTGCAAAAGACCGAAGTTACAAACCTTGGACAACTCGTCCACCATGTTTCCTTAGCTCAATCTTTGAGGGACCATAACTCCGTTCCCAGAAGGTCTTGTACGATTTCAGAGACATCATTGGAATCAGCGTGGGGCTGTTTTCAAGATAGGCCAAAAAACAGAAACACGATTTTCATCGTGAACACTGCCTTTAATCGATTAGGTGTGTTGATGAGAAGAAAGTTTCATGTAGAGTTTCTTATATAAAAAACTTCAATGAGGCAGACCAGATGGCGTTCCATTGTGGTGCTGAGGAGTGGATGGAGGTGTTCTGAGGGTTTTATTCTGATCTGAAGGCCACGTTTACTAGGAAAAAGTCGCTTCAGTGTGGCTGGCAGGGGATGTAATCATAATATGGTAGTGGACAATAGAGTTCACGTAACAAATTTAGTCTGGTGAATGGATGGAACTGCAACGATAGATCGCCGCGCGCAATCTAAACCCCGTCGGCCGGTGATGCCGCCAATTCCACACGGCCAGCCGCCTTGTCCATGCGTCAGACTAAATATAATACTTTAGGAACCAAACAAAATGACAGTATTCGAACAGTCAATCTCGAGAAAATGGAGTCGGCGAAGGTCATGGGCGGAGTCTACGATGTTTTCGACTCGATGTTACTCAAATTTGGTAGTTTTGACTCGTTTTCGATGCTTCCTACGGCGTAAGCGTTCTAATTGGAGCCATACGTAACCAGCAGGGAAGAGCGGAATAAAAATATGAAAATTCGGAAGTCGGGTTTCGGAACAAAATTTTTTTCTCGGGTTCCGAAAACCGGTCGCGAGACGCCTGAAAATGCGCGAAACTGCGGGTTTTGGCACGCGAAACTCCGCTTATCCCTTGTCCCCAGTACCGTAGTTATCGTAACAACTTTTTTCGAGCGTGTCTGCTACCCTTAATAGGAACCTCAACCTGTGAAATCAGGTCCGTAGCTTGCTTCCTCAGGAAGAAAACAGTGTTTAAATCTCACCCGTGGCTGGCGTGTGGCGGTTTAAAGCTCACCGGTGGATGGCGGTATGGTAGGCTGATCAGCTGCGCTTTTCTCTCGACCTGAATCGAACAGCGAGCCGGCGCACGCGGCTGCCTCGCCAGCCGCGGGTGAGATTTAAATTCTTTTCTCGAAGTGGCTAGCCACGGAGCTAATTAGATGCTCCTGAAGGGCGCGTAGATACTCTTGAATGCATGACCTTGGATAATCTCTCCTTTATTGCCCTGAAGGAGGGGCGGTCTGAGTACCCCTGGGGTATAAGTGGTCTTTTTCTCCTTTCCAGTATCATCCAAAACAATCAATTGCGCCTTGGGCTAACTTCTGGACTCGGTGCTGGGAGAAACAAGGGCTAGTACCCAGTAGCGTATCCTAAAGGCTTAATCCAACCTCAGGGGTAAAATTTGATATTATGACCCGCCTACCTTGTAAGGCAACCCTGCCAAGCGCGAGATCTCAATTCGATCAATTAAGTGAGAAAACTTAGGGGAAAAAGTCGGCCCGCCCCTATGCCCTAAAGGAATAATGAAACTTTCCGCCCCCGAATAGGGAGCCAAAATCTTCGCAAACGGAAAAATTGGTTTGTGTGGCGATGCTCAAAGGGAAAATGTACAATAGCAGAGCTCTTGGTTCCCTTTCCGGGACGGTGTGGGCGATTAGACTTTTGGGGTATTGTGGGCGGGGCCGACTGTTTCCCTGTAGTTTCTCAATTATTCGGGCGAATTGAGATCTCGCGCTTGGCAGGGTTGCTATTCACTGCGAGCGGACGATAATTTCAAAATTCACCCCTGCTGTTAGTTAGACGGTGTCTTTAAGGCGTCATGCTGGAAGTGCATTGACTGCAAGGCCCATGTTAGAGACTGGGAACGGAAAATGAGGCAGCATTGTCTGGTGGAACGACGCTTTTTATAGGAGCAGATTCTGTCTGGGAACTACACAAAAAGACATGTCGCCCAGTTGCGAACACGACGTTATTCATGGTTGTTTACATTCTAATGCGGCTGCAAAAGTGTTCTTCGGTTAAGGCGGAGGCTAGAAAGGGGTTCCTTGACGGTTTCTGATTGGAGCACTCATGAAGTGAGCTGGCCGGCTGGCCTTCGTCGTCTTCGTTGCTGCTGCTGCTACTGAAGGCTGTGGTCGCCTCTGTCTGTCGTCGGTCTGATTCGGCTCATCGCTCGACGCAACGCACAGGGCGGCGGCGGTTTCCAATGCCGTTTGGCCCCGTGGTGGTTGCAGCCAGCGCCGGCCAGCCGGCCACCCGTCTTCGTTCTTCACTCGCCGTTCGAGCGGCGTCAGCGTTCGGCCACTCCTTTAGACTAGTTTAGAGAAGGTGAGTTGGAGTTTTGCTTCGGAGATTCGATTGTTTCTGCTTCAGTGAGGACTTGGAGGTGTTAATTCTTCACTCGCAAAGCGTTTACAAAGTCAGTCCTAGCTTGGCGCCATTGTATTTTCTCATTCTGCGTTTAGGAAATTCGAGTTTTTGATTATATTCTCCGCATGGAATGCTCATCGGACATCTTGAATCATCTCTTTCTGTGGAATATTTGATTACTTGCATTGAATTCCCGCTCAAGGAGTGCTATTCATTAGATTTTCCTATTGAGTCGTTTCCTACCTTCCATCACAACTTCCAGCCGGTGCATTACTTCTCGCCGGGAGGTTAGATTAGGGCTAGATTTAGCAGGAGTCACCCTACTCAGAAAAATGAAAACAAGTTACTTGTAACATAAAAGCCCGAAAACAAGTTACATGTAACATATCTAGGTCGATGAAAGTTACTTGCGACTTTTGTTGTGCCATTTAAGTTACGGGTAACATATCGGAGGCGAATTGCACGTGGTTTCCTGCCGATATGTTGCATGTAACTTAAATGACTTGGGATAAGTCGCAGGCAACTTACATCAGCTTAGATATGCTAGGAGTAACTTGTTTTTGTTTTCTGAGAGGATAGTTTGTGGTCTTGGACGCCCTGTCTGCGGCGCGTGTCGTCTGCGTCACGTGATGGGCACCTATAGTGAAAATATAGATGTAAGTTATAGGTAACATAAATGTAACTTACAGGTAATATAAATTTAAATTACGTGAGTATAAATTTATGTTGCATGTAATATAAATGTAAGCTACTTGAGACATTCAAGTTAGTTACTTTTATATTACAAGTAACTTGTTTTGATGTTTCTGGGTAGAAGTCAGGCTAGGCTAGACTTACTAGGTCGCCTTATAAACCTGTGCTGAATTTCTACATAGAAACGTGACCGCGTTCCATCCATGATCTCCTATCCATCGGAGCTGGGATCCATGAACGCAAACCATGGGCCTTAGTTGGGGTGATCCGTAAAGGTTGCATGCTATTTTCACTGCATACCCAACTGTAGTCTATGGTTTGTCGCCAGCCCGTATTTAACGGAATCTGTCGGGGTTTCCACCCCAAAAAAAAAGAGAATTTGCAGAGGTAGTCGTAGAAGTATTGATCCTAAAACAAAATTGTGGAGGGGTTCGCATTAGGTTGATGCGAAAGTTTCCGGACTTTTCCCGACTTTGAATAAAAAACATTTATTTCAAAAACAAACAAGACTCACCCAACAAAATAATTTCCATCACATTCAAGGATCCTTCGCCACCGATTGGGCAGATCATGAATTGCCGACGTGTAGCTCTCTGACTGTTTCGGGTCGAAGTATTCTTCTAATGCCTTTTTGACCTCGTCATCATTAGTGGACTGTTTTCCATCCAGGAAGTGCTGCATCGAATTGAGCAGATGGTAGTCGGAGGGGCCAAGACCTGGGCTATATGGAGGATGAGGAAGAACTTCCTAGCCCTGGTCCAGGTCTCTGGGATGAACACTATTCACCCTCTTCACGACAAAGCTAGGTCACGTATATCGTATAACCCGACAAAAACTGCTGGATCTGTGCTGGGAAGTTCTTCCTCACCCTCCACAGAGTCCAGAACTTCCCCTTCCGACTATCATCTGTTCCGCTCGATGCAGCACTTCCTGGATTGGAAACAGTTCACTAACGATGACGAGGTTAAAATGGCCTTAGAAGAATACTTCGACTCGAAACAGCCAGAGTTCTACGCGTCGGGAATACATGATCTCCCCAATCAGTGGGGAAGGATCCTTGAATGTGATGGGAATTATTTTGTTGGGTGAGCCTTGTTTGTTTTTGAAATTAATGTTTTTTATTCAAAGTCGGGAAAATTCCGGAAAGTTTTTCATCAACCGAATATTTTTTCATGTATTCCTGTCCTAAGGGATAAGGGGTTGTAGCCTTGGGCGGCGTTCAGAATTCATTCGCGGCGCTACGCGACGTTACAATTATTAGCTTACCTATCCATCAAGCGACGTCGCACCGCGTAGTCGCTAGATGTTTGTAGTGGAGAGGCGCGATACGCTCGGAATGGCGCGTAATTTTGTGACGTCATTCGCGTCTTGCAATGCGACGCGTCGCGCAAATGTTTTTTTTCAGTGTTTTCCATTAACACAACCAAGTCTAACAATGCAAGCAATAAAATAAACATATTTAGGATCACTTGCACGTAAACAAACTCGTAAAATATTATTGTTGCTATTGCTACAAAGCTTTGCCGTTGCTTGCTTACGCGAAATTGCGTACGTACGCATTTGCGCGTTGTCGCAGCGTTCACACCTGAATGCCGCGATTTCGACGTCGCATTGATATGTGTCACCGCGTCGTCCAGCGAAAACTCTGAACGCCGCCTTAGGCCTAGTACATACGTTCCGCGACGTGCGATGCGAGATAATGTTTGTCATCTATATCGACCGAAAATAGAAAAGCCTGATATACGCTGTCGCTGGTCGCGGAAAGTATGATCCTGGCCTCAGTGCATATTAAATCACTTCAAGAGCAAATAGTAGAAGGGAGCGGCACGCTCTTTCGGAAATCGCGGGCTTGTTCTGGCACCTGATTCTAGTTTTTTTTCTCTCGGTTGAACCTTTACAGTGGACACCTTTTTCGACAGGTTTTCTTCCTGGAACATGAAGACGGTTTCTTTTTCCCATGGGCGCTGCCTTTGAGAAGGGATTGGACGGTTGGCTTAAAGGCAGCATACACGCTCGTAAACGTGATTGAGATAACTACGGAAATGGGAATGGTATGGCTCAGAACACAACGAAAACGCATTTTGAAGCGTCAAAAACGACTCAGAATGACGCTACACGAGTGAGAAGTTGGCCCCGCCCCTGTATTTCTCCGCCCCCTGGATTTGCGTCTTCCCCAAAACAGCGCTGCTGGGCAATTCCCAACGTCGTCGACGTTGTTTGTGGTAGAATAGGTACAATAGGTAAACCACATACATCGACGACGGTGGGATTAGCCCAGCAGCCCTTTTTTGGAGGGAGACGCAAATACAGTGGGCAGAGAAATACAGGGACGGGGCCATTTTTTTATTCGTATAGCGTCATTGTGGATCATTTTTGACGCTTCAAAATGCGTAGGCGTTGTGTTCTGGGCCATACCATTCTATTTCCGTAGTTATCTCAATCACATTCACGAGCGTATATGCTGCCTTTAAGTGGTACGTGAACTCCGTAGAGTTATCCACCCCCTCTGTCAACCTGCATCCTCATCCGCTCCGACCAGGTCCTCCTCGCCCTCGCCCGTGCCCGTACCCATCACATTTGTTTACGATAAACATAGTTGTTTTGATTGCTCGGAATATGTCGTCCTGCCTTGCTGCTCGCGTCGGCGCTCGCGGCAAAACACTGCATCAGCAGCAGCACTTTTATCGGCAGTCAAGTCGGGCTCGCTCGCAACCCGTCGTACTTCTCTACTCCTTCGTCTTCTATGTATATGGTCTTATTACCCAATTTGTGGGGGAGGTTTCATGGTTTTGTAGGGTTTCAGGCCTATGAGAGCTTTTTGCGGTCTGGGGTAAACCGTAGGATTTTTTTCTTATTCCAGACGACATTGAACGTAAAATAGCTAACGTTTTCCAATAGTTTTTTCTTAGGATTTGTGTTGATTTCACTTGGGTATAGTTCCGTCATAGGGGGTAATCTTTCGATACTCATTGTAGGAGAGGTTTTTTATAAGTGGTGGATTAAGTGCAAACAGGGATTGGACCTAGTGTGCAGACGATGCCATCAAGGATCGAACTTTTTCGTGTTCTCCTGAGGCCGACTTCCATTAGACCATTTGTTGAAGGCAGGATTCGCGATGAGAATCGCTATTGAGTTGCGAATCTGAAAGTGATGGGTTAGCTCCCTTTATAGCTTGACACTAGAAAAACCCTAAAACTAAGGGGAGCGTACCTTCTCTCGCAGGCGGACCGCCTGTACGGGCTGATGAGCCCTTTGACAACTTTTGCGAAAAACTCGCAGCTCCAAAATTTCAACTTTTGTGTGATCTCCATGAACAGTTAAATTTTGAAGGAAAGCCGTTTTCAGCCGGATGAGTTTTTTTCCTCGTTCCTTGGTGCCTTCCTTTTCTTCGCGTGTGTTTCCTTAGGCTACCGGTTATTCGAGATTCCCCGGGCTCAGAAGCGTCGTGCGCGCAAATCTGATTTGTATTTTTGTGTTCAGTCCAGGGATGTGCGAAAAATTTTCGAAAACTCGAAATCGAAAAATGACGATTCTCGTTTTGAGACCAAATTTTTTGGTGCAGATGGGTCATTTGGAGTACGAGCATTTTTCGAAAATTTTTCGGTTTTTTCCAGTATTTATTTTCCGATAAAGCGAAAAATTGAAAAAAGTGTATTTTTTCAACGTAACATTGTGTGGGTGAGCATTCTACAAATTTTTGACCGATAAATTTTTCGTTTTTCGTTTTTTTTTTCGGTTTCGAAAAATTTTCGCACACCCCTGGTTCAGTCCCATCACTAAGGGGGGGGCATTTCGCCCCCTCCCCCCACGCTTACCTGCTTCCTTGTCGAGAAAAATGCCTGAAAAAACGTCGGAATTTTTTCACGCTCTGTTTTTGGGTGAAAGAATTCTAGAACTGTTTTTTCTTCAAAACATGATTTATTTTTTTTTTCTTGGAAAGTTAGTTATCTTTGCTCTGCACTCCTTACCCTACCAGTGTGCCTCGGGGAGTGTCTTTCATTTTAGACCTTAAATCTTTGGACCCCCGATAACAAACCTCTGAATCTCATCGGTCAGCGAGGACTATCCTAAATGAAGGATGAGTGCCCTGCACTCAAGTAAAAAAAAAACCAGAAATGAATTGAACCACCTCATAGAAATGAATGGAAAACCTGATGAAAGGATGAAAGGTGCTCGATGCTGCTATTAATCATTGTTGTAGATGGAATTCTATAGAAATACTTCGATTGATAGGGTTATAGATCGTTCTAGTTCATTTCGTTTCTGACTTTTTCTGGAGTGCCCCCCCCCTCCCGTTTAGGATAGTCCCGGTCAACGCTAGCGGTATTATGGTAATCCGGTTTTTTTTCTTTGAAGAAAATCAGAGGTTCAACTCAACTGTTATGAGTTCTTGAGAATCCTCTATCAACATTAGTCATCGCCGTAGAATTTTATCAATTTTCTAGAATTATCGATTTTATTGATTTTTCGCAAAAATTGGTGAAAGACTGTGGAAATGGATCCAATCGATAGAGGACCTTCAATAACCCCTGAGAATTCAGTTTGACCATTGATTTCTTACCGTGAAGGGAATCAACCATGGAACTGCCAGCGTCAGAGTTTTGTCTACATCAACCATGTGGACCCATATATAACTTTTTTGTTCGCGCGAAATCCAATAACATAAACAAGAAAAGAACCTTTTCAGTTGCACAATTTGAGTTTGTTGAGCTTTAGATATCCTGTTTTGGAGCCAAATTCACTCTGTTCCTCCGCGCGCTGGTGCGGAGGTAGGGTAGATACAGTGAGAAAGTGTGGGAAGAAGGAGACGCAGCGTACGCTGCAGGCGCACGCGATAAACAGAAATAAATTGCATTCCGAAGCAGAGGATACATTTCGTCTTCGATTTCCAGTAAATTACCTTCTGAAAAAAAATTTCAAAAAAAACATGAAGACTTATCCTGAATTGGGAGGGTTTCTGCCTTATTTGGCTTCATGAGGGCTTAGACTTTTCAGGCCGTTATTATTAAAGCAGTTTGCTTAGTTTGGATTAGGGAAAGGCTTTTGCCGATTCCTGCATGGGTATGAGAAGTCCACTTTTCTGAGTCTTTTCTGATTTTTTTGTTCGTTCGGTGAACCTGGAGATTTATAGTCCTTTTGATGGGTTACAACCTATAGAATCTCTCCAGTAGGAGAGTCCATGCATCGTTGAGGTTTGCAAGGAGTGAGAGAGCGAAGAGCGGGCGAATAGCTCCGTTTCCCGAAATTGCTGGCGTCGTGCTTGGAAATTACTTGTTTTTGTGTGGGATTTGCAGTTCCGCTTGGAAATGCTCGATAAGGGATGCAGTTCAACTGCAGCCCATTCACGAGAGTCGGCATTAGGGTACTTGAGAAATGTGGTGGAGGGTAGGTCTTGAGAATAGCTCGCAGAGTTGAGGGGTCTGAAAAAAGTCCGTTTGCCATACCCGGAGTGGAATCATTTGCGTAGCTGAAATTGTTTCAAAAGGGCGTGGCCTTTAATTTCTTCTTTGGATTTTTGGATATTCGATCGAGTAATACGGATCAAAAATGGATGAACCATCCGGAGCTGGGTACGCGCGGTCTCCGCACTCTGTAATAGAAACAAATAGGTACAGTTATGGAGAATTTCAGCCCTGTGGGACCCAAGTTGTCGCGTTAGGCGGCTTTCAGAGTTCTCGCGGGCGATGCGGTGGGACACGTCAGCGCGACGCGAAAATCGCATTGCGCAGAGGTTCTAGTGGGAACGCTGGGCGTTACACGTAATTGCGTACGTACGCGTTTCATTAATAGCAACAGCTTTTCATGTTTGTTTGAGTTCAAGTGGCCCTGAATATGCTTATTTTATCTCAGACGATTTTCTGCTCTTAGCCGCCTGACGGTTTGGCTCGTGTTCACAATTTGCGAGTCGGCTTCTGTTGCTGTCTGGGCCACTGCTGTTGCTTTCCGGGCCACTGTTGTTGCTGTCCGGGCTGTTCCGCTTCGCCCGAACAGCAACAGCAGTGGCTCGGAGATTGGGAGAACGAGCCGAACTGTCAGGCGGCCCCAATTCCTATTCGGTGCGGCTCGGGGCCGGCAATCGCCTGAGATTGCTTTCATTTCAAGATTTGAATGTTTTAATGAAAAAACTCTGAAAAAGTCATCAACGAGCTTGCCCTAGCGCGACGTTCATCGCGTCGCGTTGCATTGCTAGCGACGCAAATAACGTCGCGCTAATGTATCGCGCCTCTCCATTTGGAACACCTATCGACGACGCGACGCGTGTCGCTCCGCGACTGATCTCTGAACGCCGCCTTAGGGGTCGGTTATACTTCCGCCGTCGAGCGGTGTGTCACAGTGCATTTCTTTAATATTGATCACGCACCGCAGCATGACCGATATTATAGGACTATAAGATTGCATATCGCCGCGCTACTCGGCGATAAACAACGCCTTACGACTTTCATCCTGCAAAGAACCTCCATCATAGCATTGCCAATATTAACTTTAGCTTTTATTACGATCCTTAAAGGCATCGTATGCGCGGAAAAGCGTAAATCATTTTTCATGTTCCCGCGCAGGCAATTCTCTGACATACCGAATAAGGGTCGAAGAGCTCCACAAAACCATCAATTTTCGCAATAAACTCGTTCTAAAACGTCTCGAATTATTCACTTCCCACCCCTCCGTCAATTTCGGTGTGTATGGTGCAATACAACGGATATTTTCACACAAACCTCGGATGTGTGTCTCGCCTTTCGTTCACTGGAACTCATTCGAAAAAAAGAATTATCCATTGGGCAAGTTTGCATGTTAGAATTTCCCGATTTAAAAATTTCAAATTCTGAATGAAATGAAATTCTGAGCCTGTCATAGCGCTTCTGTTCCTTGTGCCAGATAGTTGGTGAAAACTGGTGGCGGATCGTCATTTTGAACCACTCCAACTTCAGAATCATACGTTTTTGACGCGCAAAACTTCACCGACGTGCCCTACCGGGCTCATTCATGAAATTGAGCCTGAAAAATGTAAATTGGTTTTCAGCGCGAACGATGCCGTTAAGGCATACGTCATAAAACGACCACTAAGGAAAAGGAGAGAAAACTCCAATCAATTAACGGATACAAAACAGAATAAAGTAACGGGTCTTCAGAAATCTAAAAACATCTTTTCTGCAAGGACATGAAACTGGGAGAGGTGGGTAGAAATTTGAGCCTAAGTGAAGGAAAGCTGGAGCCCACTGTGCATGTGAACGAATTTGATCTAATTCCAGGTTTCGGTAAGTCATACGATATCTTCTATGAGCCGCCCCTAGTTCTGGAACTATTCTCGGGGGGGGGGGGGACGGTCAGATCACCCACTAGTAGTTGTCCTCCTTCAGACCGCTGTCGTTTCAAAACTGTTTTTGTTCCTCTGGAATATCTGCTGTTCTTCTTGTGAAATCGCTCGTCGCCTAAGCGACTGGTTGGGTTCGAAACAATGTCCGCGTCGTCCGAAATGCCTTGGGCTCGTCCCGAGAGGAACCTGTACGACCTCAGTTCGGCGGAACACAGACCAGACTGTACACACTCGGCACAGATCAACTCAGGCGATTCTCGGCTCTGAGCCGCATCTGGTTAGGAGACGCCTGACAGTTCGGCTCGTTCTTCCAATGTCTGGGCCACTGCTGTTGCTGTTCGGGCGATCTGTAGCGGCCCGGACAGCAACAGCAGTGGTCCCGACAGCAACAGAAGCCGAACCACAGATCGGGAATACGAGTCAAACTGTCAGGCGGCTCGAGGCCGATTATCTCTTGAGAAACTTGGTTGGCAGAAACTCAGTGCACATGGGTTCTAACATACACACGCCGCATTCGGGCCAACGCACATGATGGTGCGCAAAGTATCAGTGCTATCCGTGCCGACTCCTTAGAAAATGCATCAGATTCGTGAGCTGAACTCCAGTGATTAGTATTTTCTTAGCATTTTCTGGACATCCTTCCGGGTTTGCTTCAAACAGCGTAGCATTTTTCAACCTGTATAGGGGTCCCTTGACTTCTTTTTTTTCGTTCTAGGTTGTAGAGCATCATTTCTTAGCTTCTTCCAGGATCCATATGAAGAGTGGAAATGCTGAACTCGAGGCTTACAATTAATGTTGAGTTGAGACTGTCATTTCAGAACAACGAGTTATGTGTAATTCGTTATTGCGTTTTGGGTAGTGAAGGTCGTGACTCGCATCGATTCACGTCTCTCGCGCGCCCTGTCAACAGAGTTGTTCCTTTTCGTCACAGCGTTCACTTCTCCTGCGTGCACCTTCGAACATCTGTTCGATTTGGCATTTGGCCAACGTTTTTCTTCCGCTTGGAAATACCAAAGAGTCATAGAGTCTGTGGGAATGTGCAATGCTCAGCGGAAAACAGGTGGTGTGCCTCGCCAAGGGGGGGGGGGCGCTCAACCGCAGCCGTGCTTGATTTTTATCTTTGTTTCTTCTTATCAGCGCCATTGATTACCATGTGCTGTTAAAAAGTTACTGCCCCAACCGCTCGCGGCGGCGTCAGCGTTCGTTCATTAGCGACGGCGACAGAGATTGATAGAATTGATAGGGAATAAGCGGAAGCGTTCGGTGAAATCGCGTATTCGCATCTCGCGCTGCGAACACCGCAGCGCGATGACGCAAGCGCTATTATGCAGCTGATCTCGTTATGGGGATTATGACAGTCGTCTGGATTGATGTCTGGTTAATCGCGCATTGTATGGAATGTTGTGGGGATTGGGAGTTCTGTGGCAAGATGTTGAAGTATAAGATGTTTCCAATATATAATTTGTTATATTATATATAAAATTGTTATTTGTAGATCAACATGAAATTTTAGGAACTTATATATTGGGTTGGCAACTAAGTATTTGCGGATTTTTCCAGAAAATAAAAGAGATTTTTTTCATGGAACGAAGTTACTTTATTCTATAATGTACTGTGCTTTTCTGGGCCGAATCCCGGTCCGCAATTGCGTCTCGACACACTTTGCGGCCGCGTGTTTTCGAGTCGCAGGACTTTCCAGCGCTGCAGCCGCAGATTTCGTGACTCCAGGTGGGTTTTGGAATTTGGAAAGTCAAAGAAATCGAAGAAAACTGTATAACAAAGCCACATCGAGTCGGCTCTGGCGCTGGAAACTCGACTGATTTGAGCGCCTGCGGCCGCAAAGCGTATCGAGACGCAATTTTGGACAAAACTTGTGTGTCTTTCATTCAACAATAGGAGAGCCCTCTCAATAATAAAAACCCTCACTATAGTTAAGTTATCGTCAAGAAAAGCCTTGTCTGTGATCTTATTCACTACTTTTTCTCATTCCTCTTCTTTAAGTAAAACAAAAACAGATAAATAACACTTCGGGGGGGGTCTGAGAGAAGCGCGAAAAAAATTAATCTGTTAATGCTTCTGGAAGGGGATTTGAGAAGAGCGCAGAAAATTTGACCTATTAACGCTTCTGGGAGGAGGGGGGGGGGTCTAGGGAAATTGCCAGATTTTTCTTCTTGGGGGGGGGGTGGAAGTCTGAGTAAATTTAGCCTTGTCCACACTTCGTGACGTACCCTTGCTACATTTTGCTTAGGCGTCGTTAATACTACCACAGCGGAGCGGCGCGGCGATGCCGAAGACAGCGAGTGTGGTCGAATATGGTGGATTTTATCATTTATCCTGATCCTGCTCATTTTCCTGGATTCTCTCTTCCCTAGCTATTTCACGGCCCCCAGGGTGACGTTGGTTACTGTACCGCGGAACAACAGGGATACGTGAAAAATTTTCCAAAACTTAGAGAATGTGTCCACTATACTTTGACCGAATCGAATGATTCGAAAAATCATTCGATTGAAAAAGTCGTCTTCGAATTATTTGAAAAGTCGAATATTCGAAAAGTTCAAAATCCCAAATTATTCGAAAAGTCGAATATTCGAAAAGCTCAAAATCCCGAATTATTCGAAAAATCGAATATCCGAAAAGTTCAAAATCCCGAATCATTCGAAAAGTCGAATATTCGAAAAGTTCAAATTCCCAAATTATTCGAAAAGTTCAAAATCCCGAATCATTTGAAAAGTCGAATATTCGAAAACTTTAAAATTCCGAGTTATCCGAAAAGTCGAATATTCGAAAAAGATCTGAAAATGTAAAAGTATAGTGTCCACGATAAATTTCGTCTTCGTTTTTTTCCCCGGAAACCGAACCGTCGGGGTTTCGTTGGAGAGACAGAGCTGAAAGAACGAACAAAAACCAAGGGCCCTTATTGGCTCCGAAATCCGCTCGCGCTAGTCCTTTCCTCGCGTGTATCAGATACGTATCGATTGATTGGAGAGGTCTAACGCGAGCGGATTTCGGAGCCGATAAGGGATCTTTCGGGGCCGTTTTTTCGACCCTGTCGATCCAATGAGACCTAGGCTTTCGATTTCCGGAGAAAAAAAAAACAAGACAATCTGTCGAAGAAGTGAAATACATATTAGATCTTGAAAGTAGATATTTTCGTGCACTTTTAGAGTTTTCTCCATTGATTTCTGCATAAATAATTGTGTAAGGTTGTTTGTGTAGGTGTGTTGAATGCGATTAAGGTGTTTTCTTCAGCCTATGTGTGGATTTGTGCGAGGATTTGCATCCTAATATGAAGACTACTGATGATGATGTTAGGGCGTGAGCCGGAAAATGGCGTGTTTTTTTTTGCTTGTTCAATGACGCGTGAAAACCGAGCGTTTGGGTGGAGAAATTTGAGTCGAAATTGGTGTAAATGCAGTTTTTCGAGATGGTTATCTAGATTCACGTACTTACTGCAACTGCGCCTCGTAATTGCTGTTCCCTTACAGTTTTTAGCAATTGAGAGGTGGTTGGTGGACGAGATCTGTAAGGAACTGGTTCCCAAGAGGTGCTGGTTAAATGTACAAGTAGACGCGAGCGTTCGAGAGATGGATTGGTTCTCAATAGGGGGAGGAAATTTTGTTTATTCATGGGATTATGCTGATGGAGTCGGGTTTTTGTGTTAGTAATCTAGTGCCTGTTCTGTTTTTCAGGAAAATAGGTGGAATATTTGATAATATTCTTTCTATTGGGTACTCTGACCCCAAGTTCATGTTAATCTAGGATTCAGACGGAAACCCAGGATCAGCTCTAATTGTTTTACGGGAAAAATGGGGTTGTTTGTTTGCTCGTGAGTTAACGAATAGTGAAGAAACAGCAGAGAAAAGCGCTCAGAATAAGCTAAACCAGCTGCTTCTAACGTACGTACAGGTTCAGGGCGTGGACGAGTTTACGCGTCGTGCTAGTTTCCGCAAGCGCGCACCAATGGCGAAATGTGCGCCAATCGATCAGGCTGGACGTGGCACAGTTGCTTGGCAATCTGCCATCGAAAACGTCCGCGGTGCCACAAGCTCGTCAGAATGGGGGCGAGGCGGGCTAATTAGGCATACTGGGCCAATGAAGTCTTCACTTCGCGGCCGTTTTCATCGATTTCTGGCCGGTTTTTGCTGCCTTCTTCGACCCTATCCCGTCCAGCATCTGCCGGCGTACTGGTTCACACTGAAAACTTGAAAACGAGATTTATTGTGAACATTGTCGTTCAAACTTTTTATATATGAGCAAGGTAAACAGCGTAGTGTCGCGACGCAATAGTTGTAAAAATAGGGTTATAAATGTTTTGAGTGGGAAAAGAAATTTGAAGGAAGATCGCGGAAGGTTCGGTGACAAAAAGAAGGTTTTTAGGAACGGTTTCTAGAATTCTCTTGAAAGTCTTATCATTCAGAGGGAAATCGTTCTCCTTACTAGATCTTGATAACGGCCTATCTAACCATGCGGATAGCTATGTTTTCATACAGACTCTTTTTGTTTAAACCAATATAACTCTTATTTAGGCTTAAAATGAGTAAAATTTTTAGAACTTTCGAAAATCGGCATACCTGGGGTCGTATTAATTTCTGGGTTTTCGGTCATCGAAGGCAGTGTGGGGGTCTCACATAGCTTCGCGCAAAAACCGTGAGTGAACTGTCTTCAAGGGCTCGATTGGGGTCGTTCATACTTCCGCCGCTGGGCGACGCGGCGAAGTGCAATTCTCTAATATTGATCGTGCCGCGCCGCGCGATCAATGCTGTAAGATTGCACTGTGCCGCGCCGCTTCGCAGTGGGAGTATGAATGACCACTTAGACCCCGCCGCCGGGTGGTGTGGCAGCATCCAATGTAGGAGGATCAATCGTGCGGAGCGATACGCTTCCACTGCATGCTGTCGCGCTTTCGAGTTGCCCTAAGGCACCGTTTACACAGGACTAATCGTGCCTTGAAACACCGTTTACAGTCCAGCCAACCAGTGGCGCGACCAAGTGCAATCCTGATCGTGCCGCGCCGCGTGATCAATGTACTCTCGCCGCCTAGCGGAGCGACACAGTGCATTTCTGTAATATTGATCAAGCGGCACGGCATGCTCGATATCATTGGATTGCATTTCGCCGCACCGCTCGGCGGCGGAAGTATAAACGACGCCTTTCTGAGGTACTGATCGCGCGGCGCGTCACGACCAGTTTCAAGCGTCGTTTATACTTCCGCCGCCGAGCGGCGCGGCGAAGTGCAATCCTGCCATATCGATCGTGCCGCGCCGCGTCATCAATATTACAAAAATTCACTGTGCCGCGCCGCTTGGCGTTGGAAGTGTAAACGACCGCCAACGGTTTTGTCTATGCCAAATAACTCTGGCTTCAAGGTATGCCTTCAAACATGGTATTCAGCGGCATAATACGATTTCCAGTCATGTATAAGTGTTACAATGGGGTCTCAATACTTGGTAGCCACCCTGTACATATCGTTATTTACTTTCCTTCAAACAAAAAAAAAACATGAATATGAGAAAAAATTGAGTTTCTTGTAGTTTGATCTAATTTTTCTTCAGTAAAATTGCTGATTTTGCAGACTTGAGGTGTTTTCTTCAATTACAGGGGGAATGTACATATTCAAATATTGAAATAAAGGTGTCAGGTGCCTTGATAAAAAATTCTTCCGTGGAAATACCTTATTTTTGAAAGTCTAGACTGTGTATCAGGGCTACGCGTTTTTTTTTTCGTGCTAAATTCCAAAAGGTTCAATTGCAGTAGAGGTGATCTACGAGTTTTCAGTTGTTCCGACCCCGATTTTTTCTGGCGTGCGGGAGACTCGTTTTTGTGTGTTGTTGTCAGCGAAAAAAAAGAAGAACGGGCCAAAGTGCAAGTTTTGCGATCGATGAACAAGCGGGAGAAGAGAGGGGAGCAAGGTTGCCATTTTCACGTTTTTTGTTGCGAGCGTTTGGTTTTTCAAGTGGGTTTTTTTCCGATGCGCAGGGGGGGGGCAATTTCGAACTTATCAGTTAAGAACCTTTGTGTATAAAAATATTGTTTATGGGGATAGTGAAAACAGATGCAAAGTAGGTGCTAGTCGGTTCACGCGACATACGGGAAGCGGCCGTGCGTGTGGGTCAAGCGTGTGCATCGATCGATTGCCTTACAAGGGAACTACTATAAGTCATACCAACCATTCCAAACGAAATGTACTTTTGTAGAAGCATTTTCGGACGAAAAGTCCGAATATACCCGTCGCAGCTGCCTAGACTCACTCTGAAAGAAGTTATGAGCGTTATTAAAGCTTCGGGGCAAGGTAAGGGTACGCCCCCCATGGAGTTTTTAGGGTATTTTCAATTTTTTCTCCGGATTTTGCTAAAAACATGTATGTAGGGGTAATCTGGGGTGCTGAACACGAATCTGTGGTTTGCTTGCCCAAATTTCAAGGTTTACTGTAGGTTACGGTAGGTAACATGCCATTTAGGAGGCAAAACCTACTTCAATATTCAGATAATTGACAAATGGACATCGAATTCGTATTCAGCACCCCAAATAACCCCCACATAGAAACTTTGAGACAAATCTAAGACTTTGGCCAAACTACCGTACACCCAGCGTAATATACCGTAAGCTGTCGAAAATCGATAAAGTGTTGAGCACCCCAAATACTGTGCTTCTCTGGGCCAAATTCCGGCCCGCAATTGCGTCTCGACACGTTTTGCGGCTGCATGCGTCGAGTCAGTCGGGTTTCCAGCTCCGAAGCCGACTCCATGTGGCTTTTTTATACAGTTTTCTTCAATTTTGTTCAGTTTCCAGTTTCCAAAACCCACCCAGGGTCAACAGATCGGCTGCTGCGGCGCAGGAAACTCTTCCGACTCAAAAGCGCGCGGCCGCAAAGCGTGTCTAGACGCAATTGCGGACCGAACTTTGGCCCAGAGAAGCATGACGGCAAAATCGACTTTTGACGATTTTGCCGTCAAATTTTTCTGCCGGTGGGAAGCTATGAACAAATTCAGGCGAAAACTTTGAGAAAACGATAATTAAATCTCAGATTCATGATCAGCGCCCCAAACAAACCCCCAAGGTGAATTTTAAGTCAAATCTGGAATTTTTTTTCAACGCTTTCTGTACCCGTAACTGATATATTTGAACGCTGAACCCAAAATCCGTAGAAGTCCATGACGCTATCAGCCTGCAGAAAGTTCGGAAAATGAACTGTTACCCAAACTTTGCTAGGGGGGTTGTTTTTGGCCCTGAACACGATTATGAGGTCCGTTTTCGGATATGGGAGGGTACAATAGGTACGAAAATCAGAGAAAAAATGCCTATAACTTTTTTTAGAGTTATTCTAGGCAGGAGCGAAGGGCATACTCGAACTCTAGGTCGAAAATTATTCTAGAAAAGTACATTTAGATGGGGAACGGCCAGTTTCGCTATTAGTAGTTTCCTTGTTACTACGGTTAATAGTAGTGGCATTACCTGTACTGTAATCTTACGAATGTGTACGGATTTTCAAGTAACAGTAAGATTTGTGTATGTGGAATCAAAAGTACTGTGCTTCTCTTTGCTAATTTCCGGTCCGCAATTGCGTCTCAACACGCTTTGCAGCCGCGCGCTTTCGAGTCGGAAGAGTTTCCAGCGCCGAAGCCGCCAATCTGTTGACTTTGGGTGGGTTTTAGATACTGGAAACTAAACAAAATTGGAGAAAACTATAAAAAAAGCCTTATCGAGTCGGCTTTGGGGCTGGAAACTCGACTGACTCGAGAGCGTGCGGCCGCAAAGCGTGTCGAGACGCGATTGCGGACCGGAATTCGGCCGAGAGAAGCACAGTATCTTGCCTCGGGGAAGTTATATGTATGTAGTCCCGTCTTGCGCAGATATAGCGAAGAACACGGAACTGATTCGGAGACACCTCTATTCGTCTTTTCAATTCAGAGGAAAATCACACCTCTCAACAAAACTACTTTGGAGTCTCATGACATGAACAGCTTGGCACGTTTCCAATCGCGTAGCGATCTGGCGACCTGGTGCAAAACATATAGTGCAGTGTTGCGCCATGCTGATCTTCAGATGCTACCAATGGTTGGCCTTATCGACCTGGTCAAGTGTATCTTTTCATGAATCCGACGACGAGTAGTGCAGTCAGTGGCCAGTAGCGAGAGCTGTTCATGTGTGGCGGCAGTGATCTTCGTAAACTGAATTGTTTTGGCCCTCCTCCTTTTAGCCCGGCCGTCTATGCCCGCCCGACGCCAACGCCCGTTTAGCGACCGCTGTCGGCGCTATCTTAACTTACATAGGTTTTGCCTACATTCTCTTTAACCAAAGGTTTACCTACGATTTTGAAATGGTGCTAATGTTGTCCTGTAAGTAATAGAGTGTTTCACCGAATAATATCGATTTTCCAATTAACTCTCATATTTTCTCAGAGACGAGATGGTTTTAACTGCCCTTAGTATCAAACATTACGTGAGGGGCAAGGTTTCCATAATTGATGAAAAAGTAAATTTCTGTCCAATCACAGAATTCCTATAACAATTCATTCGATTATTCGAAAATTCGAATAAAAACTCAATTAATTGGCTGTGGCATGTTAATGAATGGACGAAACCCCACTTTTTTATCAAATATGAGAAGCTCTCACTTACTCTAATGTGTGATAACAAGTGCTGATGAAACCATGAAGAGAAAACTAGATTTTTTTTTTCGGAAAAGTCGATACTATTCTTTTGATATACTCTAATAAGTAGTCTACAACTAGTATACATTGAGGCGTAAATATAAATTTGAAGTGATTGACGATTTCTTCGTTTCTTCTCGTACTCATAATCCAGTTTTGTTATAAGTGGTCCGGAATATTCAAGACATTCAGAGATGCTCTAAACTGTTTTGAAGTTCCAGAGACGAAAGCACCGAGGTACATATGTACCAGAGGTGCGTATTTTTTCTCGTTAAAGGCAGTGTTCACGATAAATTTCACTTCCGATATCTCCACGGTTTACGGAAGGTCTGGTGCCCTATATAGCAAGGCGTGCTTTAAAAGGACACGAAAGACGCGTTTTTGAGCAAAAATAGGCCCTCTATTGTTTACGTTGATTTTTGAGCGTGGAAGAATTGACCGCTGTGAAGGATGATATCATTCAATGCAATCGAGCGATCAGCTCACTTATCAGCACTTCCTTGACTTGATCATTCCTCTAATCCGATTGTGAGTCTTCATTTGTTCATTCCGGGAAGGGGGGGGGGATCTGGGGCACCAGGCGTGTCTGGGGCACAAAACCGCTTGTTTGCAGCCGTTTTTTTGCCGCTTTCTACCGTTCTTTCGACACTGGGAGTCTAGGATCCTTCTCGCCCATCATTTCACTGTGAAAAGTCAACGAAGATAGTCATCGTGAACGCTGCCTTGAAGCGTTAGGCGTTAGTTTTCAATAAAAACCGCGCTAATCTGTTAATGCGTTAATAGCTTAAATTCGCATTTCGTTAAAAATAAAAATAAAATACTTGACCACAGTAAAAAATACATAAATCATCAGAGGTCCCATATCAATCAGTGCCATAATTCCTTTGCAATTAGCGAGCTGAATTATAGTTTTATGTGTTATGTTTCGAGGAAGTTCCAGGGTAAAGCGTGGCGCTGTGATTGGTTCGTGAAAGGCGCCGCTCCCCTTCCTCCATGTCGCAAGTTTCTGCGGCCCCCTCCTCCAGTTTATAAATTTGTGCGGCCCCCAGTGGGGTTGCGATTTTGACTTGTACATAAAAACTTGAAAAATTTGATGTTTCAGTTTAGTGAACATTTTTTTCGAACTGATCTAGAAATTTTTTAGAATTGAAATTAGTCCATTTATTCTTACATGCATGGCTAAAAACCAAAGATTTTTTCCGTGGGGGCTGATGGGATACCTACGGCCTCCTCCCCTTTCTGGCTCCCAGGGCTGCGGCCCCCTCTGTGATCATTACTGCTTGAGCATAACCCTGAGAAGTTCTCAGATGCATACACGGCCCAGGTGGAGTAGGGTTGTCCTCAGACATGTTGTGAGGGCTCGCAAGGTTTTTCGTATGATGATTAAATAAATAAAAATAAATGAATAAATAAATAAATGATAACCAAGAACAATAAAGGTTGAAGCAGGGCTAAGCAGAGTTGCGATTCGGAGCCACGGGGGCCGCTGAAAATCTGCAAATTTTCTGTAAAAAAAATGAAAATTTGGTTGGTGGGATCGTAAGAGGGGTCCTTCTCCAAACTACTTGATGAGCTAAAGTCTGATAGTATACCTTGTCCCAAACAAGATGGCAAGCGAAGAGTCCCAAGAAGCAGCGCTCCCTCTGCGTCTCTGACATTTTTGGATTGCGGTACGCAAATACGTAGCATTTCCTACCGTAATCCTAAAACAGATGACTTGTGGCCCTCCGAGCCATTATCCATATCCTGAAACACTTTCTCTGCCATGTAAAGAAGAGCATCTGTATCGAGAGTGAGTATCACGAGCATTTGCAGCGAAAAGAACACACAAAAGAGTAATGAAGCATGTGAAAACAGCAGTGAGAGCGTGTAAAACTCGTCGAATCCTGTTTTTGGATTACGGTAAGGCAGGCTACGTGTTTGCGTATGCGACGTCCTACCGTAATCCGAAAATTTCAGAGACGCAGAGGGTGCGCTGCTTCTTTGGACTCTACGCTTGCCATCTCGTTTAGGACAGGGTATACCAGCTAGTCCAGATGACATGCTGTCTACACTACCAGTTCAAGCCGAAAAAATTTAGGGGAAGATAGTGTAGACGTGATTATATGTATATTAACAAGATTTATTTATTAAATTATCCATTTATTTGTTTATTTATTTATTTATTTATTTATTTGAATTTCAGTAAGACAAAAGCACTGAAGGCGTACCATACTCGATATGCTTTTTTATGCGCCTAGGTAGAATATTTTATTGCATCTGTTGAGGGAGTAAAGGCTGAAAGCCCCTGAAGCCGCTATGCCAGCTGTCATGCTGCTTTTTTGGTCGATTCTCTTGCTGTGTTCTTTTCCGTCTCATTTTCATCTTGGAATGCGGCGGATAATCAGAAGAAGGGGTTGGGATTATTTGTGGGTTTTTGAATGAGATGAATGATTGGAGAGGCATTCTCATGGCTGTTTCATAGATGAAAAAGGTTCTTCTGCCTATTAGCGACCAGTTCTCGTCCGCGTGTTTTCAATACTGTTTCCTTTAAGGTTTTTGTTTGTCGACGTGTCTAATTTGATCAACGACTCGATAAATTGAATTTTCCTTTGAAGATTCCGGTGAATTTCGCCTTTGAAGTATCTGTTTCTTTGGTTTTTCGCCATTCATGTTCCTTTTTTTTCGCTCCCTGCTTATTCTTGATTCATGATGAGATTTAATCTCTTGTAGGAAAAGTGTGGCTGGGGAATGGAAAGCCAGGGGCATGACTTTATCCAAATTGTTGGGTGGCTTTCTCTGCCCCCCCCCTCCCCCACAAGAGTTATTTTTTCGAAATTTTCGGCGATTTTCTCAGATCCCCTTCCCAGAAGCGTAACTTGGTCTTCTTTTTTCGTGAACATTCAAGAAGAGGAGCAGTTTATTTGAAAAAGAAAACGGACATCAACAGTGAACTTGATCACGGACGAGAGTTTTCTTGACGGTGTACATGAAGTTAAAAGCGGCGAAACTCGGACCCCCCTTCACCCCTCCTCAGCTCCTCATAGAGAAATTGCCTCTGTGGCTCCGCGACAGTGCCACTTCGGAGTCTACAGGCACCGAAGGAGCCTACAGGCACCGAAGCGGCACTATTGCGGAGCGGCGCCAGCACTACCGCGGAGCCGTAGCGGCGATGCGGCAGTGCCGCTTCGGCTCAGCGATGGTGCCACAGCGGCTCCGGGAGAGTATCTGATATGAAGTTATTTAAGAATGATAATTCAACTAGGAGGGCCTAAGAACCAAAATACACATCTGCGGTCGTTACGTCCTCTGTCTAATAAGGACAGAGGTTACCGCCTCTTTTGCGCCTAAGGAAATGCGGAGTGTACCTCAAACTTGAGTAATTGAACCGGCGGCAATTTCGTTTTACCACTCAGGATAGTACATCTTACTCCACGCGGGTTCACTGCTGCATCCTTGCGGAGCCTGCGCGGTTCTAACGCGGAGCCTGCGCGGTTCTAACGCGGAGCCGCTGCGGTACTATCGCGGATTAATCGCGACATATTCGAGGGTCGCGGTACCTTCCCGGCACTGACGCGGCAAATTTTCTCAGAGTTAGATCCCCTTATGTAGTTTCACACCCCGTGGCGAACCCTGGCAGCAACATTGCGTAATAGCTCACAAGGAAAGTATAAAAAGCGTAGGTCGGATCTGCTAAAACGACTAGTATGGTTAGTATTTCTTCTGGCTCAATAGTAAAAATGCGCATTATTCCGCCGCGAGCCGCAGGTTCAAAAAAGTTATGAGCATTTTTTTAAGCCTGGCGAAAAGGCAAGGGTATTTTTTTTGGAGTTTCAAAAAATCAGGCATTTTTTTGGAGTTTCAAAAAATTTTCTCATATTCAGCTCAAAAGCTGTCTGTAGGGGTAATCTAGGGTGACGAACACGAATCTGGGGTCCATTTGTCGAAATTTTGAGGTTTACTGTAGGTTACGGTAGGTAACATGTCATTTAGGGGTCAAAACCCACCTTAGTATTTTGAAAATCGACAAACGGACGTTAAATTCGTATTCTCCACCCCGAATAACCCCCGTATACGAATTTTGAGTAAAATCTGAGATTTTGACCAAACTACCGTATACCCACCGTAATCTACCGTAATCTGCAGAAAATCGATAAACGGACTCCAGATTCGTGTTTAGCACTCCAAATAACCCTCAGAGAATGATTTTGAGACACATCTATCGTAGAAAACCGGAAATCTCGAAAGTGGTGTTTTTCCCTCGAAAGTTTCCCCGGTTGGGAAGCTTCGAACGAAATTAGCCGAAAACTATGGAAAATCGACTAATTAACCACAGATTCGTAATCGGCGCCCCGAAAAACCTACCTGGGAGAGTTTTAAGTCAAATATGGACAATTTTTCTAAAACGTTTCCAGGCTCCTCAATTGGTAGAAATAAACGCCCAACCGAAAATCCGTACAAGTCCAAAACGCTGTCAGTCTGGACAAAGTATGGAAAATGTGCCTTCACCCAAACTTTGCTCAGGGAGGTAGTTTTGGGCGCTGAACACATTTATGAGGTCCGTTTCCGAATTTTCCGAAGACTCACGCGCTTTTTGGAAGGTACAAAAAGCACAAAAAAATTAGCTTTTTAAGCTTGTAACTTCTTGGAACCTGCGGCTCGGGGCGGGATACTGCGCAGATTTACTACTGAGCCACAAGAGATACTAATGGCACTAATCGTTTTGGCAGATCCCACCTATGCTTCGTATACTTCCCTTGTTAGCCCGATCTGCAGGCTCCATGAAGGTAGTAACTGAAAACGATCGTTATACTAGGTGTTGTTCCTTTTAAAATCCGGAGTACACTTCTAAAAAATCTGAAAACTTACCTTGTATTCGTGGTTTGGGTCCGAAATACCCCCTTGACAAATTTTGGGTGAAAATTTTCCCTGATTTCTTTGTTCCCAATTTGGCAAGGGATGGCGATAGGCGTTTTTCCTCCATTTCTCCTGTCCTGTTAAGCATTTGCTCTGCACGTATCAGCCCGGTGGTTCTCTGAGCGTTTCAGAAAAAAAAACAGTTCAGATTTGACTTAAAATTCCCCTATGGAGGTTACTTGGGGTGCTGATTACGCGTCTGAAGTCCATTTATCGATTTTCGAAAGTCCGATGACCAAACGCGGTTTCTGACGATTATTGAAATGCTAAATTTGGCTAGAAACGTCTCTGTATTGGTGAATTTGGAGTCTTGGGGGCTGAATAGACTCCCGCCGCTGAATTCCGCTGCAGCATGCAGTGGAGAAGTATCGATCATGGTGCGCCGCATAGAATGCTGCAGCGCCTTTCAGCGGCGAGAGTCTATTTGGCCTCTTGTGCACGAATCTGTGGTCCGTTTATGGATTTTCAATGGATTACAATAGGTATACGACAGTTTCGAAAAAAATCTCAGATTAGGCCAAAAGCTACTCCGTGGGGTTATCTGGGGCGATGAACACAAATTTGACGTCTAAACGTCGATTTTCGAAATATTAAGGTGTGTTACGCCTATGGACAGTATACTTGTTATCCGAAGGTAATTCCTCGGATTATGGATCGATTCGGGATAATGCCATTTTTCCAATGATTCGGATACGGATATCCGTCGGATAATTTCGGATAAATTTCGGATATTATCGGAACAAAGCTCAGGCAACACACATACACAGATACACACGTACACACATACACACATACACACACAGATACACACATACACACATACACACATACACACATACACATATACACACATACACACTTACACACATACACACATACACACATACACACATACACACATACACACATACACACATACACACATATACCCACATACACACATACACACACATACACACATACCCACATACACAAATACACACACATACCCACATACACACACATACACACACATACACACATACACACACACACACACACACACACACACACACACACACACACTTTCCTTCATTTAACCTAAAATGAACCGATTTTTATTACATAAATTTTATCCGTTTTATCCGGTTTTTATCCGATTTTATCCGATTTTACGCAAATTTTATCCGTTTTATCCGGTTTTTATCCGATTTTTATCCGATTTTACGCAAATTGTATCCGTTTTATCCGGTTTTTATCCGATTTTTATCCATTTTATCCGATTTTTATCCATTTTATCCGTTTTTATCCGATTTTATCCGAATTTTTGACCCTTCGGATAATGGTTCGATTCAGATAATGCCGATTTTAAATTTCCCGGATATTGGTTCGATTCAGATAATGCGTGTTTTCAAATTTTCGGATATCGGATTATCCGAATCTCGGATATCCGGTCGGATATCCGAAATGGAGTGATTCGGATACTAAGTATAATGGACAGGTTGTATACCCACGTTAACCTACAGCGAACCTCGGAATGTCCAGAAACGGATCCCAGATTTGTGTTCAGTACCTTGAATAACCTTTAGATATAATTTTTGAGCCAAATCTGAAGGAAAAGTTTTGGGACTCTGAACATTCCCAAATTTGACTAGTAGATAGCAAGTATGAGTGAAACGAAATTGGCAAAATCGGGAGATTGGTTTTAGGGTTTCGGCCAGAAGTTTTCGGGATTCGGGTTTTCTTAGCTCAACCCAGAAATATTTGAAACTATCGATTAGCTCATGCTGTCGCTATAGGCCGGATAATTTCGTATTGCGCAGCTTTCTCTGCATTTCTAGGAAAGCGGGTGCGGACCGCAAAATTTTGGTCAATCCTGGTGGGTATTACCTTTTTGTGAAGCTTCAAAAACAATATCAATCTCTTTTAGCCAGCTTTTAGATTGACCTAGTAGACAATGTTAGTATTGAGGCCCTCGAGGTACTAACAATGCAATTCGTTGCCGCAGATGAGTTTCATGGCCCTGACAGTTCGGTCTTGAGACCGCTTTTTAGTTTTGTCTTAACGATCTAGACAGCTTCCTCGTGAGACCGCTCTTTAAATTGGTGTCTGGCACGGTTGCAAGTAGAACCCTAGTTGGAGACGGATTTGCTTGAATTCCTCTATGTGTGTGTGTGTGGATGTGCAGTGGGAAAGTTTAACCGCAAAAGTACCCGTCCTAGTCAGTGTAGCGTCAGATAATCGTGTGATGTTCATATTCTGCTTCGTTATCTGTCTATACCACCAATTCGCCACACGGGCCCGTGTTATTGATTCGGGCGTTCGCTTTTTTCAGTTCCTGCAGCTCTTACGGGGAAGGGGATATTTTCGACGGTTATAAATGGTTAGTGGCTTCGGCTGGCTGAGGTGATTAGGCTCCTCGCATGTTCAGAGGAATTCACAAAGACTTACAGAGATCCCTAAAATTTTAGTTGTGGTCAACTAGTAGCAAAGGTACTTTTCAAGTGGACATATTTGAAAATAATGATGTGGGAGGGATTTGGGGATCAATTGTTTTGTTAGGGACAAAGAATTCGTAGCGGATGTTCAGGGAGCGTCTTTATCTAGGCAGTTTTTCTTTGCCTCTTGGCATCAGTTAGATTTGAATCGGCGGTGAGCGTAATTTTGACTTTCTATGTACCTCTCATTCCTGATAGGTTTTGGCCACCGGATTTTAGTTTCAGAAAAACGGCCTCAAAATGCTGGAAAATTGAAAATATGTAGCTATAGGATAAGGTTAGTGTGTTTTCAATTTCTCATTCTCCGATGATTTTTGGCCTTCCAAAGGTTTCTCCAAAAAATTTCCCTTTTACCGAGAATTAAAATTTTTTCCGCAGATTTAAAGGCAGTGTTCACGAAGAAAAAGTTGCACGTTTTTTTGGCTAAAACGTAAGCTTTGGATCCCTCTAAGAAGATTATGAACGGAAGTGCGACGAAAAACGGCCGGTAAGAGGGTGAAAATCTCATTGGGCCAGTCAACCCACTCCGCCCACGTCCTATAACAGTTTCCCTGAATTCGTCCTCAAATGAGCGATAGTTTCCGATCAATAGCCCCGTTCTTCCCTTGATTCTCAACTTCTATCTTTACTCAGGCCGGCTCGCACACATCGGCTGAGAAAAAAACGGGAGTTACAAGCCTCGGACAACTCGTCCGTAATGCTTCCCTAGCTAAATTCTGAGGGGCCATAACTCTGTTTCCAGGAGATCTTGTGCGATTTCAGAGATATCGTTGGAATCAGCATGGGGCCGTTTTCAAGATAGGCGGAAAAACAGAAAAACAACTTTGATCGTGAACTCTGCCTTTAACAGAATCTCGTTAATTAGATTAGATAAGATTCGAACTGAAACCCGAGCATACATATTAGCGTGGAATAGTTTCTCATGTCCAATGAAGCGACTACATTTGGTTTAATTGTTATCAGGCATGAAAAGAATCCCAAGATCACAATCTCCGACTGCTTTGGCGCTCCGATTTCGGAAATCACCTCAAATGAGGAAGAAAATGGAGAAAGGAATACATGTTTTCAGACTTTCTGATTGCCGAGTCCACGTTTTTTTAGGAGTTGTTTATACTCCCGCCGTCGAGCGGCGCGGCACGTTCGATAGTGTAGGAATGCTTTTCGCCGCGCCGCTCAGCAGCGGAAGTATGAACGATCTCTAAAACCCGGCAAATGTGGCGATGGCGGCGAAAATGTTCTCAATAATTGTTGCCGCCTTTCATATCATGCGTACCAGTATCGACCATGCATCCATCGCCCAACTATACTTTTTTCCGGCATTTTCATTTGCCAGGGGGGGGGTATCTGTTCACATCCTTTCGGTTTCGTAATATTCCGAAGCGCAGATTTTGCGCGTGCGGCAAAAGTATGAAAGCGGTGTAAGGCATCGGTTATTGTGCCAGCATAATACTAGTCAAATCTTGGCTTGCCCTCGAGGTATGGAGTAGGTCCTCTGAAGAAATGTCAAAGCGTTTTCAATATTGGTGGAGCGTTTCAGTGTTCTGAAAATGGCTTTAGGGTAGAGTTCTTAATAGAATCAGAATGTAAATGCAAAAACCTGAGCTGGTCGTTTATCATTTGTGGATGCTCTTAAATGCGTTTGGGGAGTGGTCATAGTGCGATTTTCGAAACGTGCTCTTTCTTATTGTTACAATATCATGTTTTTTGGTGTCCTCTAGTCATTTTTCGTTACTAGGGATCTAGGAAAGGTATCATGATCGGCGCGGTGCAGCCGGGAGTCCTCGGCTGCGGCGGAGTTTTCGTTTTTCCGTTTACATGGGGCAATCGCCTTGGACATGCATTCGCATCGTCGTTTTCTCCGCCGCCGTCTACGTTGTGATTTGAGCGATTGGGTGTTTTTGAAAACCGGTTCTGGTAGGATTGCGCTCCGCAGCATAGCAGTGCGGAAATTGTTCGGGGGGGGGGGGTGTTCGATGTTCGATTATTTGACTTCAATGGGTGGCTGTTCAGGAACTGCAAAAACCCGGCAGTCTGCTGTGGAGGGGTGGTCTTATGAGATTTGACCCGGTGATATGCTAGGTTGCCTGTAGAGAACTATGTGCGAAGGGGGCTGCCTGTTTGCGTTCAGAGGAGCTTTCAATGGGAGTAAAATGGTAAACGATGTGCATTGGGAGCACGCTTATTACATGTGGTATCTCGGCTTTCTATCGGTTGACTGCCATAAGTACCTATATTTTTTCAACGATTAGGTCCTAACAAGGAGCCACTATAAGTCATAGTAATCCATTCCAAATGAAATGGACTTTTCTAGAAAACTTTTTGGGCTAAAAGTCCGAATGTGCCCATCGCAGCTGCCTAGACCCTTTCTGACAGAAGTTATAGGCGTTTATAAAGCTTCACGGCAAAATAAGGGAATTACCCCCCATGGGTTTTTAAGGGTGTTTTGAAATTTTTTTTTCCGGATTTCGCTAAAAACTTGTATATAGGGGTAATCTGTAGTGCTTAACACGAATCTGAGGTTCGCTTGTCAGAATTTAAAGGTTTACTGTAGGTTACGGTAGGTAACATGCCATTTAGGAGGCGAAACCTACCTCAATATTCCGATAATCGACAAATGGACATCAAATTCGTATTCAGCACCCCAAATAACCCCCACATAGAAACTTTGAGACAAATCTGAGACTTTGACCAAACTACCGTATACCCACCGTAATCTACCGTAAGCTGCCAAAAATCGATAAACTGACATCAGATTCGTGTTCAGCACTCCAAATAACCCCCAGAGAAATAACTTGAGCATATTCTATAGAAGCACTTCGGAAATCGTCAAAAGTCGCGGTTTGCCATCAAATTTTCTCCCGGTGGGAATCTGTGAACGAATACAGTCGAAAACTCCGGAAAATCGATAAATGAACCTCAGATTCGTGATCAGCACCCCAAGTAACCCCCCGGAGCGAACTTTTAGTCAAATCTGAAATATTTTTCCGAAACGCTTCGAGGGCCCTCTAATTGGTATCAATTAACGCCTAACAGAAAATCCATACAAGTCCAAAACGCTCTTAGTCTGCGCAAAGTTTGGAAAATGTTCCTTCAACCTAACTTTGCTTAGTGGGGTAGTTTTGGACGCCGAACACGATTATGAGGTCCGTTTCCGGATTTTCATAAAAATAATGCGTTTTTTGGAGGGTACCATAAGTACGAAAATCAGAGAAAAAATGCCCATAACTTCTTTCAGAGTGGGTCTAGGCAGCTGCGATGGGCATATTCGGACTTTTCGTCCGAAAATGGTTCTAGAAAAGTAGATATCATTCGGATTGGTCACTATGGCTCATTGTGGTTCCCTTGTGAGTTCCTAGAATACTTCAAGTAGAGACGAAATGGCTAACGATGTGAATTGTGAGGTTGCTGATTACAGGTGGCTTCTCAGCTTGCCATTGGTTGACTGTCATATGCCTGTTTTTTCTGGCGGTTAGGTTCTGAGTGGAAAAAATTACGACTTCAGACTTCTTTTGACATATACAATACTGCTCGTAGGGTTTGATGAGAAGGCGTGGGAGGACGCGTCTTCGCGGCTTTTTCGTCCTTCTTGAAAAACTCGCTTCAACCTCAACTTTGAGCAAAACAGTGATGATAATCATGACTCAGGTGTGGAGAACTACCCAGTGGTATAGCCTTTGTGAAGATTCCGTTGTGAACTTAAGTAGTTTGGCAATCAGCCATTTTTTGAAATTGCGGTACCGTGGCGAAGGGACACAGGCCAGGAGGGTGCAAAGGCTTTACGAATGGGTAGCTCTCAACGCCAGGGTTATGAATATCACCATAGTTTCACTCAAAATGGAGTTCGAAGTGTGCTCATCAAAAAGGACGAAGAATGCGCAAAAAGCGGTCTCGCGCGCTTTGTGACCAGAACCCTACGAGCGGTTTTGTATACATTTGGTTAGGGTTTCTATCGATCTTTGTCTCGATCTCGAGAGCTTTCTTGTCTTTTCCTTTACACCTGGAGTGCTTAAGGCGCTATTCATACTACTCAACGCCAGCGCGGCACGCGCGTGCCGCGCTGGCGTGGCGTTTGTGTATGTTTGGCTTGACGCCCCGCCCGCGCGGCACGCTCCGCCATGGCGTCGCCGCTGCAGTATTCAGGCTGCCACCTGGAACGCGGTGGCGTTTCCATCCACTGATATTATTTATCAAACGTCTCATTCATTCCAGTTTCACCGTTCCGCCATAGCGTCGCCGCTGGAGTATTCATAGTCTCCGCAAGCGCGGCACGCGCGTATAAAGTATGCATACACAGACGCCACGCCAGCGCGGCACGCGCGTGCCGCGCTGTCGTTGAGTAGTATGAATAGCGCCTAACCGGTTTCAAATCTGGATATTCTAAGCATGTGAATATCATTTGGCAGGCCCTCTGTAGTGCCAAATTTTCAGCTGCTTCAATGAAATTTGGACGTGTAACATGGGTGAATATGGCAGGGTAAGGCATGGCGCGGTGATCGGTCGGTAAAAGGTGCGGCCCCGTTACGAAGCCTGAAAATTTTGGTGGCCCCCTCCTCTCGGCATGGAAATTGTCGCGGCTTTCCAGACAGGGTCATGAGTGTGATTAATAAAAAATATCGAAATTTTGTTATCTTGCAGGTAAATTGAAGTTGTTTTTGTATTTCTAAGTAATCTTGGGATTATTTTTTCACCAAAATTCTTTTATATTCACTTTGACGAACTTTTGTACCGCCTAATAGCAACTAATTTTGTCTGGTGACCAGCAAAGGCTGCGGCCCCCTTCCTGTTCCTGTCGCCACAAGCTGCGGCCCCCTCCGTGACCATCACAGCGTGAGCCTAAGCTTGGAATATGGGGTTTGCTCCTAGTTTACCTGCAAATCCTATGCTAGTTCTCCAGTAAAGTGACGTGAGAGGTAACAACGGGAAGAATACTCGTAGCTATTTGATTGATTAGTTGATCCAGTACCACCACCTCTTTTCAGCACATGACTATGTGTTTTGATCAACATTGTGAAACCCTGATTGGCTGTTTTCTGATCTGTTGTGTGTCCATGGTAGAGACTTTAGGTATACATATTGACAATGTTTGTATGCGGAAAAAAACTCATCGTTTTCCAACGTTCCCAATGTTTTTTTCTTCAACACTCAGAAGAAAATTACATCTTTGCCGTCGATTATGGCGCAACCTACAGTATGCTTAGTGGAAATGCGCAACCGCACAATCGTATTTTTCCGTTTCCTTGAACTGTAATTATGTCTCCCTCTTTCCGGTAACCAAAATTCTTGGAAAATGTTGGATTTTTCCCTGTCCCATCCTAAAAAGATTTTTTCGTTAGTTTCGTGACCACAAATTTTCAGTAGAATTTGAATAGAATTTTATTTTTTGTTTTTTTTATTATAGAAAACTCCACTTCCTACCCTTCTAACGAGACGACTTTTTTTCATTTTCCCTCCCCAAATTTCCAGTTTTTTCTTGAAAATTCTCACACCCCCAATGTCTCGCGGGATAGTAGCCATCTGCCCGCTAGATTTGAAGCTTACATGTTGATTTTCGAAAATCTGTACATTTTTTCCTTCTGTCTCCATCGTCTTGAAATCGTTTCTTTTTCTCAGGTTTTTTCTTTCATCTCCTGCCGATATCGGACGACGTCCTGCCGGGTGTTCGTTTGACATGTTTCTTTCGTTTTCGTAGCCGAGTGGAAATCCGTCCTTGAACGAAATTCGCTGTATAGGAAATGCTTTCACATGCATGGAAGGGCGGGTCGGCCGCCGTTCGCGGGACTGATGATTGATTGAAACGAAGGAAGAAGGTGTGCACAAAGTGTATGTCGGGTCGGGGTTGTTATAACTTTTGTTAGAGGGCTTGCTCTTGACATTTTCTTGTATGAGAGCGGATGACTTAACTCTGAGCTGGATTTCGGAAAGAGGTGAAAAGGCTAACAAGGGAACCACAATAAGTCATAGTGACCATTCCAAATGGAATGTACTTTTCTAGGACCATTTTCGGACGTAAAAGCCCAAATATGGCCATCGCAGCTGCCTAGACCCACTCTGAAAAAAGTTATGAGCGTTTTTCAAAGCTTCGCGGCAAGGTAAGGGTACCTACCCCGCATGGAATTTTTAAGGTGTTTTTAAATTTTTCTCCTGATTTTGCTAAAAACATGTATGTAGGGGTAATCTGGGGTGCAGAACACGAATCTGGGGTTTGCTTGCCCAAATTTCAAGGTTTACTGTAGGTGACGGTAGGTAACATGCCATTTAGGAGGCAAAACCTATCTCAATATTCCGATAATCGACAAATGGACATCAAATTCGTATTCAGCACCCCAAATAACCCCCACATAGAAACTTTGATACAAATCTGAGACTTTGACCAAACTACCGAATACCCACCGTAATCTACCGTAAGCTGCCAAAATTCGATAAACCGACATCAGATTCGTGTTCAGCACTCCAAATAACCCTAGAGAAATAACTTGAGCATATTCTACAGAAGCACTCCGGAAATCGTCGAAAGTCGCGATTTGCCATCACAATCTCCCCCGATGGGAATCTGTGAACGAATACAGTCGAAAACTTCGAAAAACGATAAATGAACCTCAGATCCGTGATCAGCACCCCAAATAACCTCCCAAAGCGAATTTTTAGTCAAATCTGGAATATTTTCCCAAAACGCCTCTAGAGCCTTCTAATTGGTATAAATAAACGCCCAACCGAAAATCCATACAAGTCCTAAACGCTGTTAGTCTGCGCAAAGTTTGGAAAATGTTCCTTCAACCTAACTGCTTAGTGGGGTAGTTTTGGACGCTGAACACGATTATGAGGTCCGTTTCCGGATTTTCCTTAAGATAATGCGCTTTTTGGAGGGTACCATAAGTACGAAAATCAGAGAAAAAATGCCTATAACTTTTTTCAGAGTGGGTCTAGGCAGCTGCGATGGGCATATTTGAACTTTTCGTCCGAAAATGGTTCTAGAAAAGTACATTTCATTTGGAATGGTCACTATGACTTATTGTGGTTCCCTTGTAAGTAAAATGTTTGTCACGCCTGGAAACATGAGGAGTTATAGAGAAATCTACAGATTTACATCCTCATGATGCTTGGTCTGATTTCGTATTTTGTTTTGTATTTGGATATAGTTGGGATGCGAGGTTCAACAGTGTACATATTGCTGGCGGACTACTCGGGTTCATATGAGTGAACTTTTGAGGAAAAACTTTCTGTTTGGCCATAAACCACACACGCGGCGATTTGTCAATTATTGTTAATAATTTCAAGAATTTTCAATAAACAAACAGATTTCGATTTTTAAATCAAAAATCTTCGATGATTAAAACCGGTCTGGGTTCGGCCCACACAGCTAGGATTTGGGTGAGGCCACAGTGAAGTTGAAAGTTGGAAGGGTTTTCACTGTCTGCTAGACCCTTAGGCCATCGTCTTAGTCCACCGATCGGTTGTAGCCAGCCCGGTCGATAAGCACGTACATAGTGCAAGTCGCGTATAAAGTATTCACCCGCTGTGACCGGATTGGGTGCGCCTGAGCCGTCCATGGCCGTCTCGGTCGATACGTATGCAATACTATCGTTCTCGGAGCCAAGTCCGGTTCGCAATTGCGGACTACGGCTGTTGCATCATGCGACACGTGATAATCGTACTGGGAGAAAGGTGAATCTTAGCGGGACCTAGTGGTCTCAGCAAGATTATCTCGTGTCGCATGATACAACAGCCGTAGTCCGCAATTGCGGACCGGAATTTGGCCTCGAGAACGACAGTACATTGTTCAGCGAGGTGGAAAATCAACCTGCTGTGGCCGGTCTGAGCCCTCTTAGGCCGCTCTAGTCCAGCTGTGGCCATGCCGGTCGGCATGTAAGAATGTATTGCGTTCTGAGGTGCCACCCGCAGTGTTCTGAGAGAAATCGCCGCTGCGGCTCCGCGATAGTGCCGCTTCGGAGCCTACAGGCACGGAAGCAGCACTATCGCGGAGCTGTGGCGGAACTACCGCGGAGCCGTAGCGATGATGCTGCAGTGCCGCTTCGGCTCCGCGATAGTGCCGCAGCGGCTCCGGAAGATGATCTGATATGAAGTTGTTTAAATATGATAGTACAACTAAGGGGGCATAAGAACAAAAATACGCTTCTGCGCTCATTACGTCATCTGTGTAGTAGGAACAGAAATTAACGCTGCTTTTGCTCTCAAGGAAATACGGAATGTACCTTAAACTTGGGTTATTGAGCCGGCGACAACTTCGTTTCACCGCTCATGATAGTACATCGTACTCCACGCGGGTTCACTGCTGCATCCTCGCGGAGCCGGCGCGGTTCTAACGCGGAACCGATGCGGTACTGTCGCGGCGATGTCGAGGCTCAAGACACGGCAGCAAAATTGTCTGTTCACGGAGCCGGTTCGGTACTATCGTGGAACTATCGCGGCACAGTCGAGGGTCGCGGTACTTTCCCGGCACTGACGTGGCAAATTTTCTCAGAGTGCGCTCTAATATGCCGTGGTGCGATGGGAGGAGGCGTTTGCATTTGTTGTCGATTGACATACAGCCGGTCACTAGGGGAGGCGCAGGCCGGCTCAGTTCGGCTTTCGGCCGACTGTGACGGGAGACTTACTGTCTATGATGGTTTTCTTCACTTTCATAACATTTTCGCCGAATAGTCCATTTGGTAATAACTAGCCACTTGTTTGCAAGAACTTCCTCTAATTATGGACCTTGGATTATGTGCCATGTTTTTTTTTGATGTACAACATAGTGCTCGATTAGCACCGAATTGCTTGAGCTTTGCTTCAGTTATTTTGCTATTCTGCGCTGGCTGTTTTTATGAAAGCAGATGGCGTCATTCCTTATCCGTTCACTTTTTTTCGTTTATAAAATGACATTTATGTGGCTGTTGCTAGCAGGTGTTTGAGGCTCGTTGTTGGTGAGGGAATTAGCTGTGAATCCTGCACTTAGAATGAACCATATTATAAAGGGGTTGATTTGCTCTCAGTGTTGGCTTTTACGGCGTTGAAAGTCTAGAATGAGGATGTGTTTTGTGATAATTTATGCTAATGGTAGCTCTGAGCACTACCACAGTTTTTGGTCTGTGCACGTTGGTGCCTCATGTTTCGCTCACTTCTTCCTCCACTTAGCGCTAGATGTGGCGCGCGTCATCGCGATTCTTAATACCACCTCAGGGTACCACTGTCTCATGGAGCCTATCGCGATCCTGATTATCCGTCCCAGCCTACTGCGCGGCGAAAACTGCCGCGCGTGCGGCGAAACGTTCCGAACGCGGCGGTTAACTCGTCGCGCGCGCCATTCTTCATTCGGTCGCGCTCATGAACAACTAAGTATTCAACTGAGCCGGTCTCTTCGTTTACGAGGTAACGAATAGAGAAGAAATACTGCCATGGAACACAATCCGCCGTATGTAATTAACAAATAGATGGCACAATACACATAATTGCCACTTGAAAAGACGAAAATGAGGAAATTTCAAATATTTGGAGCACACACTAGTTAACCGATGACCAGGAGATGATGTCCAGAATTTCAAAACAATACCTCCTACAAGTAACATTCGGAATGTTCTGCTCCTTTATGCTTTAGAGGAACTCAGAGTATTTCACATTTCGAATTCTAGTGGTCGCAATATCATTTTCGACCGAACATGTAATGGGTTATTTGGCATGCAAAAAATCCGTTTTTAGTTTTCAAAAAAAGATTAGTGGGCGATAGTTCCTGTTTGACCCCAAATCGATTGCTGGAAATGCTTGGGTTGAAAGCCTTCACACTCTAACCATAATTCAAGGCTCCTCGAGTCAGATGTGGGGAGCTGCTGTCGCGCCCCAGTGAGATGTGTCGACACGCGACGCAGGCGCAGCGCGCAGTAGGCTGGGACAAATAATGGGCATCGCCTATCGCGGCGTAGGATTGGTTTAGACCTCCGCCTCCGAGCGGCGCCGCGAAATGCGGACTTGCATTTGCCGCGCCGCTTGACGGCGAAAGTATAAACGCTCAACAAGCGTAACGTTTTGCGATCGAAGCGACATCGCGCCACCGGCATCATATTGAGGGGTGATAGGCGACGACGCTATTGCAGGCGTAGAGCAAGCTGCTAAAGCGCAATATAGCGTCGGCCTGGGAGTTTCTCTGAACTAATGTCCAATCAGATATTTTTGACCGATTTGATGCTCATATCTTCGAATAACTAGGTTTTTCTTGAAATGCCCCCCGATGCGTTACGGTAGACTTAATGTAATGTGATGGAGAACTCTGAAATGAAAAATGAGGACTGGTTTCATCAATTGCTGTAGGAGTTCATGGTGAATTAGAGCGTTCAGAAACCCACACATTTTTTCTTTTTTTTCCCTTAGTCATTAACAAGGTGGTGATTTATTGCAATGAGTTTCGAAGAAGATTTTGAGGAAGGAAAAAACTGTTCCTAGTGCTTGCGCATTATAGCGAGGTTCAGTCTGAACTCTGCCGCTTTCGATTCTTCTAATATTTTAGTTTTGATTACCTATTCAAACTTAAAAAATTTGAAAGCCAGCTTCTGAAATTACAGTGAATATTTGAATTTCGAAAAATACTTTTATTCATGCGATATTCTCAGCTTGAGAATGTGCCATTCGGGTCTAAAGTCTGTCCGAATGGGACTCCGCCTACGGGGTCGGCGTGCGTGTCGAAGGGCCGTTGCGAAGGACGAAGGAATTTCTGGACGAGCTTTCTAGGAGCTGAGAAAATTTGATTGAGAATATGGCTATCCATCTATTTTTTTATTATTAATTAATTTTTTTAGAAATATTTTCTTATATTATATTAATTTATTATTTATTTATTTATATTTATATATTTATTTTTTGCATTATATTATATTCAATATTCCTAAGACTAGTCTTCTTTTTTTATTAACTGATAAAAAATATTTATGATTGTTCGGCCTACATTATTGAAATCTCCCCGTTTTCGAAGAATTTTTTTTTGTTCGTTTTGAAATGGGCTTTGATATTTCAACTGCGCTTTAGCAAGCTTTTCTTTTCTTTATTCTCACAGTAATGTTTCAAAGCCTCTAATAAAAGCTAGTTTCGTGGAGGGTGGGCTTTTCTGGAAGTAGAAAAAGTTGGAAAACTAGTAGAAGTTTCAATTCTCTTAAAGTAACTCTATAACTGAAAAGTTCAGACACGGAGGCTTCTAAACGTATGGTGGACGATCCACAATGAAAATCAGAAAAAAGGTCCTTCTAAAAAAAGGATGAAAATGTCACCAATTGAAGCCAGGCTGGTGATCACCAATTAATTGTGGCTCACTTTTCGACCACAAAAGTTTTTGTATTCTCATCTCAGAAAAATGAAAACAAGTTAGTTGTAGCATAAAAGCTCGAAAGCAGGTCACTTGTAATATATCTGAGCCGATGTAAGTTGCTTGCGACTCATCTCAGGTCATTTAAGTTACATGTAACATATCGGAGGGATACTGCGGACGGTGCGCCTCTTAAATGTTACATGTATCTCAAATGACCTGAGATAAGTAACTAGTAACTAGTAGCTTACATTGGCTCAGATATGTTACAAGTAACTTGTTCTCGACTTCTGAGAGGACCTTTTGTGCACTGCGCCTCCGATATCGAACTTGGAGCATAAGCGCCCCTGAAGGTTTTCTATCGATCTGTACCCATATTACCAACTTTTCTTAAAAATCCACAAAATCGATTGATAATCGATTTTTTTGAAAATCAATGAGAACTGCAAAATTTGATGAAGTATATTCTTCCGCACTTGGCCACGAAGTTAGTCGCCTACATGTATGTCTTCAGGGATTGCAAAAAATATCGAAAATGTGGGTGCGCTGAAATTGACAGAGCCCACGGATGGAACAGGGTTAGGCGCACACTGTGAAGAACACAGAGGGGGGTCGCAGCTCTGGGCACCGGTAACGGAGGGGCCGCAGCTCCGCCAGATGCCATGGAAAAACAGTTGGTATTCAGCGGCCCAGAAAATTGTAAAAATAAAAATAATATCTGGAGGGCATACCGCTCGACATATAAAAATTCTAATTTGCTATGTAAATCATTACAAATTGTGATGCTTTTTCTGATTGATGTGAAGGTCACTTTCATGGGGTCGCACAAATTTCTCTTGATAGATTGGGGGGGGGTGGCACAAGGGCTCAACCCGGACTCTGAGAGAAATTGCCGCTGCGGCTCCGCGATAGTGCCGCTTCGGAGCCTACAGGCACTGAAGCGGCACTATTGCGGAGCCGCGCCGGCACTACCGCGGAGCCGTAGCGGTGATGCGGAAGTGCCGCTTCGGCTCCGCGATAGTGCCGCAGCGGCTCCGGAAGAGTGTCTGGAATGAAGTTATATAAGAATGATAATACAACTAGGGGGACCCAAGAACAAAAACACTCACCTGCGGTAGTCACGTCATCTGTCTGATAGCGACAGAGGTTGCCGCCGCTTTTGCGCCCAAGGGAAATACGGAATTTGCCTCAAATTCGGGTAATTGAACCGGCGAGAATTTTGTTTCACCACCCAGGATAGTGCATCGTACTCCACGTGGGTTCACTGCTGCATCCTCGCGGAGCCGGCGCGGTTCTAACGCGGAGCCGGCGCGGTTCCAACGCAGAGCCGCTGCGGTACTATCCCGGCTATGTCGGGGCTCAAGACACTGCAACAAAATCGTCGGGTCACAGAGCCGCTGCGGTACTATCGCGGTACAGTCGAGGGTCGCGGTGATTTCCTGGCACTGACTCGGCAAATTTTCTCAGAGGAGGGGGCACGATTTCATGATCTCCAAAGAAGGGGACCGCACCCTACACGGATGGATCATAGCGCCATGCCTTGCCCTGGTATGGAATTCAGCAACTTGCCCTCACTTTCTTTCGGTAGAGGGTCCCAAGGCTTCAGCTATTATACCTTCTCAAGCAGACACGTTATGCTTTAAAATGGCCCCCCATAGAGCAGAAATTGAAAATAAAAGACCACACTCTGAGAGTTTTGGCCGCGAAATAGCCGGGAAATAGCCCACCAGGCTCCGCAGCGGCTCCTGGTGGGCTATTTCCCGGCTATTTCTCGGATTTTCACGGAACAGACAAGAAGTAGCCGAGAAATAGCCGAGATATAACTGAGAAATACTCAGAAGTAAACAAAATTAACCATGACGCAACCGTCGCCGGCTCGCCGAGCCACCATCTGGGGCCGCCAGCGCTTGGGCGTGGCCTCCAGAGGCTGAACTAGGTCCAAGTACCTCAAGCTTGGGTAATGGAACCAACGGAGGTGCTGACATCTGAATCATGCCTTTGGAATGCTCCGTAGATCTACCGGGAGAGCATTATTTCACGGCTATTTCGCGGCGAGCATTCTTTGGCGGCTATTTTGCGGCTATTACGCGGCAAGTAGGCATTTCGCGGCTATTTCTCGGCCAAAACTATCAGAGCAGAGGGCGACTAGGCACGCGCATATGTCGACGGGATTGAGATTTTAAGCCTTGTCAGCATATTTAAAAATCATTCTTTATATTTGCTCTTGGAAAAGAAGCATATTTCTCTGTGTTAGTGTTCACCTGTTCCTTTCTGCCGAGTTTTTTCACTAGAAAAACACGAATATGTATTGTGATGGCAAGTGTGTGTGTCTCTTCAGTAGACCGCGCAGAGCGCCGACCGATCGCTTCTATTGACACGACTCTTACTTTGCATCCTCTTCGTACTCTTTTCTTACTGTTGGCAGAGGTGTTCGGTCGCGGGTGGTGCTGCCGGCCGGCCGCGTCCGTCCATGCGAAAGCTGCTAGGTGATGTTTAGCGGCTATCCATTTCGTCCTTGAGCAGTTGTGCCCGTCATTCTGCATCGACGTTTTATTGTGTCCGTCTGTCTTCAGTAGATTGCTGGCACGAAAATCTTGACGATTTCTGCAGTATGACCTACCGTATGGCTGGCGTAGGTAGAAATCCCGTTCTCATATCAGTTGTCATTATTGGTTGTTGTTTTCAGCTGCGGTTTTGCTAAGATTGGACGACTTTGTACCTTGAACTTCGTGTTTTTATCGCTCTACATTCAAACTGCTAGGCTTTGTTTTAAGAAACTACTGATTTCAAAGGCAGAATACGCTTTCGCAAAAGTGAACGAGGTGGCGATGCTTTTAGACTCAGACGGCCTTAACTAGAATGTATTAGCCGTTGAAAGCTTCAGAGACAAATCAAAATGACCCTATTTGAGCCATTTTGAGCCACCAAAGCGTTGGGACTCCACCCATTCTCGCTAAACGACGGCCCCTCGCCAGAAAACACCCCAAGCTAAAAATCACTTGCTAGAAGGCCTAGTTCATACTAGGCGCGACAGCGACAGTGCAGTTAAACCATATCAATTTTCTGTTTATATCCATCCCAAACACGATGTCGTGTCGCCCGTCGCGGGAAGTGGCCTAAGACATCCATATATTGAGTGTTTCAAGTTTTTCATAGTTTTTTTTTCATCGCTGATACGAGCTGGATCCAAGCGTTCTGTTTCAAGTGCGAATCCAGTTGAGCCCTATTTATACGTTTTGTCGCCACGATCGAATCACGCTTATCAGAAATGCACGACGCTGTGAAGATACGTCGATCACCAATGACGCTAGAGCGCTATTCATGCATCTTGACGCCAGCGCGTTACGCGCTGGGCTGGCGTTAGAGTATAAGTACTTCCTACGCGCGCCACGCGCTTGCGGAAACTAGCGGTGACGCTTTAGCGAAGCGGAATGAAGTGGGCTTAGCTTTCCCAAGCAAGCAAATTCTATACACGCGTTCACCACCGTGGTAGCAGAGGACAGTGCTGGAATTAATCGACATGAAATGAAGTTTATTTGCTGATGGATTAATAATGAAAATAGTGGAAAAGTCATTAGGCGGAGTTCATAGTTCCTCCTATATTAGGGGTCGTTTATACTCCCGGCGCCGAGCGGCGCGGCACAGTGCATTTCTGTACTATTGATCACGCGTCGCGGCACGATCGATATTGTAGGATTGCACTTCGCCGCGTCGCTTGGCTGTAGAAGTATAAACGACGCCTTAGGGGTCGTTTATACTTCCGCCGCCGAGCGGCGCGGCACAGTGCATTCCTGTAATATTGATCACGCGGTGCAGCACGATCGATGCTGCAGGATTGCACTTCACCGCGCCGCTCGGCGGTGGAAGTATAAACGACGCCTTATAGCATGGCATTTCGCCGCGCCACTCGGCGGCGGAAGTGTAAACGACGCCTTGCCGCGGTTTGGCTTCAGGTCATTTATACACCAGCGCCACGCCCGCGCGTGACGCAGTGCGACTATATGCATGGCACTACAGCGACGCGTTAGAGCGTGACGTGTCTGTTTCAAATGGTAAAAGCGGCTAACGGCGGCTACTAGAAATAGAACCAAAGCCTAAAAGTTCTCATCGCGACCGCGCTGTAAGCTATCATGAAGCCTCGTAACTAGATTTCAAGTTAGGACATATCTGAGTGTAGTTTTGTGTCACACGAAGATTCCAAGTAAGACCGTGCTGAAGCGGACCAAGTAGATAATCGTATTCATATGCACCACGTAGTTTCCTCAAATCTCACAAGTTTGACCTTTTTACTGCATCTTTTGTTTTAATCATCATTGCGCGGTGTCTGTAACAGCCATGCCGCTAACGGAATGTCAGTTCATCAAAATAAGCAAGAAAAAATACGGAGAGTGAGTTCCGCTTCTCGCCGATGAAGAAGAAACGAAGCTCTCCCATGAATAAATTTTGATTTTCTAACGCCGTCGTCGTCACATAATGAGTGGACGGACGTCATGCTTACTTTTTTCGGGCGTAGCGTGAGATTCCGTTTTTTGGAGTTTCAAAGGAGGCGAATCTCGTCTACTCCATATACCTTCTCGCTAATTTGGGGGAATTGATGTTGCGCAAGTGGCAGGACCAGTACAGACAGCATACGGATTTCTGTACCAAAGATTATCCCGGAAGTAGTTTGGACGTATCCTGTTTTTATGTGGTTTCTTGACATCTCGTCCCCGCGGCGAGTTCCCACCGTACTCAAAGCTTTTTTTCTAATGCTCAAGTGATTTAAATCAGGTTTCTATTACACGAAGATTAACCCTAGGTTATCATTCCATGGGCAATATTTAGCTTATGGATTCAGAAAAACAGTTTTGGGTACGATATGCCATAGAATCCTTTCCTGTATAATTGAGCAGAATCTCTACTCAGTCCACGAGAAGCTCATTTTGTTCAAGGTAGCTCGTTTGGCTGACAAGGGAAGTGTTTAGAGTGGTAAACGCATATGCCAGAACGACTAGTATCGTTAGTATGTATCTCTTGTGGATCAATAGTAAAACTGCGCAGTATCCCGCCCCGAGCTGCAGGACCCAAGGAGTTACAAGCTGTAAAAGGTAGTTTTTTTGTGCTTTTTGTACCTTCCGAAAGCGCTTTAGTCTTAGGAAAAATCGGAAACGGACCTCATAAATGTGTTCAGCGCCAAAAACTACCCCCCTGAGCGAAGTTCTGGTGAAGGCGAATTTTCCAAACTTTGTACAGACTGATAGCGTTTTGGTCTTGTACGGATTTTCGGTTGGGCGTTTATTTATACCGATTACAGGGCTCTGGAAGCGTTTTAGAAAAATGTTTCAAATTTGACTCAAAGTCCTTGCAGGGGGTCATTTGGGGCGCTGATTACAAATCTGGGGTTTACTTGCCGATTTCTCGAAGTGTTCGACTTTCGTTCAAAGCTTCCCATCGGGCGAAAATTCGTTGACAAATCGCGACTTTTGACGATTTCCGGAACGTTACGGTAGAAGTGGCTCAAAATGTTTCTTTATGGGTTATTTAGTGTGCTAAACTCGAATCTGGAGTCCTTTTATCGATTTTTGGCAGATTACGGTAGATTTCGGTGGGTATACGGTAGTTCGGTCAAAGTCTCAGATTTGGCTCAAAATTTGTATTCGGGGGTTATTTGGTTATTCGACGATTTTGACGTCCGTTCGTCGGTTTTCGAAATACTTAGGTAGCTTTTGCTCCCTGCTGAATGGCATGATATCTACCGTAACCTACAAAAAAACTTTTCAGAATTTCGACAAACGGACTCCGGATTCGTGTTCACCACCCTAGAATACCCTTACATAAATTTTTTTCGAACACAAAAAAAAAATGTCAGATGGGTACCCTTGTTTTTTCGCGAAGCTTGAAAAATGCTCATAACTTCCGGGGCGGGATACTGCGCATTTTTACTTTCGAGCCACAAGAGATATTAACGATACTAGTCGTTTTCGCAGATGCGTTTACCACTCTAAACGCTTTCCTTGTGAGATAGAAGCAAGCATAGGAATACAGAAGAACTATTCTCTCTTCTGTTTTTTTTTTTGTTACAAAAACCCTTTTCTTTCTACTATTTCAGGCAGACTATTGGGGCACTCGCTTGACATACAGGCCATAGTCTATTAATGTCTCACCGTCGACTGCGTACCACGAGCTGCGCGACCGCACGTGCGTCGGAAGCAGACGGGTTTTGGCCGCCGCGCGACGAGTTTTGGCTGCCGCGCGACGTTTCGTCCGCCGCGCGGCGGCCGAAACTCGTCGCGCGGCGGCCAAAACTCGTCTGCTTCCGACGCACGTGCGGTCGCGCAGCGCGTGGTACGCAGTCGACGGTGAGACATTGGCCGTTTTATGGCCTGTACAGTTTTTTTTCTGAGTTCTTGTCAAATTTTCCATCATAATAGTCTTAAAGATGAAGAAGGAAGGATGTGCTTATGATTCATATAGCTTCTTTTCAGAGGTGTAGTGTTGTGGCTTTATGGACGAGCACCATCACACGGCGACCAGCGGCGGCTCGACCTCGACGGCTGCTATGAACAATGCGACCAATGGTGGTGGCGGCGGCGGCAGCCCGACGGGTGACTCGGGAAAGCACGACGAGGCCCGACTCAATGCCGATTCCGATGACGGCTCACAAGCGCAAGATCCTGGGTTTGTTCTATTCGTATTTTTCCTCCTCGTGGTGATGCTTAAAGATGTTGAGGGCGAACTCAGAGGTCTATGCTCCGTCGCAGCGGTGGACACTAGTTTCCTTTTTGTGCTCAGTGTGGGATATCTGACGGCGCCGGTGTTGAGCACATATCACCGTCCTCAAACATGTCGCAAAACCGATTCTGAAAAGACACGACGGCCTCAGGCGATTCTCGGCCCCGAGCCGCCTGACAGTTCGTCTCGCACTCCCAATCTGCGTGTCGGCTTCTGTTGTTGTCCGGGCCACTGCTGTTGCTGTCCCAGCTCCTCCAGTTCGCTCTGACAGCAATAACAGTTCGGCTCGTTCTTTCATTCTTAGGGTCACTGTTGTTGCTGTTTGGACGATCTGGAGGAGCCTGGACAGCAACAGAAGCCGAACTGCAGGTTGGGAGAATGAACCGAAATGTCGGGCGTCTCGAGCCGAAAATCGCCTGAGGCCGTCAGCTGTCTTGGGGCGTGACCTGATCTTCAATATGGCTTCGTTACTCAGGCGATTATCGGCCCCGAGCCGTCTGACAGTTCGGCTAGTGTTCCCAATCTGCGAGTCGGCTCCTGTTGCTGTCCGGGCCACTGCTGTTGCTGTCCGGGCTATTCCGGTTGGCCCGAACAGCAACAGCAGTGGCCCAGAGATTGGGAGAACGAGCCGAACTGTCAGGCGGCTCCGATCCTTGTTCGGTGCGGCTTGGGGCCGAGAATCGCCTGATTAGATTAAAGAAGATTTTTTTTGAAAAAAAAGTTGTTTCCTAGCAGTGTGTACCCCATCCAGGATGTTTCACCTGGTCTCGTGGCGCAACCTAGACCCCCTCCATTCTTCTGCAGACCTGTGGAGCTCCACATCCCGCTCCGAGATCTGACGACGGAAGTTGCAGTAGCTCAACACCTTATGTCGAAAAATCTTCTCGAACTTTGGAGTTCTGTAGACAGAGCGGCCGGCGGTCCCTTCCGGTTTCGGGCCTGCAGATTTCGAATTTTTTTCCGTTTAAAACTGGCCCATGGGGTTCGTTTGAGGCGCTGAACGCGAATATGAGCTCGTTTTTAGTCTTTGGAACTATAAAATTAGGCAACGGTAGGTATAACTCAGGCGATTCCTGGCCCGGAGCCACCTGAAAGTTTGGCTCGTGTTCCCAATCTGCGGGTCGGCTTCTGTTGCTGTCAGGGCCACTGCTGTTGTTCAACGGGCCACTGGTGTTGCTGTCCGGGCTGCACCGGTTGGCACGAACAGCAACAGCAGTGGCCCGGAGATTGGGAGAACGAGCCGAACTGTCAGGCGGATCCGAATCCTGTTCGGTGCGGCTCGGGGCCGTGAATTGCCTGAGAATGTCGCTTAACTGCCGCAACTTGCTAAGAAATGACTAGAGCTCATTCAGAGAAACGCATTTCCGCTATTTCGAAGCCAAGCTGACTCGGGTCCATCGCGTGCGTGTGCGCGCGTATGCTGCGTGCGTCTCCTTCTCCTCCTCACTCTATACTGTTGTCTCTGCCTACGCGCTGCACACGCACGCGAGGGAACGCAATGAATTCCGTTGTCAGTACGAACTAAAGTGTGGAGGGCTGCATCGAATTTCACGCCGACAATTGTCTCACAAAAGAGCTACTATAAGTCATACTAGCCACTCCAAATAAAATGTATTTTTCTAGAACCATTTTTGAACATAAAGTCCAAATATGCCCATCGCAGCTGCCTAGACTCACCCTGAAAAAAGTTATTAGGGTTTTCAAAGCTTCGAGGCAGGGTAAGGGTCCCCATGGAATTTTTTAGGATGTTTTTAAAAAATTTCCCGGATCTTGCTAAAAACATGTATGTAGGGATACTCTGGGGTGCTGAACACGAATCTGGGGTTTGATTGCCCAAATTTCAAGGTTTACTGTAGGTCACGGTAGGTAACATGCCATTTAGGCTGCAAAACCTACCTTAATAATTCGAAAATCGACAAATGGACATCGAATTGGTATTTAGCACCCCAAATAACCTCCACATAGAAACTTTGAGACAAATTTGAGACTTTGACGAAACTACCGTATACCCACCGTGCTCTACCGTAAGCTGTAAAAAATCGATAAACTGATATCAGATTTGTGTTGAACACTCCAAATAACTCCCAGAAGAACTATTTGAGACACATCTGTCGCCCTGGAAATCGTCAGAAGTCGATTTTGCTTTTAAATTTTTCTGCCGATGGGAAGCTTTGAACAAATTTAGTCGAACACTTCGGAAAAACGACAAATACACCTCAGATTCGTGAACAGCACCCCAAATAACCCCTTAGGGTGAATTTTAAGTCAATCTGGAATATTTTACCTGAACGATTCCTGCACCCCGTAAACGCTGAATCGAAAATCCGTACAAGTCCAAAACGCTCTCAGTATGCACAAAGTTCGAAAAATGTTCTTTCATCCAAATTTAGCCTGGGGGAGTTATTTTGAGCGCTGAACACGATAATGAGGTCCGCTTCCGGTTTTTCGTCAAACTAATGCGCTTTTGGGAGCGTACAATAGGTATGAAGATCCGAGAAAAAAAAGCCTTTAACTTTTTCCAGAGTGACTCTAAGCAGTTGCAGAAAGGGCATATACGATTTCTACGTCGAAAAATGATTCTAGAAAAGTACATTTCGATTGGAATGGCCGATTTGGCTAATAGTAGTTTCCCTGACAGTCATTTATATGATTAGAAGGCATAGAATGGGACCTTGTCTAAATGTCTTTTGTAAGCTAATCTCAGAAAAATCAAAACAAGTTTTTTGTAATATAAATGTAACTTACTTGAATGTCTCAAGTAAGGTACATTTATATTATATAAAATATACATTTATGTGACATGTAACTTGAATTTATATTGCATGTAAGTTAAACTTATGTTACATGTAACTTGCTTTTATATTTTCACTATGGGTGGCCATTACGTGACGCAGACGACACGCGACGCAGAGGGCGCGTCCCGTGCCACACATTACGCAAACAAAACTGCTGTGCGGGGCCTTCCCTGCTGGTGTCGGGCAAGTACCTCAAACTTAGGTAATTGAGCCAGCAGCAACGTCAGTCGTAAGTCTGACCCCGCGAGTGCGTCGTACATCCCTCTTGGAAATATCTTCTCTGCCGATTTAAGTTACTTGCGACTTATATTGTGCCATCTGAGTTACATGTAAGATATCGAAGGCGCACTGCACGCAGTATTCTCTCAGAAATCGAAAACAAGTTACTTGTAACTTATTTGAGCCGATGTAAGTTACTTGCGACTTATCTCAGGCCATTTAGGATTCATGTAGCATATCGGAGGCACACCGCGCGCAATATACCACCGATATGTTACGCGTAACTTGAATGACCTGAGATAAGTCGCGAGTAACTTACATTGGCTCAGATATGTTACAAGTAACTTGTTTGCGGCCTTTAATGTTACAAGTAACTTGTTTTCATTTTTCTGAGATTTCGTATTGCGGTGATAATGGTGTCGAGTTTTGAACATTTTTCCGACTTTCGTATGATTTTTCCTTCATTTCATGATAACTTTTTAGAAGTAAAAAACTAAAAAAAAGCACTGTTTTTGAATGACTTGACTTTCAAATTCCTCTGATTGTTCCCTGGGGCTCTGACATCTTCACTGAGCCGAGTGCGCCTACAGATAGACAAAAACCTGTACGATATTTACTGTGATTATCTGGGCCAAATTCCGGCAATTGCGTCTCGACACGCTTTGCAGCCACACGCGCTTGAGTCAGTCGGGTTTCCGTCGCCAAAGTCGACTTGATGTGCCTTTTTTATACAATTTTCTCTAATTTTTCTTAGTTTCCAGTTTCCAAAACCCACCTAGAGTCAGCAGATCGGCGGCTGCGGCGCTGGAAGCTCTTCCTCCTCGGGAGCGTGCGGCCGCAAAGCGAGCCTAGACGCAATTGCGGACCGGAATTAGACCCATATAAGCACATTAGTCAGCACCACCTTTCAGCATCACCCATGCCAACCGTGAGCGATTCGTAGTCTCCGAGCTGTTTAATAGATTTCTTCGTTCAGGAAGATGTTCATCGGCGGTTTGAGCTGGCAAACAACGGCTGGTGAGTGAAGATAATCTGTCGTCCGTGTGTGTGCGTGTGTCAGTGTGTCTGTGAGGCGCGACGAACGGCTGCGGCCGGCCGGCCGGGGGCTGTTGTTGTTTTGGGGACGAGGAAGAGCAGAGCGGCGGGCTTGTTTTTCGGCCGGCGACCATGCGATGATAGATACCGAGTGATATGCATGTGGGGCCGCGTTCGTTGCGTCCACAGAGCGCTGAGGAGGAAGCGGCAGTCTGTCAAAATAACACCGGGTATTACCAGGATGGGGGAGGGAGCAGGGTCAGGCGGGTGTTGTCCAGCTGGACAGCAGGGGGACGTAAAAATTTTCGAAATTTAGGTTTTTTTTTGGGGGGGGGACGTAAAAATTGGGGGCCAAAACTTGAAAAAATCGGGGATGTTTTCAGTTGCGTTCTCATTCTATGAAGAAAACAGGTCGTGGAACGAGGGGTTTGGAGCAGGCTCAGGCGTACGGTGTGACGATCACAGAGGGGGGCCGCAGCCTTGGGCGCCGGGTAGAGTGGGAGGGGCCGCAGGCCCCCGGTCCGTCATCATGCAAAACAATTCCCTCCTACAGTATCGAGCAGATTTTGTAGTTTGTTTTGAAGAGTATCATTAAAAAAAGTGTGACTTGACCTATAATGTCTGTTTTCGTTGAAAGATCGTTTAAAAGCATTGTTCAAAAGAGGCTTCACGCAAAATGGTTCACACAAAGGGTTAAAGTCACAACCTTGATGGAGGGGCCGCATCGATTTCAAAGTTGTAGGGGGGGGGGTCCGAACCTCTCACGAACCGGTCACACCGCTACGCCTTACCCTGGTTTGGAGGTGGTTGTCTCACATATTGTCATAGAGGACATTAGTGCAGCACCGCTACAGTACATGTGAGGAAAGAATCTTTACATAACGATGGAATAGACATATTTTATGCAGTATTCAAATTTTTAGCACATAAAACAAATTTTTAGACGAGCTACATTCAATAATCGGGCCTATTACCGCTTAAATTCTTCACTCCGAAATTTGTACAACGTGCGTCCCCCCATAAAATTTCAGATTTTCAAAATTCTGAAAAAAGAAAAAAAGACTTAGATTCTTCATGAAATTCCCCTAAACTGGTACCTACCCCCCCCCCCCTTCAGACCGGCTTAAGGGGGCAAGGTCCGGTCAGATTTTGACACCACCGAAATTCGGGTTAGATAGATTGGGCTGGTCAAGCTGGACACCGTCCAAAATTTTCACAAACTCTAACTCCGTATTTCTGGAGAAAACAGCCTGAAAGTCAGGGATTACGGTATTCACAGCATGATAATCATGGCTGGAATGACCGATAATTACACAGCACTTTTGAAGAATGCGTGGACAACGGCTAAAATATGGACGATGGCCACACGTTTCTGACTTTTCTGGATCATCGGCTCACGAAAGTGGCATTAATAACTTGAAGAAGACAGGTTTTAACGCAGTTTTCGCATGTTCCTTCGGATTACCTGTACCATGAGCACAGATTCAAAAAAAAAATTCAAAAATCTCAGAATCGAAATTCTGCCCGGACCCTGCCTTTAAAGTCACGAAGAAAATCGCTTAATGCACGTTTCACTGTTGTTCCAAACTGTTGTCCAAAACCGTGCCTTCGGCCGAAATTGGAATAAGCTGATTTTGTTTTCAAAAAAAACAATCTTGAGATCCTAAAAGTGAAATTTTTGTCCTTGGCATATCGTCTACTCTCAGACAGTAGGTGCGGGCGGATCGCAGGGTTTTGGCGGGCGGATTGACATCCTCCCGCCATCCGCCCGTCAGTAGCCAGCGATCCGCCCGTGGAGACAGCGAGAGGCAGCGATCCGCCAGTCGAGGCCACGATGGGCAGCGATCCGCCCGCAACTTGCTGGCGTACCGCGCGCAGAGGCCTTGATTGCCCGCTGCCAGTCTGCACCTATTGTCTGAGCTAGCTACCACGATGTCACTTGGAAGCTCCTCAGTTTAGAGCATTCCGGAGCAAGGGGTTTAATTTACCACAGCGGGAGCCGCCGAAAAATATCGCGCTCCAATACCAAACCGCGTCTGGCGCAGTGCAGTGCCCGCAAAACCACCGCCGGTGACATCCCCTCTCCCACCCGCGCTCGCACCCCTTCTTTTTGAACAATACTAGTTGGGAATCGAACTTTTTTGAACCTGTGAAGGTTCACGCACCCACACAAGGTTTATACCCACCCAAAAGTCTCGATGCGAACCCAGTTGGAGGTTTTTTATCCGTCAAAATGTAGACTTCTGCCGGTATCTGCTATTTGATAGTGGTATCAGTCATCAGGGCAAGGCATGACGCTGTGATAGGATCATGAAAGGTGCGGCCCCCTCCCTCCGGCTTGGGAATTTGCGCATGTGGATCGTTAGTGTGATCCTCAAATCGATGAAGAATTCATTGAAATTCAATAATTTTGTTGATGAAGTACTTTTATTTCAGCATTTAAAGATAATTTCGAATGTTTTTTTCCGAATTATCTCTGTATGGTGGTTAGTGGGCTGCGGCCTCCCTTTTTTCCCGGTGGCCAAAGCTGCGGCCCCCTCCGTTCCCTTACAAGAGAAGTATACAAAGCGTAGGTCGCATCTGCCAAAACGACTAGTATGGTTAGTATCTCTTCTGGCTCAATAGTAAAAATGGGCAGTATCCCGCCCCGAGCCGCAGGTTCAAAAAAGTTATGAGCATTTTTAAGCCTTGCAAAAAGGCAAGGGCAATACCCATCGGGCATTTTTTTTTGGTTAAAAAAAATCTCTCGGATTTAGCTCAAAAGTTGTTTGTAGAGGTAGTTTAGGGTGGTGAACACGAATCTGGAGTCCATTTGTCGAAATTTTGAGGTTTACTGTAGGTTACGGTAGGTAACATGTCATTTAGGGGTCAAAACCCACCATAGTATTTTGCAACTCGACAAACGGACGTAAAATTCTATTCTCCACCCCGGATAAACCCCGTATACAAATTTTGAGTAAAAGTTGAGATTTTGACCAAACTACCGTATACCCACCGTAATTTACCGTACGCTGCAAGAAATCAATAATCGGACTCTAGATTCGTGTTTAGCACTACAAATAACCTTCAGTAAATGATTATGAGACATATCTATCGTAGAAAACCGGAAATCTCGAAAGTGGTGTTTTCCCTTCGAAATTTTCCCCGGTTGGGAAGCTTCAAACGAAATTAGCCGAAAACTTTGGAAAATCGACTAATAAACTACAGATTCGTGATCAGCTCCCCAAAAAACCTACCTGGGAGAATTTCAAGTCAAATCTGGAACATTTTTCTAAAACTCTTGCAAAGCCCTCAATTGGTAGAAATAAACGCCCAACCGAAAATTCGTACAAGTCCAAAACGCTGTCAGTCTGGAAAAAGTATGGAAAATGTGCCTTAACCCAAGCTTTTCTCACAAGGGGACCACAATAAGTCATAGTGACCATTCCAAATGAAATGCACTTTTCTAGAACCATTTTTGGACGTAAAGTTTGAATATGTCCATCGCAGCTGCCTAGACCCTCTCTGAAAAAAGTTATAGGCGTTTTTTCCCTGATTTTCGTACCTATTGTACCCTCCAAAAAGCGCATTAATTTTACGAAATCCCGGAAACGAACCTCATAATGGTGGTCAGGGCCTAAAACCACCCCTCTGAGCAAAGTTTGGGTGAAGGCACACTTTCCATACTTTATACAGACTGACAGCGTTTTGGACTTGTACGGATTTTCAGTTGGGCGTTTGAGGGCTCTGGAAGCGTTTTAGAAAAATGTTCCAGATTTGACTTGAAATTCTCCCAGGTAGGTTTTTTGGGGAGCTGGTCACGAATCTGTAGTTTATTAGTCGATTTTCCAAAGTTTTCGGCTAATTTCGTTTGAAGCTTCCCAACCGGGGAAAATTTCGAGGGGAAAACACCACTTTCGAGATTTCCGGTTCTCTACGATAGATATGTCTCATAATCATTTACTGAGGGTTATTTGTAGTGCTAAACACGAATCTAGAGTCCGTTTATTGATTTTTTGCAGCTTACGGTAGATTACGGTGGGTATGCGGTAGTTTGGTCAAAATCTCAACTTTTACTCAAAATTTGTATACGGGGGTTATTCGGGGTGGAGAATACGAATTCAACATCCGTTTGTCGATTATCGGAATATTGAAGTAGGTTTTGCCTCCTAAATGGCATGTTACCTGCCGTAACCGACAGTAAACCTCAAAATTTCGACAAGCGAATTCCAGTTTCGTGTTCAGCACCCCAGATTACCCCTACATACATGTTTTTACCAAAATCCAGAGAAAAATTTGAAAACACCTTGAAAATTTCATGGGGGGTACCCTTACCTTGCCCCGAAGCTTTAAAAAACCCTCTTAGCTTTTTTCAGAATGAGTCTAGGCAGCTGCGATGGGCATATTCGGACTTTTCGTCCGAAAATGGTTCTAGAAAAGTACATGTCATTTGGAATAGTCGCGATGACTTATTGTGGTTCCCTTGTCAGGGAGGTAGTTTCCAGCGCTGAATACATTTATGAGGTCCGTTTCCGGATTTTCCGAAGACTAACGCGCTTTTCGGAAGGTACAAAAAGCACAAAAATGAGCTTTCTAAGCTTGTAACTTCTTGGAATCTGCAGTTCGGGGCGGGATACTGCGCATTTTTACTATTGAGCCACAAGAGATACTAACGACACTAATCGTTTTGGCAGATCCGACCTACGCTCAGTATACTTCCCTTGTTAGCCCGAGGATGCGGCCCCCTTCTGTGATCATCACAGCGTACGCCTAACCCTGCTGCACGCAGGTGTCGTGAAGCCTTATGATTAATGAGCTGTTATAGAGAGTCGAAAACGTCCCCGAATAATGCTCGGCATATGCCAGTTTTTCTCATTTCGAGGTTGAATCCACTAAAAGTTAGGAAACGTTCTACATTCTCACCGCGATCTCCTCCACTAAAAAAAATTCCTATTAGCTTAAGCTCGCCTATTGCGTCATTTTTAAATCATTCCTGACTTTTTGTTAGCTTACTGCGCAATCAAGATTAGGACAAAACCTAATGCGAGCAAGGAACAAGTATCCAGCGTTTTTTTGATTTCTGCTGTAATTTTCCCACATTTTTCTTCATCGTTATGCCATCATGAGATTGCGAGGCGATCTGTATCTCAATTTTGTATACTTCTTTCTCAATACAGATGTTGTTGCTCAAGGGCAAGTCAAAACTATACTCTCCGAGGCCAATCACTCTGAGAGTTTTGGCCGGGAAATATCCGCGAAATGCATGCTTTCCGCGTAATAGCCGCGAAATAGCAGCCAAATAATGCTCGCCGCAAAATAGCCGCGAAAAAGCCGAGAAATAATTTTTTTCAGGGAGATATACTTCGCATTTCAGAGGCATGTTTCAGATTTCAGCACCTTCGTCGGTTCAATTACCCAAGTTTGAGGTACATGAACCTCGTTTAGCCTCTGGAGGCCCCGCCCAACTAGGATGGTGGCTCTGTGAGCCGGCGACGGTTGCGTATTGGTTAATTGTTTACTTCTAATTATTGCTCGGGTACATCTTAGCTATTTCTTGGCTACTTCTTGTTCGTTCAGTAAGAGGCCGAAAAATAGCCGCGATATAGCCGGGAAATAGCCCACCAGGAACCGCTGCGGAGCCTGGTGGGCCATTTCGCGGCCAAAACTCTCAGAGCAGTCGGGTAGGAAGTGCAGTAATTTTTTTCTGAAACTCAGGCTGAAATATATATTTTTTGAAATTTTTGACCACAAAAACTGTCAAAAGCTATTTCAGAACCTGAGGGGGACATAAAAGTTTTGAACATTTTTCGACAATTTCGATCTCTAAGGGGGGGGGACGTAGTTTCGTCGAGGTCCTGGACAACGGTCTGCCTGACCCTGAGAGGGAGTGTGGCTATGTGAAGGATAGAGGGTGAGGAAGTGGGGATTTCAATAGTTTCCTGGGAATTTCGGATCTAAATCTGTTCTGGCTGATTAGTCTAGAACCCAGGAAATTCAAAACAAGTTACTTGTAATATAAATGTAACTTACTTAAATGTCTCAAGTAACTTACATTTATATTACATGTAACATACATTTATATTACATGTAACCTTAATTTCTAGTGCATGTAACTTACACTTATGTTACATGTAACTTACATTTATATTTTCACTATGGGTGGCCATCACGTGACGCAGACGACACGCGACGCAGAGAGCGCGTCCCAGACCACATACTACGCCAAAAAAATGCTGTGAGGGGATTTCGCTGCTGGTGTGGGGCAAGTACCTCAAACCTAGGTAATTGAACCAACAGCAACGTCAGTCGTAAGTCTGACCCCGCGAGTGCGTCGCACATCCCCCCTGGAAATATCTTCTCGGCTGATTTAAGTTACTTGCGACTTATATGATGGCATTTAAGTTACTTGTAATATATCGGAGGCGCTCTCAGAAAAATGGAAACAAGTTAGTTGTAACATAAAAGGCCGAAAACAAGTTACTTGTAACATATCTGAGCCGATGTAAGTTACTTGCGACTCATCTCAGGTCATTTAAGATACATGCAACATATCGGAAGCGCACCGCACGCAGTATCCCGCCGATATGTTACATGTAACTTAAATGACCTGAGATAAGTCGCAAGTAAGTTACATCGGCTCAGATATGTTACAATTAACTTGTTTTAGACCTTTTATGCTACGAGTAACTTGTTTTCATTTTTCTGAGAAGGGCAGAATCCTCTGGCTACTTCTAGAGGTAGTTATGTGTGTAGTATTGCAGTATGTGAATAGCAGAGCTGGCCTGTGCTATGTGCCAATGTGTAATCTGTGGCTGCGGGCAGTAGTGTGTTTTGATGTTGTTCGCCTAGTGAGGCTGGTTTCTTCTGTCGACGTTGTCGTTGTCGTCGTCGCATCGATTCCCATCGGGTACCAAAAACATGCCCGCCGTGTCCACACATACATACACACACATATACACTACTCGCTCATAGACTCAGGGGACGAGAAAAGCTTCAGTGTATGCAGGAGATAGAGCCAGGGTTCAGCTCTGTGGTGCGAAAAGACCGGAAAAGTTACAACCCTCCTTCCTGACCCTCAAGGTGGGGGTTGTTCGGAGTGCTGAACACGAATTGGATGATCATTTGTCGATTTTCGAATTATTGAATTAGTTTATGCCCTATAAATGGCATGGCACTCACCGTAAACTACAGTAAACCTTAAAACTTCGACAAGAGGACCTCAGATTCGTGTTCAGCGCCCTAGATTACCCCTACACACCCTCTATAAACATCGAAATTCACATCATTCGAGGAGCGAGCGGCGCGTGCGACGCCTCAGCCTCCGTCTGCCCTGCGCTCTCTCACTGTCTCTAACCTCCGCTCCACACCAGCACGCGTAGGAACCATATGAATTTCGCCGTTTTATAGCCTATACATAAATCCTAGCCTTGCCGCGTGACTTTAAAAAACGCCTATGGGGTCGTTTATACTGCCGCCGCCGAGCGGCGCGGCGCAGTGCATTTCTGTAATATTGATCACGCGGCGCGGCTTGATCGATATTGCAGGATTGCATTTCGCCGCGCCGCTCGGCGGCGGAAGTATAAACGACGCCTATAAATTTTTTTTCAGAATGAGTCTCTGCAGCTGCAGAGGACTCCTTGGCATTGAATTCTAATCGATTCCGTTTCCAGAGGGCCTTCGTGATTATTTTGGCCGTTTTGGTGAGGTTAACGAGTGTATGGTGATGCGGGATCCAGCGACAAAACGGGCTAGGTGAGTGTTTTTCTTTTGTTGTAGATCTCATAAATCAGTTGGTGCCGACTTTGAAATGCTCAACGGGTGGTTTGACATTTTTTGAGAAATTTCACGGTTCTCCCTGATATCAAAATATTGGAGAAGTCGAATTTCAATTTTCCACCCATTAAAAATCGAAGTGTATAAAATATTCAATTGAGTAAAATAACCATGCTAAAAAATGGGAAGAAGATTCTTTCTTCTGTCCGATGATTTTACATGGCCAACCACTCGCAACAGCTTTTTGCCTACATGTCGCCTGACAACACGAAAACTATGTGAGTGGGTTAGAGAGCCAACCTCTAGGCCGAGGTCATACTTAGCGCGACCACCGACAGCGATAGTGATCATCAGGCAATATCGATTTTCAATCGATATTGATGGTCGGTCGTCGCTGGAAGTATGATCTCGGCCTAAGGCCTAGTGCATACTTCCTGCGACGAGCGACGCGATATAGTGTTTGCTATACAAATCGTCTGAAAATCGATATTGCTGATATGCAGTGTCGCTGTCGCGCGTCGCGGAATGTATGCAATATGCTTTAGAGAAACAAATATGGACCTCGCTTGGAAGTATAAAAGCTTAAGGATCGTATAGCAGATTTTGGCGTAACATAGATAGATTTTCGCAGAGCTCCCTGTGTTATGAATTTTGGTCACTCTTGTTCCAATAGTTCCAACTATATCCAAAAGTCTGATTTTTTTTTTTGATAAAAAAAAGTATCTCCCCCAAATTATTACGTTGGACCGCAGTTTTTGTCCGTCGAGAATTGAAGCCTAACGTACCGATTTTATGATTTTTTGATATCCCACAAGCTTCTCGAAAATGTTTACTCTGCATCTCCCTGGCTTGTTGATCGAATCCACAGCTTATGGCGGTGTGGATCCCCGCTGTAAGGCGCTCCATAGTGATGAGAGGGCAGCCACGCGATTTGAGCTATGGATTCGATCAACAAGCCGTATCTCTCGCATTCTAGATTTTTTTTTGGTAGGCTTTCATTCGTTTTTCCACCCTAGGAGTATGTTTTCAGCAGAAATAGTTGTGAAACCACAATGTTGAAGTCAAGATCAAAATTGAATGTACCCTAAAGTTTTTAAAACACATGAAAATTCGACCTTCTGGTTCTATACTGTTGAAAGCTTCTCCATTGCAGGCAATGTGACTGCAGGAAATGTGATGTAGTGTAGATCATATGTGACCAAGTTTTCAAAAAAAAAGTTATGTTTTCAGAGGCTTCGGGTTTATCACTTTTGTCGATCCGGCTAGTGTAGATAGGGTATTGGCTACAGAGGAGCATGAATTAGATGGCAAGAAGGTGAGCACTTCATTTTTCCATTTTCAATTGCGTTTGAATAGGAATTGTTGCATTCTTTCATTACTTCTTCTCTCGCTTATTCGATAAATTGATATTTGGCCGTTGGCCGGCTTCATTGAGGGAAGGGGTTCCCTTTTTGATGAGATGAAAACTTAGAAGTGGTAAGCTCAATGATCGGCTTGATGATCAAATGCACAGAAAGAGAGACGCTATGTGGCAGTTCGGCGTCGTTTATACTTTCGCCGCCGAGTGGCGCGGCGAAGTGCATTTCTATAAGGCCTCTTTCAGAGTTGGATCGCCGCGCGACGCGATGGGATAATAAACATGAGTATTGATCAAAATCGCGACGCACATCCATCTGTATTCAAAACATGTCATCGCGGCGACCAGCGATTGCACTCTGGAAGAGGCCTGGGGGATCGTTTATACTTCCGCCGCCGAGCGGCGCGGCACGATCGATATCATAGGGTTGCACTTGGCCGCGCTGCTTGGAGGCGGAAGTATATACGACGCCTAATATCGATCGTGCCGCGCCGCGTGCTCAATATTACAGAAATGCACTGTGCCGCGCCTCTCGGCGGCGGAAGTATAAACGACCCCTTCGACTGGCAAGATTCGCCGCGTGCGGCATACCAGCGACGAGGTGTACGCGAGGATTCTTGTCGCGCGTCGTCTTATGTGCAAGTCGAACTGCTACTAGGCGCCTCCCATTCTGTGCATTCGATCATCAAGCCCTCAGTGGCCCCCCCCAGACCTGGTCAGCTGAACCATGCAAGACCTTGCCGGAAAGGCGATAAACCGTGAATCGCATGTGTCGCTGTGTTTCAGACGTGTCAAACATAAACGGTTTCATTGCCGCGATCCGACCGCCATTTCTAGTGTTGCACGCGATCCGAGCGACGTATTTTCATCGGTTCTTGGTCTGACCGACGAGTTCACATCGTCTCGCGATCAGCCCGACGAACCGTCCGCTTACCGTAATCCTCCAGCGTGTCCCACGATCGTGACCTAGAAAGGCTTTCTGCGCCGTAGATTTTAAAGGTTGAGAGGCTTTTCATACTCCTTAACGCCAGCGCGTGACGCGCGGGCGTGGCGTTGGAGTATGGATACTGTCCACGCTAAGCACGCGCGTGATGCGCGTAAATGGACTCTGAATACTCCAACATCAAAGCAATAGCAGAGACACACGTAGACCTTAACTGTGTCGTTCAAGAATATTTGATACATGCGTTGTCCGCCGCGGTAGCAGATGATATGATATTACTAGAATTGATTATGACGAAACAGAATGATACTGATGGATGAGTAATAATAAAACTGATGGAAAATCTGCCATGGCGCGCGACGCGCCGGCTTGTCGTCAAGCCATTCATACTCCAGTGCCACGCCCGCGCGTCACGCGCGTGCCGCGCGGGCGTTGAGAAGTTTGAATAGTCTGTGAATGGGGGAAAACGCCTAGAGGGTCCTGGCCGATAATGAATGGAGGACCCACTCTGATTATGAAAATGAAAATTGATTCAGAAGAAGCAGACAATATAATTTTTGAGATATACATACTGTGCTTATCTGGGCCAAATTTCGGTCCGCAATTGCGTCTCGACACGCTTCGCGGCCGCGCGCTTTCGAGTCGGAAGAGTTTCCAGCGCCGCAGCCGCCGATCTGTTGACTCTAGGTGGGTTTTGGAAACTGGAAACTAAAACAAAGTGGAGAAAACTGAATAAAAAGCCAAATCGGGTTGGCTTCAGCGCTGAAAACTCAACTTACTCAAGCGCGTGGGGCCGCAAAGCGTGTGGCGACGTAATTGCGGACCGGACTTTGGCCCAGATTAGCACAGTATATACTGTGGTTTTAGTATGTGTCTAACAACTTATCGTATTCAGATTTTACATTTCAAATGGACTATGATTGAGGCACCTTTGTGATACTGCTCCAATTTCAGATTGACCCCAAGGTCGCTTTTCCAAAGAGATCACAGACCAAGGTGGGTTTGCAAAAGTTTTCTTTGTAGGAGTTTTCTAGGTGTGAGCGTGTGGAAGTGTGTGCGGAATTTTACCTTTCTTGGCTGCTATCTTTGATTGAGTTTTTTTTTTTTAATTTTATATATTATTGTAAATTTTTCTTGTGCTTATTGTTTACTCGCTAGCGCAGAATTTATTCACAGGGGTTCACAGGAGGCTGAAAGCAATGGCTTGTTTTGTATGTGCTGATTCAGTGGTGGCATTCTGGACACGTCGTTTGCTCCTCGATTGCGTGTTTTTCTCCGGTGTTTTCTCTAGTGTCTATGACAGAAGCTGTATGCGAAAATAGCGTCAAAATTGATGCTGTCTTGATGCGAGCTCTTCGATTGTGTTGGACATGCAGTGGTGGGAGAATGGAGGTTGAAACTCGATCCCTTGCTCACATAGTCTGGCTTGTTCACAAGGTGCTGCTCACAATGGCATCTCTTGCTAGCATGGAAATTTTTCCTTTTTTTTAAATATATTCTGGAAAACCTTAATTTCTCCAAATGCAGGCTTCAATGCAGAAATTTCAATTGTATCCGAGGGTTTCATCTGTGGCTTCCTGTTTTTTACACATCCGCTGTTTACTTCGAACACAACTCACAGAATGAGCTTAAAACAGCCGATTCTCAATTTCTAACCATATGAGGCTGTTGTCCACGTAAGAATCGAGATACACTGCGTTTCATATCTATAGGTCCACCCATTAATTCCGTAATTTTGTGTTTCGCTCTAACTGAAATGTTCTGCAGTGGTCACCTACGAAATCAGCGTCCTCGAAAACCCCTTTGAAGAACCGTAAATTCGAATTCAGATTTGGTACGAATTTTAAGAGCTCGAAGGTTGAAAAAACACCCGTTTCAAAACTATAGGTCCATTAAATAAAATCAAAGTTTTATTGCGACAATCAACAAAAATCAACGATCTAGTAACTTGTCTGTCCTCCTTGATTCAAAATAACCTCAACTAATCGCTTCGGCATGCTCTGGACCAGATTTTTGATCACGGTGGGTTCCACTGATACCCAGGCGTTGGCGATCGACTCCTTCAGCTCGTCGATTGTGGCGTACTGATAAGCGTCACTGTAAATCTTGTGCACAATGATGGCACAGAGGTTCTCCATAGGATTGAGATCAGGTGAACACGCAGGCCAACCGAAAACCTCTATTTTGCTCCTTACAAGCCATGCCGACGTCGACCGACTAGCATGGATAGCAGCGTTGTCATGCATAAAAGTTAAGGTCTGGCGTCGATGCCGTTGGATAAACGGCAGAAGACGATCCTCTAGAACCTTCTGGTAGTCATCGGAGTCCGTACGGCACCAAGCGAATGCAAGCTCGAGTTGACCAGATTCACAGAATGCACCCCAAACCATGAGCGATCCACCGCCGAAGTTGCGTCGGGAGAAGACACGCGGTGGCTTCCGTAGGTCACGCCAGTAACCTTTTTCGCCATCAAGTCCGTCCAGATTGAACTTTTTTCGTCGCTCCAGATCACCTGAAGCTTTGGAATAATCAGGGCAACGGAGCAGCGTATGAGCAAAATCGCCTTACCTTTGACCAATCCCTTGTGATGTTTTGGGTAGCAAATTGGCGGCAGGTCGCCAAGAGTGCCGTTCCGTCAGTCTTAGCGCACGCTTCACTAATTCTTTACCGAGGTTTTCTTGCGATTGAACCGCCCTCCAAACCGTATTTTTACTCGTCGAAAGCGAAAGTTCGCTGCGCGAGCAGTTGAGACTCATCGTCGAGTTGGATCGGAAGCGTCCGATTCTTCTTTCATCATGCTCTGGAAGCAGCCTTGGACGTCCTCCAGGGTTCTTCTTCCGATATCGCTCAAGATCCCGTATGTAGTTGTTGATACAATTGTGCGATCGTCCAAGATGCCCCGCAATCCTCCTTCTCGACCATCCAGCCGCGTTGAGCGCTTCCGTTCGAGAATGTTCATCCGAAGACAGGCGATTTCCACGAGGCATACCAAGAAAGACGTTGAGGGAGTCCGTATATAACCCCTGTTTTCCGGTCTCATTTGTATTAGCAAAGAAACGGGAATTTTTCTTCGATGGACCTATAGTTTTGAAACGGTCACAATTCTTTCTATCATTCACGGTAACCTAATAAAAAATCTTGGATGTGTAGGAGGACTCTTATCGGGGTTCTGAAAGGTGAAGATTCCGATGGTAACGCCCACAGACCACAATAATGTACGGCGAGCCCGCAAAATCGAAATTCTTGGGTGGACCTATAGTTATGAAACGCAGTGTAGATCGGTACACAAAAAAAAACAATTCGCCCTTTTTATATTCTATATCGCTAGAGCACCCCAAAAAACGCAGATGTACGCTTCTAGAATTTTCCGAAAACATTTTCAGAAATTGTTATAAAATTCCAAAGTTGGGAATTTTTTGAACATTCTTTAGCATAGATTCTTAACGTAAACGAATCCTTTTGATAAAAAAATTTTATAAGAGGTAATCAACTTTGAGGAATCGACTGGCGTTGTCAGAATTGTTAAAATAGCGCCCTGTAAAAATTATTTTTCTTCTGAGATAGAGGCTATGCTCAAAAGATGCGCCATAGTCGTTTTGATATACAAACAATATGAAATCAAAAATCGAAAAACACAAACGGCCTAATTTTTTCGATCGAATGACGCTCGCAGGCGAAAAACCCTCGTGCGAGAGGCCGCTCATGCACTCTATCGCGCAAAAAAAATGGATGCAGCAGTAGCTGACTACGAAAAGCTGACATTTTTTTGCGCGACGGAATGCGCGGCCTCTTGCACGAGGGTTTTTCGCCAGCGAGCGTCATTCGATCGAGAAAATGAGGTCGTTTAAGTCTTTCGATTTTTGATTTTATATTTTTTGTCTATCAAAACGAGTATGGCGCATCTTTTGAGCATAGTAGCTATCTGCAGGATCTGTGCTCTAAAAAAATAAAAAGTTTATTTTGTACAGGGCGCGATTTTAAAAATTCTGACAACGCTAGTCGATTCCTTATAGTTGATCACCCCTTATAGAAATTTTTTATCATGAGAATTCGTTTACGTTAAGGATCTATGCTAAAGAATGTTCAAAAAATGCCTAACTTTGGAGTTTTATAAAAATTTTTAAAAAGGTTTCCGGAAAATTCTAGAAGCTTGCACCTGAGTTTTCTGGGTGCTCTAGCGATATGAAATATAAAAACGGCAAAAATTTTTTTCTGTGTACCGGTCTATCTCGATTCTTACGTGGACAGCCTCACATGACGTTGTTGATCTCATACATTTCTTCAACAGGGTCAAGCTCGTATTTGCGTAGGACCTCTGTAGAGCTACGTTCCCCCTTATCTTGAAAACCAGAATTTCTGGAATTTTCCACAGTTCTTGCCCTCTAATTTTCGTTTTTCGGCCCGAGTTCCTTAAAGGCACAGTCCAACCTCGAAATCGCTTCTCACCTCTACTACTGGTCTTGGAGACGTTTTTGCTGTGATCATAATGGTGTCTCCGAAATCGCTCAGAAACCACTTCAAACGGAGCTGTGGCCCCTCAAATATTGTGAATCTTATCGGCGAGAAATTCGTGGACGAGTTGTCGCGGTCCTGTTTATCCTCGTCGTACGCAGTCATTACACTGGAGCAGACCACAATACAACGCTAGACCGATAACAAATAGAAGAATGTAGGTTTGATCAAATTCGGTTGCAAGTCTCGTTCCTATTGAGCCCTGAAACTTTGGAGTGGGCGGAGCGAATGATGCTGATCTGGGGGGCGGAGGAAAAGGGTGCTCGATTTTTCTCGCTTATTCTGAATAGTTGAGTTTCCGCGTTTGGCAGGGTTGCTACACACGACGGCCTGACCATAGTATCGAATTTTACCCACGAGCTTGGACTGTGCCTTTATGACTCCCCCGAAATATTCATTTTTGAGCAAAAATTCTCACGTCCCCAGCCACCACTTGTTAAGAACTTACACATCCGCGTTTGTTCCTTGCTACGCTTCATGCATTGGAATGGATTATGGACTTTTGTGTGGCTGTTTGGGCAGTTTCTCGTCATTTTACATGAAACTCAGGCAGACCGTTGTCCCGGACCTCGACTTAGGTATATTCCCATCAGAGTTAAGCGAAATTCCGCGTTTCGCGATCCGAAACCCCCAGTTTCGCACGTTTTCGGAGTTCCGCGATCCGCTTTGCGAAAACCTCACAGAGTGCTTCGGAATGCGGAAATATCGGGCACATTGAAGCAGAGGCGGCTGCTAATCAGTGTTAAAAAAAATCCGCGTTTTGCGTTCCTTAGGCATTTTTGGACTTTTAGCACCCGAGTTCTGAGAACAGAGTAGAACAATTTCGTGTCGAGACCGAAATCCGATTTCCGCATTTCCCGGGACCCCACGTCATGGTGAGAAAAAATTAGAAAATTTTGACGTCCCAATTAGGTCAAAATTTTTTCGATTATTCAGGTGTATTTTCGGACTTGCAACTGACTACAATCTATGAGAAGCTTCTCCCAGAATTTCCACTTCTGGCCTAACAAGGGAAGTATACAAAGCGTATGTCGCATCTGCGCAAACGACTAGTAACGTTAGTATCTCTCCTGGCTCAATAGTAAAAATACGCAGTATCCCGCCCTGAGCTGCAGGTTTGAAAAAGTTATGAGCATTTTTCGAGCATTTTTCCTGGAGTTTCAGAAAATTTTCTCGGATTTCGCTGAAAACTTGTATGCAGGGGTAACCTAGGGTGCTGAAAGCGGTTCTGGGTCTGTTTGTCGAAATTTGAGCTTTACTATAGGTTACGGTAGGTAATATGCCATTTAAAGGGCAAAACCTATCTTAAGTGTTCGAAAATCGGCAAATGGACATCATATTCGTATTCTCCACCCCGAATAGCCCGCGCTACAAATTTTGAGTAAAATCCCAGATTTTGACAAAACTACCGTAAACCCACCGTAATCTACCGTAATCTGCAAAAAATCGATGAACTGACTCCGTATTCGTGTTGAGCACTACAAATAACCCTCAGAGAATGATTTTGAGGCATATCTATCGTAGAGATCTGGAAATCTCGAAAATGGCGTTTTTTCCCTCGAAATTTTCCCCGGTTGGGAAGTTTTGAGCGAATTAAGCCGAAAACTTTGGAAAATCGACAAACAAATCTTAGATTCGTGATCAGGGCCCCAGAAAACTCTCCTGGGAGAATTTTCGGTCAATACTGTAACATTTTTCTGAAGCGCTTTCACGACCCTTAATTGATATAAATAAGTCCAAAACACTGTCAGTCTGCGCAAAGTTTGGCTTCCCCACGAATTTTCCGAAGGGGGGTAGTTTCGGGCGCTGAACACATTTATGAGATCTGCTTCCGGATTTTTCAAAGACTAATGCGTGTTTTGAAAGGTACAAAAAGCGCAAAAATCGACCGTTTTGGGCTTATAACTTCTCTGAACCTGCGGCTAGGGACGGGGTACTTCGCAGTTTTCGCTCCTGCCGCGAAGCGGATGGAGAGGTTTGGTTTTGTACTATATATGCCCAAGAGATACTATCAATACTATTCGTTTCCGCATATCCGACATACGCGTTGCATACTTCCCTTGTAAGGTTTCAACGTACGAATGTTTCAATGTAACAAATCTCCAAATTTTTTGGCAAATTTTCACATCCCCCTCACTTTGTGTCGTTATCCCGCGGGGCAGTGTCCGCTCGACCCTGAACTCGGAGCAAAATAGGCAATCCACCGTGTCATTTCTTTCCCAAAAACATTAACACCAATTTTGTTCACGGGCGCCCCTATCGTGTTCATTTTTTTCAAATTAACTTCGTGGTTTGTCTGTTTAGCTCTAACGTTTTACTTTACGACCCCCGTCACGAAAGGAGGTGAACGGTTTGATGAGCGCTTTACGACACACTTGAAGTGATTCAGGCACCTTGACCCTGTCGTCGATTTTTTGTCAAGCAGCTATGGGTTTGTTGAGGAGTTTTTGTCCGAAAGTGAGACCACACAAACCTCTGAATCTCATCGGTCAACGCTAGCAGTGTGATCGTGTTTCCTTTATTGTGGAAAAGAGGTGGTCAAATTTGACAGGTATGGGTTTTGACGATTCCCTAGCCATATTCCCACCGTCGTATGTTATTGATTTTCGTTGAAATATCCATTTTCTTGATGTTTTTGAAAAAAAATCAAAAAAGAAGAGAATTAGATTGAATCGATGTGGGGAAGATCTTCAAAATTCATTAAGGATTCGATTTGGCGCCATTAGTTTCTAATTGTAGAGGCAAATAACCATCACATTGCTAGGCCAGGTTGAGCGGCGAGCTTCATAGTTTTGTTCAGACCACTGGTTTACTCTTTACCTGCTCCAAGCTTGAACCTAAAAACAAAGTCGAATAAATATACCACAATTTTCGCATATTTTTTTTACACAAAACCAAGGCAAACAATAGGCTTTGCTAGAACTACTGTATTTTTAAAGCTGCCTTTTCTTAGAGATAACTAGGATTTTTTTTAGCTTTTTTTCAAATTCAATTTTGAGCCGTCTGCAAGCTTGGGCGGCATGAATTTTCATAAAGTCGAGGATTACAGTTTTCATAATGTCACAGATACAAATCGGAGACGTTGTGAGCCATATTGAAGACTTAACTACTCAGGCGATTTTTGGCCCTGAGCCGAACCGAACAGGAATCGGAGCCGCCTGACAGTTCGGCTCGTTCTTCCACTCTCCGGGCCACTGTAGTTGCTGTTCGGGCGAACCGGAGCAGCCCGGACAGCAACAGCAGTGGCCTGGAAAGCAAAAGCTGTGGCCCTGACAGCAACAGAAGCCGACTCGCAGAGTGGGAACACGAGCGGAACTAACAGGCGGCTCGGGGCCGAGAATCGCCCGAGTATGGACTAATTTCAGCGCAAACTGGAGCTGCAAAAAGGGAATGTTGAATGTTGGGGGGGGGGGACGAAAAGAAACAATTTGAAGCTCGTTCAATTTCCTCAAGGGGGAATGCCGTACTTCCTGTTTGCAGGCCTGTTTTCTTCAGAAGTAAGGAGAGTGTGATATGTCCAGGCGGTATTCCAACTCGAATTTCGGTGGTGTCAAAATTTGACCGGGCCTAACCTTTAAAGGCAGTGTTATGGATGGAAAAAGTTGCTTGTTTTTAGCGAAAACGTAAGCTTTTGGTCCTTCTAAGAAGAATAAGATTGGAAGTACGACGAAAATCGGTCGGGAAGAGGCTGAAAATATTGTGGGCCGGCCGACCCATTGGGCCACCTCGCCCACGTTCTAGAACAGTTGTCTTGCTCACTGTCGGAGCAGTTGGTGTTCGTCTCGTCAAAGGAACGGTAATTGAATTCTGAATACTCTTTATCCCGATAAATTCTATTATCCAAGCATGTGCATTAGACCCTCTAATTTTTGAGAAGTTTTTAGGGTACACGAAACAGAAAATATATTTTTTTACCCGAAAATTTCAAAGCTCAAAAGAATTTCCGACGTATGGTTCGATGTTTTGTCCGCAGTGAACAATACACGCGAGCAGGAATAATTAAGTATTCAAGAGATTTTTTTCAAACAGTTTTTTCTCCAACATTTGGGAAGTTTATGGGGACTTTTCCCTTTTATACTCTACTTTGTGAACTTGCCTTCTCAAAAACATCGAAAACTAGAATACGGTTTTCTATCGTGAACACTGTGCCTTTAATGCACCTGGGTAGATCAAAAAAGACAAATGACAAAATTATTTAAATTCGATAAATTAGAAAACCTTCCGTCCAAACATTATTTGGAAGGAGGGTAATTTGGGGCGCTGAACATGAATATAAGGTCCACTTTCAGTTTTTCTGAAGAGTATGGTATGCTGCTGTGGGCAAATGATTTTTTTCCTACTGTTACTTGCATTAGTATTTTGAGAAACTGAAAAAATGGGCCTTATTTTCGTGTACAGCGCCCCAATTAACACTCCTGGACGAAGTTTAGGCTGAAAATGTTGAATTTTTTGAAATAAAAAAAAATTGAATTTTTTTTCACAGATTCTGATGTAACCATGTGCATTAGAGAAATCTTCCACACTTCAAATTGTTTTTTTTGTCGACCTTCCTCACAACGCTCAACAGACCGTTTTTCAAAACTCCAGTTCGTGCTGGTGTCAGACCTTAGCAAGTTTCCTATTCTCTTTTTGCTTTTCATTTCATTTCGAATCAATGCATTTTCGAGTTGGGTAGTTGACTTTTTCCTTCCGCTGCTTTCTTGAACGTCGAGTGCGAACGGATACACAAAAGTTTCCAGGGTTCGCCCTGGATTCATTTTTCGCTTCCGAATTAGTCGAAGTTCGCATATTCAGAGACAGTGAATGATTCCATTCGTTTGCGGAATCCACTTCAGATATGCAAAAGATTCTATGGAAACTTGTCCCCGCAACGTTTTCAATTGTACGACTTCTGTTGAAACCTGGCCCTGTATTGAGGATCAGTGTACTTGATCCTTCGATTTCCAGAGGGGATGAAAATCATAGAACCTGATCAGCTTTGAATTGCTATTCTTCGACCTCCTTTGGCCTCCACAAGCTTTTTATAGCCTTCCCTTGCTATCTCAAGCCTCTGACATCCATATGAGGTCTAATTCCGTGAGATACAATCCTCTGCAACGGAAAAAGGGGGTGGTGAGCTTACGGACTTCTACTATGTAGTATACTGTAGTGTCAGTCATTTTCACGAAACAGTTCCGATTGGTCGGCAGCTATTTTGGGAAAATGTAGAACTGCTCCAGGGGTGCGTTCCAAGAAGATTTCCACGGGAGGAAAAATGAATCTGATAAGAGCCGACCAATGATAGAATGAGAGACTGCATGAAATGGGCCTATCTCTTAGACTATCACTCGTTATATCTTATCAGACCCATTTTCCTCCCATGGAAATCTTCTTGGAACGCACCCCAGATTTGCGCTGTAGCTCCTGCTCTGCACTACGAAAATTACCTTTCTAAGAAACCTCGCATGGCCTGAACCACCATTTCAAAGATGATGAATGTTTTCTAGTCAACTCGGGCCTGCTGTTCCCGAATCTGATATAGGATATTATTGCGGCCACCGCTTAACGAAGGTATAAGCAGAATGCTTCTGTCCCTCAGCCTCATGGTGGTTCAAAATATTTATTGTTCTGTGAGGCTGCAAAAAGGGAGAAAAATCCAAATGTTGTCCAGAACTCTACAAAAGTTCGGAAAGGGCAGAAGGGAGTTTTTCAGAAGTTTTCAAACTTTTGCAGAGTCTTGGACAACATTTCGATTTTTCTCCCTTTTTGCAGCCTCAGAGAGCAATAAATCTGTTGAAGTTGCGTTTTTGAAGCTACGCGCAAAGGTAAGGGTACATCAGCCATTTTTTAGGATGTTCGAAGAAATTCTTGCTGATTCGACACAAAACTTTCAACTTGGCGCTGAACGCGAATCTGGGGTTGTTTTTCGCTAAACTTGGGGTTACTGTATGTAGGTTACGGTAGGCGTAATGCTTTTCAACTGGCGTTGCTTACCTAAAATGTTCGAAAATCAAAAAAATGGACCTCAAATTTGTATTCAGCGACAGAGAAATTTTGAGCCAATATGATACTTTGACCAAGCTACCGTATACCCACCGTAACCTACCGTAATCTATCGAAATTCGATAAAAGGGTTACAGATTCGTGTTCAGCTTCTCAGAAAACCTTCATAGTAAAATTTTGGGCCTCATGTAGGTAGCCATTCCGGAAATCATCTAATATCTCGCTTTGCCCTCAAATATTTCGGGGGCGGACATTGCTCACCGTGCGTGCTGCTTCGCAGCCGGTGAGCATAGCCCGCGGCTCGGGCGATGTTCTGAAGCATCATCTACTTTCCTGTCTTCATTTTCGGCCGCTGATGATAACCGTTTCCTTGTACAGGAAGCTGAAAGTTCGTTCACGCGACGATGGGTTCTCCGCGTTCGCCGCGCGCGCGAAGCTCACCGGACCGTCACGCGTACGCACGCGGGTGAGGAACGTCATGGAGCCAAAAATTTCTCACCATGGGAACCTTTGGTAAAAATATTCTGAATACTCTCGAAAAATGTCAAATGAACATCAGATTCGTGCAGCCCCTCAAAAAGACCCCATTGGAAAATTTACAGTAATTTCAGGAACATTTGCTTGAAAACGCTTTCAGAGCCTTGCACTTAGTAAAAAAAAAAGACGCTCAACAAACAATTAGAGGCATCTAGACCTTGAAATCTGTAATTCATGGATCCCAAGCTTTTTCTTCAGAAAATTAAGGAAACGGTCTAGAATTCAAGCTCACTAGGGAACCTCGCAAGGCCATCCCCACTTTTTATTTAAAAGATGATCAATGTTTTTTGGTCAATTTCGCTCGCTGTCCCCGAATCTGATATCGGATTTTGCTAAGGACACCGCTGAACAAAAATATAAGCGTTTCTGAAGCTCTGTGGAAAGGTAAGGGTACCCTCAGCCAATTTTTAGGGTGCTTGAGAAAAAATTTCTCGGATTCGGCTCAAAACTCTCATTTGGGGGGGTATTCAGGGTGTTGAACGCGAATCTGGGGTCTGTTTGTAGCTACACTTACTCAGGCGTCTCTCGGCCCCGAGCCGCACCGAACAGGAGTCGGAGCCGCCTGACAGTACGGCTCGTTCTCCCTATCTCCGGGCCACTGCTGTTGCTGTTCGGGCCAACCGGAATAGCCCGGACAGCAACAACGGTGGCCCGGACAGCAACAGGAGCCGACTCGCAGATTGGGAATACGAGCCGAACTGTCAGGCGGCTCGGGGCCGATAATCGCCTGAGTATGGTTACCGTGGGTTACGGTGGGCATAATGCTCCTTAATTGGCGTTACCTACCTTAAATTGTTGAAAATCAAAAAATGGACCTCAAATTTGTGTTCAGCGTCCCAAATAACACGCACAACGAAGTTTTGAGGCAAATCTGAGACTTTGACCAAGTTACCGTGTACCCACCGTAACCTGCCGTAATCTACCTATTGAAAATCGTAGATTCGTGCTCAGCACTTGTTGAAACAAGTCGGAAACTTCGAAAAATCGATAAATAGACCCCAGATTCGTGATCAGCGCTCAAAATAACCTACCTGGAAGGATTTTGAGTGAAATCTGGAGAATTTTTCGGAACGCTTTCAGAGCCCTTCAATTCTTGTGAATAAACGCCCAACCGAGAATCCGCTCTAAAACGCTATCAGCCTGTGCAAAGTTTGGAAAATGTGCCTTCGCCCAAACTTTGCTCAGGGGGGGGTAGTTTTGGGCGCTGAACACAATTATTAGGTCCGTTTCCGGATTTTCCGAAGACCAATGCGCGTTTTTGATTGAAAAAAGGCGCCTAACAAACAATCTGAGGCTTCTAGCCTTCTGGGAAATCTGTAACTCATGGATCTCCAGCGTATTCTTTCAAAAATCGAAAAACCGACTTAGTATTCAAGCTCAGTACGTCAAATTTCCCTTCATTCAGTTTTTTAGCCAAATTTATTCGAGAACTACCAACGTCCGGTTTAGCTCAGCTGCTAGAAATATGAACTTTGAGTAGTTATAATTTTTTTCGCAGATGTCCGTAGCAAAATCCGAGTTCAGATTCGGAGAGAGCGTGCAGGAATTGACTAGAAAATATTCATCAGCTTTCTGACCCCGGGGGAACACCATGCGAGGTCCGCTGGTTAGAACGATTACCTGGACTTTGTCCATTTCATAGCACATACTGCATTTGTGTATACACAGCATTTGCCTCGCAAGATGTATATCCTTTTTGTGTATGGGTGTGATATGCGTGCCGGATTCCGGAGGCTGACGATTATCCCTAGGGACAGAGTGCCGTAGGCTAACAGAGCAGCCGGCTAGCTGGCTGTGTGGCACGTCTTCTTCCCAACATCGGCTTTCGACGGCTGTCGCGTGTGCCGAGCGATAAGCGAGTATTCGCGAATAATTGAGGTTAGCGCCCGGCTTCCCCCATGTGAAGCGTAATTACTAGCTCTTATGTGGTCCATACGTCTGTACATGATGAGGGGAGACGAAAGGCGGGTGTTCTTCACGACGAAGGCTCATTTCGATGGCGGCCGCATCTATCATGATGGTGTCATATTTCATGTTTTTTGGAGTTATGCATTCGTTTGTTTTTCTTCGCGAGAGTGTTTACTTTGCGAATGGGGCCTTGGGATTCACTAGTTCCCTGTAAGGTTTTGCATTCTGATGTGCTTATGTTTATTACATTGCATAAGGCACAGGTGGTAAAAAGTGAACACAGTAATCATATATGCACAGTAAAATGGGCTAAAGAAGTGTAATGAAAATCTCACGAGGAAACTACTATTAGCCAAACTGGTGATTCCGGTCAGGGATGAGCGGAACAAAAATATGAAATTTCGGAAATCGGTTTTCGGGTTTCGGAACTAAATTTTTTTTATCGGGTTTGGGGAAACGGGCGCGATACGCCTGAAAATGCGCGGAAATGTGGGTTTTGGAACGCGAAACGCGGAAAAATTCAGAAATTATCTGATATTTTCTTCCTCCCGGATGACCCGATATTTTCGCATTCCGCAGCCGTTTTTGCGGTTTTCGGAATGCGGAACGCGGGACTCCGCTCATCCCTGGTTCCGATTGAAATGTATTTCTCTAGAATCATTTTTTCGACGTAGAGTTCGAATATGCCCTTTGCAGCTGCCTAGAATCACTCTGAAACAAGTTATAGGCGTTTTTCTCCGAGTTTCGTAACTATTGTACCCTCCAAAAAGAGCATTATTCTGTCAAAGCATTATTCTGTCAAAATCCAAAAATGGACCTCATAATCGTGTCCAGGGCCCAAAACAACCCCCCCCCCCCTAGGCAAATATGCAGAAGCGGGGCTAACTTCTCACTAGTCTAGCGTCATTGTGGGTCGTTTTTGACGCTTCAAAATGCGTAGGCGTTTTGTTCTGAGCCATACGATTCTATTTCCGTGGTTAACTCAAACACGTTTACGAGCGTGTATGCTGCCTTTAAAGGAAGACAAATAGGATTCACATTCCCTGAGAAGTTTGAGGAGTGACGCTATTGTTCCCCCTTAAAGGCACAGTACACCCTCAGACATGAATTTTGCGATTTTCGTTTAATTGTGTTGTAGACCCCTCCTGTATAACACTTGCCAAGTGCGAGATCTCAATTCCTCCAAATGAGCGAGATATAAGCGACCACCACAGGCCCGACCCCCTTCCTGATTTTCGACCTCGATATCGGCCTGATAGAAGGATGAATTTCAACCGAGTCTGCGTTCTTGAGTCCACTACCGGCCCTTCTCATAATCCTGGCTCTCTCTTTTGCAACGATTGCGAATGAAAGGAAATACAGGCCTAGGACAACTCGTCCACCAATTTTTCGCCCTCAAATAACAGGCTTTTTTGAGGAGCCATAACTCCTTTCGTAGGGGGTCTTGAACGATTTCAAAGATACCGCTGTGATCAGCGTATGACCGTCTCCAATATAAGCATGAAAACTGAAAAATTGTATTCTGGGTGTCCTAAGCCTTTAACACAAAATTGGCGTTGGTGGGAATTCGAATGTTTTTTGGGGTGTTTTCAGTTTTTTTTTAGAAAATGAAGGTTTTGTGGGGTTATTTTGCTGTATTCCTCTTCTTTGTGAATCTGCCCGTGCAGAAACAATGAAAAGTCAGACTCTTTTTTACAGTTACGCTGCCTTTAAAGGCAGTTGTCGCGATCAAATATGCTGGTCGTCTTTTTCTCGTCAAACCCTTCTCAGGGTCTCGAGTAGTAGGACCTATAAGAAAAAATCGTGAAAAACCACTGTTCTGGGCCAAATTCGAAGCCTGAACTTTTTTGTCCTCTCATGGTGGACGAGCCCACTCCACATTATTGGCATCGATGACCTCTTATATCAGGAACGTCAGTAGGCTTGAAATTGAATTTCAATCAAGGAAACTTCGGATTTGTGTACACATCTAGTCAAAAACATTGACTGGAGTGCTTTCTTTCATTGCTCAACTGTTTTTATTAGGTAAATGTGCATTCCTCTGAATGTCGATGATTTTTGACTGCTCGGCATGAGACTGCGAACTTTTTGGTCGGCGCTGTGCACGTGTGCAGGAACTGACATCTTTGGGCCCTAGAAACTCTAATTCTAGCCCGTTTTTCACCACGCTACCTTCATAGTTTTTCAGCTGTTTTTGATCTAAGCTGATTTTTGTAGCTTTTTCGATAACGTTTTTCATCGCGACCTTTGCCTTTAATGAAGAAATTTCAAGGTTTAGACATGTGCTCTAAGAAGAAAACTTTTTGACATTATATCGTCATTATCTGGATTGGGGGAAGCCGCGTCGCAGCTAAGAGCGCGACTGTCGAGTGTGTGTGTGGGGGTGACCCCGTTGCGAAGAAGTTATCGATCGATATCGCTCATTTCTGATTTTCGCATGGCCAATACTCTTCCAATTTTTCTTTCTCAGCTAATATTTTTCGTTCCTTCCCTTTCCATTCTCTTTTCGTTTTAGTTGTTCATGTAGTGAGTCTATATTCACTTTTTCGGTTTTATTTCCCCTTTCTCATCAACGTTTTTTTGTCCAAATTGTTTCTAGTTTCCGGAATTGTGAGCTACTAGACGAATATGTATGACAAGAAAAGATAAAATATAGAGGAAGAAAGAAAAAATGAGAGTTGAGAAAGAAGAATTAGTGAATGTTGGCCAGGGGAAAATGAGCGGTGAGCGATATCGATCGTTTTTATCTATACCGGGGTCATCCCACACGCTCGCACATGGCTGCGGCGCGGCTTCTCACAATCCAGAGATTGTCAATAGGTTGGATTAATTGGATTAATTTGGTAGCCTCCCAAGGTTTTCTAAGGCAGTTAGGAGAAAAGAATAGTGTCATGCTCCCTTCTCTATTCTTCATGGCCTTGTGTTTAGATTTCTATCGCGAAATGGATTTGAGTCTTTTTTCGGTACTTTTCATTGCTAGAATGTCCAGAATCATGAGCGTTGCTCAAATGTTAGACTTTTCACATAATTTCACTTTGGGACAAAATCGATTGCCATTTTTAGCCCTCTTCAAATTGGCTTCCTTATGGGGACAAGTTGTTTTCGTACAGCCGCGTTCGATGTTGATATTGCTAATTCGGCTGTGCAGGCGCGGCGTGTCCCATGGGAAGGGGTTGATCGGCGTGCGAACGTGTAGGTTAGTGATTTCATGCTGGCCCATAGATGTTGAGCCGCTTGAAATGTGTGTCAAAATCAATGTCTCAGTTAATGGATTTGTCCTGTTGCTGGAAGTCTGCTGGTATAATGTATCTGCCGAAATGCTATTAGCTATGATGATGCGATTAGCCTGAAATCTTGTAAACAAACCCAAAATCGGGATGAATCTGCCGCATGGTTAGCCCTTTTCGATTAGAGGGTTTAAAGTTGAGCGTAAGGCTAGCTCGTTGAAGTATATAAGGAAAGCAATTTGAATGCCAGGGGAATGGCCGAGGGCTCGACATTTCGGTCCGGCGAAATTGCGCCGATTGTGGTGGAAGCGGATGCAGATGGAAGTTCAGGAATAATGGGAGGAGGCGAAGAAATTTGATTGATGTTGTTGAGTGTCAAGGCGTTGGTTGGTCGCTGGTTTGCTCGGTTGAGGCAAATATACTTGCTGGTAGAGGAGCGCTGCGACTGATGACGAAAAACAAGCCGTCCTTCCTGACACTTTCAGTCACTTGTGGGCCGGGGTAGGATTTGTTTCACTGATAATTTGGGGGTCGCAGTTGTTCAGATGAGGTTAAAGACAGCGTACACGCTCGTAAACGTGTTTGAGATAACTACGGACGTAGAATGGTATGGCCCAGAACACAACGCCACCGGATTTTGAAGCGTCAAAAACGACCCATAATGACGCTACACGAGTAAGAAGTTGGCCCCGCCCTGTATTTCTCCGCCCCCTGTGTTTGTCGTTCTCCTCTGCTGGGCCATATCCACCGTCAGCGACGTCTGTCGGTGGTACAATAGGTAAACCACATACATCGGCGACGATGGAAATGGCCCCTGACTCCTGTTTTGGAGTAGGATGCAAATACAGGGGGCGGAGAAATACAGAGGCGGGGCCAACTTCATATTCGTGTAGCGGCATTGTTGGTCGTTTTTGGCGCTTCAAAATGCGTAGGCGTTGTGTTCAGAGCCATACCACATTCTATTTCCGTAGTTATCTCAATCACGTTTACGAGCGTGTACGCTGTCTTTGAAATCCTCAGTGACCTTCCACAGTGAAATGATAGGCGAGAAGGTTCCTGGGCTCCCGTTGTCGAAAGCACGGTAGAAAACGAGCCAGGAGTGGCAAAGTAGCGGCTGCGAACAAGCGTTTTGATGTCCCAGAACCCGTGCACCAGGTCCGCCCCCTCAATGTGAACAAATGAACACTCAGATGAGTGATGGTTTCCGATCAATAGTCCCGTTCTTCCTTTTATTCCCAACTTCTCTCTTTATTCAGGTCAGCTCGCATACATCGGCTGCAAGAGACGGAAGTTACAAGCCTCGGACAACTCGTCCACCATGCTTCCTTAGTTCAATTTTTGAGGGACCATAACTCCGTTCCCAGAAGGTCTTGTACGATTTCAAAAACATCACCGAAATCAGCATGGGGCTATCTTCAAGATAGGCGGAAAAGCATGAAAACGATTCTTATCGTGAACACTGCCTTTAAGAAAAAATTGAAAACCATATTTCGTCGCGAAAATCCCTTTAAAGCCACAGTCCAATCTTAGAATCGATTCTTCGTTCTCCTACCTATCTTGGAGAAAATTTCACGCTGATCACAATGGTGTCTCCAGAATCGCTCAGAACTCTTTGCGAGCTTAGTTACTGCTCCTCAAACGTTTTGAATTTGAACTGGTAGAAGTTCGCGGACGAGTTGTCTTGCGCCTGTTTTTTCTCGTTATTCGCAGCCATCATTCTGACGCAGGTCACAATATAAAGCCAGACCGAACACAAAAGGAAGAACATAGATTTTGAATAAAATCATTCACGCGTCTCTTCCCTATGGAGTTCGGAAAACTGCCAATGGGCGTTGCCCATTTTTTCTTTCAGGGGGGCGTGTTCGAATTTTTCCTAGCGATTAAGCGCTTGGCAGGGTTGCTATAGACGGCGGCCGGACCAAAATATCAAAATACCTCTGACAAGGGAACCACAATAAGTCATAGTGACCATTCCAAATGCAATGTACTTTTCTAGAACCATTTTCGGACGAAAAGTCCAAATATGCTCATCGCAGCTGCCTAGACCCACTCTGAAAAAAGTTATGAGCGTTTTTTGAAGCTTCGCTGCAAGGTAAGGGTGCCCCCCATGGAATTTTTAAGGTGTTTTTAATTATTTTTTCCTGATTTTGCCAAAATCATGTATGTAGGGGTAATCTGGGGTGCTGAACACGAATCTGGGGTTTGCCTGCCCAAATTTCAAGGTTTACTGAAGGTTACGGTAGGTAACATGCCATTTAGGAGGAAAAACCTACCTCAGTATTCCGATAATCGACAAATGGACATCAAATTCGTATTCAGCACCCCAGATAACCCCCACACAGAAACATTGAGGCAAATCTGAGACTTTGACCAAATTACCGTATACCCACCGTAATCTACCGTAAGCTGTCAAAAATCGATAAACCAACATCAGATTCGTGTTCAGCACTCCAAATAACCCCCAGAAGAACAATTTGAGCATAATCTAGAGTAGCACTCCGGAAATCGTCAAAAGTCGCGATTTGCCATAAATTTCTCCCCCGATGGGAATCTGTGAACGAATATAGTCGGACACTTCGGAAAATCGATTAATGAATCAAAGATTCGTGATCAGCACCCCCAAATAACCCCTCACAAGGGAAGTATAAAAAGCGTAGGTCGGATCCGCGAAAACGACTAGTATGGTTAGTATCTTTTCTGGCTCAATAGTAAAAATGCGCAGTATCCCGCCGCGAGCCGCAGGCTCAAAAAAGTTATGAGCATTTTTTAAGCCTGGCGAGAAGGCAGGGCACCCATCAGGCATTTTTTTTTGAAGTTTCAAAAAATTTTCTCGGATTTAGCTCAAAAGTTGTATGTAGGGGTAATCTAGGGTGGCGAATACGAATCTGGAGTTCATTTGTCGAAATTTTGAGGTTTATTGTAGGTTAAGGTTTGTAACATGTCATTTAGGGATCAAAACCCACCTTAGTATTTTGAAAAACGACAAACGGACGTTAAATTCGTATTCTCCACCCCGAACAACCCCCGTATACAAATTTTGAGTAAAATCTGAGATTTTTACCAAGCTACCGTATACCCAACGCTATCTACCGTAATCTGCAAAAGCTCGATAAACGGACTCCAGATTCGTGTTTAGCATTCCAAATAACCCTCAGAGAACGATTTTGAGACATATTCATTGTAGAAAACCGGAAATCTCGAAAGTGGCGTTTTCCCTCGAAATTTTCCCCGGTTAAGAAGCTTCAAACGAAATTAGCTGAAAACATTGGAAAATCGACTAATTAACCACAGATTCGTGATCAGCGCCCCGAAAAACCTCTCTGGAAGAATTTTAAGTCAAATCTGGACAATTTTTTCTAAAACGCTTCCAGAGCCCTCAATTGGTAGAAATAAACGCCCAATCGAAAATTCGTACAAGTACAAAACGCTGTCAGTCTGGAAAAAGTATGGAAAATGTGCCTTAACCCAAGCTTTTCTCAGGGGGGTAGTTTTTGACGCTGAACACATTTATGAGGTTCGTTTCCGGATTTTCCGAAGACTAACGCGCTTTTTGGAAGGTACAAAAAGCACAAAAAATGAGCATTTTAAGCTTGTGTCTTCTTGGAACCTGCGGCTCGGGGCGGGATACTGCGCAGCTTTACTATTGAGCCACAAGAGATACTAACGACACTAATCGTTTTGGCAGATCCGACCTACGCTCAGTATACTTCCCTTGTCAGGGCGAATTTTTAGTCAGATCTGGGATATTTCTCCGAAACGCTTCGAGAGCCCTCTAATTGGTGTAAATAAACGCCCAACCGAAAAGCCGTACAAGTGTAGAAATCTGTTAGTCTGCGCAAAGTTTGGAAAATGTTCCTTCACCCAAACTTTTCTCAGAGGGGTTGTTTTGGGCGCTGAGCACGATTATGAGGTCCGTTTCCGGATTTTCGTTAAAAAATGCGGTTTTTGGAGGATACAATAAGTACGAAAATCAGAGAAAAAATGCCTGAACTTTTTTCAGAGTGGGTCTAGGCAGCTGCGATGGGCATATTCGGATTTTTCGTCCGAAAATGGTTCTAGAAAAGTACATTTCATTCGGAATGATCACTATGACCTATTGTGGTTCCCTTGTGAGGTTGGACTGTGCCTTTAAAGGGGTCTTCACGATAGATATCGTTTTCGAGTTTTCAGTGTGAAACACTGTGCTGGCAGATGTTGCAGATGATAGGGCCGAAGAAAGCAGCGAAAATGGGCTAGAAATAGATGAAAACGGCTGTGAAGTGAATACTTCGTTAGCCCAGTGCGTCTGCGTGGCCCGCCTCGCCCCCGTTCCGACGAGCTTGTGGTGCCGCGGACGTTTTCGATGACAAATTGCCAAACAGCTCCGCGGCGTCCAGCCAGGTCGATTCGCGCACATTTCGCGCGCGCTTGCGGAAACTTGTAGCAGGGCGCGTAAGCTGGTCCACGTCCTGGAACTGTTCTTACTTTGAGAACAGCTGTTTTGGTTTATTCTGAGCACTTTTCTTCGCTGTTTCGTCACTGTCCCGTTAACTCACGACAAAAAAAACCAGTGAATTTCACAATCCTCGAGGGGCCATAACTTTCGAATTATAAGAACAGCATAATATTTGAGTTCGTTGTAGGGCAAGAAAGACCGATTTGGCTATAGTTATCATCTCCTACCTTCACCGGCCGTAGTTGTTGTGAAGTTCTCCGCGTGGACGATTCTGTAGCCCGAGATTCTGGCCAGATTGCCGTTGCCGTTCATGAAGCGCCAGCTTATGGCCGACATCCATCAAAACAGACATCTAGATAGACATCTTCTGCTCGTTTGCTGGTTGGTTAGGCCCCCATAATCCTTGCGCGGCTTATGACCATCAATGCGAGCCGTGCACGGTTGAATGATTGCAGTAGGAGCAGCTACGCACATATTGATTCATTGCTGCTGATTCTTCTTGTAGGCGGCCGTTCCAGTCCCAAGTCCAGCTACCTTCTTTTGGGCCAAGCCAGCCCTTCCCAGGCAAGGGAATAGTAAACAAGTTATCCCCATAGGGAAACCCTGTGTAGACTTGCCACGTCGGTCGTTTCTCATTCTAGTGAGAGCGAAGGAAGGGGAAGGCAGAGGATGGCGTGCGAGTGACACGTTGTTTTGTCGTCGTTTGATGATTAGTTGCGCTGTGTTAGGCAAAAGGAGTGTTCGCCGAGCGCATTTGCGTCGTGAAATTTGCATTAGTCCTTTGTAGTACGTACCCTTGGATGTGATCAGTCTCACTATACTAACTTAAGCCTTGGATAAGTTCAGTCCGTTTTTGTCTTCATCGTACAGTTTCATGGTGGATCCCTTCAGAGACTAGATTTGTTAAATATCTGTTCATGTAGCCTGAGTCCATTACAAATTACTTTGTACAAAGCAGTTTCCGTGCTATGGGCAGTACTCTAAGAGTTTTGGCAGAGAAATAGCCGCGAAATGCCTGCTTGCGGCGTATTAGCCGCGAAATAGCCGCCAAATAACGCTCGCCGCGAAATAGCCGAGAAGAAGTCGCTAAATAATGCTCGCCGCGAAATAGCCTGGAAATGATGCTCTCCAGGTAGATATACGGCGCATTCCAGAGGCATGATTCAGATGTCAGCACCTCCGTCGGTTCAGTTACCCAAGTTTGAGGTACTTGGACCTCTTCCAGCCTCTGGAGGTCTCGCCCAACCGCTGGCGGCCCCGGGTGTTAGCTCGGCGAGCCGGCGACGGTCGCGTCTTGGTTAATTTTGTTTACCGCTAAATATTTCTCGGTTATATCTCAGCTATTTCTAGGCTACTTTTTGTCCGTTCCGTGAGAAGCCGAGAAATAGCCGGGAAATAGCCCACCAAGGGTCGCTGCGGAGCCGGGTGGGCTATTTTGCGGCTATACCGTGGCAAAAACTCTCAGAATAGCCTTTGAACAGATGCAGAATCCTTAAAGGACGTACAGTCTTTTTCGGAGTGAACTTTATTTCCGTTCATCGCGTGCGTCTGCGCGTGTATTGTGCGTCTCCTCCCCACACTCTCTCGCTGTCTCTACCCGCGTCCCGCACTAGCACGCGAAGGAGCGGAGTAAATTCGGCTCCGAACCAGAGTATAGACACGACTTCTCATGTTGCTTTGCGTCCTGCATCAATATTGGCGAAATATCTCGAAGAACTACAATCGAGGACAAGATCGTGATAATTCCTCCGCGTGCGTGTGCGAAGCGGCAGTCAAAGGCAGTGCTCACGATAAAAACGGTCTCCGAGTTTCTATCGGAAATCGAAAGTTTCGGGTCCATTGCAACAAAAACCCGAAAAGTCCCGAAAATTTGGCCCCGAAAAATGTTTTTTGAACGCCCTAAAAAATTCCCTGATGGGTACAAGGACAACATTGTTTTCCAATTCTCTACGGGAAGTTTAAAGCAGTCCCTAGTAAGTAGGTATTACCATTTTTCTAAAGATCTTTTCCGAAGCCTTGGTGATGGCGGCTTTTTTCCTTGTTGGACGTGGCTTGAGGCGTTTCGTATAGTGTGCGAATCAGCATTTTTCTATTCATTTCTCTTGACTCTGGTGCAGAAAAAACGCCGTGAATGGCCATTTTTGTGAAAATGGTGGTACAAAATGGGCGCTCAGTAGAGTTGTCAAGAAAAATTCTTTTGTTAGAAGTTGCACGGTGGATTTTTTTGTTTAGATTGTCTTTTTTCTTCTCCGACCCGCAGTTTTTTGATGAAATTGGAAGAAAATGTGAGGTGAATTTGACAGAGACTTCCACAGAGTTTCTTTTGATAATTTGCTCGGATTACCTACAAATTTCATGAGCCTCACTCTCCAAACTGCCGCAGATTATGGCCATCCAAAAACGTTGGTATTTAGCGGTATATACTTGTGTAGAAAGAGATGGAGAGGAATTATTCTCTTTCTCCTTTGAAAACGTTCAAAATCAACTTTAAATATAAAAATAATATTAATTCTTCAAAAAAAATCATTAAACTATTCTATTTTCTTCGCAATTCTCTAGTGATCTGAAGATCAAACCCATGAGACAACTAGAGGACCACAAGAATTTCAGAGCTGGTAAGAGGCGGCCGCACAAATTTTCAAGACCAATATGAGGAGGTCGCAGCTTTCGCGGACCAATCATAGCTACGTGTTTAGGCCAGAGTCATACCTCCCGCGACCAGCGACAGTAGACATCAAGCATATCGATTTTCGGTCGATATCAATGGTAAACATTGCGTCGCGTCGCTCGTCGCTGGAAGTATGATTGCGGCCTAACCCGAGTTCTGGCTACGTAAACTCCGGGGCCTTTGTAGTGAGCTCCCGATTTTGATTATGGCCAGCAGTGGAGCGGTGGTTCTCAGAGAATTATATTAGGTTGATGCAAAAGTTTCCGGACTTTTGGCGACTTTGAATAAAAACATTTATTTCCGAAACAAACAAGGCTCACCCAACAAAATATTTTCCATCACATTCAAGGATCCATCATCACCGATTGGGCAGATCATGAATTCCCGACGCGTAGAACTCTGGCTGTTTGGAGTCGATGTATTCTTCTAAGGCCATTCTGACTTCGTGATCGTTAGTAAACTGTTTTCCATCCAGGAAGTGCTGCATCGAGCGGAACAGATGGTAGTCGGAAGGGGCAAGATCTGGGCTATATGGAGGGTGAGGAAGAGCTTCCCAGCTCAGATCCAGCAGTTTCTGTCCGCCCCCTTCACGACAATGCTCGGCCACACATCGCATAACGCGACAGAAACTGTTTGACCTGGGCTGGAAAGTTCTTCCTCACCCTCCCTATAGCCCAGAACTTGCCCCTTCCGACTACCATTTGTTCCGCTCGATTCAGCACTTACTGGATGGAAAACTGTTCACTAACGATGACGAAGTCAAAATGGCTTCAGAAGAATACTTCCACTCGAAACAGCCAGAGTTCTACGCGTCGGAAATTCATGATCTGCCGATTCGGTGGCGAAAGATTCTTGAATGTGATGGAAATTGCTTTGCTGGGTGAGCCTAGATTGTTTTTGAAATGAATGTTTTTATTCAAAGCCGTGAAATGTCCAGAAACTTTTGAATCAACCTAATAGCAGCTGATAATGATGCTCGCTGCTGGTGATTTTCGAAATTGTGAGCTCACTAGAAATGCTCCAGAGCTTACTGCTCAAATTAAATCCTTTGATGGATGGCTGCCATGATGACTTCTATCGAGCCATGCTCCACTGAGTGGGCAGTTAGAATTGGGCGTTTCCTATGCTGACAAACGATTCCAAGCATCCATAATCGAGAAGCGAGGCGGGGGGCGGAGCGTTTCGATCTTCTAAGGTGACGATCGGAGCTTTTTCCCTATTTCCGTAGTCGTAGTTCGGCGTGTGCTCAAGGCAGTAGCCAGCGTTTCGCGGTCGATGGCTTAATGATAGTTTTACTCGCTCCTGATTGACGTGAAGTGGATGGTTTTGCATGATTTGGATTGACGTTGGGAGTAGTCGCGGGGTGGTCTGTCATTATTCTTAGGGAGGTTTTCATGCCCAATTTTCGTTGAAGACAAGGTTTTCGTTTGGGTTTCTCTTGATTCCGATGTTTGCAGTGGACTTTTTTTCAAATTGAGGTTGTGTATGTAACTACTTCGTTTTTTTTATGTGTAAATGTTTGGTAGTTTTTAGGTGTAGGGTTGTGACAGACTAAATTTGCGCCTTCCTTTGCGTACATTATTTTGAAAATATTCATTGGAGAGGATATAGCAGTGATCCCTTTTGTGCGCATACATATTTGGGGTGCGCTTTAAATATGGTGACAAGATTTCTAACCTTGCCATGACTACATACTGTGCTTCTCTGGGCCAAATTCCGGTCCGCAATTGAGTCTCGACACGCTTTGCGGCCGCACGCTCCCGAGTCGAAAGAGCATCCAGCGCCGCAGCCGCCGATCTGCTGACTCTAGGTGGTTTTCGGAAACTGGAAACTAAGAAAAATTTAGGAAAATTGTATAAAAAAGCCTCATCTAGTCGGCTTTGGCGCTGGAAACCCGAATGACTCGACCGCGTGCGGCCGCAAAGCGTGTCGAGACGCAATTGCGGACCGGAATTTGGCCCAGAGAAGCACGGCATGTGCGTTACTAATCACCCTGTGTAGTCTGTTCTTTTCATCAAACCTCGCTCTCCTAATGCACAAAGTTTCGGAGCGCAAAATGGTTTCTAAAAGGAATGGTGAGCGAAAGCCTGAAGGTCCCTGATTTTTCACAGTAAACTCAGCATTGAGTCGGTTTCGGTAATTGTTGCTCGTTCACCCATGTGACCGCGAAGAACTGCTCAAATGGGGCCATTTTGGAGCAGAGGGTGTCTGCTTGAAAATGTGTCATGGATGATGCCCTTGGACCTTCTATTGAAAAGAAAAAAACGCGAAGACAAACCGCCGGAATCCATTTTTCGCCTTTGTCAGTGTTCAAGATAGCTGGATTTGTGCAACTTTTTTCGTTTACCTGACGACCAGGAGGCGTTGAACGTGGAGTATAAGCACCCCTTAAGGTTTTCTATCGATCTGTACCCATATTACCAACTTTTCTCAAAAATCTATAAAATCGATTGAATATCGGTTTTCTTGAAAATTGATGAGAAGTAAGAAATTCGATGAAGAATATCCTTCCGCATTTGACCACGAGGTAGACCGCCTGTATGTCTCCAGGGAATGCGAAAAATAACGAAAATGTGAGTGCTCTGAAATTGACAGATCCCATCTATGAAATCCAGCAACTTGCCCTTATCTCCTTCTGGTAGAGGGTCTCAAGACTTCAGCTATGATACGTACTAAAGCAGACACCTTCTGCTTCAATATGACCTCCTTAGAGCGGTTCTCTAGGCTCGCGTACGGGAAGTAGGAAAGATTATCGAAGATATGGCTACGTGCCGATTTATTTTTTACAAATTGAGGACCCCTCAGGCGTTTGTCCACCATTGGTTTCAAACACGATTTCACGCCACAAAATTTCGTACATTTTGAGAGAGGATCATAGAGAAGAAAAGACCACAGAAGCCGATTAGGTCCGCACATATGCCGGCGTGATGAGATCTGAAACCTTGTCACCATATTTAAAGCGCACCCTGTAGGCTGCTCAAATTCAAGGTTCTCGTCAAAATGTGGCGCTGAAAGTTTGCATTTCGTTCGGAATGGCCATCCATGGAACTATCCCAAACGGGGGGGGGCAGTCGAGTAAAAGTCAGAAATGAAATTATCCACCGATCTATAACGCTATCAATCGAAGTATTTCCATAGAATCTCATCAACAACAATGATTGATAGCAGCATCAAGCATCTTTTATCGGATTTTCCATTCTTTCCTATGGGGTGGTTCATTTAATTTCTGACTTTTACTTGAGTGCCCCCCCCCCCCGTTTAGGATAGTCCCCTATATCCATGTGACCTTTTCTTGTCTGTTAAGCTCCCCCATAGCCCATCCCATGCTGATATCATAATATTGCGAATTTGGTCGTGACTCAATAAGTTTCTCAGAATGGTGAGGATTGAGATCCTGTTAGGCGAAATCCAAAAAAGGAAAGATATTGTTGATTGCAAAGGCAAACGTATTCTCACGGTTGTTAGCCACTTTATGATCGTTTTCTATTCCATCCGGCAGGCTGTGGCTATAGTATAAACTAGAATTCCTAGTTTTTCTGCCATTCATTCATCTGATTCGTTCAACTTTACACTCATTCTGTGCTGATGTACTGTGTAGAGTGCTCTACTAGGTGAAGAGCTGAAGTAGGTGTTTGGCAGAAACAGCTTTGATTGCAGTTATTGTGATGTGCGCGTCGAATTGAATTTCGTCGTTATATCGTCAATCGCCGTCGCATTGAGGTGTTTTATGGGGCTGTTCTTATGTGTATGCACGGAATCCTTCTGACATTCTTTGCGTGTTGGGAAACCCTTTCTGCTCACTCAGGCCACCTTGTCATCGCTCTCTTGTCGTTTTTAGGCCCCCGGATGGGCATACCAGTTCGCCATACTACTCAGTGTATTCAGGTGACTGAAATGACGATCGTACTCTGGTCAATTACCAAAGCAGAAGTATGTAGGCATGGAAAAGTGGCAGGGGAATGGACTTTTCTAGACCACCCAACTTGACATTGAGAGTTCTTGTTGCGTTCCGTGTCTTCACCCTTGATTTTGTGGTGCATGGAACGCACTTACTATCGTTCTCTGAGCCAAACTCTGGCCCGCAATTGCGGACGTCGGCTGTTTCATCATGCGACACGAGCTAATCGTGCTGGGAGAAAGGTAAATCGTGCCGGGGGACCAAGTGGTCTCAGCACGATTATCACGTGTCGCTTGATGAAACAGCCGTAGTCCGCAAATACGGACCGGAATTCGGCCCAGGGAAGGACAGCATCTTACAAGAGAACTCCGTTTGGTCAAATGGGCCATTCCAAATGAAGTGTACTTTTCTAGAACCATTTTTAGACGTTAAGTCCGAATATACTCATCGCAGCTGCCTGGACTCACTCCGAAAGAAGTTATGAGCGTTTTTTGAAGCTTTGCCAGAAGATAAGGGTACCTGCCCCATCAAGCAACTTTTAGGGGGTTTTGAAAAAATTTTCCGAATTTTGCTAAAAACATGTATGTATGGGTAAGCTGGAGTGCTGAACACGAATCTGGGGTCCTATTGTCGGAACTCTGAGGTTTATTGTAGGTTACGGTAGCCGCCATGCTATTTATGGACAAAACCTACCTTAGTAATTCGAAAATCGACAAGGGAACGTCAAATTCCTATTTAGCACTTCAAATAACCCCCACATAGAAACTTTGAGACAAATCTGAGACTTTGACCAAACTACCGTATACCTACCGTAATCTACCGTAAGCTGTTAAAAATCGATAAACTGACGTCAGATTCGTGTTGAGCACTCTAAATACTGTGCTTCTCTGGGCCAAATTCCGGTCCGCAATTGCGTCTCGACACGCTTTGCGGCCGCGCGCTTCAGAGTCGGAAGAGTTTCCAGTGCCGCAGCCGTCGATCTGTTGACTATAGGTGGGTTTTAGAAGCTGGAATCTAAACAAAGTTGGAGACAACTATCAAAAAGCCACACCGAGTCGACTTTGGCGCTGAAAACTCGTCTGACTCGAGCGCTTGCGGCCGCAAAGCGTGTCGAGACGCAATCGCGGACCAGAATTCGGCTCAGAGAAGCACGGTATGTAGGGGTAGTGTGGAGTACTGAACACGAATCTGGGGTCCTATTGTCGGAATTCATAGGTTTATTTTATGGACAAAGCCTACCTTGATAATTCGAAAATCGACAAGGGAACGTCGAATTCGTATTCAGCACCCCAAATAACCTCCGCATAGAAATTTTGTATCAAATCTGGGACTTTGACCAAACTACCGTATACCTACCGTAGTCTACCCTAAGCTGTCAAAAATCGATAAATTGGCATCAGATCCGTGTTGTGCACTACAAATAACCCTCAGAAAAACGATTCGAGCCACATCTGTCGTCACATCCGGAAATCGTCAAAATTCGATTTTGCCGTCAAATTTTTCTGCCGGTTGAAAACTTTGAACGAGTTTAGTCGAAAACTTTGGAAAAACGACGAATAAACCTCAGGTTCGTGATCGGCACCCCAAAAAACCTCTTGGTAAAATTTTAGGTTAAATCTGGAAAATTTTCCTCAACGCTGCCTGGATCCCATAATTGACAGACGCAAACGTTCAATCGAAGATCCGTACTTTGTCTACTCAGGCGATTCTCGGCCCCGAGCCGCCTGACAGTTCGGCTCGTTCTTCCAATCTGCGAGTCGGCTTCTGTTGCTGTCCGGGCCACTGCTGCTGCTTTTCTGGCCACTGCTGTTGCTGTCCGGGCTGCTCCAGTTCGCCCGATCAGCAACAGCGGTGGCCCGTGGATTGGCAGAACGAGCCGAATTGTCAGGCGGCTCCGATTGCTTTTCCGTGCGGCTCGGGGCCGAGAATCGCCTGAGTAGGTTGTTGTTTTCGGCGGTGAACACGATTATGAGGTCCGTTACCGGATTTTCGAAAAATCAATGCGCTTTTTGGAGGGTACAATAGGTACGAAAATTTGACAAGAATTGCCTATAACTTTTTTTAGTGTGATTCTAGGCAGCTGCGAAGGGCATATTCGGGCTCTACATCAAAAATTGATTCTAGGAAAAGGCACTTCATTCGGAATGGCCAATTTGTCTAATAGTAGTTTCCTTGTTAGAATCAGTATTCGCCATGATCCCCCTTTGAGCCCTCCCATGTCACCTTTTCACACCGTGGGCAGCAGATTTTGATTGTCGTTTGAATATGCTGTCATAGGATTGCATAGGCGCGAGCGGCCTGCCTTCGAGGACCCTTTTGTCGACACTCGGGATGCTGCTCACTAATGTGAATCTGAAGATGTGCTGGAGTGCATTCTCAAATGATGATGGCAGCACTTCAGCTGGATAGCCATTCAATTCGGTGGTCCATCACAACACGCGGAACTTCTTAGCCTCGCTCCTTTCGGTTCCGGCAGTACTTTCTTGAAGATCTGTGAGTAGGCGATCTCACTTGTCGACCGGAACTGTCATCGGCTGATAATGGGAAATAGGCGTTATTGTCGCCATGTAACTGCCCGTTACCCCTAAACGCCCTGCGCTCCACATCTTCCACAGATAGTGCACATCCTAAAGTGTGGCGTCGTCATCGACGCGCATCATTCGTGAGCAGAACTCTATCCAAATTGGCGCCGGGTATACTGTGCTTCTCTAGGCCAAATTCCGGTCCGCAATTGCGTCTCGGGACGCTTTGCGGCCGCACGCGCTCGAGTTGGTCGAGTTTCCAGCGCCAAAGCCGACTCGATGTGGCTTTTTTATACAGTTTTCTCCAATTTTGTTTAGTTTCCAGTTTCCAAAACCCACCTAGAGTCAACAGATCGGCGGCTGCGGCGCTGGAAACTCTTTCGACTCGAAAGCGCGCGGCCGCAAAGCGTGTCGAGACGCAATTGCTGACCGGAAATGGGCTCAGAGACGCATAGTACCTTCTTCTCTGTGTGCGTTCGAAATGCAGCAGAAAACTTCCCACCCCCCCCCCCCACCTCTTCAACCCTAAATTTGATTCATTCTGCGCCCTTGTACCGGCATTTCCCAAATTGCAACAAGTTTTCCATATTGGGGTCGGCACAGATGAGAATACAATTCGATATATTGCATTCACTTCGACTGACGACGTCGTCATGCGATTTCTTCAACGATGACGGCGTGGCGACGCCGATTCGAAGAAAAGGGCATTGTTTCACGTGTAATTGTTGGGCTTGCCGCGCGCCGCTGTTCTCAGGCACTAATAGTTCGCGCTGGAATTGTTGAATATAGATCCGTCTTTTTGTCGTTTTCCTCTCGTTTGCTTAGCTGGATTGAAGTCGTTAGGCGAGGTGTTACCTTGATTAGGGTGGGGTTGTTCACGGCTAGCTTTTTGTCAACACTTGAGGGCAGCAAGTGAAGGCATATTATAGTCCACGACAACGGAAAAATGCGGTTGTGCGTTTGCGTATTTTCTTTAAGTATACTATAGGTTGCGCCGTAATCTACGGCAAAGTTGTAATTGTTACCTGAATTTTGAAGCAAAAAAAAACACCAGAAACGATGAGTAACGGTAACTCAGAAAAATGAAAACAAGTTTCTTGTAATTTTTCTAGGTCGATGTAAGCTACCTGCGACTTTTATTGTGCCATTCAAGTTACATGTAATATATCGGAATCGCATTGCACGCGGTTTCCTATCGATATGTTGCATGTAACTTGAGAAGTAACTTACAACAGCTTAAATATGTTGCAAGCAACTTGTTTTCGATTTCTGAGGGGATACATACTGCGTGCAGCGCGCCTCCGATAGGTTACATGTAAGTTAAGTGGCACAATATAAGTTGTAATTGAATTAAATCGGGGGAAAAGATTTTTTTAAAGGGGGTGTACGACGCTATCGCGGGGTCATGCTAACGACTGGCGCTGCTGTTACCCAAGTTTGAGGTACTTGACCCCACACCAACAGGGAAGGTCCCGGACAGCATGTTTTTTGCGTTGTGTGTGGTCTGGAACGCGCTCTCTGCGTCGCGTGTCGTCTGCGTCACGTGATGGCCCTCCATAGTGAAAATATAAATGTAAGTTACATGCAACATAAGTGTAACTTACATGTAATATAAATTTAAGTTACATGTAATATAAATGAATATTACATGTAATATAAATGTAAGTTACATGCAACATAAGTGTAACTTACATGTAATGTAAATTTTACTTACATGTTATATAAATGTATGTTACATCAAATTTAAATGAAAGTTACTTGAGACATTCAAGTAAGTTACATTTATATTACAAGTAACTTGTTTTGATTTTTCTGAGAATTCCTCCCCCCTTCCCGTCACACATTCACAGTAAACCTAAAGTCGTTTTCATTGATACACGCAGGAATAACAAGAACAAATGGAAAATTACAAAAAAAATGTTAATAACAGAGAAAAATTCGTTTTTTCTTGTTATTCCTGCGTTTATTCAAGGTGAAGACTCTAAATGTATTTATGATGTTTGCGCGTGAGGAGAAACTCTGTGACGAAAATGGACTACTCAGGTCAGTAACCCTAAATTTTGGAAGGAGGTGAGAGCCCCGAATTGTTGCGAAGTCGAACAAGTGTGCAATGCAGACTTTTCGAATCGACTTGATGGAAACCATGGAATGTATACGAACATCTAATGGGTGGTAAGGAACATATGTAAATGCTCGTATTCCCAACATGAGACGCGCGAAATACATTTGAAGGCCAGACGTTCCGATACGGTCAACTTCGCCCGATTGTCCGATTGTTTGAAGGCGGGCTCTTTTGCAGGGTTCACTCACTTCGATCCTATCGTTTTAGTTGCCTTCCAGTCCATGTCTTTTCTTTCAATCGATCGCATTTCTGAAAAAAATATCATCATGGGAGAAGTCTATTTAAATCAGGGTTCCTCCAAATTTTTGGAGGACATTTTTTTCCAAAAAAAAAATTATACATCTGCTTATTGATTGTTTTATCCTCTGTTTCATGAATATTTCGATTCTCCTTCAACCTGATCGCAGAACTGCATGGATACCTGAAAAAAAATTTTTTCTGCCTTTGTAATCGCAGTTTTTTCCTTTTTAGGATTTGAACAGCATTCTAATTGAGAACTACAAGAATATGTAAGGTTGGATTTTTAAACCCCGAAAAAGAAATTTTTAAAATCAAAGGAAGTTTCTTTCTTCAAAATATTGTACACGTATAGTATAAAAGGCGAAACAGGTGGTAGAAGAATGAAGGAGAACAGCATATCAGAAAAAAAAACTAAAAAGAGCGTGAAAAAGTCGGCATCAGCTTTTTGTTTACCCCCCCCCCCCTGCGAGGCCCCACGCCCGGCTGGCTGGTGGATGTTCCCAGGATAGGCGATCATCTATGGATAAGCTTGGAACCAGGGTACTGCTTGAGGTGTGGAGAAAGCCCATTTTACTCACCATTTTACCATATACGGTGTAAACCCCTCATTTAGAATGGTCCGCTTCGTCGTTCGACGGGGCTCGGACTTGCCCCCTGTGAAGCTCCACACCCCGTGCTGAACCCTAATTGGAATTCGCTTAAACTTGACCCAAAACAGTTCTGACGGTACGAGAGGATGTTTTCCGTTGTTTTAACGTCTCGGTGGATTTAAGCGAGGATGGGAAGAAGAAATATGAGGTTTCCGATGACTAGTTTTCAAATAAAAGCTTTTTTCGCCGCTTCGAACTGCCTTCTTCGAGGATAATTCGAGAATAAAACTTATTTAGGCAATCTTCGGCTGTTACGAATTTAGTGCTCCGGTTCGTGCGAATCTTCGTGTTCCGGTGTTACACTGGCGGTTGTCATTTCCGGACTCCCGGGTTATCCCTGCTTATGGCTTTTATAATGAGCAGGAAGCCTGTTCAGTGGTATAATCCCAGTTCGAACCGGTTTGTGGGCGTAGAGGATCTTTTCTGCTGTTCTTCACATGCCTCCACATGCTACCAACAACATCCAGGTGTCCCTTTATGCAACTGGTAAGGTGTTGTCGGGGTGGACGGCCAGCAGGGGCACAGAGATTGACGTCCGAAAGAACGAGTCGTTCCGTGGTTGGAGTAGTGGCGTGGTGCGCAATTGCGACTGTCCGCGAGTGCTGTTACTGAGAAATCTGGTTGAATCACCACCACCACATGACGACCACCCAGGCGCTCAGTCAGACTCGGATACAACTGGACCACATGTTTTTCCCAGGCTTCTACTGCTCTCTCTGTCTGTTTTCCCGGTTTCGACCAGCTGCGCGGGCTTCAGCTGTGCTGGAATGTGTTGTGTTGTTGTATAGCGTGCCGGACTGGGTGGTTTTTGTTTCGAGTAGGGTTTGGTCACAGGTTTGGAGTTGGCTTGCTGCCAGGTTCGTTCCTGGCTCTTCCGTGAACTTCATGTTGCAGGGTGACCTTGTTACCTGTCTCTGAATTGGTATTGTGCTTATCCAACCCTCTCGAATCCGCTTTCTTACTCCTGCCCCTTTGTCTTTGGCTGTTCTGGGACCTAAATCATCGATTTGCTTACCTAAGGTGCTCTTCCGTAACCTACAATCCTGTCAGGGATGTAGTGGCTCCTCAAAATCCTAGCACAAACCCTACTTTTTTGATGTTGTCGAGTATAATTACCACACAAGGTCCTAGAAAAAATTTATGATCCGCCCACTTCCGCTTGAGCTTGTTTTATCCTTTGTTTCCAGTGTCTCCCTAAACCCTCACAAGGAAACTCCGTTTTGTCAAAGTGGCCATTTCACGTGAGGTGTACTTTTCTAGAACAATTTTCGGACGTAAAGTCCGAATATGCTCATCGCAGCTGCTTAGGCTCACTCTGAAAGAAGTTACTCGCGTTTTCAAAGCTTCGCGAAACGGCTAGGGTACCTATAAGGCAACTTTTCGGGTGTTTTGAAAAAAGTTTCCGGATTTTTGCTGAAAACATGTATGTGGGGTATCCGGGTCGCTGAGCACGAATCTGGGGTTCGCTTGTCGAGATTCTGAGGTTTACTGTAAATTACGGTAGGTAACATTCCATTTAGGCAGCAAAACCTGTCTTAATAATTCGAGAATCGACAGATGGGCATCAAATTCGTAATCAGCACCTCAAATAACCCCCGCATAGAAACTTTGAGACAAATCTGAGACTTTGACCAAACTACCGTATACCCACCGTAATCTGCCGTAAGCTGCCAAAAATTGATAAACTGACATCAGATTCGTGTTGAGCACTCCAAATAACCCCCAGACGAACGATTCGCGCCACATCTGTCGTCACATTCCGTAAATCGTCAAAAGTCGATTTTGCCTTCAAATCTTTTTCCCGGCTGGAAGCTTTGAACGAATTTAGTCGAAAACATTGGAAAATGGACAAACAATCCTTAGATTCGTGATCAGCACCACAAATGACCCCCATGGAGAATTTTAAGTCAAATCTGGAATGTTTTTCTTCAATGATTTCTGTACCCGTATTTGATAAGATTACTGCGCTTTTTGGAGGGTACAATAGGTACGAAAATTAGAGAAAAAACGCCTATAACTTTTTTCAGAATGATTCTAGGCAGCTGCGAAGGGCAAAATCGAACTCTACGTCAAAAATTGATTCCAGGCGAGTGCATTTCATTCGGAATGGGCCGTTTGGCTAATAGTAGTTTCCTTGTCAAAGGCCTAGAAGCAGGCAGACTCCTGAACTTCTTGGTAAGAAAAATGGTATAAATATCGGTATAAATAGCTCCTCTGCTCATTGTTCTCCGTTCTCACGCGGAGGCGTGAGAAAGAGGCGGGGCGATCCATTTACATCTGAGACTTTAAAGGCAGTGTTCACGATAAAAGTCGTTCTTCTGTTCTTCCGCCTATCTTGAAAACGGTCCCATGCTGTTTTCAATGATGTCATTGTAATCGTACAAGACCCCCCGGAAACGGAGTTATGGCCTCTCAAAATTCAGCTACGGAAGCATTGTGGACGAGTTGTCCGAGGCTTGTAACTCCCATTTTTTGCAGCCGAGCTGACCTAAGTAAAGAGAGACGTTGAGAATGAAGGGAAGAACGGGGCTTTAGATCGGAAACCATCGCTCATCTAACCACGAATTCAGGGCAACTGTTATAGGGCGTGGGCGGAGTGGCCCAATGGGTTGGCTGGCCCACGAGATTTTCACCCACTTACCGGCCGTTTTTCATCACACCTCCGTTCTCAATCTTCTTAGAGGAACCCAAAGCTTACGTTTTAGCCAAAAAAAAATCGTGCAACTTCTTCTTCGTGAACACTGCCTTTAACATGTCTGACAGCATTGAAATGCATCTGCTGGGGTTTAATTAATGCCTAAAGAAACAGTTACCGGATTTTAGACTACTTTTTCACCCTGGAAGATTCTAACAATCAAGAATGTGCAGTGAACCACCTTATTTTTTCAAAGAGTTTTTCTGGTATAAGAAACAGAAAACAAAGTCATTTACCTAAGAATTCTGGAGCGCAAAGCCTTTTCTGACACCTGAATTGTTCCAAGTTCGCAGTTCCCCGAAACACACCAAACAGGCGTAATTAACTATTTCTGAGGTTTCTTCAGTTTTTTTCTCCCAAATTTCCGAGTTTTGTGGACATTTCCCTGCATTTCGTGACTTGCCTACTCAAAAACATCGAAAACTAGAACACGGTTTTCTATCGTAAAGACTGCCTCCAACGAAACATTTTGTGTCAAAGTGTGTATCCGTTTGCGCAGTAGTTTCTGTTTTACTGATGCAGACAGCTATCTAATTGGTTGTCGCTAACCGGTTTCACATGCATTAGTAGGTTTCGTGTAGGAGTTAAGGTTTTCTTGTTGAAATTGCTAGGGTATGCAGTCCGTCACTTTGCACGGCCTACGTAATCGTAGTATCGGTGGGGACTGGATCCATTTATGTACACTCGCATGTGAGCTAGTAATAGTCGATCTTGCTGTTTGCAACGAAATTTCGGGTGGAGGGACGAGTATCCTGACTTTTTTTTTGCTTTGGATTTTTTTTCTTTTTTTCAATTTTTTGTAGAGCAAAATACCGGGTTGTTCAGTAAGTTTTGTCGTTTGATTAGAAAAACACAATTTTATGGTTCAATATACACTTTATTATTCAGTGTAATCTCCCTGAACATTAATACACTTGCTCCAACGATCCTCCAATCTGTGGATCCCATCCCTGAAGTGAGAATCCGGAAGGTTTGCAAAATGCGCTTCAACAGCCGTTAGGACCTCTTCATTTGATGAGAAACGCTTACCACGCATAAGTTTTTTGAGTTCTGGAAACAAATGGAAGTCGCGAGGGGCCAAATCTGGAACAATTCGAACTTTAATTCATGGATTTTAGCCATTGTCAAAATGCTCTTGTTACACGGTGCATTGTCCTGATGAAAAAAGGATTTTTTCTTCGGCAAACCGTGTCTTTTTTTACAATTTTTTTCCTTCAACTGGTCCAAACGGTTGAAGTAGTATTCAGAATTAATTGTTTTACCATTTTGCAATTAATCCACAAACAAAAATCCTTTCTCATAACAAGAAACTGATGCCATAACCTTCTTGGCCGATTTCCGGACACGAACTCGTTTCGAAGCCGAACAACCAGGTTCACACCACTCTTCAGCCTCTTGTTTTAATTCAGGATCATGGTGATAGGCCCAGGTCTCATCCATAGTGATGAATCGACGCACAAAATCCACTTAATCCTTTTTAAAACGCTCCAAATGTTGCTGAGAAGGTCGCATTCGAATGTGTTTTTGTTCCATTGTTGTAAATGGTTTGTACAAGTGTCAGCCTTTTTGAATACACCCAGTTCCGATGTTTATGAATTTAGTTATTTTCTCCATGGTGAAGCTTCTCCCCTTTCACCGGGGGGGGGGGAGAAGCTTCACCATGGAGAAAATAACTAAATTCATAAACAGGTGAACGTTGGTGGTGTATCTGTCTCAGCCAGGGTTGAGCAGGATTGCGATTCAGGGTCGTGAAATACATGGGAATTTTTTTTCGCAAAAAAAAAAGGAAATCTGGGGGGGGGGCTCATACAATTTGATCGAATTTACCACAAATTTGAACCTTTTCCAACTTTTTTACTCTCAGAAAACTTGAGGACTTTCTTTTATTCCAGAAAGGGGATCGTAAAAACGTTGGAGATTTTTTGAAATTTTGGCCAGAGGTGTCGCGAAAGCGCGATGCTTCGCTCCCACGAGGGCCCGGGTGCGGTCGGTCGCACAGCGAAAGCCGGCAGTACAGTACGCGAGTGCCGCCCACGCCGGCTTGGTTCGATTGGCCTAAAATCGTGTTTCGCCTCTCCTGCCACGACCCCGTGTGGCCGCTTCGTGTTTTGTCCCATTATCTCCTTTTCCGTTACTAGTAAAGTGCTACGCTGTGGGGCCTTAGGGCCTTTAGAACACTACTATCCTTCTCTATAATACAGCTGCTCGCGATGAGCAATATTGATGAACAGTTTATTAGCCAAATCCCTTGTTCATCACTTATTGTTATTTCAGTGGCATTCTCCGGTCGTACCTGGTACTTCTGTTTTATCCTATTTTCCTATTTCTATTCTTCCTCATCCTAATCTCCTCAGAGTATGAAATGATCTAAATTAGCTGTATTCTGTTGTGTGAGCAAGAGGGGTGTATTTCGCAATGGTACTACAGTCGGGATACATATTGATTTGTACAGAAGTTCCATGTTGGAGACATCGGGTGTGTATTCTAGAATGCGGTACTGTTGCAGTTCCACCGTCGCTATTACAGTATGTTGCTTGCTGGGGTAATTAGTCCAGGTTGTATGGTCTTCGTTGTTAGTCCACTGGCAGTTTCCCACGGGACTGACGTCATTATGATGTCGGACCCGGGGTAACAACCACCGATTTGCAGCAAAAGGCGAGGAGCTCAGGCGAAAATTGGCTCAACGGTCTGCTGAACTCTGGTCCCAACCCAATAAAGCTCTGTGATGAATCCGTTGCAAAAACCCGGTGCATTAGAGTTTTCTCCGTAAATTAGGAGTGCTATTGTAACCTGCATTTTGCCACTAATGTACATGTTTCTCTAATTGCCGGCATTCATTCGTTCAGTTGTGTTGCGTGAATCGATTCGGGATAATGATGGTGATGATCCGTTTGTTATCGTTGCAGTGTTCGTTGCGTGCACACGTCGCGGAGCAGGTCCGTCGCGGTACACCTCATTCCGCAGCCGATTCCGTCTCCGCCTTCATCACACCTCATCACACGCACACACATATTCATACAAGTCGCCCAAGAGTGCCCTCTCTAGCGCTCGCAAGGAGTTGGTGGTGCTAATCGACGTCGATTAGATTACTCGCTGTCTGCTTTTGCTGCTACCGCCGCTCTGCACTCATTCCGCCTCTGTCGACATCAGCAACTCGACGTCACTCGCGTGAACGTCGGTTATTAACCTGGCGACATCCGTCTGCTAGTGACGTGCTGCTTCTGAATCGTCGCCTACTGGCGTGCTCGTCGTCCGCGTCCTTGCCGTGGGTGGATATGGCGCTCACAGCGACCACGCTCTATCCGACTACGGGTGTTGTGCGTTTTGCGTGTCTAGTTGTTTTTTGTGCTTTTTTACTTCTGGAAAAGTCCATAGTTTACTTAAAAAAAGACATAAAAATATACAAAAAAAGTACATAAAGGAAATACAGAGAGCAGATTATGCTATTCTAAGTAAGGAAAACACATGCTCTGGGGCAACAACAACTATCAGGCTGAAAGCTCAGTTCATCAATGATTCAGTTACTTATCGGATAACACTACGAGACGTGGTTGAACTCTTGAAAACATTAAGACTCAGCGTCTTCAAGTCGTAATGTCGTGGTAGTAGAAGACGCGCAATTTGACTACGTAATCGTAGAGGATTTGTTTGGGCATAGACAATGACTACATGGTCATCCGACCTCATAAAGGCACAGTCCAACCTTAGAATCGCTTCTAAGCTTTTCCACTGTTCTTGAAGACGGTCACATGCTGATTTCAATGATGTCTCTGGAATCGTATAAAATCTTCTGGGGACAGAGTTACGACCTCTAAAAAACTGCTACAAGCAACCGACGAAAGCATGGTGGACAAGTTGTCCGGGGCTTAGATTTTCCGTCATTCTCAACCGATGTATGCAAACGGTCCTGAATGAAGAGATTCTGAGAATGAAGGGGAGAACGAGCCTATAGGTAGAAAGCCATTGCTCGTCTCACCACTGTAGGGCTCGGAAGGTTGTCTAAGTGGCGTGCCAAAGTGGCTTCTGGCTGTAGGCGCCCCAGGGTGGCTTCTCCCAAGATCCCTCTTATTCGCAGGAATTGAGAGCTCGCACTTAGCAGGTATTCCATGGGGTGGATCCGATTCATAATTATGTGAAACTCACAGATTCATCCCGGAGCTTGGACTGTGTCTTTAAACCAGTGCTTTCATCTTTTCAGATGAATAGGACGCCAGTTTACCGACCCGTGGCCGCAGGAGTTTGCCTTGCCTATGGCGGGGATCAAACTTGACCTAGTGTGGGCCCAACGGCGCCTCCTGTTGCTACGCTAAACAAGAAATTTAGGAAACTGCCATTGAACTTCAAAGTGTGCATTTTTGGAATCTGAAGCCAGCCATCTACTACCCACAGGAAAATATTTGAAGCTATCGATTCAATACACTCACTGATTTGACTGTTACACGGATATCAGTTCGGAACGTGATTAATCCTTTGAAAAGCACAAAGACTGGGCGTACTCGATCCGTATGGTTTGCGCCGCACATTCGGCTACGTTACCGTGGAGACCTAAGTTACTACACAAGCGAAATGTTCAAAACTGTACTGTCGTTCTCGGAAGACATATCCTGCCGGGGCCAAGTGGTCCTAGCACGACTATCATCCTGTTGCGTGATGCAACAGCCGCTGTCCTCAAATGTGGACCGGAATTTTTCTTCGAGAACGTAGTAGTTTGCTATAGATTAAACAACAGAGTCTGAATTGAGAGATTTCGCTGTCAATTTCATAGTTCGAATCAGTGCGTGGGTTTGTTTGAACATTGATATTAATCGTGCCCGTACATACAAGGGTTGCGCCTGAAAAAGCGCCGGAAAACGATTTCTTCTGACGTACTCCGTAAGGGAAGAGACCGCTTTGTACAGGGTTTGAAATCAAATACGTTTGAAAACAGCACCAACTCTTTCGTACGTGACATACTTGTTTACTTTGGAGATTTGGAACAAATCCTTCATTAACTGCTCTCAATCTGTCAGTTCTGCGAAATAGACATGTGGTCTTCGACCAGGTATTACAAACTCTGCATACTACACGACACCATATCTTATTTATACACGATCCATATTCCCAGAAAACGATAAGGTGGAAAAGGTTCCGGTACGGTGGTTATTGAAAGGACAAATACCAGCTTCTGCAGCGGAAGCTTCTGTTTGAACGGCGCTTCTGCCTCCGTAGTGAAGCGTTAGTACACGTTGCCCAGGCTACCTCTTTGTACGAAGAATTCAAAGGAGTTTGTCACAACTCGGAAATGTAAACATTGTAACAATACACAGCTTAAACAAGAAGCTGTCAGGGGGCTTAGAATTGTAAAGTAATCGACCAGGAAGTCACTGTAAGAAGCGGAGTACTGCCACTAATGGTCAGTTGAATGGGCAGCATCAGTACTGTCCTAATATTCAACTGCGAACTCATATTCTCAATATAAGAAATCAACTGCGTCTTAGGGCGATTGATACCTCAACACGTCGTAATACTCGAATGAGGTTCTCGTTGAGGGTAAGGCTTGAACACTTGGTGCCTTACGGGAAATAAACACATATGTATCGCCGCTAGGAATTTTCAAAATGACGGCGTTCGAGCGAATTCTTCTACGCAATTGCACTCCTAGACCAAGCAATTGCATAACTCATTTCCTAATCACACCCTGCATGGCGGCAGGCACAGGACTATGCATTTAGCCGTGTTCAATTGGCGGCCGCCGGCGGCCCCCGACTGAGGCGCTTCCGGCGTTTTGCGCGCACCTCCCAATCGAGTGCTTTCACTGGCGACGAACATTGTAATTGCCTGAGAACGCGTTAGCATTGCTCGAGGTGAACGTTCGCAAAGTGGGAAAGTGCCTCGAGTATTTGACTGAGGAATTTGGTCAATGCACAGCTGAGAAGGGAAAGTTCTTTGAAATATGTAGATGTGAGCTAACAGTTCATTCCTTCGAAGTGATTGAATAGCTGCGTATCTATGAAGACCGGTAGCCTTGGTGCGCCGGATACATACATATACTTATCTCCTATGAAATCTAGGGACCGTTTTCTGAAGAATCAAGACCTGAAGAATCTGGCTCCAGAAGGCATCCTTCTTTTCTAACATTCGGTCTGGTTTTCGGTCACGACGTACCTGCGATTGTAGGCTCCGAAACGCTAACACAGAATGTGATGAATAGCTGTTCATTGCGAAATTGGTTCGGGATTTGGCAGCCGGAAGTTTGCCTCTCGGTGACCGAAATACATTCATGGGTGAGCCAATCGCCAGCCCTCTTATTTATACTCATGTAAGGAATGCAGACAGAGTGCATCTACCAACATAGACTCCTCTGAGAAAAATTGCCCCCTTGGCTCCGCGATAGTGCCGCTTCGACGCCTACAGGCACCGAAGCGCGCGGCGGCACTACCGCGGAGCCGCGGCGGCGTTGCTTCTGTGCCGCTACAGTTCCGCGGTAGTGCCGCCGCGGCTACGAGAGGGTATCTCATACGTTGTTAATAAAGAATCATGATACAAAGGGGTAGTCTAAGAACAAATTACGCACCTGCGGTTGTTACGTCATCTGCGTGATAATGGCAGAGGTTACCGACGGTTTAACGCCCAAAGAAACACTGAATATACCTCAAACTTGAGTAATTGAACCGGCGACTATTTCGTTCTACCACAGGACAGTACATCGTACTCCACGCGGGTTCGCTGCTGCCTCCTCACTGAACCGCTGCGGTACTGTTGCGGCGATGTCTACAAAATCGTCTGATCATGGAGCCGCTTAGGTACTACCGCGGAACTATTGCGGCACAGTCGAGGGTCGTGGTATTCTCCCGGCACTGACGCGGCAAATTTTCTCAGAGTTGATCTCGGAATCATCGCGACGTAAAGTTGAATGCGTATTTTCGCCTACTTGAATGGCTGTGCTCATCGGCGGTGTGCTCACCCAGACGTGTTTTTCAGTCAGCGGTGTGGCTGGTCATATATGAAAAAATGAAGGCCTAACACACTAATATGTAGTCAAGTAATGTCATAAGCAAGAACCTGTTTAGATTCATAGTATGTCCTGTGAGCGTAATCTCATGCCAACAGAGTACGGGTTTGATCACTTCTACAAGGTGTATCCGTTGAAAGGATGTAACCTCAAAGAAGTGGTTGTACCTCTGGTTGAGTGAGCTTGAGTAGGAGTTGTAGCTACATTAGAATTTGTAGTGTAGTCGGGAGTCTTGTACAGAATGCTAGTACATAGATGTAGCGCAGACATTGACAATGAAAAAGAATTGAGATTGTTGAAGTGTCGGGTTTTACTGTGCTTATCTGGGCCAAATTCCGGTCCGCAATTGCGTCTCGACACGCTTTGCAGCCGCACGCGCTGGAGTCAGCGGAGTTTCCAGCGCCAAAGCCGACTCGTTATGGTTTTTTTATACATTTTTCTCCGCTTATGTTTTCTTTCCAGTTTCTAAAACCCACCAAGAGTCAACAGATCGGCGGCTGCGGCCCTGGAAACTCTTCCAACTCGAATGCGCGCGGCTGCAAAGCGTGTCGAGACGCAATTGCGGACCGGAATTTGGCCCAGAGAAGCACAGTACATCTTAGATTCAAGTAGTGTGCGACGGCATGCTAGAGAGTGCGCTAAGGTTTTCTCAGTTGGAATTCAGACACTGGATTGAGGCGTGTTTTTGAAATTCGCTACTGGGCTATCCCCGAAAAGTCCGGCTTCTGTAGAGCTGAGAAAATCTGGAGAGCTGTGAGAGTAATAAACATTGATTTGCTTGTAAATTTCAAATTAATTTTTCAATTTTAGATGGTTACAAAGACGAAGAAAGTGTTTATTGGTGGATTGTCGGCCTCATCCACGCTTGAGGATATGAAGACCTATTTCGAGCAGTATGGAAAGGTATGTGTCACTAGGCCGTTCTTGCTGATTCGAATTCACGCAACAGTTCACCCGGCTATCCAACATTCCTAAGATATAATATTACTGTCTTTGACGCAATTATGTTGTCAAGGTTACAGATGAGGGCTGTAGACGCTAATTTGATACACATGTAAATACCCTGGGGGGGGGGGCTTCTCAGTAACGCTGTCTATAAAGGGAAGCGTTCGAGTCTGTTTTATTGGTTATGTAGTTGACTGACTCCTTTGCTGCTGCGGAGGAGGCGACATGGAGGGTTATGAATGCGATAATTTAGACTCGTAATGCGGAGGGTTATACCCGGTTCGCCCTTCTACCCGGGGTATGCTCATTGGCGAGTTCGGCCTCAGAGGAAATTTTCAACAATTTCGGGACTGATTTTTTTTGTATTTTTATTTCGTGAAAAAATTCAAATTGTCCCTGCCTTTCTTGCCATACTGATGAGCAGTGCTATGAGGAAATCTTTCACAAGATTCTTGGAAACTATAACGGAAGAAAAACCGCCAAAAAGCGCCGGAAACATAAATTCGAAAACGGTAGAACCTAAGAAATTATGGGTCGACCCATTTTCACGTGTTGTCTCTGATCATGGCTTGCGGCTCTCATTCGATAACCTATGGTTTTAGTGACTGAACTGATAATTATCCAAACTTCATAAAATTGCTATGAGACACTCCACCGTTTTGAATCTTTGCCTCTAAAAAATCCGAAAAGGTAGTTTTGAAATTTACTTAGTATAGGTAAGTGCCCTTTGAAGCAGTGTACCGCCTGTCCCTCCAGAGAGGAGTTTAGGCTGTACCAGGTGTAGATGAACGCGCGCGACCGCGTTGCGTGTTCTACGCTGATAAGAGGTCGACCTTCTGATTCTCATCGGCGACTTCTTAGATTTTGTTTTGAACCTTAATTGCCCACCTGAGCACGATTGAATTCAAAAAAAAAGGAAAAAAAAACTCCTTCGGAGAGAATAGAAAAAATCACTGGTGATCTGCCTCCAACGCACAAAACTCTGAATCTCATCGGTCAGCGCTAGCAGTGTGATGGTTATTTTCCTTTACAGTAAAAAATCAGAGGCCAAATCGAACCTGTAGTTGTTATTGGAGGTCCTCCATCGATTGGAGGCACTTCAGCAGTCTTCTATAGTTTTTTTTTGCAAAAAAAATCAATGAAGTCAATAGTTTCGAAGGAAAACGTTGACATTACACAGCAGCGATTTATATTTACATAGGATTCTCAAAATCTCGTAATTGTCAAGTTCGAACACTGATCTACACCAATAGAAGGGCATACCATCGCACTGCTAGAGTTGACCGACGAGGTTCTGAGGTTTGTCTCTAACCCTCTAACTTTCTCTGAAGGAGAAGCTGTACGTGAGAAAAAATGTGTCTCGATTTTCATTGCTGTTTTGTAGGTTTACAAAGAATAAGAGTTCACAATGTACATAGACAGAGAGGCTGCAAAAGTTCATTAAGGTTCCAAACGTCTCGAAAAGTCTTTGAAAACTTCTCTCAAAAGTTGGAATCTTCCTGGTTAATTTTCGGCTCTTACTAGGGACTGCTTTGAACGTCCCGTGGTGATTTGGAAAACCATGTTGTCTTTGCTGTAGGTCTGTGACAGTATATAAATAATCCGTGCTTGAAATTCTCTAAATAGGGGGATTCCAAAAAATTAAATTTTATTGTTAAAAAAAAATGGTAAGGGGGGGGGGCATCAGGGAATTTTTGGGGTGTTGAGAAAATTTTTTTCGGATTCGGCTCAATACTTGCATCTGGGGTTTTTTTAGGGCGCTGAACCCGAATGTGGGATCTAATGCTCGCCTGATTTAGGGTTACGGTAAGTTACGGTAGACAAAATGCCTTTTAACCGGCGCTAGTTACCTTAAAATTTCGAAAATCGAAAAATGGACCTCACAATCGTGTTCAGCGTTTTAAAAAGCACCCACAGTGAAATTTTTAGTCAAATCTGAGAGTTTGACCGAGCTACCGTCTACCCACCGTAATCTATCGAAAATCGATAAATGGGTTGCAGATTCGTGTTAGGCAGCCCAAGTAGCCCCTATGTACAAGTTTTGAGGCGATTTGATCGTAACATTTTCAAAATCGTCAAAAGTGGCGTTTTTCCAGCAAATTTCCCCCCGTTTTGAAGCTTTGGACCAAATCAGACGGATTTTTCTAAAATATCGATAAATGGTCCTCAGATTTGTGATCAACATCCAAAAAAAAACCCTGGAAACGAGTTTTCAGCTCAATCCGAGACAACTTTTTTGAACATCCTGAAAATTGCCAGTCGTGTACCCCTTTTATTTACGCAAAGCTATGAAAATGCCCTGTTCTGGAAAGTTCCTGTGAATTTCTGAGGCATTTAGGGGATTTTGAAAACGGATTATCAATACTGTGTCCCATACCTACAACTCTCAACACATGGTTTTATAAAAGCCCTCCGGAAATGTAAGGCAAGTCCTAGTTACAACCCTTCTTCAGACCTTGGTGGTTAGCCCAATTTATGGGCTAGTAGCCACTGGATCGTCAGAGTGACTAGTAGTCAAAGAACAAGAGGACTTAAGCGGAAAGCCCGGCAAGATGAATTAATTCTCATAGAAAAAGCTTTAGATAAACCCAGAAAGCGGTCAGATTCCTGCCACGCCTAATAAGTGCCATCATGTGCCATAACCTTGACAGCGACAGCGAAAGTGAGTATTAGGCATGTCGATAAGGCATGAGCGGAACACAGGTTCAAAAAATCGGAAAATAGATATCGAGTTTTCAGGCGATAGTTACTTCCTCTGTTCTCGGGTAAGAAACGCTTAAAAATGCCCGGGAATGCGGTTTCTGGAACGTGAAACGAGGAAGCTTTTCTAATATTTGGTTAACTGCTTCTGGCTAAGTAGGCCTTATACATATTTCAGCTTTCCGCAGCACTGTGTACGGTTTTGTAAAAGCGGAACGAGGACGATCAGAAGGGCGAAAGTGCAGGTTTCAGAACGCGAAACGCAGAATCCGATCTTCTCTGATATCGATTCTCTGTATTTAAAGGCAGTGGTCGCGATCAAATACGCTTGTCGTCTTTTTCTCTCTAAACCCTTTTCTGGGTCTAGAGTAGTAGGACCAACTCAGGCGATTCTCGGCCCCGAGCCGCATCGAATAGGAATCGGAGCCGCCTGACAGTTCGGTTCGTTCTCCCGATCTCCGTGCTACTGCTGTTGCTGTTCGGGCCAACCGGACTTGCCCGAACAGCAACAGCAGTAGCCCGGAAAGCAACAGCAGTGGCCATGACAGCAACAGGTGCCGACTCGCTGATTGAAAAAACGGGCCGAACTGTCAGGCGGCTCGGGGCCTGAGAATGAGAAAAAATCGCGGAAAAACCGCTGTTTCGGGCCAAATTTGAAGCCTAAACTTTCTTGTTTTTTGATGGTGGGCGAGCCCTCTCCACAATATCGGCAGCGATGATCTCTGATATCAAGAACATCCGCTGGCTTGAAATTGGATTTCAATCAATGAACATTATCCTTCGGACTCATCTAGTCAAAAACATTGACTGACATTGTGAGGTGCTTGCTTTCAGTGGTAAATTCGTATCATTATGTGAATTTGCATTTATCTCTTCCTCTGAATGTCTATGATCTTTGACTGCTCGGCATGAGGCGACCATCTTTTTTTTTTGCAGCGCTGTGCACGTGTGCACGAATTAGCATCTTTGGGCCCTAGAAACTCTAATTCTAGCCCGTTTTTCACCGCGCTACCTTCACAGTTTTTCAGCTGTTCTTGATCTAAGCTGATTTTTGAACTTTTTTCGATAACGTTTTTCATCGTGATCACTGTCTTTAAGAGGGGCGCAATTTCGAAACCCCGAACTTTTCAAGGATCTCAGCCAGGCTCAGATATTCGATTAAACTCAAGAGATCCAAAGTGATTTTCAGTTCTCATGGTGCCTTCAAACGCGCTTGCCTTGACCCACCACCATAACCCATGCTGCACTGTTTCTTCCGTCTCCGGGCTCAGAAAGTCGGAAACTGAACAGTTCCGCACAGCCCTTCTGATGATGCTCGCGAAGCATTTATCATCTTTGGCCTGGCAGTTTCATGCCCTTCCCCCACGGTTTCCAATTTTCACGCTCCCACTTTCTCCGTTATACCGCGGAACACAGTTACCGCTTGCTCCGGGAGGTTATCAAACATAGACAATTTGAGTAAGGCGCGGCTTCTATGGATGAGCCATCTTGAGATAGTTCGAAATCACTCTTTACTTGAGAACAATATGTATATCTGTGTTTTCACGGTTTTGAATTGTTTCGGAAATTGGGTTCAATCTGCAATATTTGTTTATTTTTTCAACAAGATCCGCTTGCGTCGGTGATGACAGTTGTCTGTGAACCTGCGGATGGATCCCTGTGATGGATGCCGGTGACGCGGCTCATATCGTTCTGAGACCAGCAAGAACAGGGTACTGTAATCGCTAGTACGAGCACAGCAGAAATGTAGTAATGAGACAGTGCCCAAACTAGTAGAGTATGGCTGAAACGGGCAAAAAGCGCTAATACGGTGATGATATTTTGGTGGGCAGGCGATTGTCAGCCCCGAGACGCCTGACAGTTCGGCTTGTCCTCTCAATCGGTGAATCCGCTCCTGTTGCTGCCTGTTCCGCTGCTTTTGCTATCCAGGCTGCTCCAGATCGCCCGAACAGCAACAGCAGTGTAGCGGAGATTGAGAGAACGAGCCGCTTTGTCGGGCGGCTTCCAATTGTTTTTGGTGCGGCTTGGGGCCGAAAATCTTCTTAGTGGTTAGGGCAGGTTTTGGACTAGATAGCGAGTCATGATAAGGCTTATGGCGAAGAATGCAGGTTTCAAAGGCTCTATAGAATCTACCATTCAAGTGTTTGCGCTATCTGATAAACCTTATGGTCGAACGTCTAGTTGACCAGAGTGGAGCGACCACGAAAACGCTTTTTGCCTGTTTCCGCAGCTTTAGCAGTGCAGGGATAGTGTGTAGGCGCCAGTACATTTCTGTCTAGCCTAAATACTGTAGTGCATCGAGAAGTCGATCATGGCCACCTTTCACATATAGATTCCTTGGTTACCACATTTTCGTCCGTTACCCACGAATGATTCATAGGTGAACGAAATTGATTGATTTTAGGTTGAGGATGCTATGCTCATGTTTGACAAGGCTACCCAGCGTCATAGGGGTGAGTATAGCGGCTTCAGAGATTTATTTTTTCTCATATTTGTATTTGTTTGCCAGATTATTCATTTGACTGTCAATCGTATTTTATCAAGTTGAATTTATTATTTTCCAACATTTTTCATGAGTTCTACTTTCCATAGTTCAGCTACCAAAACTTGTATCATAGATTGATTTTTCTTAATGGAGATCGAAACGAACTTTACTTTAAATTTCGAACGTTTTTTGTTAACTCTTGATTTCAATAATCAGCAGCAGCAAGCGATCATTTTTGTCTGAACATCGATATCAGCAGTTTTATATCTCTAACAATAAGGCCCACCGCTCCGCTGCTTGTGATAATCAAAATCGAGGGCTGACTAGAAATGCCCCAGAGCTTAGTTTGTTTTTTTAATGCATGGTTGCATCGAGTTGTGTAGCTTTCGACATCATCTATGTATTTATCTTGACTTACTTGACTTAATCGGTTGGCTTTCGCCTGACGCGGTCATTCCGCATCTTCACCGAGGTGTGCCGTCCTAGTAGTCAGCCGTGTCCATTTTTCACGGTCTTCAGCCACAATTTGAACACATTCCATCCAGCTGTCACTATTCCATTTCCTGCGAAACGAAACATCGCGCCTGAACTGTCTTTCGATGCCGAGTGACTTTAAATCCTCTTTAACCACATCCGTCCAGAACTTTCGCCTACGCCCAGGTGGCCGTTTCCAGACAGGATTTGGAAGCATTTTTAAAGCGTGTTGTACGAGACGATCCGGCGTTCTTCTTAGTATATGCCCGAGCAGTCGAAGTCGACTTTCCATTGCTGCTTGAGATGGCGTTAGGAGATGCTGGCACCTCCCTCGTGTCAAGCGTTGATGTACTGCGTCGATTTCCTTGTAAAGGTCTTCGTTATGGCATACACGCGGCCAGAAATATCCAAGCAAACGCCTAAAAGCTTCCTCTCCGTGCAATCCAACCTTTCCATCTGCGTTTTCGGTGCTGCCCACGTCTCCGATCCGTACATCATGATAGGGCGAATAGCGGATAGGTAGACGCGCAACTTGACTTCCTTCGCGATGGTGGTAGACCACAAACACTTGGTTAGAGAATTGAATGCAGACGTAGCTTTCGCACATCGTTGTCGAATATCCGCTGCATAACTACCATCGTTCTTCAGCAAACAGCCCAAATAACAGAAATCGTCCACTAGTTCGATACGTTGTCCGTCCACACAAACTCCAGTTGAAGGCCTCTGAGAGACCCACATCTGCTTGCATTTGTCGGGACGAAGACGAAGTCCATAGGCTGCGGCATACTTCGAAACGAGGTTCACAATCCTTTGCAGTTTTGCGTTGTTTTCAGCGAATAACACAATGTCGTCGGCGTACTCCACGTCGACAACGAGGCGTCCTTATGGTGTTAGGATCACATCCGCAGGAAACTGTTCTGCAACTCTACGCATGATGTCATCAACGGCGAGGTTGAAAAGAAAAGGTCCTGCAACGGCTCCTTGCCTTACTCCTGTTTTCACCTCGAAAGCTGACGTAAATCCGACAGGTGTACGAACTGCTGCTGTTGTTCCTTTGTTCATGTCCTCGATTAACCGAACATACTTTTCCGGGACTCCATCTGCTCGCAGAGCATTGAGCAATCGATCACGATGAGGAGAGTCGAACGCGGCTTCAAAGTCCAAAAAAGCAAGCTGTAATGGCTTCGAAAACCGCTGCCACGATTCAATTACTCTTCTCACGACGAACACTTGGTCGATGGTCGATCTTCCAGGTCGAAAACCGGCTTGCTCATCTCTGGTCGTTCCTTCACGATGTTTGATAAGTCGCTCGTGAATGATACGTTCTAAAACCTTGTACATGACACGAAGTAGAGATTCCTCTGTAGTTCTTACGCTCCGTGACGTCTAGCTTCTTCTGAAGAGGTACGATGATCGCATGTCTCCACGAATCGGGTATCCTTTCGCTCATCCATATGGCACGGATGGTGTTGGTCATTTCACGAATCCCAGACGGAGGAAGAGCTTTCAGCATTTCAGCAGTGATGTTGTCATCTCCACCTGCCTTTCCATTCTTCATTTTCCGGACACAATCCAAAACTTCAGACTCAGTCGGCGGTTCCTCACTGACATCGTAATGTGCTCTCTGAACATGCGGGAGCTCAGGTACTGATGGCGCTGGACGATTCAGTAGTGAACTGAAGTAATCCTTCCATATTGGCAGCGTCGCATCACCAACTGCAACTCCATTGGTAGTGTTCAAGACAGGAGAACATCTCTTCATCTTCCCGCTATACTGTCGCAGCAACGTGTAGGCTTTCCTCGGATTCTTCTCCTCCCAAGCCTTCTCGAACTCCTTAGCTCTACACGTCCACTCGTTCGCGGTCACTTTGAAGCTGCCGACGCAACTTCCTCCTCAGACGCTTCTCCTCCACGAAGTTTCCTGCAGTTCGGAGAGCACATACTCTGTTGTAGGTAGATGTTGTTTCTTCGGAGACGTAGGCGAACTTCTTCTTAGGCTGTACAACCGGGAGTGCCTCTTTCGAAGCGTCCTGGATGCATTTGACAAAAGAATCCGCGTCGCAAAGTTTCTTCTTAGTCCGTACTCCGATGTGAATAGAAACGCGTTGTCGGAAATTCCTTCTGCACTCTTCATCTCTGAGACTTGTCATGTCAATCCTCTGGAGAGGCTGAGCCCTCTCTTCCTCTTATGAATCCTCGCAGTGAAGTTCAACAGAACAGGACGGTGATCCGAATCGAATGCGAAATCCCACACAGCTCTAGATCTTCGAATGTCCGATACTGGAATATTCCTCGTCAGGACATAGTCAAGCTGTAGTTTCAAAGTTGTCATCTTCCGCTTCCGCTGCTCTTCTGGAGATAGCCGGATTGGTCCCTGCCACGTAAGCTGATGGCGGCGATGATTCCTCTTGAATGTCGATGCAATAATCAGACCACTGCGTTCACAAAGTCGACAAGGCGGTAGCCATTGTCCGATGTTTGCTCCACTGGGTAGAACCATTTACCGAGTACTTCGGATTCCTGATCAAGTCCCATCTTCGCATTTGCGTCAATCCCCACGACAACAGCATGTTGACAAGGTATCCTGGCCAGCAACGTATTGAGTTCCTCATAAAACGCATCCTTCGAATTGTCTTCGGCGGTTTCAGTGGGCGCATGAGCACTCACTATCCACAGATTGAATCCTCTGTGATCCCGCAGTCGTACGAATGCATTCCGACACGACGTTGAGCCGAACTCCTTGACCATACCATTGAAATCCTTCCTTACAGCTATTGCACAGCCTCCCACTCTCCTATCGTCAGCGTTACCGCAGTAGATGGTGTACTCTCCGACGCTGATGACGGGTCTATCCTTGAGGCGGGTTTCCTGCAAAGCAGCAAACGGTGCATGGAAATAGCTCAGAAGTCTGGATAGCGCAGTTTTTGGATATCACTCGACAGCGATCGACAGTTCAGGGTGGCGAAATTGTGGCTTGTGGCCAAAGACTCCATGACTCCCTAGGTACGGATCCTAAGGTGTTATGGACCAGAGGCCTTAGTGTGCCGGACGGCGACACCTTTATGCAATGTGCGGGATACTTTCGCGATATAGTTGTGCACGCTATATCGCTCGAACGTTCCCTGTGTACACTCAAACGTCTGCTGGGTTCAGTAGAAGCAGGGGCACCAACGAGCAGGTACCAACAGACTTGTATACACACCCCCATGTATTTATCACATAATTAAACTGACGAGTTTCGAGAATTCTGGATGATTGAACGGTTCCGTGTCATCCTCTTACTAGGGCTTGTTCTATAGTTACACCTAGATGTTTTAGAAATCCATGATCTAGTTGTAGCCTGTGTGTACCCATGGAAGAGTGCGCCGGACGCCATAGAAAGTAGAAAGTGTTTCGTGTTTGAAATCCGTCTTCAAAAATCCGTCAAAGACCTCAGAGATTTGCAGGAGGTTTCATAAAATGGGCATTTTCATAGGTTTGAATAGAGAAAAAGGATGCCCGAATGGAAGTTTCAGATAGCGGGCGCCTAAAAAATGGCTGAAATGCCGTTTCCGCAACACAAAATGCGGACAATTTCGGACAATACTTATTGGTATTTGCTGCCCTAGTTAACCCTATATTTCCGCGTACAGCATCACTTTTTGCGGGTTTCGGAACGCGGAACTCTGCTTATCCCTGGGAATAATGTTATACAGCCCACTCCCCCCCCCTTCCCCTATTTGGCCCTCGTAGACAAAATTGATGATAACCAATTGATAAAGGGTAGGGTATGAAAGAAGTGGAGAGCGGTGTGTTACATTCATACACAGTCCTTCTCCAGGGGCCAGCAGATGAGGACCTGCCTAGACTAGAAAGCAGGGAAACAGCATCACCGGTGGTCAAGATATAATAAAATCGGGGTGAAAACATCTAAATTTTTGAGTGAGACGGTTGGGGGGGGTGTGGGTTGGATAAGAGCACCCCATCCCTGGTATAAATGCAGTTGATCATCAAAAATGCTCACATTTACTTTTGAGGCAGGGTCCGGGCAGAATTTCGATTTTGAGATTTCCCGCTAAATTGGTGCTCTTGCTACAGGTAGTCCCAAGGAACATGCGAAAACTGCGTAAAAACCGGTATTCTTCAAGTTATTCCAGCCACTTCCGTGAGCCGATGATCCAGAAAAGTCAGAAAAGTTTGGCCATCGTCCATATTTTAGCGGTTGTCCACGCATTCTTCAAAAGTGCTGTGTAAGTATCGGTCATTCCAGCCATGATTATCATCCTGTGAATACCGTGGTCCCTGACTTTGAGGCTGTTTTCTCCGGAACTAAGGACTCAGAGTTCGTGAAACGTTCAGACGATGTTCAGCTATTCCAGCCCAATCTATTTAACCCAAATTTCGGTAGTGTCAAAACTTGACCGGACCTTGCCTTAAGTACTCGAAATTTCGTAGGTGATAAGGTTATTCAACAAGTGGGGCGAATCATTTTTGGATAACGTACAATTGAATGACTCTCATTAGGTTTGGTCTTAGGGTTAGGCGGGGCGTTGCGACCGATCTCGGTGGAGCTACGACTCCCACCGAGATCGGTAGCGCAACGACCCTGGCTATGTGACCAGATTTTTGCAAAAAAAAAGAATCATATTAAGCGTAATTTTTTTAGGATTTCTCACCCATCCCTATTGTGCTTGGTGACACCCGCGCTGGACCCTGATCCTTCCCCAGGTTTTTCACAAAAGTCCAAGTGTCCCTGAACTTTTCGATGCTATTGCACATATCTCTCGGAACAAACGATTCCATTATATTTCAAAGGTGCGGAGAAATATTTGCAGAATTAGGAGAAGGCAATGATATTGGGTTGGCAATTAAGTAATTGCGGATTTTTTTTAGAAAATAAAAGACAATCTTTTTCATGAAACAAAATAACTTTATTCTGTTATGTGTTGCCCATTTTGAGCAATGACCTTTTGTCATCTTCAAGGCAGCATCATAATTTCGCATTCATAAAACTTCTGGTTTTTATCAGCAAAAAAACTGAATCAGGTACGATTTTCATCATTATCATTATTGAAATTTTGACCATTCGAGGAGTTCTGAAGAGATCGAAATAAAAAGTAATCAGATGGTGCAAGGTCAGGGCGATATGGTGGTGGATGTGGCAAAACATCCCAACCAAGCGATGAATTGACAAATCGAAAAGGTGTTGTATTTCATCATGACGATGCAAGGCCACACACATCTTTAGTCACTCGGTGAAAAATTATTGGAGCTTGGTTAGGATGTTTTGCCACATCCACCATATAGTCCTGACCTCAGATCACTTTAATCTTTGCAAAACTCCTTGAATGGTAAAAATTTCAGTAATGATAATGATGTCAAATCGTACCTGGTTCAGTTTTTAGCTGATAAAAACCAGAAGTTTTATGAACGTGAAAATTATGATGCTGCCTGAATGATGGCAAAAACTCATTGCTCAAAATGGGCAATACATTACCGAATTGAGTTATTTTGTTTCATGAAAGTTTTTTTTTATTTTCTAAAAAAATCCGCAATTAGTTGCTATCCCAATATATCATGGTAGTAGGGACGAAATCTCCTCCATCTCTGAACAGTTTTCCGAGCAAAATCCACTGCCACTGATTCATGGAATCGACAACACTTATGATTTACTGCAAAGGTGTTTTTTTTTCGAACGATTAGCGCTGGTTGAAGCGCTGAAAGCCATTGGAGCGAGCAGCTGCTATTGTGGATAGGCTTTGTTGGCGACGGAAGTAGGACCCTACCGTGTCTATAGCAACTGGTGGTTCAGAGAAATTTATGCACCTTGCCCCAATCAGTTTTTTGGGAATGTACTCCGGATGACGCAGTCGAGAAAATGGTTTTCACCTAGGATTTTTCGGAGTGCTGGAGGTTTTAAAAAGCACAAATTCGTTTATGGTTAGAAATACAAAATATTTTTGTTTTTTTTTAACTATTTATATTTGGAGCCTCAAGTTTTATTTCGAACGAAAATAGTTCGACCCACCATCTGTTGTGTCGGCTCATGATCCCATTTCCCCTGTCTACGACCCCTCTCCTTCGGTGACCAAAAATTTCGAAAAAATCTTACTCCTGAGGTGGCATCGGTCTTCCAAATGCTTTTCCTCATATTTCTCCGCGTCTTGTGGAAATTTCTTGATTTCTGTGGAAGCAATCAGGTCAAACAAACATTTCGAAAAAAAAAAGAACTTCATTGAACATCTATATGATAAGGGCATTTCCATAAATAAAAATAGACATGATCACGAGAAATCAATTTCGTGGGTGAGATTGATCTTTCAACCTATACAGTGCGTTCAGAAAGTATAGGGACACTCCCGAAAATCGAGGTTTCCAAGAAAACTTTGGGTTAGGTGATCAATACTGTTCATCAATGAATTCAGCATGATGGAAAACCTCTGTTTGATTATTTATATAACAATTGTGAAATTTTGAAAGATTTATCTCAAATTTTAGAATTTTTCGCCGTTCAGAAAGTATAGGGACACCCTTCGAAAATTCAGATTTTTTAATCCAAACAAAATTTCCCGTTGCAAGTTCGCTACATAAACTTAAGATGATTACATGTGATATCTTTATTCTCAAAATGGCTCGTGGTACTGCTTTAACTGCTGCTGAACAAGCTCAATTTCGTGCGCTCAGCGTTGCCGGGTTGAGCCAACGTCGAATCGCTACCCAGATCGGAAGATCTGTCAACTGTACCAACCAGTTCCTGCGAGGTCCAGATTCTTACGGTACTGCAAAACGTACTGGACGGCCGAAGAAGATCAGCAATCAAGATTCGCGGAGAATCATTCGGCTCTGCTCCAACAGCACACTGTCGCTGAACCAGATTAAGTCTGAATCATCGCTCAGTGTTTCGAAAACGACAGTCTGAAACACCATAAATGGCGATAAAAACATTGTCCGACAGGTGATGAAGAAGGCCCCGTCGTTATCTGCAAACCATAAAGAGGCTTGACTTGAATTTGCAAAGAGGAACATGGCAACTGATTGGGCAAAGGTAAGGCAGTCTCATAAAATCCGAAAAAAAAAAATCGAGAAATAACGCAAAAAGTTTTTAGGTCATCTTTTCCGACGAGAAGAAATTTAATCTTGACGGACCGGATGGTGCTCGATACCACTGGCGATATCTGCGCAAGGATCCATTGATTTTCATCAGACGGAATTCCGACGGTGGCTCGCTGATGTGTTGGGGAGCATTCAGTAGCGAAGGTGTTTTGGAATTAGCCTTCACTTCTTGTCGCATGAACTCGGAGGAATATCAAGAAACTCTTCGCACACATCTACTGCCATTTTTGTCCGGAACACGACGTCAGCGTTTCACTTTCCAGCAAGACAACGCGGCGGTACATGTATCCAGGTCTACAAAAACCTGGTTTCTACGTCATCGAATCCGTTTTTCGGAATGGCCCGCGTGTAGTCCAGATTGTAGCCCGATAGAGAATATCTGGGGCATACTTGTGCGCCAGGTTTATTTCAACATTAAGCAGTACAGAACGGTAGATGAGCTGAAGGTCGCTATCCTCAAAGCGTGGGCCAGTCTGGATGAAAATGTCATCGCCAATTTGATCAATTCTATGCCGAAGAGAATTTTTGAGATCATTGCTAATGGTGGTGCAGCTATTTGATTTTAGATTGTATGTCTAATTCTTTCTATGTTCAATAATTTTCGTTTTTGTGTTGTGTCCCTATACTTTCTGAACGGCGAAAAAATCTGAAATTTGAAATAAATTCTTGTAAAATTGCTCAGCTGTTATAGAAATGAGCAAATAGAGGTTTTTCACTTTGTTGAATTCATTTATGAACAGTATTGATAGTCAAATATAACATGATTTTGAAAACCTTGATTTTCGGGGGTGTCCCTATACTTTCTGAACGCACTGTAGAACACTTCTGATAGTTGTCATTTTTGCTCTAAAAATTTTCGACCTCCGCCCAAGTACTCATCGTTCTGTCGAAATCTTACGGTCTCTTCTGACCACCTGTTTGTGTCGCGACGGGCCCGATACTCAGAAAAATGAAATCAGGTTACTTGTAATAAAAGTGTAAGTCACCTGAATGTCTCAAGTAAAATAGATTTCTATTGCATGTAACATACATTTATGTCACATGTAACTTGAATTTCTATGGCATGTAAGTTACATTTATGTTATATGTAACTTACACTTATGTATATATTCATCTAGAGTGGCCATTTCGCAACGCATACGAGACGCGACGCAGACAACGCGCCCGCACGTGGCCACACAAAGCGGAAAACGCTTTGCGGGGCCTTCTCTGCAGTTGCGTGGTTTAGTTCCTCAAACTTTGGTAATTGAACCGACAGCAACGCCTGCTCTAAGGCTGACCTCAAGAGTGTGTCGTATACTCACCTAGAAAATGCTTTCTAGGCCGATTTAGGTTATCTGCGGATTACCTCGGCCAAGTAAGTTACAGGGAACATATCGGAGGGGCTTCCGTCGATAAGTTACATGTAAGTTAAGTGGCCCGAGTTAAGTCGCAAGTAACTTACATAGGCTTGGATATGTTACAAGCAACTAACTTTTGGTCTTTTATATTACACGTACTTTGTTTTAATTTCTCTGAGTATGGCCTACGTATTCGAGGCGTACAAGTTGGTCCTCCATAGACAGGCTCCAGCGGGGCGTTCCGACACACATTGGTGGGGCTACGACCACCTCCCTTGGCGATCAAAATTTCCGAAAATGTCAGGAATTTTCATCAACCCCTTCCTTTTCGGTGAGAACGTTGTCCACGATTTTTACGACCTCCCACCACAAATTTACAAATTTTCATTTTTGGTCCAGAGTTTTCATGTTTTTGACTACGTGCGTTCCGTTATTTCCGAGATAATGCCACTATACACGTCAGCCGATCTACTCTGGAGTGGCTCCGGTGCAACAACGTCGATACTCTGCCTTGGCCAGCGATCAGCCCGGATCTAAATCCTATCGAGAACCTTTGGGGAATCATTGTTCGCAAGATCTACAAGGATGAAAGGCAATACGGAACTGTGGAGTCACTCAAGGAGGCCATCGTCCACGCATGGAACGAAATTGACCAAGGGACAACCCAGAACCTCAGTGATAGCATCACAGATAGACTGTTGGATCTTATTTCGCGTAACGGTGGTGTAACATCATACTGAAGACTTTTTCCATACGTATTGTTTGAAATTATTCGATGAATTTATGAATTTCCAAAGTGTTCGTATACTTATGCGGCGGCTAAAAAATGAATTTCTGTATGTAAAAAAGGAAATAGTGTACGCTTTGCCTCCCTACAATGTGACCTACCGTTTTCGGCATAGCGGAAAACATAGAAACCGGTGCCGATGCTTGAAACGTCGTTCGAAGGGTCCAACCATGAAATTTCAGGGTGTTCGTATACTTATGCGACGCACTATATTTCATGCCTTGATATGGTATGGCATATGATCACAAGATACCTTCTCTTCGGGTTTTTGGCCAGCCAACTGCCATTTTGGGATAGAATGTCATACGAGAGCTTAAAAAACAAGTCGCAAAAACTCGAATTTCAGTTACTCATTTAGGTTCTTTTCAAATGGCTTTTTTTACAAACTTAAATTTTTTTGGCGTCCTTTTTACATTTTCCTGCACTAGGCATACATATCCTCATTTCGGAGTGAAATCTGTGTTCTTTTGCATGCGTATGCGGAGGCAGGGTAGAGACAGCGAGAGAGCGTGGGGGGGGGGGAACGCAGCTCACGCGCGCACACGCACGCGAACACCCTAGTAAGTTTGGATCCGAAACAGGGTGTCTAAGGAAATCTTTAAGTTACAGTACAGGTTTTTCCTATGCTTAACACTTAGGAGACCGCCCGATCCACTGCTAATCTGCGTAACCGGCCGCGCGATCAATGGCCAATCGATTCAGTGGGTATCCAAACCGGGATTTTCGGCATGAATGAAACTGAATAAAAGAATTTCAGGGTGTCTCATGTCTGCACACAAGTATAATAAGTTGTTTGTTTTAAATTAGGGGTCTTCCGGCTACAATGAAAAAATCTTTTTTTTTTCGAAGAAATGAAAAATCGAATTCACGGTGTGAGCAGTGTGGACACGCGACCTGAGGGCTAAAACAGCCGTGGTTGCGCAGTGTGGACACGCAGTCTTTTTGGTGTCAAAAGTAGTATTGACTTCTCATATATTATATTGATTGTCTGATTTTCGCAAATTTTAGGTTTTGGATTCATCACTTTCGATAACGATGAGGTGTCAGACAAAGTGTGTGAGATACATTTTCATGAGATCAACGGGAAGATGGTAGAGTGCAAGAAAGCACAGCCGAAAGAGGTTTGTTTTTCAGGCGTTTTCAAATATGAATTGTAGTATGAATTTGTTATGAAAGAGTTCTCAGAAATATGGTTGCTATAGTGAGATTTAATAATGCATGAAGTCAGTGCAGAATTGAGTTTTCTGTAATTGATTTTGTTGGAGGGTTGGCAGTGAAGGGGAGATTTTTTTAATTTTAAGGCAGTGTCCACGATAAATCTCGTTCTCGAGGTTTTAGTGTAAAAACTAAGTTGCCAGATGCTGCAGAGGATATGGTTGAAGAAAGCAACGTAAACGGGCCAGAAATCGGTAAAAGCGGCTTTGAAAGTTATCCCGGTCTGCCCCTCGTTCGTATGAGCTTTTGGCGCCGCACACGTTTCGATGGCGAATGGCCAAACATTTCTGCCGTATCCAGCCTGAGCGATTCGCGCAGATTTCGCGATTAGCGCGCGCTTGCGGAAATCAGCAGCGTACATGATTCTCGTCCACGCCCTGAACGTTAGAACCGTTATTTTAGCTTATTCTGGACGTTTTTCTTTGCTGTTTTCTCACTATCAGTTACCTCACCCTCACGACTAAACAATCCCATTTTGGGTCGAACTCCAGTACGATATTCATCGTGAACACTGCCTTTAAGAAGATGTGACAATTTGTCATCACTGTGTATCTGTTCCGAAATAGTTCGCGTAGACCACGCCAATAAGTGGGCTTCTGGCGTATTTATCTTGTGAGGCGATTATGTTCTGTTATGGGGGTACTTTGGCGGTCAGAATCACTCAGGATTTGGTTTCGCTTCGTCGTAGCCCCAAGAAATCCGTCGTTGCTCCACAAATCCGCATCCTCCGGAAATGGCGCTATCCGATGGGCGAAGAAGGGGGCGTTTGTAGGGGGCAATTTCAGGACAAAGTTCTGAAATTTTAGCTCCCTGGCCAAAGTAACGATTTGGCAACGCCATTCAGAATTTTAAAGAATTTTAAAAAATATCTTGAAATATCTTAAAAATGATTTGGCGTAAAATAGCTTGGAGTAATGAAATTGCTAGGAAATGAAGTGAAATAAGTGAAAAAAAAAACGATTTGGTGGTCAATCATAGATAAAACTATCGATAAGTAGTAACAGACGAGGGATCGGATTTTACAAAGTTCTCCTTTAAACTTATCAAAGCGAAATCAAGCGCTTAAGGGGAACATTAAGCCTTTTTTTGGAAGCTGTAATAAGGTAAGCAGCATAGGTTATGCTAGGTTAACGCAACGCTCTAATTCATATCGCGCTTGATTTTGCTGTGATAGGTTTAACGGAGAAGCTCGTAAAATCCGATCCCTCGTCTATCAATACATACTTCTCGAAAGTTAATCTATGATTGACGGCCAAATCGTATTTTTAGTCATTTCACTTCATTTCCTAGCTTTTTTATTACCTCAGGCTATTTTACGCCAAATCATTTTTCAAGACGTTTTCAGATTATTTTTGAAACTTTGTTGACTTTTTAATTCCATTGCCAAGGCGTTACTTTTGCCAGGAAGCTAAATTTTCAGAAATTTCGAATTTTTTCCAGAAGGTTCCCTTTCTGATTTCAATTTCACCCCACGATTTGATTTTTGGAAAGGTGAATCCTCTAACAGACGATATTGTTGTATGAGTACAATTTCTGAAACTTATGGCCCACAACCTTAAGAAATAGAAAAATGCGGTTTGTGCAACATGTGAAAAATCAATAGTATTGAATATTTAGTATTCGATTTCGCATGATGAAAAGAGTTTTTCAAACAAGTGGCTCACAGCCATCAACAAACAGCACTCATGCAGAAGTTTGTGCAACAAGTGGAAAAATCGATATTATTGATTTTTATTTGTCGTCTCTTGAATTGCGCTGGTGGAAGAGAGCCTTTGAAAACGACGATTTAGTCGAAACGTCATGCCAATAAAACATCAACCTTAACAACCTGTTTGGCAGAAGCATACAACAGACAAGCATTATTGATTGGTATTAATTCATGATGTTTGATGAGTAGAATTCCAAAACTAAGAGACCCATACTCATCAAGAATCACCACTCCATGCCGCAATTTGTGCAGTAAGCGCGAAAATCGATAATATTGATTATCGATCGATGACGTGTCATGAGTGCGAATTCGGACAAGTTCAGTACTTACCTCCGACGGCCTGTGTGAATTGGCTGCTGCTTCACCCACACACCCTGGTTTCCACAGCCGTAGCATGCCCTAGCAGTTTCCGTGCTCCTTGGCTAATTTAGCCTATAAACCCACTGTTTTTGAGGTACCCTTCAAAAGTAAGTTATCAACTTCAAATTGGGACAGGAGCGACCTGCATCCATTCATTTCCAGCCTCCTCTCCACAAATGAGCTCCCTAGTATAGTTGCACAATTTCGAAAAAAATGTTGAACGAATGAAAATCGAAATGTTTTCGTTTGAAATGTTTTCGAACGAACGAAAAATGAAAAATATTTTTTCGAAAAAATTTCGAACGAACGAATTTCGAAAAACTTTCGAAATTTCGGAGGTCGAACGAACGAAATTTGAAACTAGTCGAGATTTCGATTTGTTTCGAAATTTTGTATTTTTTATAAAAAATTCCGAAAATTTAACAAAAAATTCGAAAAATTTCGAACTTTTTGCGAAATGTGTCGGAAATTTCGATTTTTTTCAGAAATTTGTTCGAAAGTATTCCTAACGAACGAATTTCAAAAAAATTTCGAAAAATCGGATTTCGAGCGAGCGAAAATTGAAAAAAATTCGTTCGACGAAATTTCGAACGAACGAAAGCGAACGAAAAAAAAATTCGAAAAATCTTCGAAAATTTCGTTCGTGTACAACTATACTCCCTAGCTCAATTTCAAGTGTACCCACAAGATCGTGAATGCCGTCTGAAAAAAGGAGATTAAAAACAAAAACGCGCGGATTTTCACTTTTTTTCTCGAAAACCAGTAAACCATTCCAAATCATTTTGAGGTGGTAAGGCCAACGTTTTGCGCTCTTTTCAATGCAGTTTAGAGCTAACTTCTACGTTCACTCTGAACTTAGATTTTGAAAAAGCTGTGTTATAGAAGACAATCGCGCTCTGGTACCTATGTTGTGCCCCATAATGGAAGACATTCGCTCCACGAAAAGGCTCAAATGGAGCTTTGTGTTTGTGGAGTTCATGCGACTCTTTGTCAGAGTAAGGTGAATAATTTCAGGTGATGTTGCCGGTCCAACTGAACAAATCGCGTGCTGCTGCGGCTCGAAATCTTTACGGGCTTCCCCCAGAGCAATTGCTGGGTACGTTGTGTACTTTTTCAGAGTTGTTAGTCAGTAACGAAATTATTTCTCACCGAGTTATCCTCCGTAAGGTGACATTATTATGTAAAAAAGCTATTGATTCCCATTTTTCAGCGTATGCTACTTATCTACCTCGATTCGGATACAGTAACCTGCTCTATCCCAATATGGCGTCGAGTAAGTCGACACTTTCCGCCTGTTCGAGTATAGAATGAGGGAGTGTGCGGTTGGGTTCAGCGACGGTGTCATCTTGATAGATCAGGGGATTTGTTGTTTCTTGGAGATTGTTTTTTTTATCTGGAATATATACCCGTTCAGCTGTCACTGTCACTGGATCTAAGTCAAGAGATTCGTTCCGGGTGTGATCAAACAAGTCCATATTTCTTTGTTACAGGGGGGCCAATGCTCGTGAAATGCGCCGCCCCGTCGCTGGAGCTGGCAGGTCATTGAAGCGTGTGGTTTGAGTATGTAGATATTATGTGGAGTGATGAAATGAAATAGCTCGCTCAGAAGAAAAATGCTTTCCTTTTTGGACCAAATTCCGGTCCGCAATTGCGTCTCGACACGCTTGGCGGCCGCACGCGTTCAGCGCCAAGGCCGACTCGATGTGGCTTTTTTATACAGTTTTCTCCATTTTTGATTAGCTTCCAGTTTCCTAAACCCACCTAGAGTCAACAGATCGGCGGCTGCGGCGCTGAAAGCCCTTCCGGCTCGAAAGCGCGCGGCCGCAAAGCGTGTAGAGACGCAATTGCGGACCGGAATTCGGCCCAGATAAGCACAATATATACAATTGGTCAGGCTGGCCGTTTGCAACGAAATATACATATACATTAATTAATGTGCTGGCAATGACAACTTTAAGGTTTGTAAAGTCGGTCCGAATGAGACTGTTCGCCCACGCGCTCGGGGTGCGTCTCAATCTGACGCGTAGTGGATAATATCCTAGTCAGCTTTTCGCAGTCGTGCAAATGCTCGTTCGAAAAATGCCTTACAAGGAACCACTATAGGTCATAGTAACCATTCGAAATGAAATGTGCTTTTCTAGAATCATTTTCGGACGAAAAGTCCGAATATGCCCATCGCAGCTGCCTAAACCCACTCTGAAAGAAGTTATGAGCGTTTTGAAAGCTTCGCGGCAAGGTAAGGTTACCCCCAAGGAATTTTCAAGGTGTTTTTGATTTTTTTCCCTGGATTTTGCTAAAAACGTGTATGTAGGGGTAATCTGGGGTGCTGAACACGAATCTGGGGTTCGCTTGTCGAAATTTTAAGGTTTACTGTAGGTTACGGTAGGTAACATGCCATTTAGGAGGCAAAACCTACCTTAATAATTTGAAAATCGACAAATGCACATCGAATTCGTATTCAGCACCCCAAAAAACCCCCACATAGAAACTTAGCGACAATACTGAGGCTTTGACCAAACTACCGTATACCCACCGTAATCTGCCGTAAGCTGTCAAAAATCGATGAACTGACTACAGATTCGTATTGAGCACTCTAAATAACTCCCAGGAGAACGATTTGAGCCACATCTGTCGTCACATTCCGGAAATCATCAAACGTCGATTTTGCCCCCAAATTTTTCTGCCGGTGGGAAGCTTTGATCGAATTTAGTCGAAAACTTTGGAAAAATGAAAAATGAACCTCAGATTCGTGATCAGCACCCCCAAGTTAATTCCCAGGGCGGATTTCAAGTCGAATCTGGAATATTTTCCTAAAACGCTTCGAGAGCCCTCTAATTGGTATAAATAAACACCCAATCGAAAATCCGTACAAGTCCGAAACGCTATCAGTCTGCGCAAAGTTTCGAAAATGTGCCTTCACCCAAACTTTGCGTAGGGGGTAGTTTGCGTGGGGGCGCTGAACACGATTATGAGGCCTGTTACAGGATTTTCTTGAAAATAATGCGCTTTTTGGAGGGTACAATATTTACGAAAATCAGAGAAGAAACGTCTATGACATCGTTCGGGGTGGGTCTAGGCAGCTGCGATGGGCATATTCGGACTTTTCGTCCGAAAATGGTTCTAGAAAAGTACATTTCACTTGGAATGGTTAGTATGACTTATAGTAGTTCCCTTTTGAGGAATGAGCAAGATGTAGATCCGATAAATATTTCTACGCCAGCTGACTAAACATGACACCATAAATTGCTATTTTATCTGAGGAAGTCGAAAGTTCAAAATTGTAGTGAGCAGAAATTATTTTCTCCCGTTGCTACCTCCTACTTAATTCTATCTCTAGCGTAGTTAGCTAGTAGTTAAACAGTGAAAGTGGTCGTTCACCGGTGCGCATGAAGGCTTCGGCACAGCAGTGTGGTGTAGTAGGTACATGGGGCTCTGCATCAATGTTGATCAGCGCAATACTGAATGCGGGCGGTTTGATGCTCAACGCTTCATTACAGACCCATGTTGAAAAAAAATCGTAGGCCCAACTGCACCACTTCTTCTGGCGGTCACCATGTTGGCAGAGCCCTCTTAGAGGATCAATGATGTAGGAAGTAGGAGATTGAAGGAAACTTTTCACCTAATTAAGGCCATTTTCAGTGTTCAACCAAGTACCCGGCTACTCAGGATTGCCTTCGTCACCGGGATCGTCGTCAAGTGCGGCGGCTGCTGTGGCGGCTCGTAGCGCTGCCGGTCAACCGTTTGACGCCACAGCCGCACTGTACGCGAATCTGAGCGCTGCGCAGCCGTTTGGTGACGCTGGACTGTACGTCTCACCGCAACCATTGCACACGTACCACAACAAGGTGTGAGCCACTCAATAACAGGTTGGTGCAAATTTCAAAAAAAAATTATATCAAAGCGGGTAGGCCATACCTGTGCATTGCTTAGTGGTGTCGTTGGGTTGGGGTAAAGACGTAAAGGCACTTTTTTAACACCCCGTGAATGCGAAAGGTCTTCTGCCGGAGCAGTGTCGCAGCTGCCCCAGCCTATTTGCTGGGTTGGCCATAGGCGTTGCCGGTTATCAACCTCCCTACCCAGCACTGCCGCATTGATGAATCTGGCCCCTGGTTGCGAATCGGTGGTTGGTTACCCCAGGTCCGACGTCATAATGGCGGCAAACTTGCGGGTGGGAAATGGCCAGTGGACGAACAGTGAGGACCATACAAACTGGGCTAACTACCTGAGCAAGCAATATGCTGTAATAATGATGATGGGGCTACAATAATACCGCATTCCAGGATTTGCACCCGATGTCTCCTTTATATAGAAGGACCAAATATGACCGGAGAATGTCACTGAATGAACAATAATAATTGATGAACAAGGGATTCGGCCGATGAGCGGCTCATCGATGTTGCTCTTCGCAAGCAGCTGTATTAGTGAAAGGGATCGTAGTGTTCTGAAGGCCTTAAAGGCAGTGGTCACGATGAAAAACGTTATAGAAAAACTACAAAAATCAGCTTAGATAAAAACAGCTGAAAAACTATAAAGGTAGAGCGGTGAAAAAACGGGATTGAATTGGAGTTTCCAGGGCCCAAAGAAGCCAGTTCGTGCACACGTGCACAGCGATGACGAGTTAGATCGCAGTCTCATGCCGAGCAGTCAAAAATCATCGACATTCAGAGGACGAAATAAATGCAAATTTACCTAATAAAAACAGTTGAATAATGAAAGCATCACTTCAATCAATGTTTTTGACTAGATGTGTGCATAAATCCGAAGCTGCATTGATTGAAATTCAATCTCAAGCCAGCTGATGTTCTTGATATGAGGTCATCGATGCCTATGATGTGGAGTGGGCTCGTCCAGCATCAAAAGACAAGAAAGTTCAGGCTTCAAATTTTGCCCAAAACAATGGTTTTTTCGCGATTTTTTCTTATAGGTCCTACTACTCGAAACCCGATAAAGGGTTTAGAGAGAAAAAGACGACAAGCATATTTGATCGCGACCACTGCCTTTAAGGTCCCATAGCGTAGCGCTTTACCAGTATGTGAAAATGCGATGACAGAACAAAACACAGAGCGGCTGCACATGGCCGTGGCAGGAGAGACGAATGATTACATAGGCAAATCGAACCAATCCGGCGCAGGCGGCGCAGGTGTACTGTACGTCCGGCCTTCGCTGTGGGACCGACCGCGCCCGGGCCCACGTGGGAGTGAAGCATTTTGAGACAATATTGGAGCTCCCCATTATATTGCAAAACTTCTTCAGATGTGGTTTATGCCAATAAGGCCGCCAGAATTCAGAAATTCCTTTCGCTATTATTGTTGCAATGGGCCTCCGTACCTCCGATTTCCGGTGAAAACTTTTAGACCGTTATAAGCGTGAATGCTGCCTTCAACGTGGCTGCTTATTCGGGCGGCCAAAACAAAAGATCATGCCTCCATTCTGGTAGCCTGGCTAACCCGGTTAGGCACTACTCGCCAACGACCAGCCCGTAAAAGTGTCTGAGATTCTCTGTGTCGGTTTTCTTCTTTGTCTGAATCCGCGTGTTTCAGATGTCAACCGCGTGCAGTCTGCGACGCTCCGCACTGCTCCGTCTTTTCGAGTTCTTCTACACTAGACATGCTCCACTACTACCACTCACTCTTCGTTCAGCAACGCAGCGCGGTTGACTCGGTAAATCACATAAACACATACACATACATACACGCAGCAGAGTGCTCTCTCTCTCTCCAATTCCCCTTCGTCGTCGTAATATTCTCTCAGTACTTGGTTCAGTTCGTTTCATGTAGAAGATTTCTAGCGGTAGGACCATAGTGACCGTGTCTACTCTCGACTTTTTCGTCGTCTCGTCCTCTACCTGCTGTACATGCATGCGTCGTTGTCAGTCAGATATATCAGATCGTGTACATTATTTTTGTTTTTCTACTTTTTTCTTGTTTTTTTTTGTACTTTCGAATGCGTACTAAACCAAACTAGACGTTTCGTAGTATGAGTCGCCTTCTTTTTTTTGCTACTATATTTTCTCATTTTTTTCAAAAAGTGATTTTTTATATTTGTATTTTTCATCGATTTATATAGTACTTCTACACTCTGAAGTGTGAAAACTGTATCATTCTCCTAGATGTTTTTTATTTTTACTATATAATTTCTAATCAATACACACAATTGTCGTCATCGTCGTCCTTCTACTTCTGCGTCTTCCTATTCCCTCCCATCATTATTAATATATATATATGCGAGTCGCGTGCGGTTGCAGTGCGGTCGCCACGCGTATACTCCCGAACGACAGGCCTTCGTATCCGGTGTGTTATATGATTTTGTTGTTGTATGATTTTTCATAATTATTCTTTTTTTATATACACATTTTTTCATTGTATCCCCTTTTGTTTTCTCCTCCTTCTTTTCTCCTTGTCTTCCGAAAGAAAGAAAACAACTGATAGGCATGCGTGCGTGCGTGCGCGCACCGCGTGTGTAGTTCACCCAGCACGCTCACCTGCAAGCTAATCGATAATTTGCATCCTCTTCACCTAATCAATAATATACGACATGTACAATTTGTCATATGTGCACCCCACTGTCATACCTCTCGAATACACCCGGTTAAATCGTCACATCACCTTCACACTCACATACACTCTCTGGTTTCTCTCCATTTCGACTTGTGTCTGACTGTATCTGTCTGTCTGTGTCTCTGCCCCCTCCGCCCCTCCCCACTGTCTGCTCCTGCTCTCCGTGAGTACCGCCGTCTACGAGTGTGCCCCGCCCAGTCCTTCCTCTTAGTATGTATGTATCGACATACTCTACGACATACATATAATATATATTTATATACATAACATTAATGTGTGTAATTGCGGTATATTGCCCATAGAAGTAAGACGTGAGTATTTACTATGTGTAGAGAAGTATGGCCGATACCTACGAGAGAATCGTATTTACATAGTATGTGTACTAGTACTATCCACATTGTGTCACCCATAACATTACGTCACATTACGTTTACATATACATTGATTAGGAGACGCTCTATTCCACTTTTCATGGTATGCAGTCACTTTGCTGCGTTTATACTTTGTCGTCAAGGGTACCTGATGGTTTGAGTCAGCCGAAGGAATGCCAGATAGAAGCACGCACCAGAATTGATCCGTTACATAAAATAACTCACACAATAACAAAAACAAAGAACACAGCAACAGTTAAACAGTTGAACATGCAAAAAAAATGTCTACTGAACGCATAAAACAGAAGCGGTGCTAAGTACGAATTGACAACCTAACCTAACAAGACACTGAAAAATGAAATGAAACACAACATTGAAGAAGAGACTGCGGGTCGGCTTCTGTTGCTGTCCGGGATCCTACATCTCGCCCAAACAGCAACAGCAGTGGCAGGAACGAGCCCAACTGTCAGGTGGCTCCGATTCGTGTTCGGTGCTGCTCGAGGCTGAGAATCGCTGAAGTAGTCAATAATCAGGTGTAGACAGCCTTGTTATCGGGTGTCATATGCACCCCAGGGGTCGGCACGTCTACGTGTTTGATGTGGTACTGGAAGCTCCCTATTGAGGTTGAGTTTTGGCTACATATCTATAGAACAACACGCATAGCAAAACATGTGGTTTACAAAAATACAAAATTGGACAATACAGAATCCAGAGGATGCTCTACCGTGCTCTCTAAGCTTCCTCTGGATTCTGTATTGTCCAATTTTGTATTTTTGTGTGCCCCATGTTTTGCTGTGCGTGTTGTTTTATAGATATGTATAAGACATGGTACCCCTCTCCCCCCCCCCCCCCACCCAGTGGGGGGGGGGGGTGCAGCGTTCTCTACTATGCACCCCTTCTTGTCAACTGAGTGGGAAGAATGCGTTCTACAGATGTTCTGCATGTATGCACTCCATGTCCTATTGGTACTGAAGTATTTATAAACAGTCATGTTCCCTGGTCCATCTTTGTTCCATTACGTATGAGCCTACAATTTTGTGTGTTCTCGCTAACACCTGAATCTCCCAGATGAACATCAAGGGCTGCATGGCTGACTACGGCTATGCATGCCCACCCTCAAGGTTGACCAGTGCTTTCTCCATTTTGTCCTCTGCTTTGGGTAGAATGATTCTTGTAGAAGCTTCATATGCATACCCTATGGTTTGCCGAAACCCAAGTATAGACAGCCTTGTTACTTGTTGTGCTTACTTCTGTGTGTCCACTACAACCCCTGGAGCTTCCAAATGCACCACTCCGAGGTTGCTACTTAGCTCTGCTCCAAGGTCGGGCAATGCTTTCTGAACGATGCACCCTTCTTTTTTGACGGGTTGCAAAAAACGCGATTTCTTTATGGTATCCCTCTTATGCTCCACCATTAGCTTATGGATTGCCAGGATCGAGGGTGCGCTAGGGCTATGCACCTCTTCTGATGGTGCTCCCTTGGATGTAACATGCGGACTGGAGCGTCCTGCGAATACTCCAGCAAGCACATCGACTGTTAGACATCTTCTTCAAGGATAGAATGCCTTCTTAGGCAGTCATATATGTCCCTCGGCAGGCGTTCCCATGTGCAACCTGCGGTTGTTCCTCACAGATGGACTTCCATAGTGAATGGCTCTAATGGGCCGTCAGAAGTGAGCACCCATGTGCGCACAATTCGTGACTAAGGGACTGAGCAGAGTATCATCGTGGTGCGGCGCAACCTCATGATGTGCATGCACACCCTCCTCTCACATGCATCCTCTAGGGCAGAGCGATTCTGCACCTTCCGTAGTTGGACATGTGTAGACTGCCTTGCCATCTGCACTCCTGAAGTCGGCGTTGTTAGGGGCACACCCGTACCTATCTTCCATCACCCAATATTCACATGGACATCCTCCGGGGTTTATGTATTATTGTGCTCACCACAATTGAAAATGTCAATTGCACGCTTTCTGGTATCTTCTACTGTCAAATCTTGACCGTACCCGTGACAACAGTGTCTAAATGTACTCAACTGCGGCATAACCTCTTTCCTAATTTTTTAAAAATAATTTGCATACCGCAGCAGAAGGGGAATAGAGCGTCAGATGCAGCCGCGCGCGACGTCAGAGGCGCCGCGCGCGACCCGCTCGACGGCCGTCTTTCGCCATTTTGTGCCCAGATCGAGTTGCGTCAGCGCCAGACGTCACATTGCCGGCGTTCTTGTTTCGTGTTTGTTCTTCTCCCATTGTCTTCTAAGTGAATTTTACTAACTAAACGATTTGCGTGGCGTCACAAGCTCCGCCTTCACCTCTTCACAAAGCATATACACCCCGTTTCAACTCACTGGTACTAATTGGCGGCGCTTGTGATGGAACCACCCATCCTCCTGTCTCTCACTCACACCCACCACACACAGCGTTTTCATCATCAGAAACCCATGAGAATCGTTAAATGTCTCATTCGTTTGTTGTACTCCTTCATTGCTCATTGTGGCGCTTCTACCGTCTTCGTCGTGTCTTCGCCACGCCCACTGTGCCTTCCGTCCGGACAAGTCGCGGGTCTGATAGCATGAACATCAAATTAGACTTTTTTCTGCGATAGTTTACTGCAGGAGGCGTAGCGCAACGCGGGGCGCGACGAGCGGTTCATTGATTGATCATTATTGATTGTCGCAGCGCGACGCGTAGCAGAGAAGTGATGTCTATCTCTCTCATTCTCTCCTTCCTACCCAGTGCGGGGTGTTCACACCCAATAATCTTTATATGTACGTTTTGACTTAATAAATCATTATTGTCAGATTTTTTTTGGAATCAGCAGGAGTGGTGGATGTTGAATTTTTAACACGAGAGACAGACTGCCTTCTGTGACAAAGAACACTGACACTGTGACACTGCACGCAGTATCCTCTCTGTAATCGAAAACAAGTTACTTGTAACATATCTAAGCTGATGTAAGTTACCTGCGACTTGTCTAAAGTCATTTATGTTACATTCAACATATCGACAGGAAACAGTAATGCGTCTCCGATTTGTTGCATGTAACTTGAATGACACAATAAAAGTCGCAAGTAACTTACATCGGCTTAGATATGTTACGAGTAACTTGTTTTTGGGCTTTTATGTTACAGATAACTTGTTTTCATTTTTGTGAGTGCACGCCGTATCCCGTCAATATGTTGCATGTAACTTAAATCGCCGGAGATAAGTCGCGAGTAACTTACGTGGGGTCATATATATTACAAGAAACTTGTTTTAGGATTTTTATGTAGCAAGTAACTTGTTTTCATTTTTCTGACTGCGCCTAAAACCCACACAATCTTCGTGACTTGATGGAATTGATCGTTTCAATGACGTCCTTAGCGTATGTAGTCTTTATTTTTGCAGAAATCACTATAATTCATTGCACACGAATAAAAAATCGCGTCAAGTGAACTTCTGGACCGGTATTTTCATCAATGCCGACTGCTGACATCAGGTTATCTATGTACAGTGTATCTGGAGCTCCATAGCAGTCGCCAGCGTTAGAACTCTTGTGGGTTCCGGAGCAGCAGAAGGTCGTCCACAACTGTTCGTGCTGAAAATAACAGAAGACCTGGTCCACTTTTTCCCATTTTGCGAAGAAAAAACGCACCATAAAGTCTGTCTGGTTGAGGCTGTCCGCCCAGGCGGTCGGCGTGCGTGTCAGGTGGGCGTGACGGAGGGATTTTTCGGATCGCGATTTCGATTAGCAGGATTATCACACGACTAGTGAATAATATCCAGGTCAGCTGATTGCAGCCTGGATAGAGCTCGCCCAAATACCGCGTCCGCGACGACCGCTTAACACGCACGCCGACCGCGTGGGCGGACAGTCTCATTCCTACAGACTTCAATTCATAAAGGCAGCGTTCACGATGATCATCCTCGTTAACTTTCCACAGTGAAATGATAGGCGAGAAGGATCCTATGCTCCCAGTGTCGAAAGAACGGTAGAAAACGAGCCAGGAGCGGCAAAGTAACGGCTGCAAACAACCGTTTTGGTGCCCCAGACACGCCTGGTGCCCCAGATCCACCCCCTCGGAATGAACTAATGAAGACTCAGATTACAGGAATGATCGAGTCAAGGAAGTGCTGATAAGTGAGCTGCACTGATAGGTATCATCCTTTTAGCGTTCAATTCCTCCACGCTCAAAAATCAACGTAAACAAGAGAGGGCCTATTACTGCTCAAAAACGCGTCATTCGTGTCCTTTTTAAGCATGCCTTGATGTATAGAGCACCAGACCTTCCGTAAACCGTGGAGATATCGGAAGTGAAATTTATCGTGAACACTGCCTTTAAGTGTGTATAATGCATGCTCACCTTCCGACTCACTGAGGAAGATCACTGTTCTGATCACAGTCTCCACTATTACAGTCAGGAAGCGCATATTCGGTTCGGTGATCATGAACAGACTGTCACAATACGGACAGTACTGGCGAACTCCGCGAAATTTCACTGAAAATGCGTTGGCGTTGGGAACCTTATCATAAGCGTTTCGGTAACTCAACAACCTGTGATACATATTCCTTATTGCAATGTTCCTTTCAAAAGTACAGTTCTTACGGAAAAGTTCAGTTTTTACGCGGATATGAAAATGAAGAAAATGTTGTATTGACAAGAGAAGCAGGCAGTATAGGATGACGCAGCCGTTTCCAATGAAGTGTATTCTAATCAGGTATACTTGTTCGAGTGTTTCTAAGATTTGAGTTTGTAGCTGCTAGAGAGATCTTCGAGCTGGGTTACGGTGGGTTCGCATTTGGGTTAGGCCAATTACTAAAGATCAGGCGAAAAAAATTGGTATTAAAGGGAGTAAAAATAAATGTTCCGGATCAGGCTCAAAACTTTTTTTCGGGGGTTTTTCCTTCGGGGTCTTAGGTACGAATCTGGGAACCATTTGCCAATTTTCGAAAAACTTCGACGGGTTTGGTTTGCAGCATTCCACCCGGGCCAATCTCCGGTACGAAGTGCGACTTTCGAAAATCTTTTGAAAACTGAGACAGATTCGACTCCGAACTTCTCTTTAGATGCTATTTGGGATGGTGAATTCCAATCTGAAGTCTTTTTTTTATGGATTTTCGACAGAATACGATAAGCCTCTTCGCCAAACTGCGAAAATTCGCCGTAACCCTGTTCGGAGGTCTTCCTAGCAGATGCAAGCCTGGATGTGAGAATACTCTCAAAATATACCTTATATTAGAATATATTTCGCTGCAAACCTCTGGGTGATTCTAAAAACATCCCTAGTGAGACTTGCCAGATAAATGCTTATTTTGCTTGAAACTTACGAATAGAGTGCGCCTAAGGTCACGGGTAACGTGCTTAAATTTTCCTGAGTAAGGTTTCATGTATCTACATAGTCAAGACTCTTCAATTAGGTCAGAAAGAACTTCCTCTGAGCGACATAGCACTACCAAAACATGTTTCCTAAAGATTTCTCAAAATGCAACCATTTCTTGGACTTACATGTGTCGGAAATGTAGATGGTGGGTAGGTCGAGACTTGAATTCGAGTGGAAAAAGAATGACGAGTGATCAGAAAACAAATATGAGTGCATTCTGAAATATTTCACCTTATAATAAAGTCTGTCCAGATGAGACTGTCCGCCCACGCGGTCTGCGTGCGTGTCGAGTGGCCGTGACAATTGAAATTTTTTGAAAGCGTTTTCCTACAGCTGTAAACAGCTGACTGAGATATAAATCACTATTCGTCCACTACTCCTGTTAACCAGTTCGTAAGTCAAACAAATGCCTTGGCGACGTCCGCTCAAGACGCACCCGGCCGCGTGAGCGGACGGTCTCATTCGGACGAACTTTACACCCATAGTCTAGATTCATGAGGTGTACGAATGTGCTTCACCGTTCTTGGCTACATGACCGCAAACTCAAACTTCCTTACCGCTGAACTTCATCAATGGATGTGAGCGTGTGCATTGGCAGACGAAGCAGCAGGAGCCACGGTTGAAATGACCAATCGTTCGTCAACATCGCGGTCGAACGTGCGAATGCCGCGAAGAAGCTATAATTGATTGAGAACGGCGGAGTTCAATTATCGTCAAAATGTAATATCAATGCGAAACTCTGCATAAAAGTTTGATATGTGTAATTTGTGGAGGTTATGGTTCCACTCAATGAAGTTCTTATTGATGCAATTAGATAAAAAAAGGAATCTGTGGGACCATTTTCGCGCATTCTGCATTACCTAGAGCTTTCTCCATCAAGTGGGGCAGGGTTGAGGATAACAGTCAGCCAGTGCGCATGGTCGCGTACAAAGCATACATCCACTAATCTGGGATGTTGATCGAATCCACAGCGCGGGAGCAGTGCGGCTGGTACACGCGACGCGCGCGGCGGAAAACCGCTGCGTGCACGTCGTCGCTAGAGCGCGTTAACCGTTGGGCCTCTGACAAAAATAATAGTTGGTGCTCGGTTACCTGCTCCCTAACAAAGTATTTTTGGATACTTTTCAGAGTATAAAACCAGCGCTTACTTCTGAAGGACGTCGTCATCCTTGCTTTCCCGACCAATCACTTGGATGAAATCGCCCATGTGCTGATGCTCATACAGTTCTCGAGCAGCAGTGGGAAACATCTGTGGAACAGAAAAACGTCACTCTGCATGTCACCAACTTCACGGCGGCATTCATGTATTTAAATCTCACCGGCGGCTGACGGTATGGTAAGATGATCAGCTGCGCTCTTGTCTCGGCCTGAATCGATTAGCGGGCCGGCGCACGCGGCCACCGCGCCAGCCGCATGTGAGATTTATATGTTTTTTTCTTGAGGAAGCAAGCCACGGACCTAACTATAGTTAACTTCTGAGAATGGAAGAGTCGATCGCTTTTAAGGAATAGAATCTTTTGGTCCAATGAGGCAGTTTACTCCAGATTCGTATCTGACTACTAGAGGCATATTTTGAAAACCGAATTTCGAGCAGGAGAGTTTGAAGGAATCCGTGAAGAATAAAAAATTTCAACCTATAGTGAACACATCGATTCACAGTTAGGTCCGTGGCTTGCGTCTTCAAGAAAAAAAACTTTAAATCTCACTTGCGGCTAGCGCGGTGGTCACGTGCGCCGGCCCGCTAATCGATTCAGGCCGACAGAAGAGCGCGGCTGATCAGCTTACCGTACCGTCAGCTGCCGGTGAGAGTTAAACAGCCCACGCTAGCCGCGTGTGAAATTTAGTCGTTCTTTTGTGAGGACTCAAGCCACGGACCTAACTGTATGTACCTCTTCGAATCCATCTGGTACTCCTTGGGAAGTGGGAAATGCGTCGAAATGCAGAAGACCGTCCAAAACGAGCGCACCAACCACGGTAGCGTTTGATAGTGACAAATACGGCAGCAGTACTTCCTCGACGAAGGCGTGACTTCCAGCGAAAGCATTAAAATAATGTTTTGTTCTCGATTCATCGCTGCGGGTCAGAATACGTATTGAAAAGGTAAGAAACACGGAAATTAGGAGTCGACGAAGTTTTTGTAATGTCACTGTTTTCGAAGCACAGTTTATCAATGCAGGAATTTTAATCAAAGTTTAGCGGGTGTTACTGAAATTTGGAAATATTATTAGGTTGATGCACAAGTTTCTGGACTTTACACGACTTTGAATAAAAGACATTTATTTCAAAAACAAACAAGGCTCACCCAACAAAATAATTTCCATCACATTCAAGGATCCTTCGCCACCGATTGGGCAGATCATGAATTCCCGACGCGTAGAACTCTGGCTGTTTCGAGTCGAAGTATTCTTCTAAGGCCATTTTGACTTCGTCATCGTTAGTGAACTGTTTTCCATCCAGGAAGTGCTGCATCGAGCGGAACAGATGGTAGTCGGAAGGGGCAAGGTCTGGACTATATGGAGGGTGAGGAAGAACTTCCCAGCAGTTTCTGTTCGGGTTATGCGAGATATGTGTCGCCGAGCATCGTCGTGAAGAAGGCAAACAGTGTTCTTCCCAGGACGATTAATGCGTATCGCCTCGGCGAACGTACCAGCTGTTAGCAGTAGACCCTAGCAGTGACGGTGATTCTGTGGAAGCAGCTCCCAGTAGACTGGTCCACGAATGTCCCACCAAACGCAGAGCATCAGCTTCCGCTGGTGCTTTTCCGGCTTCGAAGTGGTCCGCGCTACTTGTCCAACGTCTGTCCACGTCCTTTTACGCAATGTGTTGACGTACAGACACCACTTTTCGTCTCCTGTGACAATGTGGACGAGCCAAGCGAAAGCGAGCTTTCTAGAGCAGTTTAATGCATGTCTCCACAATGCGAAGTTTTTCGCTGACGTTCAAAGAGTGGGGGACCCAAACGTTGAGCTTGGAAACCGTTTCAATTGCAGACAAGTGACGAACGACAGTTGATTGAGCGCAGTCAAGTCTGCTGCTCATCTCCCGTGTGGTTTGGCTCGGATCGCCTTCCACCTGTTCGCGCAGCTCGTCGTTGTTAAGCTTCAATGACCTTCCTGATCGCTTCTTCTCTTCCACCTCGTACTGCCCAACTCTAAACTTGCTGAACCAATCGTGTACTATAGTTTTGGGAACAACTCTCTCGCCGAACGACTGCACCATGCTGCGATAGGCATCCGTAGGTTTCATCCCGGATTGGTTGTCCTAAAGAAGGCAAGTGCGAATTTGGTCGCGTGACAGCATTGGAAAACTTGACATGTCGGCGATGGCCCCGAGAAAATGGTGTCCGTTTCAAGTACAGGCACCAATATGCTCTACATATATAAAATGAATGGAACCGGAAATTTCTCTTATTCTGAAGATACCTCAGAAACTCTCGAAATGCTTTAAAAACTCCGGAAACTTTCGCATCAACCTAATATTTGTAGAATATTCAATTGATTCGATCCGCACTAGAAATATTAGAGGACCGGAAAGTAATATCGTTTTATTACGGTAAATACAAGCACATATACATTTTTGACGAATCTTTATTTTGAATCATTGGTGTGTTCCCCATTGTTGTCAATAACCTTTTGGCATCCAGTTAGTTAATTTTCAATCCTTGATCGATAAAATTAGTTGTATCTGGAGACTCCATTTTGGATATAATCTGTAATTCAATTGTCTATCAGTAAAGAAGTCACTATAACTTTACAGTGTCTTAGGCACGCCTCTGAATCAAACATTGAGCTGATAAATGACAGCGAAGTATTGAAATGCGCAGAAACGACATTACTTTCCGGTTTTCACCAAAGTAAGTTTAGCATTGCCCAGAATAATACCATACTTGATGTTTCATGTCGAAAAATGCGTAGATTATGGTATTCAGTCGCTGATAGATCTGATCGAATGTGGCCATTGTCCGAGCCGTTTCCAGTACAGCAGCAACACCAGAGCCATTGTCGTCAACGCCTGCAAAAATAATTACAGTAATGTTGACAAACGTTTGAGAAACTTCTCAGAAGAAATTTCTTTGTATGCTTTTCTAAATCTTGTTTATGTGAAAACTTGGCTTCGAGAATCTAATTGTATTCAGGAAACAATTTTTATTGGCAATTCTCATGTTACATGATGATATAGATTTTTTTGTCTCTGGTTTCAATGATTTCTAGTTTCAATGATTTCTAAGACCGCTCCGCAATGTATACTCTGTTTATCTTGAATCGCACAAAACCTGGTCCGCCAATAGTCCTCTAATTGGCCCGCTAGTACCGTAGTGCACGTCCACGACGCGCTCTCGGCAGACACGACGGCACAGTGGCAGGATGGGTGGCCGAGTGACGGCATTGACGAATCGATCGCTCTGCACACCGGGTGCACACCCGGGTCTGCCGAGAACGCGTCGTGGACGTACACTACGGTACTAGCGGGCCAATTAGAGGACTATTGGCGGACCGTGTTTTGTGCTATTCAAGATAAATAGAGTATAGAACTTTGCGCGGCATCAAGATTAAAACTCTTTGACTTTACGAGATTCAAGCCCTTGTCAAAATATGCATTACTTGGTTGGGGACTCTACCGCCATCAACATGTCAGGAAGTCGTGAGGTGCATGCGATGTTGCCTTAGGGCCTGATTAGAGTCCCGCCGCGATAGGGCGGCATCATGGAACAGAAGGTAATCGGTCGGGTGGCGCCGCATGATTGATACTTCCTCATTGTACACTGCCGCGCCTTTCAGACCCCGTCATTCACGGCCGATCGGCTGGAAGCAGCCCGGTAAATAAGCATCAGGGCTGAGCGGAGTTTCGCGTTTTGCGTTCCGAAACTCGCAGTTTCGCGCATTTTTGGCGTTCCGCGTTCCGCATTCCGAAAACCGCAAAAAACGCTGCGGAATGCGAAAATATCGGGTCATCTGGAAGGAAGAAAACATTGGATGATTTCTAAATTATTCCGCGTTTTGCATTCCGAAAACCGCATTTCCGCGCATTTTCAGGCGTTTCGGGCCGATTTCCGAAACCCGAGAAAAATTTTTTTTATTCCGAAACCCGAAAACCGATTTCCGAAATTTTATACTTTCGTTCCGCCCATCCCTGATAAGCATCTACAACATGCGGATCGGGTGCGAAAATGTTTACCAGTTGTGGCCGGACTGAGCCTGTTTGGTCAGACCTGATCCAGCTGTGGCCGTACCGATCGATACGCATGTAATGCGTTGCTTACTGAGGTGGAAAGTCGCCTCCTTCTGACCAGATTGAGCTGGCCCCAGTGCTCTCGAGTACGCCTGCATAAACGATTGGCATGCAGCCAAAACACTAGGAGTGGCATAGGAGGGCGCAGGATCACTAGGGACGGCAGAGCTCGGCTCAGTCCAGCCTTCAACCGACTTTGATGGGGAACTCAACGGCACAGAAAGCTTAGCAGGTCATAAGGATGAAAGGATAAAGTTTTCGGCGTATATCAATAATATGGGGATGCGCCACACATTCGACCTCCATTCAAAAGCGTAGAGGCTTTTGAATGTGTATTGGGCCTGTACAATGACTTGCGGGGGCCATCCGATGTTCAAGGCAGTGTTTTTATCCTCCCAGACAAGTCTGGTACCAATTGACCGACCCCGGAGAGATAGAGGGTTTGGTTGACCTTGGGCGAGGATCGATCACTCGACCGTGGTGTGCGTGACAGCGGCGCCTCTTGCCACTGTCCCACACTCGCCTTCAGATCATAAAATCGACAATATCGAGCGAAAGACCATACGAGTCTGGCTCTACTTTTGAAAATCGTAGATTTCACGACCATCCTAATTCACCTGGACTGGATTCCTCAGTGTCATAATTGGCGGCTACTATCACCACCTTGTCTCTGGGTGTGTCATAGTGAGGTCCGCGCTGGATACTCAACAAATTCACACCGAACTCGTCCTGAAAGCGTTCTAAAATTTTTGTGAAAAAATATTCCGTAGAAAATCCCTTTTTTTCTGGAAAAAAAATTGCCACTGACCACATCCTCCGCCGTAAAGGAATGACTTGTGACGTGAAGACCGACCTTCTCGAGTGCGAGTCGAAGAGCCATCCTTGTTCGAGACTTCTCAGAAGCATTATATCTTTGAAAAAATGCTGTTTTTCTTTTTGAAGAAGAAAAACTTATATTAAAGTTTTTACAGCTTTAGAGAGTTTTCAAGGACTTGCGTGAATTTCGTTACCGTGGCACTGACAGGAATCGCGATAGGTCATCATGGAGCCGTTCAATGTTGGCAATCTGTGCCCATATTTCTACAAATGAGCAGAACAAAACCAGCAGAATGGCCATCTAGAACCAACAAATTGTTTCAAAGTTTCAACAAAACTCAAGAGCAGGTTAAGTTGTCAATTTTCACTAGCGTTCTAGAACATGCTTGTCAGGTACTGTGCTTCTCTGCGTCAAATTCCGCTGCGCAGTTGCGTACCGGCACGCCTCGCGGCCGCACGCGCTCGAGCCGGACGAGATTCCAGCACTGCAGCCGATCAGCTTTGTAGGTGGTTTTTTTTCGTTTGCTCCAATTTTCTTGGTTTCTTCCGTGACTAAACCCGTCCTTCCCTGTTTCTTCATATACTAAAGTGATATATCTACTGTCGTCCTCTGGGTCAAATTCCGATCCGCATTTGCGGACTACGGCTGTTGCATCATGCGACACGTGATAATCGTGCGGGGAGAAGGATGAATCGTGCGAGGACCAAGTGGTCCCAGCACGATAGCCGAAGTCCGCAAATGCGGACTGGAATTTGGCCCAGAGAAAGACTGTGAATGCACACTATTTTTCATTCCAGATGCCGTCGCAACAACTTCTAGGCCGGGATCATACTTCCAGCGACGAGCGGCGCGACGCAATGTTTACCTTTCATATCGACCGAAAATCGATACGCCTGATGTGCACTGTCGCTGTCGCTGGTCGCGGGAAGTATGATCCCGGCCCTAGGGCAGAAAAAAACCTCGATGGTAAGTAAATTTTGTCTATTCTCGTTTATTTTTGAGATTATCTTCTCATTTTCTTTTTTTTACATTCAAATAATTTTCTATGATTGTTTGATTTCGTGATTTATTTTCGAGGATAGTTCCGGTTTAACCCCGAATTCGATCGATTTCGGAATGAAACCAGAACTATCATAGGAAACCAAACTATCATATAAATCACTGGAATGTAATGAAGGAAAACAAAAAGAGAGAATCACAAAAATTAACGTGAAATAAAAATTTACCTACCATCGTGAACTTTTTCTTCCCTAGAAGTTGTTGCGGAGGCATCTGGAAGGAAAAAAATTAACGTGCATGTAATGTGCTTCTCTGGGCCAAATTCCGGTCCGCAATTGCGTCTCGACACGCATTGCGGCCGCGCGCTTTTGAGTCGAAAGAGTTTCCAACGCCGCGGCCGCCGATCCGTTGACTCTAGGCGGGTTTTAGAAACTGGAAACTGAACACAATTTGAGAAAACTGTAAAAAAACATCTCGAGTCGGCTTCGGCGCTGGGAACTCGACTGTCTCAAGCGCGTGCGGCCGCAAAGCGTGTCGAGACGCCATTGCGGACAGGAATTGGCCCAGAGAAGCACAGTAGATATAACACTCTAATATATGAAGAAATACAGAAGGAAGGGTCAGAAGAATCAAGAAAATCAACGGAAACAAAAAAAGCCACCTAAAATCGGCTGATCGGTTGCAGCGCTGGAATCTCGTCCGGCCCGAGCGCGTGCGGCCGCGAAGCGTCTCGATACGCAGCTGAGAAGAGAAATATGAAACAAATAAAACAAAAATTAAGCTTCCGATACTAACAAGGACCGCTGCAATGAATGGCCGCCGGCCGCCGGCCGCCTTCGACCTCCTGGTTGCGACATCAAACATCGCACCCTACGACATTGACAGTTCAAAAGCGCTGTCCGGGGACGGGGATTGTTTGCTGTGCGTTGTTCGGATCATTTATGAACGCAAAAATAGCCGAGAAACGGAAAAGGAAACATCCGCTGCTGACTTCCATAGAGATCCCTTTTTTTGTCTGGATGATTCGCGATGTGCTTCGCGTGTTTAAGTTAGCCTTGTCTAGATAATTCAATTTATTACACGGCGAACCCGTGTTCATAACAGTATAGAAAAACTCGTCGGGCGCTCGCAACATCCTCGCTGACAACCATTCTTGGATCTGGTCTGAAGAAGCCATTATTGGCGAAAGCTAGCCAAAATAAAAAGTGGAAGAAGAAGAGTCTCGAACCATCAAAAAAGAAAGTATAGAAAAACAAAGAAAAAAAACAGAAATTCAATCCTTCACTAGTTAAGAACCATTTCCAGACCTCAGATAAACCTCGAGGGCTTTCTTGAATGTAGACAATGACCCACTGGCGAGGCTCATTCTATGCAGCTTATTAAAGGCACAGTCCAAGCTCAGGGGCGAAATCTGTGATTTCCGCATAATTGTGAAGTAGATCTATCCTGTATAACACCTGCCAAGCGCGAGCTCTCGATTCCTCCGAATAAGCGAGATGTAGGAGGAAGCCACCCTGGGGCGCCCACATCAGGAAGCCACTTTGGCACGCCCCTTTTCCAATCTATCGAGCTCAACAATGGCTAGATGGGTGATGATTTCTTATCAATACCCATGTTATTCCCTCCAATATCCGCCTCTGTAATAGTTCTAGTCAGCTCGCATACATTGGTTGCAAATGACGGAAGCTAGAAGCCTCGGACAACTCGTCCACCATGCTTCCGCAGCTCAAATTCCGAGGGGCCATAACTCCCTGCCCTGGGCATCTTGTGAGATTCCAGAGACAGCGTTGGAGTCAGCGTGGGACAGTTTTCAAGATAGGCAGGAGAACAGAAGAACGGTTTGAAGGTTGGACTGTGCCTTTAAGCTCTCTATTTACAAATAAATGCAATCGCACATTTCGTCTAGACCCAAGGAGGGCCACTTTCTCAGGACCACCACTGGTTGTAGACGCCCTCAGGTTGAATAGACGTCCTGCACGAATATCTGCGCCACAATGGATAATCTTCTCCGGCATTATCAAATTGATTTCTTACTCCTCTGTGCTAAAGTAGTGAGCACTAGCTTGGCATTTCTGCTTAAAGGCAGTGTCCACGATAAAATCAGTCTCCGAGTTTTTGCCGGAAGTCGAGAGGCCCGAGTTCAACTTCACCAGTAGTGTTGAAAAAACGGCATGGAACAAGCACAAAAGAGCCCTATACGGCCCCAATTGGAGTGTTCCGCTCACGCGACGCCCACTCCCTCAACGGCTACCGATAAAGTTGTCCAACTCGAAATTTCAGTTTGATAAGGTATTCGATCATCAAATGGGGTAACTTTAGTTAAAGGCAGGGTCCACGATAAATTTCGTCCTCGGTTGTTGGCCGGAAATCGAAAGTTCAGAGTCTCATTGGAGCACTGGGGACGAAAGAACAAACGAAAACGAGCCAGAAAGAGCTCCATACGGCTCCGAAGTCCGCTCGCGCTAGCCCTTTCGCTCGCGGTCGAGTTTCTCGACGTGAACGAAGGAACACTCGAAATCGCGAAATGAGCGATGGTTTTCGATCAAAAGCCCCGTTCTTCCCTTCATTCTCGACTTCTCTCTTTACTCAGGTCAGCTCGCATACATCGGCTGCAAAAGACGGAAGTTACAAGCCTCGGACGACTCGTCCACCATGCTTCCCTAGCTAAATTTTTGAGGGACCATAACTCCGTTCCTAGAAGGTCTTGTGCGATTTCAGAGATATCATTGGAATCAGCATGGGGCCGTCTTCAAGATAGGCGGAAAAACAGAAAAACGATTTCTATCGTGAACACTGCCTTAAAACCTTTCCAATGATTCTCACCGGAATTTGCCTGCTATTAGGAGCATGCAATCCGAAAGTTCTCTTGGAGCATCGTGTGAGCGCTATCATCCGCGATGACAATCATACCTTATCACAGTTAACTAACAAACAAGTGTCTCAGCTGGTATGTCTTCATTTGTATGTAGCAGCCGATCGGTGTACTCGTGTATGAATGCTGTTCTACTCGAGCAGTGGAGACGGTTGGACTGCTTCTTTTGCCACCGATGAAGTCGCCTGGGGTGCGTTCCAAGAAGATTTCCACGGGAGGAAAAATGAATCTGATAAGAGCCGACAAATGATAGGTTGAGAGACCGCATGAAATGAGCCTATCTGTCAGATTATCATTCGTTATATCTTATCAGACCCATTTTCCTCCCATGGTAATCTTCTTGGAACGCACTCCTGATGTGATCTCGTTGTTTCAGCGGAGTATGCCCTGGCAGCGCTATTTCTAAGCTGTGTAGTTCTACTCACCACAATCTCACTATGCAACAAGAAGAAGTCGTCAAAGAAAATGGTAACTTCTCACCAGGAAACTTCTATCAGCCAAACGGGCCATTCTGATCGAAATGTACTTTTCTTGAATCACTTTTCTACGTAGAGTTCGAATATGCCCTTCGCAGCTGCCTAGAATCACTCTGAAAAAAGTTATAGGCGCTTTTTCTTCAATTTTCGTACCGATTGTACCCTCCGAAAAGCGCATTAATTCTATGAAAATCCCGAAACGGACCTCATGATCGTGTTCAGGGCCCAAAACAACCCCCCCCCTAACCAGAGTTTGGGTGGAAGCACATTATCCGAACTATGTGCAGACTGATAGCGTTTTGGTCTTAAACGGATTTTCGGTTAAGCGTTTACTTATATCCATTCGTAGGTTCGCCCTGGGGGTTCATTGGGGTGCTGATTTATTTGTCGTTTTTCCAAGGTTTCCGACTAAATTGCTCCAAAGCTTGCCACCGGCATGAAAATTTGACGACAAAATCGACTTTTGACGATTTCCGGGAATGGCTCAAATCGTTCTACTTGGGGTTATCTGGAGTGCTCAACACGAATCCGATGTCAGTTTATCGATTTTTGACAGCTTACGGTAGATTACGGTGGGTATACGGTAGTTTGGTCAAAGTCTCAAATTTGTATCAAAGTTTCAATGTGGAGGTTATTTGAGGTGCTCAATGCAAATTCAATGTTCATTCGTCGATTTTCAAATTATTAAAATAGGTTTTGCCTCCTACTAGACGAAAAACACCGTGCGGTACCGATTGCCACAAAGCCATAAAATACTTTTCAACTTTCATTTGAGAGTCTGAGTCGGTCGGTCCGATATAGAAAAGCAACTGATATCATAATTTCATGCTCTTGTGGCAATTGGTACCGCACGGTACTCTACGTCCGAAAATGGTTCTAGAAAAGTACATTTCATTTGGAATGGTCAGTACGACTTATAGTAGTTCCCTTGTTAGCACCATCTGCTCGTAAAATGACGCTGAGTTTCAACCATTTCAGGTTGGGAGCAGCACATCCAAAAGTACTGTTCCTCTAGACTCAAAGGATGTACGGAGTTTTCACAGTGTTTATGTCTTTGTGAAGTTATTTGATCATAACTTCCGAGTGTGTAGCCTGGTTACACCTCTGTGAACAACATGTATTTCATTTCAACACACTCACACTAAGCTGGACGTTTTGAAACGTTCACACCGTAACTGTTCAAAGCAGTAACGGGTAGTGGAAATCTGCCGAAAAATAGGTCGAGAATCGCGGTGTAACTATGTGGTGTAACTATGTCATACACTCGTAATTTAGTTTCCCCACATAATTCTTCTGCAGGATAAACACAAAAAGGGCTCGGACGAGAGCGAAGAGAAAACTGGGATTCCACAATTGTGGGAAACCGGAAGTCAAGATTCAGTGTCGAAGCATTCGTCTGATGGGCCCAAAGCCGCTAGGCCAAAAAAGAGCCAGAGTGCAGCTCAGAAGAACCACGCTAAACAGTCAAAAGACGTTAAGGAGAGCCTTCGGACTAAAACCGCGGAAGATAAAAAGGGAAAAGAGTGAGTGGCTTTGTAGCTCTAGAGACTCGTCGACATCCTCGCGTGAAACAAAAGAACGATTTTAGTTTGCTAGCGGAAAGTAGTTACCGTAATTTTTGCCGTGAAATTAAATGCTCAGCCGCTGTTGTTTGCAGACCTAACAACTAATTTGACGAGAACTGATAATTTTTTCACATTTTTATTGCTCCATGTGTTTTTTGATGAGTATGGAGGGCCGGGCCTTTGCACTCCAATGAAGTGAGGTACTGCAGTGTCCGAAACTTAATTTAGGAATTGGTGCTATCGCTTTAGGGGGGGGCACATGGCTGTTGCGTTTAGACACGCCCATTTCTCCGTGCCGCAACGGCTGTACTGATTTTGGAAGAGGAGGAAAACCCGGGTTGGTGTTATAAAGGGTTTAAAAATTATTAATCGCCGTCCATTAAGTTGTTTTGCCCACAGCCAACACTCCCAATGCATTTAATTTCACGGCAACGGCTACGGTACCTATCCTCTGCTAGCACACTAAAATTGTTCTTGTGCGCGAAACCGGGTGGCCGCTGCAATGTCGCCAATGTCCGAATGGAAACTTGCTCGACTCTGCGTTCATTGCCCTGGGCCTCTTTTACAGTTCCATCGCCGACCGCTGCGATAGCATGGTTCTGAGGAGAATCGGCTTGCGATGCGATCACGATCAATACTACTTATTACCATGCTATCGCGTGGCACGGCGATCGATCGCTAAAACAGGTCTTACGACTCTTTCAGATTTCGATCGCCGTGCGATGCGATTGAATGACAGTGATGAGCATAGACCGAGATCGCGTCGCACGTCGAACGTATTCAAAACATGCCATCGCTTCGCGCTGCCATCGAACTCTGAAAGAGATCTTACGCCTGGAGAAAGGGGCGTGACGGCTCTATCCTGATCCACAGGATTGAAGGTAGTTCGGGGGGGGGGCACTCGAGAAAATAAATTGATTCATCCATGGAAATGAAAACTTGTGCTGATATCAGACATTTGATATCGTAATCGGTCATTGTTTTCATGGAACTCCATGGACCGCTGGCGAAAATTCGCCAGTTGCTCAACAGCTGGAGGACAGCTGGCATTTAGCTGGCCAATGGCAATCACTAGGCCAACAGTTGGCATACACTCGGCATGTCATTTAATACCAGCGACGGACGGCTGGCGAAAATTTGCCAGTTGCTCAACAGCTGGGCGATAATTGGCATTCAGCTGGCAAATGGTGATTACGAGGCCGACAGCTGGCTCATTCTTGGCATCTTAATTAGAGCTAGCGGCGGACGGCTGGCGAAAATGTGCCAGCTGCCTGAAAGCCGCATGATAAATTGCATTCAGCTGGCAAGGGCAATCAAACTTCGAAAATACCGAACGCATTAAAACGCAGTTATCCACCAATCGGCACTCGGCTGGCGCAAAACCGCCCAGTGGCCTTCGCTTGGCACTGAGTCGTCACATGGCTGGCACTTGAGAGAGTTGACGGGTACTCACGTTTTAACATGTTATAGTTTGATCTCTGGTTTTATTGATGAGCCGAGCCGGTATATAAGGCGATTCAGTCTAATGAATGTTCACTCGGCACTTTGACGCCGGCCCTGGGAGGTGACCGGAAGTCACTCTACAGAGGCTAGCATATTTGTGGCAGCTGAGGGGCAAGTCCCCACGGCTAAGGGGGGAGGGGAGGTAGGATGGGTGCCTCAACTCAGACCGTTGCGTAGGCGATCTCTTACGCAACGATCTGCGGCGAGGAACCCACCTCGATTCATCGGTCTGACAAGAGACTGGCGGACCGCTGGCGAATGATTGCCCAACAGCGGGCTGCCAGGTATTAGCCAAGAGACTGCCGGCGTCGGCCAACGTCCTGGCGGACCGCCGGCTAATGGCTGTCCGACACCGGGAATGGTTTTTGCTCGCCAAGCAAACGCCCGCGGTCCGCCAATCCCAATGTCTGAGTACTTCGATTTCTGAATGCGGTATCATTCATTCTCCAACTGAATACTGAGTGCCCCCCCCCCTCGAACTACCTTCATGCCAATCCACATACACAAAAATCATCAATGTGTCTCATTTGTTATGTTATTTAGCAAACGATCTGGTGAGGAAAAGTCTGCGGCTCCGAAGAAAAGCCTTACTGAAAATGTTGGATTATAGTTAGAGGTTTCCATTGATGCTCGCATCATTCTTTCTTCTAACTTGCAGGCGGACCTTAACGATTTCGTTGTTCGGGCGGCTGAATCGCAGGTTGTTGTTAACCCTCTCCTGGTGAAGAAGAAGGGCAACATCGATGATGACAGTGCAGTGAGTGGTTGGAAGGGCAGCTCTATTCAAAAGTTATGACTCAGAAGTCAAAGTTGGTCATTGTTAGGAACCTGCTAGACAGAAACATCGTCTCCAGCGGATAGAAGAGGAAATGAAGACGGACAAGTATGACACAGAAATCGAGGAGGACAAGAAGGCGGTTAAACAAGGGGTAAGAATGTGTACTAAGCTGAGGTCGTAGGCATGGAGCGTTGGGAAAGAATGGCTCTCGTAAACAAAATTGATGCTAACCAGTTGATAAAGGGTGGGGTATAAAAAGTGGAGAGTGGCGTGCCTTCATTCACTTAGGTTCATCTTTCTCTAGAGGTCAGCAGTCGAGGATCTGCCTGGATTAGGGAATAGGAAAACAGCACCACCGCTGGTGAAGATATAACAGAATCGAAGTAAAAACTTAGAAAATTATATCTAACTGTTTTGCTTTGCTACGGATTAGTATGATTTGGAAATGTGACATTTGTGAGAAACTCGTTAAAAGAGGTGAAATGTCTTACGCTACTGATCTGGCATGGGAATAAACTTGAAAGAAGCGCTAAAAACTCAGCGAAATGATTCAACGTTGATTTGGCTGTGCACTTGTTTACTAAACAACAAAAATTGAGTGTGACTGTTCGATTGTTCGATTCCTGTGCATGTCAGTATTTCTGCAATGTTCAAAAGATAACTAATAGCGACCATTTGATCGGAAGGCAGGCTAATGCTAAACAGCAACCGCAAACCCGTTCCACATACGAGGAGTTTTGAGCTAGGCATGAGAAGATAATATGTGTGTATGCCAGTCGAGTGGTGGAACAATGACTATCGGTGGCTCAGTGGTATGAGTCTCACTTCATATCAGCGTGACGGGGGTTCGAATCCAAACAGTGCATCTTTTTGTCTACGGAAGCGAAGTTTCTTGAATGGAGTCATGGCTGAGAAGGGGTATCAGCGAGGGATTGTCGGCCACCTTATGTGTCCTGCGTAGTATAGTGGTACATTAATCGGACTGTGACGTGGAGGTCAGGGGTTCGATTCTTGGGCACGTTAGTAGTTTTGCATCGTCTAAAGATGACTAATGGCGACCATTTGATCGGAAGGCAGGCTAATGCTAAACAGCAACCGCAAACCCGTTCCACATACGAGGAGTTTTGAGCTAGGCATGAGAAGATAATATGTGTGTATGCCAGTCGAGTGGTGGAACAATGACTATCGGTGGCTCAGTGGTATGAGTCTCACTTCATATCAGCGTGACGGGGGTTCGAATCCAGACAGTGCATCTTTTCGTCTACGGAAGCGAAGTTTCTTGAATTGTTTCATGGCTGAGAAGGGGTATCAGCGAGGGATTGTCGGCCACCTTATGTGTTCTGCGTAGTATAGTGGTACATGGATCGGACTGTGACGTGGAGGTGAAGGGTTCGATTCTTGGGCATGTCAGTAGTTTTGCATCGTCTAAAGATGACTAATGGCGACCATTTGATAGGAAGGCAGGCTAATGTTTAACAGCATTCGCAAACCCGTCTCACATACGAGTACTTGTTGAGCTAGGCATGTAATGATAAAGTTTGTGTGTGCCAGTTGAGCGCAGGTAGACACGGGACGGGTGGCTCAGTGCTATGAGTCTCACTTTGGATCAACGCGACGGAGGTTCGAATAAAGAGAGTGTAGCTCTTTGACCAGAAAAAAAAGAGGATTTTTTAATGGTCTCTTTATTGAGAAGGGATATCATCTAGTGATTGTCGCACACCCGAGATGAGTGGTATAGCAGAGTGGTAAGTGGGTTGGACTGCGCCATAAAGTTCACAGGTTCAAATCCTGGGTATGTTAGTAGTTTTGCAACGTTTAAAGATGACTAATGGCGACAATTCGATAGGGGAGGCAGGCTAATGTTGAACACCAATTGCAAGCCCGTCCAATATACGATGAACGCTTATTTAATGAAGTGATGCTGAGCAAGAATGCAAACCCGCCTCAGATACGAGGAGTGCTTTGGTTAGGGTTGTGATATCTGGGACGGTGGGTTGGGTGGGATGTAGCTCCTCAAACACTCCACCGATGGGCAGGGGGACCGAGGTGCAAGGGGACAACCACGAGCCCGCAACATCCCGTAGAGGCCCGCAAGTCCACCGAAGGTGGACGGGCGGGCCTCTACGGGATGTTGCGGGCTCGTGGTTGTCCCCTTGCACCTCGGCCCCACGTGGCAGCCGGAGCCTTGAACGAAACTATGCTCAAATTTCAAGAGTTTCTAGATACCAGTTACATCAGGGATGCGTTCCAAGAAGATTTCCATAGCAATTAGCAGCTACATACAATCCTTAGCCATGGGAAGCGAATGTGCGCGCAGGAGGGCCAGGCCCACTTTTGCCGATTTCCGCAACATTTTTGTCATTTTCGAGCCAAATAATGGCTGTTCGATGAAGGAGTATGTTGCTTCGACCAAATTTTAACCTCTCGAAGATATAGTTTGAGTCGATTTCCGATTTTTTGTTCAAGCGCGCCAATTTAAAGGATCAACTCCATAATTTTCAGGCCGATTCTGAGAAAAATCATTGGGGTCTACTTCGCCTCTTCGGGGTTGTGGGTTCCGACTCCAAGGCAGGGAGAAAATATGGTTTTTCTACGTGGTCATGGCAGCATTTACCTCAAGGCAGCTAGAACTAGATTATCTAGTTCAATCAAACCCGGCCAGAATTCGGCCGGGTTTAGCAAAACTGGACACAAATAATTACGAACTTTCGACAAAACTTGGCTAAACACACGGCGAAAACCTTGCCGGCAATGATCCATCGACACAGTGGGATGGCTCCTGCGAGCACATCGCTTCCCAAGTCTAAGGAATATAGCTGCTATTTGCAATTGATGTGTTCTTGGAACGCATCCCTGATGTAGCTGGTATCTAGGAACTCCTGAAATTTGAGCATAGTTTTGTCCAAAGCTCGGGCTGCCACATGGAGACCACCAGCCTGTGGTGGATGGGTGAGCTGTTCAGTGCCCTCCGTGTCATGTCTCCCGGACCCTGGGTTGTCCGGCGAGCTCGGTGCCCCCTGGTTCTTCACTGGGGTTTTTCTTTACCTTTCCCACCCAATTCGGGCAGAAGCCTTTTTTCTTCAAGTTTTCTTTTTCAAGCCAGTGCGACAAGAAAATTCCTGTAAAAATTTGAGCATAGTTTCGTTCAAGGCTCCGGCTGCCACGTGGAGCCGAGGTGCAAGGGGACAACCACGAGCCCGCAACATCCCGTAGAGGCCCGCCCGTCCACCTTCGATTGATGGCCTTATAATGTGTGCGTTATGGCATAATGGTATGCGAAGTGGCTGTGGCGCGCAGGGCTGAGGTTCAACTCCTGGGGAAGTTCCATGTTTTGCACTACTTGTAAAATAACGAATGACAATCATGCGGTAGGAAGGCTAATGTTGAGCAGCGGTCAGAAACCCGTTCCACATACGAGGACTTTTGAGCTAGGCATGAGAAGATAATATGTGTGAATGCCAGTGGAGCGATCGACGAAGGACCATTGGTTGCTCAGTGGTATGTGTCTCACTTTGAATCAACGCGACGGAGGGTTCGAATCCAAAGAGTGCAGCTTTTTGTCTACATGAGCAAAGTTTCTTGAATGGTCTCATGACTGAGATGGGGTATCAGCGAGGGATTGTCGGGCACCTTATGTGTCCTGCGTAGTATAGTGGTACATGGATCGGACTGTGACGTGGAGGTCAGGGGTTCGATTCTTGGGCATGTAAGTAGTTTTGCATCGTCTAGAGATGACTAATGGCGACCATTTGACAGGAAGGCAGGCTAATGTTTAACAGCATTCGCAAACCCGTCTCACATACGAGTACTTGTTGAGCTAGGCATGTAATGATAAAGTTTGTGTATGCCAGTTGAGCGCAGGTAGACACGGGACGTGTGGCTCAGTGCTATGAGTCTCACTTTGTATCAACGCGACGGAGGTTCGAATAAGGAGAGTGTAGCTCTTTGACCAGAAAAAAAGAGGTTTTTTAATGGTCTCTTTATTGAGAAGGGATATCATCTAGTGATTGTCGCACACCCGAGATGAGTGGTGTAGCAGAGTGGTAAGTGGGTTGGACTGTGCCATAAAGTTCACAGGTTCAAATCCTGGGCATGTTAGCAGTTTTGCACCGTTTAAAAATGACTAATGGCGACAATTCGATAGGGGAGGCAGGCTAATGTTGAACACCAATTGCAAGCCCGTCCAATATACGATGAACGCTTATTTAATGAAGTGATGCTGAGCAAGAATGCAAACCCGCCTCAGATACGAGGAGTGCTTTGGTTAGGGTTGTGATATCTGGGACGGTGGGTTGGGTGGGATGTAGCTCCTCAAACACTCCACCGATGGGCAGGGGGACCGAGGTGCAAGGGGACAACCACGAGCCCGCAACATCCCGTAGAGGCCCGCAAGTCCACCGAAGGTGGACGGGCGGGCCTCTACGGGATGTTGCGGGCTCGTGGTTGTCCCCTTGCACCTCGGCTCCACGTGGCAGCCGGAGCCTTGAACGAAACTATGCTCAAATTTTTACAGGAATTTTCTTGTCGCACTGGCTTGAAAAAAGAAAACTTGAAGAAAAAAAGGCTTCTGCCCGAATTGGGTGGGAAAGGTAAAGAAAAAACCCCAGTGAAGAACCAGGGGTCAACGAGCTCGCCGGACAACCCAGGGTCCGGGAGACATGACACGGAGGGCACTGAACAGCTCACCCATCCACCACAGGCTGGTGGTCTCCATGTGGCAGCCCGAGCTTTGGACAAAACTATGCTCAAATTTCAGGAGTTCCTAGATACCAGCTACATCAGGGATGCGTTCCAAGAACACATCAATTGCAAATAGCAGCTATATTCCTTAGACTTGGGAAGCGATGTGCTCGCAGGAGCCATCCCACTGTGTCGATGGATCATTGCCGGCAAGGTTTTCGCCGTGTGTTTAGCCAAGTTTTGTCGAAAGTTCGTAATTATTTGTGTCAGTTTTGCTAAACCCGGCCGAATTCTGGCCGGGTTTGATTGAACTAGATAATCTAGTTCTAGCTGCCTTGAGGTAAATGCTGCCATGACCACGTAGAAAAACCATATTTTCTCCCTGCCTTGGAGTCGGAACCCACAACCCCGAAGAGGCGAAGTAGACCCCAATGATTTTTTCTCAGAATCGGCCTGAAAATTATGGAGTTGATCCTTTAAATTGGCGCGCTTGAACAAAAAATCGGAAATCGACTCAAACTATATCTTCGAGAGGTTAAAATTTGGTCGAAGCAACATACTCCTTCATCGAACAGCCATTATTTGGCTCGAAAATGACAAAAATGTTGCGGAAATCGGCAAAAGTGGGCCTGGCCCTCCTGCGCGCACATTCGCTTCCCATGGCTAAGGATTGTATGTAGCTGCTAATTGCTATGGAAATCTTCTTGGAACGCATCCCTGATGTAACTGGTATCTAGAAACTCTTGAAATTTGAGCATAGTTTCGTTCAAGGCTCCGGCTGCCACGTGGGGCCGAGGTGCAAGGGGAGAACCACGAGCCCGCAACATCCGTAGAGGCCCGCCCGTCCACCTTCGGTGGACTTGCGGGCCTCTACGGATGTTGCGGGCTCGTGGTTGTCCCCTTGCACCTCGGTCCCCCTGCCCATCGGTGGAGTGTTTGAGGAGCTACATCCCACCCAACCCACCGTCCCAGATATCACAACCCTAACCAAAGCACTCCTCGTATCTGACGCGGGTTTCCATTCTTGCTCAGCATCACTTCATTAAATAAGCGTTCATCGTATATTGGACGGGCTTGCAATTGGTGTTCAACATTAGCCTGCCTCCCCTATCGAATTGTCGCCATTAGTCATCTTTAAACGTTGCAAAACTACTAACATACCCAGGATTTGAACCTGTGAACTTTATGGCGCAGTCCAACCCACTTACCACTCTGCTATACCACTCATCTCGGGTGTGCGACAATCACTAGATGATATCCCTTCTCAATAAAGAGACCATTAAAAAAACCTCTTTTTCTGGTCAAAGAGCTACACTCTCCTTATTCGAACCTCCGTCGCGTTGATACAAAGTGAGACTCATAGCACTGAGCCACACGTCCCGTGTCTACCTGCGCTCAACTGGCATACACAAACTTTATCATTACATGCCTAGCTCAACAAGTACTCGTATGTGAGACGGGTTTGCGAATGCTGTTAAACATTAGCCTGCCTTCCTGTCAAATGGTCGCCATTAGTCATCTCCAGACGATGCAAAACTACTGACATGCCCAAGAATCGAACCCCTGACCTCCACGTCACAGTCCGATCCATGTACCACTATACTACGCAGGACACATAAGGTGCCCGACAATCCCTCGCTGATACCCCATCTCAGTCATGAGACCATTCAAGAAACTTTGCTCATGTAGACAAAAAGCTGCACTCTTTGGATTCGAACCCTCCGTCGCGTTGATTCAAAGTGAGACACATACCACTGAGCAACCAATGGTCCTTCGTCGTTCGCTCCACTGGCATTCACACATATTATCTTCTCATGCCTAGCTCAAAAGTCCTCGTATGTGGAACGGGTTTCTGACCGCTGCTCAACATTAGCCTTCCTACCGCATGATTGTCATTCGTTATTTTACAAGTAGTGCAAAACATGGAACTTCCCCAGGAGTTGAACCTCAGCCCTGCGCGCCACAGCCACTTCGCATACCATTATGCCATAACGCACTTATTATAAGGCCATCAATCACTCGCTGATACCCCTTCTCAGTCATGAGACCATCCAAGAAACTTTGCTCATGTAGACAAAAAGCTGCACTCTTCGGATTCGAACCCTCCGTCGCGTTGATCCAAAGTGAGACACATACCACTGAGCCACCAATGGTCGTTCTTCGATCACTCCACTGGCATTCACACATATTGTCATCTCATGCCTAGCTCAAAACCCCTCGTATATGGGACGGGTTCGCGATCGCTGCTGTACATTACCTTTTTCTACTGCATGATCGTCATTGGTTATCTTAGATGCGGTGCAGAAACTAAGGCTTGCCGGTGATTCGAACCCAAACCCTCCGCGCCACAGTCCTCTGCGCATATCACTCTGCCATGCTATGCACTTGCATTGCTGCACAATGGCTCCTCTGATGACCATAACGGCCAAAAACGTGGCCTTTAGCAAAATCGGGCTTCCCAGAACATACACGGCCTTTAACAAAATTGGGATTATGTTGTGTTATTATTGGGGTTATGATTTTAACAAAATTGAGATTATAAAATTGGGATTATTAACAAATTTGGAATTATGTGGAACACAGAATTATAAAATTCAAACCGCAGATTCTATCCACAGTAACCCAGTGGTCATGACAAGAGTCTTGCAAACAACTCCATCCATTTATCGCCATGATGAAACGTAGGTCGGTGGAATGATATCATGCTCCCTGCAAGGGATTCATTCCGGTACTCATGAAAAAAAGGTTTCGTATGACCGTGCGTTTGAAACGCGACACTAAGGACCTTCGCATCAAGTTGCTGTCTTAAAGTTGAAAGACTTGCATGTTTACCCTACTGCTGCATAGGGTAGCACGTTAAGTCCTTCTGCCGCACTAGTTGCACCAACACGCTGCTTTTCAACGGAGCTTTACCACTCCAACTGTATGCCCCAGCTGCTTCAGTTTTGTCTCCAAACTCCTGCACTTCAGTGCTGCCCAACTGTTGCCATCAACAACACCAAACTGTCATGAAGAACCGAGTGAATTGCTTCCAAGGAGCATGGTAATCCACCAACCTACATTTTATCACGGTTGTAAATGGGATGCAGATGTGTTGCTTTACTCTTATCATGTCCATCGGGTTACGGTGGATGAAATCTGCGGTTTGAAATTTATAATTCTGTATGTTACCGTCCTCCTCCAGTGGTCAGCAGTTGACGATCTACCTGGACTAGGAAGTAGGAAAACAGCACCACCGCTGACCAAGATATAACAAAATCGAAGTAAAAACTTAGAAAGTTATAGAGCCGGGACGCGACTGCGTCTTGTCGAGCAATGTTCGGTTGGCCTTTACGTTCTTATAGTATACTCCAATGGCAGTTTGGGCTCCATCCTAGACGGGAGGGGGGCACTCAGGATTTACTCTTAGAAATGAACAAAAAACCGGATAAAAAGTGCTTGATATTACTGCCAAGCATTGTTGCTATTGAAATTTTATGGAAATACTTCGATTGGTAGCGCTACGGATCGGTGGATCACTTCATTTCTGACTTGAATCCTGAGTGCCCCCCCCCCCCGTCTAGGATAGTGCCGCAATTTGTTCGGCCCGGCATTTCGCGTCTGCGTGGCGGCTTCGAAGCCTCACCTGTTTCAGATCAAATGGGGTGACTCGAAGTGTGTTGTATTCGAAACGAGGGATCAAATCACGCTGGAGGACGATATTGGCGATGAAGCCGACATGTATTGATTGGACGACGACTACGTTCAGATAGATTTTTCGCAACGATAGACTAGCATCTTTCCATGATTATTGCTCTAATCAATCACATTTTTATTGTGTTGACCATGTACGAAAAGTGTAAAAGGCTTAAATTACCCCGTGTATTGTCTACATCTGCACAAGTTTTTAGGATCATAACTTTTATTGTTTATAGTCGGAAACCTTTGCCTAAGGTCGCAGCGTCAGCACAGCAGCTGACAAGCGCTGAAAGGTCTGCATGTAATATAAGAAAAATGGAGATATTGCAATTTCGCTTCTCATTCGCGCGGTTGCGGTTGTGGCGTGCCATTGCAGACTACTCTGAGAGATATTTCCGCGACTCCTCCTGCCGGCGCCGAGTCGGAGGAGTTGCGGTGTAGTCGCGGGCAGATGCGGGGCGGAACCGTGGACCATCCTTCAATGACCAAATCGCGTTAAGGTCGCGGAGGAGTTGCGGCAGAGTCGCGGAAGAGTCTATTATCGCGGGAGGAGTCGCGGAAGAGTCCAGAGTGGCGGTTGAGTCGAGGGGCAGTAGTGGGAGGGTTGCGGCGATATTTCTCAAAGTCGTTACTGCTATAATGAAATATATTTAAGTTACATGCAACATATCGACAGGAAGCCGCGTGCAATGCGCCTCCGATATGTTACATGGGTGCAAAACTAGTTGGGGGGGGGCACTCAGATTTCATGTAAGAAATAAATGATTCTGCTTTCAGCAATCGATCAAATTTCATGGAATTTTTAGGAAATTACGAGTGGTAACGTTATCACATATCTGATAACGGAAGAAATTTTCATTTTCATCAATGAAGCTTTTAATTTCTATGAGTAAATCTTGGGTGGCCCCCCCAACTAGTTTTGCACCTGTTACATGTAACTTAGACTGCTCAATAAAAGTCGCAAGTAACTTACGTCGGCTTAGATATGTTACAAGTAACTTGTTTTCATTTTTCTGAGCAGATCAGGAGACTCATGTTTTTATGACACAATGTTTTTCAACGTCTTAAGTGAGGTAACTGCATGATAAGTTACACCTGGCAAGCCCCTTCCACTCTTATTTAATGAACATTGGCTATCGGGTTCTGATCTGCTAAATCCACTCTGGCGATTCTGAGCCCCGAGCCGCCTGACAGTTCGGCTCGTGTTTCCCCATTTTCCGGGCCACTGCTGTTGCTGTCCGGGCCGCAGCTGTTGGTGTCCGGGCTCCTCCAGTTAGCGCGGACGGCAACAACAGTGGCTCGAATAACAACAGCAGTGGCCCGGAAAATGGGGAAACACGAGCCGAACTGTCAGGCGGCTCGGGGCTGCGAATCGCCTGAGCATGTATGTTCTCAAGTTTTTGTCTTGTGAGCGTTCTGGAAATATTTATTCGTATGGACATAAATGCGGCTGATACATTATACTCTATTGAACACCCTTCTGTGGTTTCTCCGCTTCTGCTGCTCCTGGTAGGTAGGCTCTGTTGCTGGTGGCATGGCAATTCCAAGTCTTGAAGGGCATGGACAGTAAGCGGCGTCAGGTCCAGGAAGACCCTGTTGACCAGGAATACCAGAAATGCCGGGGTTGCCGTCTTGACCAGGGTATCCTGACGGTCCTTGAGGCCCTTGGAGACCAAGAGCACCGACATTTCCAGACTGACCGTTGGGTCCGGGCTGTCCTGCTGGTCCTTGTGGTCCTTGCTGACCGGGTGCTCCTGGTAGTCCACGACCTCGCTGTCCATTCTTTCCGGGTTGTCCCGGTTGGCCACCTTGTCCTGGCTGTCCAGGTTGTCCTTGATCTCCCACCGGTCCTTGTTGACCAGGAATGCCGTTGCTTCCGACCGGACCATTTGTGCCGGGAGATCCCGTACGACCAGGTGGTCCTGCCGGTCCGTCTGGTCCTTGTGGTCCTGACGGCCCTGCAGGGCATAGAACACATTCATCGGACCCGTACAGAATTCTCGTTGCACTAACGCCATGTTGACCTGGTTCTCCATCTGGCCCATTTTCGCCATCAAGGCCAGGCACTCCCGGTTGTCCTTGGGGACCTGGCGGGCCTGGAGGACAACTATTCGGCTGGGGTCCGCAGTTACAACTGCCTTGACGCGATGGTGGTGGAGCTGGTGGACCAACTTCGTGAGCTTGACGAGCGACCCTGGGTCCATCGTGAGACAGCATCATTTTGGTCCACGCAGCGTCCGCGAAACCCTGAATGCAGTAATCATTACGTCGTGATTAGTGCCATCAACTGTGCAATATTATATAAACGAGGTGGACACAGTAGCCCTCGCATTTCTAGATGTACCTTAATTTTTTACTACATCAGGGAATTTTTATGGTGTTCAGAAAAATTCTTTGGAAGGGGCCCAAAACTTCTAATTGGGGGTTATTTAGGGCGCTGAGGGCGAACCTGGGGTCTATTTGTCGTCAGACGTAAGGTTACTGCAGGTTACGGTAGGCATACTGCCTCTTAACTGGCGCGACTTGCCATAATATTTTGAAAATCAAAAAAAGGACCTCAAGTTCGAGTCCGGCGTCCCAAATATGTACCACCCACAGAGAAATTTTCAGTCAAATGCTGAGACTTTGACCCGTTACGTACCGTAATCCAAGGAAAATCGATAAACCGACCACAGATTGATGTTAGGATGCTCGAACGACCTCTATGTGCTGTGCTTCTCCGGGCCGAATTCCAATCCGCAATTGCGTCTAGACACGCTTTGCGACCGCGCGCTTTCGAGTCGAAAGAGCTTCCAGCGCCGCAGCCGGCGATCTGTTGATTCTAGGTGGGTTTTGGAAACTGGAAACTAGACAAAATTGAAGAAAACTTTATAAAAAAAGCCACAACGAGTCGGCTTTGGCGCTGGAAATTCGACTGACTCGAACGCGTTCGGCCGCAAAGCGTGTCGAGACGCAATTGCGGACCGGATTTGGCCCAGAAAAGCAGAGTAGGAGCTTTGAAGCCATTTCAAAGAATCGTTCTCCAAACTAAGGCCCCGGGGTACCTCTGCTGCTTGGTCGATGAAGGGGCAGTTCGCACTCCGTTCTTTGACCTCCCCCTGTACCTTTTTCTTCATGGAAGTGGTAAGAAATGCTTCTCTGGAGGACACATTCGAAATGGATTGTTTTTATTTGAAGGAAACATGCTGCTCCCTCTACTTCTCAACCTTAAAGGCAGGGTTCGCGATAAAATCGGTTGTTGTGCTAATCCCATGAAAAGGTAGGTCTGGGCATCACAAAAGTAAAAATAAGTAAAAAATTTAATAAAATACGCTCAGGAACAAGTTATTGCTTGGTGTCCTCCCGCCTCCAAATATTGGGATTTCTATAAAAGCCTGTTTTGTTAATTTTTATTTTGCTTCTAAAGTAATTTCTGAGCGCTTCTGGAGACTACTGACTACTTTAAAAACAAAATAAAAGGCGGATAAACAAGCATTAACGAAAACATCGTAATTAGGAGGCCGGCCGACACCAGTAATTAGCCGTTATACCTTGTTTTTGTGCGTTTTTCCCGCAAAAATCCGAGTTTTTTCACTTATTTTTACTTTTGTGATGACCAAATCTACATTCTAATGAAGAAAGCTCAAAAATCGTTTTTATCGCGAACCCTGCCTTTAAAGGCAGTGTTCGTGAAGATTTTCGTCCCCGAGTTTTTCACATAAAACAAGGCGTTGGCCTCCAAATGTTACCAAAATTACCAAGAAACGGCGAGAACCGCATTCAAAGGTCGTATTTCATCGACTTTATTGTATAACTTGGACTAGTTGTCCGGTTGGATTAACATGTTCATGGCGGTTCTCACCGGTGGAAAATTGGGTGAATCTAAAATAGAAGAATACTTTATGCAAAGCAGGATTAGTTAGGGTCCTAAGGAAAGAATGGAGCAATAGAGAGTAGAGAACTGTAGAGGACGGGTCCACAGAAGATTTAGTTGTCACAACAAACACTTCCTGTGATGCTTAAAGGCGAAGTGATACTTAAAGGCACAGTCCAACCTCGAAATCGTGTTTCTACTTTTTAGCCTATCTTGAAAACAGTCCGACGCTGATTCCAATGATGTCTCTGAAATCGTACAAGACCTTCTGGGAACGGAGTTATGGTCCCTCAAAAATTGAGCTAGGGAAAATGGTGGACGAGTTGTCCGAGGCTTGTAACTTCCGTCTTTTGCAGCCAATGTATGCGAGCTGACCTGAGTAAAGAGAGAAGTGGAGAATGAAGGGAAGAACGGGCTTTTGATAGGAAAGCATCGCTCAACTCACGATTTCGAGTGTTCATTTGTTCACAACGAGGGGTGGGAAGAGGCGGGACTTGCCCACATTGGCGGGGCTTGCCCACTTTTCTAAGCCGTTTTGCGGCTCCTGGGTAGCTTTCGTCCCGTTTTTTCGACGCTGTTCTCTTTCTTAGAGCCACGAGAAGCAATTGTCATGAAAAATTCGAGGATGAAGTCTATCGCGAACAGTGCCTTTAAGGATTTCGTGTACTTCCGGTGCGGTTTTCTCAATTTCTACGTCATTTTATGTCTACCTGGGGACCACTTAATCGAATAATCTAAAAATTGAAGATTATCGTGAACACTGCCTCTGAGCATGATGAACAATTGGGAACTTTGCCATCCAAAATTACCGACCTTGAATTCAGAAAGCTCCTGTAGAGTGTCATCATAGAAGTTGTTAATATCATTAACCATAAAGACGACTGCCACGACTGAGACGACAATCAGCGTGGCAGAGGCAGCGGAAGCAATGTATGCGAGAATACGAGGCATCTCGAATCGCAGCATCCTTCTTGACACATCGAATGGTTTATATAACCAGCAATCGTGTGTAATCCATGATTAGTAGTAATGCCGGCTAAGGTCAATGGACGTGCCAGCGGCGTTTTTCCACGCGCTGATTTATCACCAACGCATCATGTTTATACAGTTTTCTGGTTTACAAGACATGTCTCGTATTCTAATCGGGTTCAATGAAGATGATAAACGTGAGTTATGAAACAGATCATGTCTAAATGATCCGTAGGGATTTGCATGCAGCGTGTTTACGCAGCACAAACTCGAATTCTGAGACGAAAAAGTAGTTTGGCGCAGTGTAAAAACAAGACCTTTCGCTGAAAGTGACTTATGAGATTCTTATTCACTAACGCGAAAACTCACCGGCGTTTGAAAATGAACTGGTCTAGTCTTTGAAGCAAAACATTCAACGGTCATCTGAACCATAATAGACAATCATGGGATTGCATACCGAGGAGAGTGCCACCGTGCCTTGGTTATGAACATGTGAAACATGGGAAGGATCAAAGACTCAGACGATGGCTAACAAGTGGCACCATGACGAAGCAGTATACCTTGAAGAAAACGAAGTGAACTGGTCGATTGCTATGTTACCTCTGACAAGAAGTGAGTTTGGAAAATTGTCTATGGAAAAAGTTTGACCGACGAAGAAAAGGAGCGTTGACAGCAATCGGCTTTATTTGAGAAGTGACCAGCAGGATTGAAGATGGCAAGCTGAGAGCTCATTTTTTTAACTCTACTCCGTGTTCCGTACTCCGTGTTTGTGAGACGTGGTCCTTACTATGGAGACCTCCGTTGCTCTGACAACAATACACAGAGCACTGGAAGGGTGTCTTCTAGGATCGAATTGACGAACACAGTGGGAAGAATGGCTGAGTGGACAAGATCTCCGGGGAGACTCTGTTATCCGAGGTTCATTGCCCCATATCGTGTCTGCAAAACGCAGATGGGCAGGACACGTGTTGCGCCTGGTCGACGTTAGATGGAGTACCATGAACACATACAATACCGCTCGTAGGATTTGGTCAGAAAGCGAGCGAGGTCGGGTTTTTGCGTCTTTTTTTTGTATAACTCGCTTCAAACTCAACATTGAGCGAAACTAGGAAGATACTCATGATCCTGGCGTTGAGGGCTATCCAGAGGTATAGCCATTGTCGGGATCTGGTGGAGAACCATGGAAATTTCGCAATCAACTAGCTCTCTAAATACGGTAGACATATGGAAACGCAGACGGAGACGGTAGAGCCCCATCCGTCATGGTACCGTAATCACAAACCTGGCTTACAGCAAAACTTTTTTAGTTCTTACTAAAACCACCACAAAGGTTGAACCAATGGGTAGCCCTCGGCGCCAGGATCATGAATATCTTCCTAGTTTCGCTCAAAGTTGCGTTTGGAGCGAGTTATACAGAAAAGACGAAAAAGACGCCAAAACCCGACCTCGCTCGCTCTCTGACCAAATCCTACGAGCGGTATTGTACTGATGCCCACGTGACGTCGAAAAGACCATAGGACGACTGCGACGTTCAACCAGTCATTCAAACAAAAACGACTACCACAATGGATGACTGTTTATCCTTTCAAAAAATCCTGAAGCGAAAGTTGTTCACATTGGGAAGACCACCGGGGCAGATGGGCCGTCAAAGTATCAAGGTAAGATAAGGTATAGCACACTAAAAAATCTACAAATAACCGTTCAGTTTGAAACTAGTCCCCAAGAATCATACCGTCAGATAGCTGTTCTCACCAGAATCTCAGATGGTTTTACACACCCGTAAGAAATTTGATATGAACGAATTCCAAAAAAGGCGCTAAAGGCGCCACCCTGCCCGACTTCTGCCCAAATCCTACGAGTGGTGCTGTATTTTTAGACCCTTTTCAGACCATCCCTCACTGAGCTGGACCAGGAGACGTCTATTGGTGTTATCTGCATCAAATCCCGCTCTTTGGATGGGAATTTTGCTACAAACACAACAATTCTGCTGAGCAAGAGCTTTACCACAGCTAAATACTGCTTTACTACATCAAAATTCGTCAGCGATGTATTGATGACGTCGGAATTTGCATACACACCCACGCACACACCCCTACGTCTACTTCTTGCTAGACTTCTTTCTGTGGCGTTTTCTCGAGCTATCCGACGAACCTCCTCTGAAAAACGGGATTCGGACAAGCTCTCAGTCTAATGCAGATGCTAATTGATGGGTAGTGACCATGAGCACTAGCACCTACCGCGAAGACTTAGACTTATGGCTGCGCCCATCGCCTTTGCTCTTTCTCCTTGATCGCGAATGCGATTTCGAACTTTCGTTGCTGCCCTTATCCCGGCTACCTCCCTTACGCTTGGAGGCGACGCTAGCCTTCTCACTTATTGACTCCTGCGAGCTGAAAACAACTATGAGAAGCTAGCCCAAGTGGCCTACAAAATAATTTGTTACCCTGGTCTCGAGAAAGCGTTTTTGACTTTTCCTGTGATCTCCTTTATCTTATCCTTAGAATTAGCCTTCGACGTTTGAATGGAACGACTGCGACGCTGAAAAGTGATTCATATACTGAGATATATACTAATGTCAAAAATTGATATCTGGTAACCTACACTCTTCTTACTCTTGGATCTTGATCGCCTCGATTTTCTCTCTTTCTGTTCTTCCAAGTCTGAAAAATTCACACACAATTAGGGAATCCTTCTAACAAGGGAACTACTACATATACAGTGCTTCTCTGAGCCAAATTCCGGTCCGCCGTTGCGTCTCGACACGCCTTGCGGCCGCTCGCTTCCGAGTCGGAAGAGTTCCCAGCGCCGCAGCCGCCGATCTGTTGACCCTAGGTGGGTTTTGTAAACTGCAAACGTGAAAAAAATTGAAGAAAAGTGTATAAAAAGCCACATCGAGTCTGCTTTGGGGCTGGAAACTCGACTGAATCGAGCGCGTGCGGCCGCAAAGCGTGTCGAGACGCAATTGCGGACCGGAATTTGGCCCAGAGAAGCACAGTAGGTCACAGTAACCATTCCAAATGAAATGTACTTTTCTAGAACCATTTTTGGACGGAAAGTTCAAAGATGCCCATCGCTACCGCCTAGACTCACCCTGAAAAATGTTAAGAGCGTTTTTAAAGCTTTGCGGCAAAGAGAAGTTTTTCAAATTTGCTTATGGAAATTTTTTGGTGCTTTTAAAAATTGATCCGGATTCTGCTAAAAACATGTATGTAAGGGTAATCTGGCTCGCTGAACACGAATCTAGAGTTCGCTTGTCAAAATTTCAATGTTTACTGTAGGTTACGGTAGGCAACATGCCATTATGGAGGCAAAACCCATCTTAATAATCCGAAAAACGACAAATGGACATCGAGTTCGAATTCAGCACCCAAACATCCCCCCCCCCCACATAGATAGAAACTTTTGAACAAATCTGAGACTCTGACCAAACTACCGTATACCCACCGTAATCTACCGTAAGCTGTCAAAAATCGATAAACTGACTACAAATTCGTGTTGAGCACTCCAAATAACCCCCAGAAGAATGACGATCGTGTGCACGGATTGCCTTTTTTTTGGGTCCTAGAAACTCTAATTCAAGCGCGTTTTTCACCGCGCTACCTTCAAAGTTTTTAGCTGTTTTTGATATGAGCTGATTTTGTAGTTTTTTTATAGACAATGTTTTTCATCGTGACCACTGCCTTTAAATCACCGGAAAAGGTTCTCCAAAAAGCTTGAGGATGATCTTTAGGTCATCATTGTAACTCGAATGCTGACGTCGGACAGGGAATGAAATTCGAATGCCGTAAAATAGCGTGTTTCGGTGTGTCGATTGCGTGCAACACTACTCATTCTACGACATCATGGAAAAAAATCCACCACAATGTTCTTTCAATTTGCCTGTACACACCGAAACTCAATCTAAATTGGAAATGCTTTGTCATTCTAAGCTCCTTATACGTACATTATCACGTAACTTATAACTTCTTCTAAATAAAGCTGGGAAGTCCATGAATACATTCCCCGAGGTAGCAAAAATTTTCATGATGTCGTACAATGAGTAGTGTTGGACGAAATCGACACATCAAAACACGCTATCTTACGGCATGAGAATCTCGTTCCCTGTCCGACGTTAGCGTTTGAGTATCATTGTAGGTTCTCTCAACCCGCACCTGTTTAGATAATGATGAAGCCTCTTGGCAACCGATCAGAAAAAAATGAAAGCTCACTCTTGTCGCTCCATTTGATGCCTTCACGTGGTCGACTGAGTGAGAGCGACGTCTCCTTCGGTCGATTTTCCGGATCTGGGATGCCACAACGACATAGATGACGATTGATATGAGTTCCTTCAAGACAGATACGGGCGTTGTGGCGTGATTCCATTGAAACACGCGCGAAACGTGCTACCTGCAAGAAAAGGCATCTACAAGAGGAATCAGAGAAACTATGAGTTCCGCAGGTCACAAGGCCTCGATTGAAGGCAGCGTCCGCGCAGAAAACCACATCTGTGTTTTTCTTCTCAATCCAATGTATGAACCAAGTGGAGATAGTTGGCGAAGCTTGAGGTCTCAATGTTGCGTATTCATAATGCTATAGGCTCGTGAAAATCGCTCCGTGGTCTGAAAAGGCGTTTTCCCGGTCGATCATCTAACACGAGGAACAGAAACCCCACGACAGTCTTCGGCCGGCCGCGGAAATCCAATTTTCTAAATTCTTTATTCCGAAGAATCTTCGAGTTAAGACGTGGATATTGAAAGCCTCCTATTTTAAGATGATCATTGACAGCAGAAAAGCGAAAGGAATTGCGGAACCCAGAAAGTTAAGGGGGCTAAATCAATTCAGCCGTTCAAATTTTCGATATTTGTGTAATACACAAGACACACCGGACAGACGTGAGAAAAAGGAGGCTGAATGCTGCGAGATTTTCAAACGAGTTTTTCTCGGAAACTTGAGTGTTTTGGGTGGTCTCTACCATGATATATGACAACCTGGTAAGCCTACCTGCGCAAAAATGTGAAAAAAATAAACACGGTTTTTTACGCGTACGCTGCCTTTAAGGAATGACACTTCAATCCCCAACACACTTTGATTTTCGAAAAGTTTGCAGCGGGAACTGGAACGCAAATAATGCCTTACCTCCTTAACCTTCAAGATTCATCCCTGTAGCATGCTACAGGGCCTGGTTGTAAGAGAAAGCACACAACCTAGTATGTGCCAAGAAGGCAGGGGCACAGCCTCGCGGTTAGCTAGTAAGGGTGAGAAGGAGCACATACATTAAGGCATGTGGCTTGCCTCCTAAAGAAGAAACATTCAAATCTCACCTGCGGCTGGCGCTATAGTAAGGCGCTAATCGTACTACTCAACACCAGCGCGGCACGCGCGTGACGCGCGGGCGTGGCGTTGGTGTATGCGGCACGCGCGTGACGCCCGCTCCGCACAGGCGGCGACGGCCGTAACAACTTTTTCATCAATTTCATTACTAATCCATCTTCAATTTCTTTTCGTTCCACAATAATTAATTCCATTTTTATCCTTTGATATCGTGATGGTGAGGTCATATACTGAATTTGATTGTTGGCAAAGTTAAAGCCGCTTTTTTCCGCTCCGCCATGGCGCCGCCGCTGGAGTATTCATAGTCTCCGCAAGCGCGTGACGAGCGTGACGCGCGTAGAAAGTATGCATACACCAACGCCACGCCCGCGCGTGCCGCGCTGGTGTTGACTAGTATGAATAGCACCTAAGCTGATCAGCTGCGCTCTTCTCTAAATTTATCAGCGGGTCGGCGCACGCGACCAGCCGCGCCTGCCGCGGGTGAGATTTAATTTTTTCCATGTGTAGGCAAGCCACGGACCTAACTATACCTGCTATTAGAAAGGGATTAGGTTCCAGGAATAACATACGAAACCCCTTCAGAACATCCTCCAGCTTCCAAAATTTCCAATCATGTTTTATTTTTCAACTTCGAAAATCTTGGAACCCCGGGCTCGGGCACCGGAGTCTAGCTTTTGAAACCCAAATATGGAACTCACGGATTCAGGCATTTGTAGCGTGGCGATTCGCTCAACTATAAGCTGTCGGTCCACTTTGCTAAGATAGGCGGAGCGGATCTGAACGTGATTTGCCTGGCTGAAACTTTGTCTGCAAAATCCGAGCCGTTGACTTACCACAGCGAATACCCCAGGAGCATAGACTGCCGGATGTGGCTGACCGACGAGCCACAACAGTGCAGCGTCGGCAACAATCAGTTCGTGGGCCACATGGAGCTCGCAGCTGGAAAAAAAAGAACTTGTTCTGTGTGAGCGGGCGTGCGTAAACACAATGAGCTAGATTTACACTCTACCGCAGCTGTAACCGCAGCAAACGAGAATCACGTAGGTTGATAGCGATGTCATTTGCGGGTTTTCAAAAGCCATGCTCTTCGCTGTACTATCTGCTGCGGCAAAGTATAAACATATTCATGCACGGCTGGCGAACCCTACCTGGCGAGCAGCATCACAAACTGATGATAGGGAATCCTCTGGAAGTCTGGCAGAGCAGCCATTTCGACAAAACTCCACGATGCCAAGTAGTGCAACGCGTTTTCTGTCTAAAGATCATTGATGTCTCTGAGTGGCATTCACCAAGATTAAGTCTCAGACTTCTTCCGTAGATAGCGACCAGCAGTGGGCCTCTTTCGTATTAGATGGCCCTTCCACAACTGCTTGCTTTTTCAAAGTCTTTCATAAATGTGTTCCTTGCCTACACCGCCAACTGGTCGATCCTTGCTCACGGCCAGCCGAGCCTGCTTTCCCTCTGGGGTAGGAAAATTGGTACTCGAACTGTCTGGGAGGAAAAGCACTGACTTGTACGTCGGCTGTTCCCCACATGGCATTGTGTAGGCCCCATACACATTCAAAAGCTTCTACAATTCTGAATGAATTTCGAGTTTGTGGCGCATCCCCAGGGGCGCCAAAATCTTTTTATTTATTTATGAAATTAGAAGGGCTGAGCAGAGTGCCATCGCTGCGCGGCGCGACCAGATGAAGGACAGCCGTATCGATTGATCGCGCAGCGCTGCGAACATCGCATGGCGATTAGAATGCAGTGATTTCAGGGAATTGGTCCTGATGTTGATCGAATCCACAGCGCGGGAGCAGTTCGGTGACGCGCGCGGCGGAAAACCACTGCGCGCACGTTGTCGTCGGAGTGCGTTAACCGAGCGCCAACTATAGTTCTTGTCAGAGGCCCAACAGTTAATGCGCTCGAACAACGATGTGCACACAGTGGTTTTCCGCCGCGCGCGCCACGTAGGCAGACGAACTGCTCCCGTGCTGTAGATTCGATCAACATCTGGATTTGTCGCCTGCCCAATCGCGAGGCCTCAATAGCGCTGCGTTGCAATGCAGCGTGGGGGGAACGCATGATGTGATTTGATCTGCGATGTAAATCGCGCCGCATCGCGCTCAAGCAAAACCATACTTGGACGCCATTTTGCGTCCTCACCCAAACATGCACAAATCTGGAAGAGCAGGGTTTTGAAAAATTTTATGCTCATTTTCGCTGTTTTTCACGCTTTCGCAGATGTTTATCTTTCCGAAACTGTACTTCATCTAATTCACTGAATTTGGGTGCATCTATATGTCTAGGCTTTACTTTTTTTGATGGCCAGTTCTACCTTCTCATGAGAATAGCGCAAAAACAGTTTTCATCGCAAACCCTGTCTTCTACTGCTCCGTCAAACAACAATTCGGAAAAGGAGAAACAGATGTCCGCCTTTTTTTCGTCAAATATGGCTTCTTGCTAGAAGTTTACCCTGACAAATACTTGGAAGAAATCATTGGAGAAACTCTTTTCTATGTCTGGCATCGATATCGTGCTCGCGCATTACCCCCTTCCACTGTGGTTTGATCCTGTAGGAGTTTGCTTAGCAAAACGCTTCCGCGATGACCTCACATCGCAGTGCAGGGTGCTGTGATGTGATGAAAGCGCGAACGCGCGCTAAACAGTAGGCAATCTTGCGAAAGACTGTGGTTTGAACGCGTCTTGGGCGCGATGGCACCGCGTGTAGCAGCTGCCACGCAAACGCCGCGTGCGGCGGCTGGCCTCATCGCGGCTCCCCGATTCCTTCGTCGCGAGCAGCGACTAGTACTAGATTGCCCTTCTGAGTACAATAGCTTCGCTTTAAGTAATTTTCCCCTCTACGTAATTCAACGTGGTCGCGCATCCATGTCGCGTCTCGTTCACAGTGGAATGCTGACGCGATCTAGCAGCGCTAGCAGTCACGTTTTCTTGGCTCCGCGACAACTCTGCTCAGCCCCACAGTACAATACCACTCATTGAATTTGGTTGAAAAATCACGCGCTTTCGCGTCTCCTCCATCTTTTTTGAGGAACTCGCTCCAAACTCAACTTTGAGCGAAGCTAGAGTAGCATTCATGATACAGGCGTTGAGAGCTACCCAAGGGTATAGCCTTTGTGGGAGTTTGTTTGAGAACTATCGAAGTTTCACAATCGCCACGTTTGCAAATACGATTCCGTTGCCAAGGGGTGCGTCGCAATCCTGCGTCCTTCCGTCACGGGACCGTAATTTTAAACCTGACCTTAGTTCTCAACGAAACCCCGACAAAGGCTATACTCTCGAGTAGTCCTCAACACCAGGGTCATGAACATCGCCATAGTTTTTCTCAGAACTGAATTTCGAGCGAGAAATTTAAAAGGGACTGAAAAGACGCGAAAACGCGTTCTTGCGCTCTCTCTGACCCTACGAGCGGTATTGCAGCTGCGAGCCGTCACGAGAGGCTTAGTGTTTCATAGATCTGTACAAAATCACGCTTACCTCTTTAGTAATGTTAGACGTTCCAGCAACCAGTACGGCTTGGATCAGATGATCAGTTGATGTGTCGGCGGTCAGAATCAGGATCTTAAATTCCAAATTTCACACAGTTTCATAGATATGACTTTTTCACAACACCTCTTCGAGTCGTCTCTGCAAATCCTCCATAATGAAAGTCTTGGTAAGTTTGAGCAGCTCGGCGAGAGCGTAGAACGAGACTTGAGCCTGGAGCAGTATTCAACTACAAAGCTGACACCTCTTTCAATGACAGTGTTTCCACTCACCTTCACCTCTCCTTTGTCAATATAGTCGGCAAAGATTGTGATGGTCGAGTCAAAGTAGTCGGTCAGATCAATCGAGCGCGGAACTCGCCCTGTTACTTGATGCTGAAAAATCAGTAACACCGATTGTCTATTCGGCGAGTCTTGACCAAACAGGATGCTCCTGAATAACCTGTTTGATAAGTTGTGAGACAGCAACAAAGTCGACAATCTTCACATAGCGATGTCCCTTCTTGTAAATGAGTTTGATTGTGTTCTGAAAAGATGTGCCATAAGCATTATTTACCCGATTATAACATCAAATGTATAGCAGAGTTACACTTCATGTATTGTCCTGTCGACACAACAGTCCACAAAACACCGGTGGAAACATGCCTAGGCTTAGTTTCGTATGGTGCTGCAAGCATGCCAAAACGTAAAGCGTAAGGCGAACGTTGTTAAAGGTTTTTTCCTACCACGGTGTTACTCTGCTATTTCCTAAAACTTTTAATTGTCATCATCACAACCATTTAGTAACGAACCCGTCCTTTGGATTTTGACTGGGATTCCGACTTGCTGTCTCCATCCTTACTACTTTTCTTGCTTCGATGACTGCGACTGCTCTTCCTGCTACTTTCTGAACGAAATTATTTGAACTGTTTTACCCGTGCTTCGATGATTCAGAAAACTGTGTTTCCACGGTTGCAGGTGTGTGTCAGAACATTTTCCTTGACATTTCGGGGTACCATCCTTACCGAGGCGGGGTCCACCCAAGATTCAAGACAAATGAAATAAATATTCTTTATCTATCATCATCGACTACAATGAAGCTAAGAAACCCTGCTATTCTGAACAAATGAAATGAACCTTTTAGGCTCCCGTCATAGTCGGTGGATCTACTGAGTCCCAACCGATCGATACGCTCCGAATTCGTGGGAAACGGGTGCAAAAAAATCAACCCACTGAGTCCGACTGTGACCGTCTGATGCCCACCGCAATCGCCCCGGTCGATACTGATGGTTCTCATGCGTACAAGGGCGGGGCCAATGCACCGACTGAGTCCCACTGAGTCCATCCGAAATCATTCTCACCCCACCCGGTCGATATAGGTGTTTCTCACGTGATTTGGGTGCATTTTTTTCCGTCGACTGCAACCTGCCGAGTCCCGCCGCATCTCGACTCTCGTCGTCTGCGCTCTACCCCACGTACTGCTGCCGCTGACTATCGATTGCGTGTTTCGCAGAGGAACTGGTTGGCGCTGGGGCAACCGGACTCAGTCGGACTCAGCAGGTTTTTCCACCCCGGACTCATTCGGACTCAGTCGGACCCAGCAGGTTTTTCGACAAAGTCTGACGGGGGCCTTAGGGCCTTAGTAGATCTATCCACGGCAGGGACTGATGCACAACCTCTGCCGCCGGAACTGGTCGGCGCCCGATGCAAGGGCATCGATCGATTGCCGGCCGCACAGCTCATCGGCAGCAACGCATTTTACTCGTTTTGATCCCTCTTGAACCCCTCTCACATAGAAGCAGAACAACTTCGTAAAACCTCTACCTTTCTGTGAGTACAGAATTATAAAATTCAAACCGCAGATTCTATCCACAGTAACCCAATGGTCATGATTAGAGTATTGAAAACAACTCCATCCATTTATCTTGATGATGAAGCGTAGGTCGGTGAAATGATATCATGCTCCCTGCAAGCGGTTCATTCCCGTACTCATGGAATAAGATTTTGTATGACCGTGCGGTTGAAACGCAAGACTAAGGACCGTTTCATCAAGTTGCTTTCTTCAAGTTCGAGGACTTGCAAGTTTCCCTTACTGCTGCATAGAGTAGCACGTTAGGTCCTTAAGCCCCCACTTGCTGCTTTACAACTCCAATTATTGCCCCAGCTGTTTCAATTTTCGCTCCAAACTCCTATGCTTCAGTGCTGCCCAACTGTTGCTCTCAAAAACACTCACCAAGCTGTCATGAAGAACCTCATTCCACAAGTATCGTAGCGAATTGCTTCCAAGGAGCATGATAATCCACCAACCGACATTTTATCACGGTTGTAAATGGAATGCAGATGTGTTCCTTTACTCTTATCACGTCCTTTGGATTACGGTGGATAAAATCTGCGGTTTGAGTTTTATAATTCTGTTCTGTGAGTTCATAATAGGACTCCTAAGGGTTTATTCAGCGAGAGGTGAGGACGAAGGCCGGTGGAGAAACCGCGCCCCAATACAAAGCCGCGACGCCACCGCTTCGTGTCGACCACTGTTCGGTTGGCCTTTACGTTCTTATCTCCCCCGCAGGGGTGGCCGTCTTGTGGCGCCTAGAACTTTGCTTGTCGACCAACTGGCCGGCGAACAAAAAGCGGGCGACCGGAGGGCGGAGACAGCGGACCAGCTGGGAAAGGTTTGCGGGCCAACACCCTGAGTACCTGAGGAGAAAATGCGGGTGCTGTAGCTAAAATTTACCAACTGAAATTGGGCTGAAATTCCCGTGATTAACGTGGATTTTTGCGACATAATTAGTCTAGAGGCCTCCAAAACCCTTAGCATCTCCGATTTCCTTGGAAGGCATTTCGCGGCCTGTTAGCGGAGTTGATCGCAAAGCGACCGCCGACACCTCATCTATAGATGCGCGAACGCTGGGTATCTCTAGTCCGCTCATTCCGCTGATCAACAGCGCTGAGCGATCGCTTTTTCTTCGAAACATACTCGTCATCTATTATATTTTTTGCCGAGGCCCACCGCTCCGCTGCCGGTGATAATCGAAATCGAGAGCTCACTAGAAGATCCCCAGAGTCTAACCATCGGTAGACTACGCTATACCTGAAGCGTCTAGATCACGGTTTTTTAAACATCGGAATATGTGCAAAACAATCCCTAGTTAAAAGCGATTCCGCTTGAACAAGGGTTGCAGAAACTGACCCCTCTTGCTCCTTCCCCTCTTGCTACTTTCTTCACTTGAATCGTCCTTCGATCTTCTTTTCGATCCCTCGTTCGATCTCCCCTTCGATCTCTCCTTCGACCTTTCTCTCGATCCTTCCTTTGAATCTTTCGAACTCCTGCTTTTCTTTGATCTTCTGCTTCTCTCGCTAGATTTTGGTCCCACAGAGTCTTTCTCTCTACTAAAAAGTTGTGTCGTACATGGAGAAGACTGATGGTGTCTGGGAACAATCACACCTGTCAGGCATCGAATGGACGCTGCCGCTGTAAGGATGTAACCGAAATAAAAGGAAACCCACCCAGCTCCTCACCACATCGGATGTGAAGATGAAATCAGCAAGATAAAGATTAGCTGCTTGACAGTATTGCTTTGTAAACAGCTATGGAAATATTCTACCATTGATAAGAATTCTTGATACATTGATAGAATTGAAGATGTTCTGTTTAAAGAGTGAGACTTCCGCTTCTATAAGTTTCGCTTCTAAAACTTATAGGTTGAGTATACACAGAAAAAAACGAGTCCTGACGATATGTAGAGCACGCAGAACGTGAACGAAAATCCGTCCTCGGGTGATCCGTGTTCAGCTAATGACCAATTTCTGTTCTGCTACTAGGTGCTCGAACTCCAAAGTCTTTCTCTCAGCTAGTAGCCGAGCAGCTGTGGCGAGAATTGTGGCCACGGCAAAATTTAGGTTTTTGGGAAGTAGACGGAACAACCTACTGTGCTTATCTGGGCCAAATTCCGATCAGCGATTGCGTCTGGGCCGCGCGCTCCTGAGTCGGGAGAGCCTCCAGCGCCGCAGCCGCCGATCTACTGACTCTAGGTGGGTTTTGGAAACTGGAAACGAAGAAAAATTATTGAACATTGCATAAAAAAGCCACATCGAGTCGGCTTTGGCGCTGGAAACCCGACTGATTCAAGCGCGTGCGGCCGCAAAGCGTTTCGAGACGCAAATGCGGACCGGAATTTGGCCCAGAGAAGCACAATAGACCTAGCTATGGGCACTATCCGAGAAAAGACCAATGAGATTTCCGACGATAAGCTGAGAGCTCACCTCTTTGAATCCACTGTGCTTCCAGCGTTATGCTATGACGTGGGCTTACAATAAGGGGATCTCCGTCGCAATGAAGACTACGCAAAGAGCTTTGGAGAGGTGTTTTCTAAAGACAAATCGTCGAAAGCAATGTCAAGAAGGACTCAGCAGTCAAGACATTCGAAAGAAGTCCGGCATTCGTGATGCGCTCTCTCATATCTAATCAGCAAAGCACAGGTGAGCAGGTCGAGTAATAAATCGGTCCGACGACAGATGGAGTACCAGAATTTCGTAGCAGTATCCACGAGACATTAATAAGACCCTCGGACACCGGGTTGACACATCCAGTAAATCTCAAGCAAAAGGATCTACCGTACTGAATGACTGTCACTTTCTCCAGAAAATCCTAGAGAGAATGTGGTTCACATCGAGAAGAGCACTGATGAAGATGGATCATCAAGATATCAAGGTAAGACGAACAACCCCTACTATTGCTGCCATTTTCGGCTACTAGCGCAAAAATTTCTGATCTGGTCTTACAGATAATGTTTGGACAGCTCGATTTAACAGCAGCACCCCGCCAGATCGCAAAAGACTACTGGACAGGCCGTGCACCAGATGGAATGAGCCGAGGCTACGGTTATTTTGTCAGGAGTGGAAACGAAAGGAAAAGGACAGATCGTTAGGTCCCCGTCAGTGTAGGTCGATCGACTGAGTGCCACCCGGTCGATACGCTCCTAAGTAGTGACAGACGGGCGCAAACGACCCACCCAGAGAGTCCGTCTGCGACCGTCTGGCGTCTGCAATCCGCCCGTTCGAAACTGATGTTTCTACGACGCACACGGGCAGGGCCAATGCATTCAAATCGGTTTTCCTCCCCGGACTCCGGTCGTTTATAACACCAAGTTGGACAAGGATCTTATGGTTCTCCATGTAAATACTTGCACTTATTTGGCAACAGAGAGCGACAGCAAGTCGCATAAGTACGCGCGTAAGCGTGCATTTTGAACGTTGCGCAGATCACTGAAACCCTGGGAGTCGTGAAAGACGGCGGTGTCGTCAACTTCTATTTAATCTACGTTGACGGCAGCTGTAAATATCTTACACTTTTCGTTCACACTATCGTTCACCGTTTCAATAATCTGTTTAATCAAATTTCTTAAAGAAGAAGAAAGCCTACGGAACAAGGAAACGACCTAGAAGAAGAAGTCTCAGTAAGTTGAGGAAGAAACCATTTCTTGAAGAAGAGAGGAGAGGGAGAGGGGATCAGAAGAATCTCAGCGCGCCCCGCAGAGACAAGCGACGCAGGGGCCGTGCCGCGCAACCGTGGACCATGTCGAAACTCCCCCCACCAGTCATAGTCGATTTTAGGCCACAAAGTCTGGTTTTTCTGGTGGGGGGGGAGGGGGTTCCTATGTTTCTGTTTATTCATCAATGGATGTATTGCTTTAACCGCTCTCTACCTCTCTTCCGCAAGGACTCTCCTTGACAAGTTGCATGGTTTCATTACCCAAGTCTGAGGTGTTGCTCGTTGCCGTGAGTGTTGGGAAGCCCGAACCAGTCAACCGCCACACTGAACCACCGCAAGTCGAGGAAGAGGAGAGGCCAGGGAGGAAGATAAGAAGTGTGAGTTCTCCAATTTCCTACAAAATTCAGTAGGGCCCCAATTTCACGGCAAAGGTGGTTTCGTAACGGGTCGGTGCTCCGTTGACGTTTCTTGGAATTGCACAAAGTAAAGGATTGATGTGCGGTTGTAGAAAGAGCCCTCTAGGAGAAAACTATGGAGTTTTCACTCATTTGCTTTTTATTTAGTGAATTCAATTTGCCTCTTTGTCATCATGCCTCCCCCGTTGCGAAGTATGTATGATCTCGACCAACTTGTTGTCCGCTCTTCAACTTCCTTCGGGAGCTTGCAAGTGGGTGTCTTCATCTGGCATGAATAGATGAATACATAGTGTTCACGACGACGTGTTCTTGTTGTTTTTGCGTGTGAGTCTCCGCAGACAGCCTTCATTCGCATATATGGTTGGCGTGGAAACGCCAGTTGCCATTCATTCAGCTGTTCTCTACGAGAGTTTATCGAGCAACCAGTGTGGGTTCTTCCGACTCAACCCCTCGGGAGTATTCCGGGCCCACAAACCATTCAGTCAACCAACTCCTCCCCCTTTCAACATTGCCTTCCGTTCATGTTGCTCTGTTAGGAAATCGGTCTCTGAATATTTATAGTCCTCTGCAATGGTGAGCTTTTTGAGAAGTCGTTTGCCATATTCATATAGCGTACAGAAGTATGAGTGGTCTCTTAGAGTTTGAATCCATATGAACCTGATTGTCTCCTTCACTTCAGAGCGAAAAGAAAAACGGCCCGAAACCGCCAGTATTCTGCTATATTTGTGGTCGACAATACGGATCACTCAGCATTGGTAATTTCTATTTGAATTTAATCGCCTTAGGGAGAGTCCACTATAGAAATCACAACGTGAATCATTTAGCACTGTCCTTCGCTGTGAAAACTTGAGGCCAGATTCAATAAAGGTGACCTTGTGGTTTAGGATTAAACACAAAGAAGTGCTAGAGGTATGCAACATGGGAAGGAGTAGGGAGTCTCACTGGAATTTATCCTCAGCCCACGTGTGGTCCTATTGTTGGTGAATATGAATAGGCAAATTAAAATTTTTTTTCGATGATCGACTTTTCGAATGAGTCGAAAATCATCCCTTTTCGAATGACAGGACTTTTCGAATTATCCAAAATTTCGACTTTTCGATTGAGCGGCCTATTCAAAAAAAGTGGATATTTAAACTTTTTCGACTCCCCGAATTTTCCGGAACTGCTTCTTTTCGAATAGTCGATTTAAGCAATTACATCGAAGTCTACTTTTTCAAACTGGGTGATGAATCGGTCAATCGATTCGGCCCAAGTATATTTGCAAATCGTTCAAAATATATGGTTTTCTTGCGGTGATCATACGGTTAAGCATTTTTCCATTTTTTTCTGAACGTACAGGAGCTAAAAAAACACGTCTAATTGCAGCCATACACGAGCCGAAATGCCTTGAGAAGTTCCACATCGAGAACAATAAACTGCCGAAGAGTCAGCGACGACCCGAGCCAAAAAGGCCGCCTGTGGTTCTGGACGAAGGTAAATAAACAGTTTTTTTTTGTGTCGTGTCTGAAGTTTGCACTCCACTCAGAAAATATCGCGCTAATATAGGAATAGACTTCTCCCAGTCCCGCCCTGTTCAACACGATAGCAGCAGCTGTTGAAATCTTCGCTCCTGTTGCCATCACCTCTAAATTTTGAATAACAACAACATCCCGTTGGGATCTGGCCACAGCTGTCTAGAAAGGCGCAGCGTCTACAACCTAAAATTCTAAATCCTATTCTACGTTATTTCCGCCGGTTTCAATAGAAAGTAACCTGCATCTATGCAGGAAGTTCCTGAAATCTCTCATTTTTTTGGGGCCAGTGAGATGCAGATTCCCGTCCGTGTACTAATGACTAGCAATACCGCTGAATTCTGTTTTGTGAAGCAAGCATGCGATTTCTGGTCGACTTTTTAAACAAATCGCCTCTTTGTTTACAAAGTCTGGCGTTTTTTTTTGGATTGCAACTCGAACTTCCCTGTTCACAATCCAGCTCTCAGTTGATGGCAAAGAAACGTTGGCTCAATAGTCATAGCTTTTTTCTTTTTTTCTTCCTAAACATTGCATCCGAAAAGCTGGGTGAAGCCGGGTACCGGGTGATTCCTCTTGTGCCTAATTAGTTCATCTATGATTAGGTAAGAAAAGCGGAGCGGAAAGTCGGTGGCATAATGGTAACACTCTCCGACGGAAAGCGTACAATGCAGGTTGGAGTCCTGCCTGACATCTGAGTTTTTCGTCAATTTCAGCTACTTAAAATATTTGAAAAGCTTCGCACGAATCTGGTACCCGTCCATCGATTTTGATAGATGACGGTGGGTTACGGTTCAAACCTCCATCGCAGTCGATTTCGTCCTTCTCAGTTTTCTTTTCCAAGAGAGGGAAAATTCCAGTCAAGAGAGAGAGAGAGAAAAATCCAGTCTTCAGAGAGGTGGGCCCCTTTCAAAGCAGGTCGTTTCGACTAGTCGCGGCACTGTCAACAGTTACAAAAACCCATTGCGGCAACAGATCTTGCACTGTGTAGCGACGGGTTGCAACTGTTGGCAGTTGCGGTCGCGGTCGCCGAGCGATTTAGGTATGTCATAGCTGGTCAAAGCGAACTGCTTGATTTTCTAAGGTGGCTTCGACTAGTCGCGTCGCTACCATCATAGAAGCGATTCGTCTAGTCGAAGCGACTAGGCCGTAATGTTTCGTCAAGACGTAGGGTAGTCGGCACCAAATGGCAGACGCTTTTGAAGTACACTTTCATTGCTTGCTCCCCTATTATGGGTCTTGTATGCTGTTGCTGTCGGAGTCAAAATCTGGTCCGCACTTGCGGACGACGGCGGTTGCATCACGCAACAGAATGATCATCGTGCAAGGGCCACTTCTCAGAAAAATGAAAACAAGTTACTTGTAACATAAAAGGCCGAAAACAAGTTACTTGTAACATATCTGAGCCGATGTAGGTTTCTTGCGACTTATCTCAGGTCATTTAAGTCACATGTAGCATATCGGAGGGATACTGCGTGCGGTGCGTCTCCTACATGTTACATGTATCTTTAATGACCTGAGATAAGTCGCAAGTAACTTACATAGGCTCAGATATGTTCAGATATGGAGGATGTACGACGCACTTGCGAGGTCAGGATTACGACTGGCGTTGCTGTTGATTCAATTACCCAAGTTTGAGGTACTTGATCCCACACCAGCAGGGAAGGTCCCGCACAACGCTATTTTTTCGTAGTGTGTGGTCTGGGACGGGCTCTCTGCGTCGCGTGATGTTTGTGTCACGTGATAGCCACCCATAGTGAAAATATAATTGTAAGTTACATGTAACATAAGTGTAACTTACATGCAATATAAATCAATATTACATGTAATAGAAATGTAGGTCACATGTAATGCAAATGTAAGTTGCTTGAGACATTAAAGTAAGTTACAGTTATTTTACAAGTAACTTGTTTTGATTTTTCTGAGTTGTTCCCGACACGATTCACCTTTCCCCCACGGCAGGATTATCACGTGTCGCATGATGCAATAGCCGTAGTCCGCATTTGCGGACCGGAATTTGGCTCGGAGAACGACAGCACTTGTTTCTCTCATCAATTTCGTTGCGTTTATAACTCTTGCTTTCCACTGAGTTTGAATTGAAATTTTCAGTGCGGAGTACATCAAAATTTACGAGATACGAGAACATCATTACCACTAGTGAAAGGTTTAGAAAACATTCTCTATGGTCGATCACTGGTCGAGAGAGCGCCGCGTCGAACAGATGTGGCACGCACGCAAGCGAGAAGGTAATGATCCTATCACTACCTCCTCGCTTGCGTGCGTGCCACATGTGTTCGACGCGGCGATCTCTCGAGCAGTGATCGACGATAACTTCAACAGAAATTATCGGAAAACTAGTAAATTATTGATATCAATCCACTGTTACTGCTAATTTCCAAGTATCTGCCTCATTGAAAAGAGTCTTAGTCGGGAAAACTGTTTTTCTGTTCCCGCTGTGCCGTCCATAGTTGTCCGTCTTTTTTTACGCAAAATTGCGTCTGACTGTGCGATTTCAAATCGTACGAAGCGATCTCAATTCGCGGTACACAGCGATTTGAGATCGCAGCAGTATCGCTGGTCGCTTCGACTTCAAGCCATGAAAGGGTCTTTAGCTGATCTCTGCGTACAAGGGCAGCAACATTTGAGTAATCAAAAGGGATAGGAGACTGTTGACCGGTTACTAGGCAACCTTTCGGTACAACGCGCGTTTTTCGGTCATAAAAGAGTTGCACTCCAATCAGCAGCTGGCGTCAGATAATTGCGCTATGAGAAACATGTAGCATTTCACATTGTTTGCCCTACACCCTGGTTTTTCAGCTGGAAAAGTCGACATAGAAGCCACGAACGAAGCGCGCTGGGATTACTCTCAGAGTCTGCTAGTCCAATGCGAACACTGTGGTCGACGATTTGCAGTGAGTTGTCCTTTTGTCCTTTTTCAGTTGAAGGTTATTACTTTCGATCAACCAGAAAATCACCGGAAGATTCTCGTCTGTTTACGAGCATAAAACTCCACCACTCGAGTAACCTGAACTCAATTCGATTCCGCCCAGACTCGTAGGAACAAATTGCCAATTTATGAGGCGTATCCAGAGCGGGACTACCACGAAAACATGTCTAGCAGTGGATGTTCGAGTTCTTCTATCGATGGAAAGAATATGTAGTAATGGAGTCAAAACAGCAACTTAAAAGCAGTGCTCAAGATAGATTTCACTTTCGTTATCTCGACGGATTACGGAAGGTCTGGCGCCCTACATTGCAAGGCATGCTTGGAAAGAAGGCGAAAGTGGCGTTTTTGTGCTAAAATAAGCCCTCCCTTGCTTTCGAATGCTCCCATACTGGGTCGTTTCGAGAATCTTATTCTTTGCGAAAATTCATGGAAAAGCAACCTTTTTGCACTGATGACATTTTTCGCTAACAGCTCGTCATTTTCGTTCCTACATTTTATTTTCGAAGTCCATTCATTACTCTGAGAATTTTGGCCGAGAAATAGCCGCGAAATAGCAGCAAAAATGCGTGCTCGCCGCGTAATAGCCGCGAAATAGCCGCCAAATAATGCTCGCCGCGAAATAGCCGAGAAACAATGCTCTCCAGGTGGGTATACGGCGCATACCAGAGGCATGATTCAGATGTCAACACCTCCTTCAGTTCAAGTACCCAAGGTTGAGGTACTTGGACACCATTTAGCTTCTAGAGGCCTCGCCCAACCGCTGGCTGCCCCGGATGGTGGCTCGGCGAGCCGGTGACAGTTACGTCTTGGTATCCTTTCGTTACTTCTCGTGATTTTTCGGTTACATCTCGGCTAAATCTTGCCCGTTTCATGAAAATCCGAGAAATAACCGCGATATAGCCGGGAGATCGCCCACCAGGAGCCGCTAGGGAACCTGGTGGGCTATTTCTCGGCTATTTCCCGGCCAAAACTCTCAGAGTATAAAGTGAGTACCCAGAGTTTGCTTTCCTTATTTTGTTTTCCTGTATCGTTGTTTTCCATATTAATTACATTTTCTTTCAACAGTTTTGGTTTTTTTAAAGTTCTACGTCTGTCATATTACGACCGTTAGCCAAAGTTTAAATTTCAGGAATAGCGGGGATCGTCGGCAACGAACAGGAATTGCCAATTCTCGATGTTCTTATTTAGTGGTGTTACCCAATTAGAGCTTTCATTTAGTGTTCGTTACTGACTTTTAACACTTAATGGGCCGCTTGTCCACACTGCGCATCCACGCCAAAAACTCGATTTTTTCGTTTCACCTAAAGAAAAACGAACTCCTTCCAATCATTGCTTATATATCTATGCTTCATACAACTTTCATAAATGGTATGCAGATATTAGGCTCCATATGTCTCCTTTTGACTTACACATCACAACAAAAAATCAGTTCAAAAACTCACTGAAGTGATTGGCCGTGAAGCGTGCTTATCCGCTACGGGGGCTAGCCGTGGACAGCGCGGTCTCATGAGTGTTAGCTTTTCTAGCAAGATTTCCATTGATCGTAAATCTATTCAGAATTTTCGAATCTTTAGGCTAGCGCGAATCTCTGAAAAAAAAACTCTTAATGTAGGTTTTTTTCCACTCTGTCTTTTTTTTGTTAGAAACTGTTGTCGTGTGTGCTTTTGCTGTCCAACTTCTCCAGAACACGTTTTCCGAAACTAGGGTCGTGATGGATTTTTTCGTTGATGATTCAGACGCCGACGATTCCCGCTTATCCTGAAATCAATACTTTAGCTATTGGTTGCCATACATATAACAAACTATCAGTTAGAGATCAAGAACTGTTGAAAGATGACGTGAGAGATAGGAAAAATTGAAGGAATAGCGAAAAACTCACACGATCAGCTGATGAGGGCGTGCGCGGATGTTCGTACGAAACCGAGGAGTCGCGTGTCCGCAGTGTGGGTCCGCAATGGCACACTAAATTTGAACCCGAATTAGAGGATTATAATGTCTGCCAAAATGTTCACAAAAAAGGCTGAAAAGGCTTTTTAAACTAATACTGTTTGAACGAAAAAAAATGAACCATTTAGGCAATTGGTGGAGAGCTTCACAAAGGATGAGAAATTACAGCCATGGGGCAATGTCTTCTCGTAGAAAGGAAAGTATAAAGTTTTGCTTAGATCCGAGTCCCAAAGAAGAGGAAACACGAAGCGCTACTAAGGCGAAATCTCACAAAGCACTAGTGACAAGGTCACTCCGACACAATCGACCCGAAGGTCGCACAGGTCAGGCGCGGGGTATCTACCAGGTCTAGGATTACTCGAAGCGGCGCGTCGTAATGCAGTGAGGGGTCGCTCATACTTCCGTTGCCGAGCGGCGCGGCGAAATGCAATCCTATAATATCGATCGTGCCGCGCCGCGTGATCAATATTAATGAAATGCACTGTGCCGCGCCGCTTGGCGGTGGAATTGTAAACGACCCCGTAAACTATATCGGTCGCGCGGCACCGCGGCGCGCCACCGGAGACTATCCGAGTGAAACAGCGACACTTTTTGAAATTTGACTCTATGTTAAATATCATACTGTGCTTATCTGGGCAAAACTCCGGTCCGCAATTGCGTCTCGATACGCTTTGCAGCCGCACGCACTCGAGTCACTCGGGTTTCCAGTGCCAAAGCCGAGTCGATGTGGTTTTGTTATACAATTTTCTCCAATTTTTCTTAGTTTCCAGTTTACAAAACCCACCCAGAATCAGCAGATCGGCGGCTGCGGCGCTGGAAGCTCTTCTAACTCGGGAGCGTGCGGCCGCAAAGCGTGTCGAGACGCAACTGCCGACCGGAATTTGGCCCAGATAAGCACAGTATCTTTGGAATACAAAGATTCCTTTTTTGTAAACCACGAGTTGTTGCAAAGTTCTTTGTTAGAGAAAAGTCAAGTCTTGTCCAAGTTCGAGATCGACTTTAGCGCCCACAAGTCAACCGTAGTGCGTCACCGGCCCGATTTGACGTGACCAGTTTATCTGACGTTTATACCTCTGCCGCTGGGCGGCGCGGCAAAGTGCAATCCTATAATATCGTTCATGCGGCGCGACACGATCGATACTATAGAAATGCACTTCGCCGCACCGGTCGGCGGCGGGAGAAAAAACGACTGAGCGAGGCGGCGCAATTGTTCAAGCGGCAGCGGCGCACCGCACCGCTTCGCTTTTCGCTGCGGATGGGCCTCGCAGTCAGATATACACAGTACACAGTATATGCAGACCATTGGCCCTACTGCGAACGTCACAAACGGTGAATTACACAATTTTTCTTTGCAAATCTGTCTAACTCAATCGACTTTCTGTAGGAGGACCGGATCGCCGTGCACCAGCGGAGCTGTACCGCAGAGAATCCGGCAAAGTCGATCTACAAAGGAAAGAAGAAGAGTCGTTCAGTATCGACAAAACGAAATGGTCAAGAGAAACCACGATGGCACGATTAGCTCTTTAGGATGTTTAAATTGGTCAGTGTGTAATTGGACAATGCTAAATGTTTCGAAGGCACTGTCCCGAAGAATCTGCGCTGAAATTCGGTGTTCATTCACTAGACTATAATTTTCGGGGGGGGGGGCGAACTGAAGGAGAAATGCGGAACCAGGCACATTGCCACAGTAGTGGTGTCTACAAGTGGTTACCCTTGTATTAGGTTGGGAAACAAGTTCGTTCGGTTTTTTTTCAGAGCTTTATTTAAATGACTTGTTTGTTCGTTCAGCGAAGGGTTATTGTTCATTAGAAAGTGCTTTTTCTGCTCTATAAAACTGTCTTATTTTTTTTCGTGTAATATTACTTTTCCTATTTTTAGGCTTGGAAGTGGAATACCATTCAGGTATCTGCCCAGCCCCTCGCGCGCCATCGAGCAACACGCGGTCATAAACAGTTTTTTTTTCGTACCGAATGGTCACGTGAGATTATTAATGGTGCCTATGTGTCAATATAAAGCAAAGCAAGGAGTGGGTGCCTTCAGGAGACACGCCGGAGCCGAGAGTCAAGCAAGATCACTATCTCCAAAAAGACCATCGTCTGCGTTTATGGAACTGGGAAGGCACGATACGCTGGGAAGTGCTTGAAAAGAACGCAGCGGTGAACAAGGAACTAGCTTCACATTGCACAACTGCGACGCGTAAATGAGGGTATGCAACTGAAAAGTCCTGATTGACAAGGCCAAGTCATCTTGCTCCACGACAACGCCAGACCCCATGTTGCACAGGTCGTCAGAGCCGCACTTCATGAGCTCGAATGAGAGGTTCTTCAGCATCCACCGTACTCTCTGGACAATGCGCCAACCAAATATCACCTTTTGCGATCCCTGTCACATCAAGTGAGGGGTGTCAGCTCTGACGGCGAAGTGAACCTCAAGAACTATATCAACGACTTTCTCGACACCAGACGGGCGATTTTCGGCGGAACAACATGAACAAACTGGTCGAGAGGTGGGAGGACGTAAACGGTAGCGTTGAATACGAAAGTGTTTAATTTATTGTTATAATTATTGTTTTTATTCAAATAAAGCTCTTTGAAAAGAAAACCCGAAAGAACTTATTCGCCAAACCAATGAATTCGTGCAGTACTTAAGTAGTGAAGCAACCTGTGAAAGTCCGAGGCACGATTCTGCAATTGAGTTCAGTTGGCAGCGGCCCTAACTAGTCGTCATTTCATCTTTTCTCCTGTTTATGATGTGGTGGTTCGGATCTGTGCAAAGTAGTTGCACCCAATCTTGCGGCTGGACCATCCATCATGAATGAGGAACCCCTGTATGCCTCATGTCAATGATTCTGCAATTGTCTATTATTTGTACGGTTCAAATTGTTTCAATAAAGAGTTTTACATTCTGCCGCAACATTTGACCATTTTAATGTAAAAAAAAGTTTCATTCTCTTGCGCGAATACAAGTTCATAAACAGAGCAGAGCAGAAATGTATCATCGTGGGATTCTTTCATTATTCTTATATGCAGCATTTATAGTAACTGCTCGTCGAATATCAGCTGTTGTCGGAATTCAAACTTTTCCAACTCTATTTCAGGCATTTCGTTCGGAATCTGAACATCGAAGCGGTGGGGGTTATACAAGATTTTTGGGGACTATCCTAAACGGGGGGGGGTCCACTCAAGATTCAAGTCAGAAACGAAATGAACCACCAATCTATATTGCTATCAATCGAAGTATTTCTATAGAATTTCATCAACATTAATTGATAGCAGCATCAAGCATCTTTTATCAGGTTTTCCATTCATTCCTATGAAGTGGTTCATTTCATATCTTACTTGAATCTTGAGTGCCCCCCCCCGTTTAGGATAGTCCAGATTTTTGGCCACGAGTGTAAACTTTAACCCACATCAGTGAGCGTATTGTCGGAGTCGTCGCCGCCTCTCTTTCCCTTCTTTCTGGATTTATTGGTGGAGCACTTTGCCATATTTGGATCTGTCACCAGAGGTGGAGGCGTTTGTATAGGCATCACCATCACATTACTAAAAAGGGAGTTTGAGCAAGACACTCGAACGCTTACGTCGGAGAGGGAACGAAATTCTCATGCCGTAACATAGCGTGTTTCGGTGTGTCGATTGCGTCCAACCCTACCCTTTCTACGACATCATGGAAAGAATTTACAACAATGTTCTTTTAATTTGCCTGTACACACCGAGACTCAGCCAAAATTAGTAATGCTTTATCATTTTAATCTCGTTGTACGTACACTATCATCGAACCTAAGTTTTCTTCTAAAATAAAACAAGGAAGTCTAAGAAGGAATTCTCTGAAAAAAAAAATTCTAGCGAAAATTTCCATGATGACGTAGAATGAGTAGTGTTGGACGCAATCGACACATCAATACACGCTATTTAACGGCATGAGAATCTCGTTCCCTGTCCGACGTTAGCGTTTGGGTGAGCAAGACAGCGAATTATTTGAATGTGATATTGACTGTTACAGCTGGAGAGTTACGGTTTACCGCAATGTTAAAGGCAGTGTTCACGATAAAAGTCGTTTTTCTGTTTTTCCGCCTATCTTGAAAACGGTCCCATGCCGAATCCAATGATGTCCCTGGAATAGTACAAGACTCCCTGGAAACGGAGTTATGGCCCCTCGAAATTTAGCAAGGGAAAATTGTGGACGAGTTGTCCGAGGCTTGTAACTCCCGTTTTTCGCAGCCGATGTGTGCGAGGTAACCTGAGTAAAGAGAGACGTTGAGAGTGAAGGGAAGAACTGGGCTTTTGATCGGAAACCATCGTTCATTTAACCACAAATTCAGGGGAACTGTTATAGGACGTGGGCGGAGTGGCCCAAAGGGTTGGCTGGCCCACGAGATTTTCACCCACTTACCGGCCGTTTTTCGTCGCACTTCCGTTCTTAATCTTCTTAGAGGGACCCAAAGCTTACGTTTCAGCCAAAAAGGGAAACTTTTTCTTCGTGAACACTGCCTTTAGAAGGACATGGTGCGGTTGCGGTCACACACTAAAACTACGATGGAAGACGCCAGATTTCATTATCGATCGACAGCACAGCTGATTTTCTGGGTGAGCTACGGTTTTTCTTTGTTTCTTGTTTGTTTCGGCATTATTTTAGTTTCTGACTGTTTAAATGTTGCGAATAGGAGCTATTTTTAGTGCGTGAAGGAAATTAGTCGTTTGTTCGGGCTTCGAAGTGTTTTTGTTTTCAAAATTCTGATTTGACATCGAAAAAAAGTCCTCTCGCACGCTAAGCAAAGCCCCTATTCGTAATATTATAACAGTCAGGAACAAAAATAATGCCGAAGCAAACAAGAAAAAAAGGAAAACCGTAACTCACCCAAAAAATCAGCTGTGCTGTGGATCGAGAATGAAATCTGGCGTCTTCCACCGTAGTTTTAGTGTGTGACCGCAACCGCACCAAGTCATTTTAACATTGCGGTAAACTGTAGCCAAACGACCACCAAAAATCACTTTTTGCTGCCGTCCAAGATTTCCTGATCTTTCTTCTTTTCCTTGCTGCGTTTCAACCTGGTTCCCTTTGGTTCACCCGATTTCGGTGGAGAACGTGCCGGTTTCATTGGTTTCTCGTCACTCTTCTTCTCTTTTCCGTCCATTTGTTTCATCTTCACCTGAAAGCGGATGATGACATGTTACCGATTCTTAAAGAGGTGTCTATTGCGTATCTTTCGAACGCCAAGATGCACCTTTGCATCTTTGGATCGACAACACATCAGTGGAGCCTGCCGCACTCCAGCTGGAAATCTACGAAATGAGACTTACATGTATGAACTGAAGCCACCGTAAAATATGAGTACTGATAACTGTAGGAAAACGAAAACATCCCTCAAAAAAAGAAACAAAGAAAACAATGCCTCGGTTTGGCAAGGCATCGAGAAAGTGAAAAGAGGTAAGTGAAGAAGAAAGTACACACAGTCGAATTTAATTCGCGCACTACGCGGATCGTGCGACGACGCTTCCGAGCTTTGTCGGTCGCCTCAACCCACTGTTTTGCTTGTTTTTCTTGATAATGTTTTATAGTCCTCATCACAAGAGCAGCGGGAAATGCGGTGGACTATGAACGTTCTCCACGCGCGGAACGTGCGTGCCGTCTATCCAACTCCACCATCTCAGGTACTCAGGGCGATGGCCGGCGAACCTCTATTCCGAGAACGACGGCCGGCGCCCCAAATTTTGAGGGTGCCGGCCAGCTGCGAACCATGCTGCATGTGACGCACACGCAGCGCGGTTATTGGCTCGCCCGCGAACCACAAAACACGCCACGCCATATTCAATTCAGGCCGGTTGGAAAGACAATTGATAATGATCACGAATGATCACGTCGTAACAAGCTTATCACGTGCACAGCGCGTGATAAGCTTATAAAAGGCGCCTCATCTCACTAGAGTCTTCATTCGGCATTCTAATGCCGGCCCTGGAAGGTGACTTCAAGTCACTCTCGGGAGGCCAGGGGTGCGTTTCAAGAACGTTCCCACGACGCCGTGGGAGGAAAAACAACCCTCCTATGGACAAATTTGCTCTCTATGGACGCGAATTATAACTGAAAATTGCTCCCACGTGGCCGTGACTACGTTTCCATGGACGCGTTTTGCCATGGGAACATCCTTGGAACGCGCCCCAGCATATTTTTGACCGCTGAGGGGATAGGGGTATCTCCACGGCTGGGAGGGGGGGGCGGTTTTCGCCGTGATCCGCGAGGAGGGTGGTTCCTCACCGCAGACTGCGGCTGACCGGGGCGTTTCTCCGCCGTGGGGCCGGGGAGACATGCTTGAGGTAAACAATGATACAAATAATGATCGCGGGCCATCTGGTAAAGGACGGCGGGCCGTCGACATACGGCTGGCCGGCGAACCAAAAGCGGGCGGCCGGAGGACGGAGACCGTAGGCCAGCTGGGAAAGCTTCGCCGGCCGTCGTCCAGAGTACCTGAGATAGCGGCAACCGCCATGGCCGGTATCACCATTTGAATCAATACTCGCTTCTCAGTTCAAGTCCACTCTAACATATTAAATAATTCTAGGAATATCCTGCGCTACCGTATACGCAAATGCAAACCACGAATTCCGGTGCATGTCACAGTTGAGATCGAACTTTAACCCGCATGCCGCCTTAGATTTCATAGTTGTTTCCCGCGGACAAGACGTTGAATCCAGGGGATATTTTTTTTGTCCCCGCGAGTACCGTAGCTAACAGAAGCACAAATCCCGGCAGGAGCCGCTTCCAACCGCGACGCACATCCGGCTCGACAGCGCTGGCTGGCGCTTTGCCAACTTTTTCCGGCCAGCGTATGACCCATCGCCTGGCGGATAATCATCAGCCGGCTCTCGTATTGTTTAAGCGATGTTCATTCATGTATGTAATGTAAAGGGAATTCAGAAAAAAACTCCAAAAACTGTGAGTAAAGAAACAAACTTCGAACGGAAGTGCGAAGGACGACAAATAATGGCAGAAGATGATAAAGTTAGAGAATTTAAAAATTTAGATTAAAATTAGAGAAAATTAGGTGATTAGAACGATTCTTCCGAGGAAATTTTGTTTATACGAACCACGTTCTATCCAGAAAACCAGTGTGGCATGACGAAAACCGAATTCTTACTCCTTCCGTCGAATCCGTTACCCCTTCGATGCTTGCCGGCCTAGCCTTTGCGTTATCAATCAATCGGTGATTGCCGGAAAGGCTGGCAAAGCGCCAACGCTGTCGAACCGCATGTGCGTCGCGGTTGGTGGCGGGTCCTGCCGGGATTCGTGCTCCTGCTAGCTACGGTACTCGCCGGGACAAAAAAAATCCCCTGGATTCAACGCCTTGTCTTCCCGCGTGCCCGCACGCTGAGCAGACTTGATCAGTATACCTTAGAGCGGCAAGTTCTATTCTCTGCGCCACAACCTGACCTTGTCCTTGTTTCAAATTCAGAAAGTGATCGATTAGGAGTGAAATGGAGATTGTGGTGGGCCGGTTGGCCGATACCTTCGAGCTCATTCTCACTCTCGAGGATAATAATAAAGCACAGATGAAAAATACGATAACAACGACTTCGATGAGTAACTGTCTGTAACAGAAATGACTTCAGTGAACATCAACCTGAGCTGTCGTTTTTTCTAGCTGGGCGGGAACTCCAAGCCTTCGGCTAACCGAATAGTAGGAACGAAACACGGGGCCGTAGCGATCTGAATCGTCCACTGACGTGTGTTGCGATGTCTAGGGTAGTACTAGATAGCCTTTTGGGTGGTCACTTGACGACCATTCAACTGGCAAGAACAACGAAAAGTGTAATACATATGCCGGGAGAAAAGGAGCGAAGATTGGCAAAAACGGTCTTCCACTTTACAGTCACGCTATGAGTCAGCTTCTTCTACTAGACGATATCGAGGAGGATTGGATTGGCATTATCACTTTGAAGGCAGGGCTCGCGATAAAAACAGTTTTTGGTTCTCTTCATGATAATGTAGATTTAGCCATCACAAAAGCAAAAATAAGTGAAAGTTTGCTGGAAAAACGCTCCAAAACAAGGTGTGACGTCGGCCGGCCCTTAACGAGATTTTCATTGATGGTTGTGTATCCGCCTTTTGCTTTGCTCTCAAAGTTGTCAGTAGTCTCCAGAAGTGCTCAGAAATTATTTTGGGAGCAAAATAAAAGTTGACAAAACAGGCATTTATAGAAATCTCGATAGTTGGAGGCGGTAGGACACCAATTAATAACTTGTTCCTAAGCGTTTTTCTCCATTTTTTACTTATTTTCGTTTTTGTGATGACCAGATCTACCTTCCCATGAGGATTGCACAATTTCATCGAGAACTCTGCCTTTAAATACCGCTGCTCTTATTAAGTTGAACCTAACATCAGAAGACACACCCGAATCAATTGAGACCGACTATTGCCGATCAACTGAACAGTAACCTGAAAACAGCAAGCGTTATACCGCCCAGTGTTCGCGAATCAATTCATCATCACACCATCGAACTTTTTCCTTTAGTTTTTGGGGTCAAATCCTACCCCAGTTCTCTACGGGTTCCCATTATGTTCACGTTTGCTGACCGCCACAGATCTTACGAATTGGTTCACTCTGCTGGCGTCTACTCCTACTCAACGCGTTTTTCTCAGCGTGTTTCAAGGACGCCTGCCTGCATATTCGCCTATGGCCCTAATTGGCTCGACTTCTCCTAATTTTTTCTTAACACACTTCTTTACTTATTTTTGTGGCTTTTAGAGGAGTGATCCCGAGAAGAGAAATTTGCATACATGAAGAAGTTGTTATTGCAAGCCTGTCCGGTCTACATTAATTTCCTTGCTGACCTCGTTTTGTACAGTCTGTGTAGTAAGACTTTCCGAAAACCATGTGATTCAGTATTTACTCGAAGCTTCCGCTTTCAACTACGAATTTCTCGGTTAATGAAAACTCCATGAAATGAAGCAGCTTTAGGCAATGAACATGAAACTCGTTGCAGCACAACCGCTCTCGCTCAATCGGTAGCGAGCGTGCTAGTATATGATTCATGCACATTGATCCCCAGCCGACCGCTTCTTATTGATGAGTAAATGAGACACTCTTGGTGAACTCCACTATACATATTGTAATTTTAATATTTTTGACAGGGTACGTCCATCTAGTTTAAAGGCACTGTTCGCGATAAAAATCGCTTTTTTGTTTTTTTTTTGGCCTATCTTGAAACCGGTCCCATTCTGATTCCAATGAAGCTTTTTGAATCGTACAAGACCTTCTGGGAATGGAGTTATGGTCCCTCAAAAATTGAGCTAGTGAAAATGGTGGACGAGTTGTCCAAGGCTTGTAACTTCCGTATTTTGCAGCCAGTGTTTGCGAGCTGACCTGAGTAAAGGGAGAAGTTGAGAATGAAGGGAAGAACGGGGCTTTAGATAGGAAAGCATCGCTCAACTCACGATTTCGAGTGTTCCTTTGTTCACGTCGAGAGGCGGGAAGACGCGGGACTTGCCCACAGTGGCGGGGGGTTGGCCTACTTTTCTAGGCCGCTTTGCGGTTCCTGGGTAGCTTTTCGTCCCGTTTTTTCGACGCTGTTCTGCTTCTGAGAGCCACGAGAAGCGTTTGTCATGGAAAACTCGAGGATGAAGTTTATCGCGAACAGTGCCTTAAAAAAATGGCGGAAGAGCCATTCAATAACAGCAATTTGGAAAGGAACCGGTGTTCAAAGTAGTCTGTATTTGCGCCATATCGATTTTTTATCACTTGTTGCTGACCAATTTCTTTGTTTAGTTCAAACCATCTATCATCTGGATAAGGGGATCTACTACGCCTCAACAAAGAACGGATCAACAGAGAGTAGCAAATTTCAAAGGGCTGGTTCGAAAAAGATTTCATTGCCACATCAAGAAAATGTCCCCCTGACTAGTCTTACATTTTTTTCTTATCTTACATTTCCAAGGGGATTTTATGAAAATATGTCTTGATAATTGTAGGTAACGTCGGCGTGCATCCGGAAGAGACTTCGCGTTCACTGTTGAAGGTTGGCGCAAACTCGGTGCACCTATGGTATAGCATATGGCACCGGGTTTGCGCCAACCTTCATTAGTGAACGCGAAGCCTCTTCCGGATGCACGCCGACGATATGTGACACAGCATTGATAGTCCGTTTTCCGAATCCGCTGAATGCCTCAGAGATTTAGAGGAGATATCCAAAAGTGGGCATTTTCATAGCTTTGCGTAGATAAAAGGGGTACACGGATGGCAATTTTGAAGATGTTCAAAAAAATTGTCTCGGAATGGGCTAAAAACTTGATACTAGGTGTTGTTTTGGGTGCTGATAACGAATCTGAGGGCCATTTGTCAATATCTGGTCCATCTGCTTCAAAATGGGGTAAATTTTGCTGGAAAAACACGACCTCTGACGATTTCGAGAATGCTTCGATGGAATCGCCCTAGAACTTCTACCTAGGGGTCATTCAGGCTGCCTAACACGAATCCGCAACCCGTTTATCGATTTATCTTGCATTACGGTATGCAACGGTGGGTATACGGTAGCTTGGTTAAAGTCTCAGATTTGACTCAAAATTTCACTGTGGGTGTTATTGGAGACGCTGAACACGAATTTGAGGTCCATTTTACGAATTGCGAATTGTTAAGGTAGGTAACGCCAACCTACAGTACCGTACCGTACAGTAACCCTAGGCCTAGCGACAAGCAGACCCCAGATTCGTGTTCAGTGCCCTGAAAAACTCCCAGCTGAAAGTTGTGAACCGAATCCGAATTTTTTTTCTGAACGCTCTGAAAATTCCTTACCTTTTCTTGGGAAGCAATGAAAGTGCCTTTTTTTGTTATCCCCTCAGCCAATAAGCGAATTTCAAGCACGGGTTATTAATGTACTGTCCAGGGGTGTGCATTTTCCGTTTACCGATTTTCCGGATTTACCGGTGTTTTTCGGTAAATTTTGATTTACCGATTTACCGAGTTTTTCTCGAAATTTACCGAAATTTTCACCGAAAAAGTTGGGTGTTTTTTGCCTAATCTGCCTAATTCTTACTCGTATTTTACGAGTTTGCTACTGTTAAAGGCACAATACACCCTCAGATACGAATTTTGAGATTTTCATGTAATTGTGTAGAAGACACCTCCTGTATAAGACGTGCCAAGTGCAAGACCTCAATTCCTCCAAATAAGCGAGATATGTATAAGCGACCACCACAGGCCCGACCCCCTTCGCTCACCACCACAGGCCCGACCTCCTACCAGATTTTCGAACTCGATAGCGGCTCGATGGATGAATGAATTCCGACAAGTCGTCGTTCTTCAGTTCACTGCCGGACTGTCTCCTTATACTGGCTCGCTCTCGCGCAAAGATTACGAATGAAGAGAAATACAGGCCTGAGACAACTCGTCCACCAATTTTTCACCCTCAAGATCTAGGCATCTTTGAGGAGCCATAGCTCTGTTCATAGGGGGTCTTGGAGAATTTCAGAGATACCACTGTAATCAGCGTGTGGCTCTTTCCAGTATAAGCATGAAATCTGAAAACTAATTTTTTGGGTGTCCTGTGCCTTTAAGGCATGTATTTGGCGCGATACCCTTCTTCATCCTCCTTTTTGTTATTTTTTAAGCCTTTGACTCACTTTTTAAATGTTTATACATACGATCTCTTCACCTTTTGTGCCACGTGGTACAACACTGAATTCACTGCAGTTCTGGAACGACTTAATTGTTAAATCATCGTACCCGCACCTTTCCTCACTGACCAATTAGTAATTTTACGCGCCTCCTGGCACAGTTGAGGCGGGAAGTATGTTTTCTTCAGCTGGCCTGATTTTGAGTGAGTACAGGAAGGCCTTCATGACAGAAAATTTTGAAATGTTTCTTTTTCTCAAAATCAACGTCCCGCTGAATGGGTTCAGCCATTGAGCTCATTTTAATATTTAAAATTCACTCATTACTTGCACTATCCTCATGCACTTTTGAAAGTGATACATAAATATTATGGGTTATTTGTGCTATCCAATTGGATAGGCACCAGAAAGTCGAAATCAGAATTTTTACCGGATTTTCCGTTTTTACCGTATTTACCGGAAAATAAATTCGGTAAAAGGTTTCGGTAAAAAAATTACCGAAAAGAATTTTCCGCACACCCCTGGTACGGTCAGACCTACAGCTACGACAACATGGTTTTCCTAATCGCCACGGAAAGTCTAGAGCAGTCCCTAGTGAGAGTAAAGAGGTGGTGTGGGAGTTTAGCTTTTCTTGCACGTTGGGAGTGCTTTTCAAAATTTCTTGGTCATTTCAGCTCTTCTCATAATCTACTGAGGCGATTCTTGGCTCCTAGCCGTACTGAACAGGAATCGGAACCACCTGACAGTTCGGCTCGTTCTCCAAATCTTCGAGCCACGGTAGTTTATTCTCGGGCGAACGGTAGGCAGTAGCATCCCGGACTGCAACAGAAGCCGAACAGCAGATTGCGTATACAATCCGAACTGTTAAACGGCTCGGGTCGAAAATTCGAATCGACTTATGTAAGTATTCTGTCTAGGCCAACTTCATGCGAACAAAACACCGTTTTATGGGCTTGGAATCGCAGACATCTCAATGGCTATTCAAAACATCGCAAGAATGGAGAAACATCCATTTGTAATTTACCTATGTAGGTTGCGTCAAGGTTCTTCAACCGCTAGCGACTTTTTCTCACTGCTCTCTGGAACGGGACAAATTCTCGTTCTCCAAACGCGGTGTTAACAGACTTGAGAGATTCTTGTCTTTTTCGACAACTTTCTATAGAGTCTATCCGAACGCTTTTATGATTTGGAATTATCTCTACGCATGTTGCGCCGTCGCGGAGCCTTTTCTATTCGAATGTCTTGGGATTATGGAAGAATGTGTAGTTAGGCTCGCATTGTTCTTTGCTCACCAATTTTCTCTCTGCAGCATCCCGAACCAACAATATACTTTTACGTGCCACCAAATGTTAGAATACCGTATTTCCTGTAATTGAACACCCGGGTGTACTAAAAACCACTGTTTTGGGCCAAATCTGAGGCCTGAACCTTTTGATGGTGGACGAGCCTACTCCACATCATCGGCATCGATGATCTCTAAAATGAAGAACATCAGCTGACTTGAAATTGAATTTCAATCAATGAAACTTTATGAGCACATCTACTCAAAAACATTGACTGAAGTGCTTGCTTTCATTGTTCAACTCTTTTTATTAAGTAAATTTGAATTTATTTCTTCCTCTGAATGTCGATGATTTTTGAGTGCTCGGCATGAGACTGCGATCTTTTTGGTCGGAGCTGTGCACTTTTCAGCTGTTTTTGATCTAAGCTGATTTTTGTAGTTTTTTCGATAACTTTTTCAACGTGACCACCGCCTTTAGAGACACAGGATGGCTTCTTGAACATGCCTGCCTTTTGACGGCGAAAATTCCTTGGACGAGTTGTCTCGAGCCTGTATTTCTTTTCATTCACAATCGCTGCATGAAAGAAAAACAGGATGAGGAGATGGGCCGGCAATGGAATGAAGAACGACGACATTTTGAGAATTCATCCATCCATTTAGCCGCTATCGAGTTCGTAAATCTGGTAGGGTGCCGGGCCTGTGGTGGTCGCTTATATCTCGCTTACTTGAAGGAATTGAGATCTCGCATTTGGCACGTGTTATACAGGAGGGGTCTGCTACACAATCAAATAAAAATCACCAAGTTCATGTCTGAAGGTGTACTGTGCCTTTAAGTTCTCCCCAGCATCAATCTCTCCGAAAATGTCAACAAGGTTATGAGTGTCGACACCTCGAGTAGCCCATAGCAGTTCACGTCCGGTAGGAATGTCTTTTCAACTGAAGGAAGACTCTAGAAAAAAGGGGGGTGTTCTGTTTTTCAACCTCCATCGAAATGGGGTTCAATTAGAAGGAGGAGTTCAAATAGAGGGGGGTGTTCAATAACAGGAAATACGGTATGATCGCTCTCTTACTGAGTTTCTACCGTTTTCAACCGATCTGAAAAGTCATCGGAGATTTTCAACTGCGATCCACTTCGTGTCTCATACTGTTTTACTCGATGCCCATATGTCTCGATGCCCATATGTTTGCCAATCTTTCACCTACCTATATACCTCGCGCAGAACAGTAGATGTGGCCCTCTGCCAAGGGCAGAGTAGCCAGAGACGGAGGGACGCAGAGGTTTTCGCAGCGAATCTCCTCCCATCGTGGCACGCCGATAGGCGATTTCGATATTGATTGAAGTTCGGTACAAGATGACCGACTCCGCAGATTTCTCTGTTGAAGCTGATTTGCCGAGCTTGAGTTCAAGGAAAAGAAAATCATACGTTTCAAAGCTGGCGGACCAATTTCTACTGGAGGTGAACTGCTACGCGCTGCTCGAGATGTCGGCACCCAAAACGTTGTAGAAATTTGCGAAGAGATTGATTTTGAGGAGGACTTAAACAATGACTTTATTGACGATGATCTCTTGAATTTCGCCGAGTAGCTCATTATTGTCCCACTTTGATTCGCCTAATAAACTTTGTTTGCCCATAGTGACCCATAAATTCTCGGTTGAAAATTAGAGCCTCGCCTTCTATTTGAACTCCTTCCTCTGATTGAACTCCCCTTCTGGCGTAGGTTGAGAAACAGTACACCCGGGTGTTCAATTACAGGAAATACGGCACATTGTGGCTATCATGGTGAAAGCCACTATGCCTTCATACGTTACAATTTTGTATCCAAAGGAACAGCTGCCAGTTTAGGGATAGATCGACAGAATATATACTTCAGTCTAACTATAAGATGCTGACTGTACTATCAAGGCTTGATTACCAATCTTTTTCACGTGTCGCAACTCCCCATTTTTCAACTTCCGGAAACCATTTTTATGAGAACACATTCCGATCCATCAGAAGTGTACCTTTTCTTTCTGCTGCGGCTTTTTTACGAGACCACCGTCAGGACTTGCTACCCGATCAGATAGGCTGTAGAAAAGAAGTCTATGAGGTTTTCGTGTTTAATGCAGTTTTTGAGTGGATTTCTCGAGGTTTTATCCGACAGCCTTCATTTGCAGGGCGCCAAGTAGGTTCTTTTTCTCGTCTCGACAGCTGCTGGGTTGCATTTTGATAAGGCTTTTGTTGAAAGACCCTACAGGGTTCGCCTTATGAAGAAATGTGGAGAATGCTTTTTTTGGTTTCCATGAAGTATCATTTTGAAAGTGCCGCACATATTTCCGCATCGGTAAACACATATCTTGATTTAAAAAATTCTACACGTTTTTTTATCTATTTCGTTTTTTTCTCGCTACGTTGTGTGTGGTTTATAGTGTAATAGCACTATACTTTTTTTATCGGATGATTCTTGTGGATTACTGTCAAACTCGACCACTTGCAATTTTTCCTGTTATTCCTGCGTATATCTTTGATGAAGACTTCAGTTGTATTGATAATGTGTGGTTGGAGAAGGGATACTTACCGTGTCTCAACATTTACAGTGCTTTTTCCTTAAAATTCGGGGAAAATTACAACTTCGCCGTCGATTGTGGCGCAACCTACAGTAGGCTTATGTTAGTGGAAATATGTACGCAACCGCACAACCGCCTTTTCCCGCTGCCAGAGACTGTACGAATTTGATTAAATAAATCAGATGTTGCTTTGTTTCAAAAACTGTTATCTCATTCCCATCAAAAAAGTTCTGGAAACGTGCCACAAATTTCCGGAATATAACTGAAAAAATTATTGATTACAATTCTACAAACTTTTCTTCCTGATCAGTATATATCGGGTGACACGTTGTTTCCTAATCGCATCAGCTAAAGGGTTCTGCGCAGCAAACGTTCTTAAACTTAATGCTACCTTTTGTTTCCAGCTTTTTCCATGTTAATATACCCAAGAGTTCAAGCTTGAAATTGAAAAAGAGGTAGATATTTTTCTTGAGCCCATTCCTAACGAACTTTCGTGAGCCGAATGAGTTGCGTCTTCAGGTACGACTCTCGATGAACCTCGGCACTGTAAATCAGTAGCAGTTGTTTTGTTCAACTGGGCCACGAGATTGATAGACTCTTTATTGGCTTACGCACGTTTCGGACTGGTTCGCCGTCTTCAGGGCCTCAAAGAGCAAATCAGAAATGTGCTTATTCTGCCAAGTGTCGACTAAACCTTACTGAAATTCGAGGGAGATTTTTTCTAAACGTGGTCATTAACAGAGAAACTAAGAAGTCAACTACTATGTCTACGTCGACATAGTTGCGCGGGAAACCGATACCCCTGCCACAAAATCTCTGGAGGCACTTTGGATTCAGGCGAGCAACCCACAAATCAACCGAAAGGGGGTGTGCCTATATATAGCTGGAGAGCGCAAGCTTACCTAAGACTCGCATTCTGACGTCGAGAGGTAGCGCTTTCGATCTGTGCTCCGCTTCCGCCATCCGTTCTATAGTGGATCTATCCACGGCAGGCACCGATGCACAACCCCTGCCCTCGGCACTGGTGGGCTCGCTGCGCAACGGGGTGGGTGCCCGGTGGAATGGCGATCTAACTGATAGAAATATTGAAAGAGAAAGCAGAAGAGGGATTAAAACGAGGAAAATGCGTTGCTGCCGGTCAGCTGCGTGGCCGGAAATCGATCGATGTCATTCCACCGGGCACACACCCTTCGTTGCGCAGCGAGCCCACCAGTGACGGGGGCAGGGGCTGCCTTGGATAGAGTTTCCTGGCAAGGTGTGGTAACTTCTTAGTTTCTCTGTTATTGACCACGTTTTGAATGAACTTCTCTCGAATTTCAGTAAGGTTTAGTCGACATTTGGCCGAATAAGCGCATTTCTGATTTGATCCTTTCAGGCTTCAAAGACGACGAGCCAACCGAAACGTGCGTAAGGTAATATAACCTCTGGTTCCGAGCCAAATTCACTTCATTTCCTTGCGCGCTTGTGCGGAGCGAGGGTAGAGACAGCGAGAGAAAGTGGGGGAAAAGGAGACGCAGCGTACGCGCGCAGACGAACGCATGAACGGAAATAAATTTCACTCTGAAACAGAGGATATGTAGTCAAAATCGACGGCTCACTAGAGTTTCTCCAAAGTTTACAAACATCCCCTTTTTAGTCCCTCTTTGCGATGGGAGCGTTCTTCTCCGATGTTATAGGTTTTTTTTGGTTACCTTTTCAGATGTTCTTTTCAGATATGTTTCATTTCATCTTTGGCTTATTGCTCGTAAAGTCAGTCTACTCAGTAGTGGATCACGAGGATCGCCAGATCATTCTCACTGCTCATGGAATGAGCATTGATGACGTCGACAATCGAATTGTCATACCGAGTATGCTTTTTCATTCTCATGGAGTCTATTCTATTCTGTCTGTCATAGGAGAGTTCTCGAACATTACCTTTTAGTTCAAGACGGACGAATCCCTCCACTTCCATGTATCATGGCCAACGCAGGCAAATACGAACATGGTCAGACGTTCACCAATAAGAACTTCCATTACCAGTGTCAGAATGGAACAGCAGAAGTAGTGGGTAAGCTATCACTGCTACATGCTGCAATGTTTCAAATATTTTCAGAAGCTATTCCTGTTTTCAGCCTGTATTGCCGACGATCAGTCTGTTATTCAACTTGGTCGCACATTTGTGCGTAACGGCATTGCACACAAATGCAAAATCTTAGGCGATTCGGTGACTTACGAACAAGGTTAGTAACAGGAAATTCAAGGCAGTGGGGTAGTTTGTAGCTTTTTTAGTTAGTTAGTTCACTCGACACTGAACTTCCAATAATCATGGTACTCTATACTAACTTCGAATTTATTTATTTATTTATTTATTCATTCATTTACTTATTTATTTGTTTATTTACTTATTGATTTATTCATTTATTTATTTCTTTATTTATTTATTTTCTCACTACATAAGGCAGACGTGATAGAGATTTAAAGAATAGAAGCACAGAAAAAACACACAAATGATGAACATACCATGAGAAGAAAAATTTCAGGTCTTGCGTTTGAATGGTAAGAAAGAATGGGGCACAGGTAGAAAGCCCAGTTCCAAGATAAAAAAAACTAAAACCAACCTTATAAGTGAAGCTGTTAAATCTGAGGTTAAATTCGAGAACTCCGTAAGAGATTTTTTCGGGTTACCCCTTGTACTAGAGTCAACGAATGTATAGAATTTCAACCGGTCAGTTTTTAGCATCCCACCTAGAAATTTAAAGACCACACATACGTCATTTTGTTTGCGCTGAGATTCGAGAGAGTGTAACGAAGCTCCTGATTCCTCCTTATGGGACCATGCACCCTTCAGTAAGAAAACCCATTTCGCCTCAAATAAATAATCTTGCGAGTAAAATTATCTTGGGCTTTTTGCAACAGTCGAATATCTTTCTTTTTATATGGACTGAAGTTCGGGATTCCATTATAGGCCTAACATGAACTTTATACGCACGCGACAAGACGTTTTCATAACAGGTCGATAAGCCTTTGATGATGTGAAAGGTGCGTGCTACAGCCTTGTTATAGATAGCCTTATAATGAGCCGAGAAACTAAGTTCTTTGTCGCACCGGAAGCCTAAATCTCTCACGTTCGGGACAGTTGAAAGTGCGTGTCCATCAAGCATTCAAGGACCGGAAGAGTGGAACATCACATTCGCATGTGAGCAGATTTTCAGGAGCCAGCTTTTGCAAATCCAGAAATGACTCGAGTTTGTTATGAATCTTTACACCCTCAGCGAATGGCTTACAAGTGACCCCCAGTACTTTCCAACAGCACGGGAAGTGTGGCCGCACACGCAAAAATGTGGAGTCGAGGGCCGAGTTTGCCGTCCGGGTCTTCCAGTCGGTACTACTTTAATGACTTCCATCCTCTGATGCCATCATCATCAAAAGATGCAAGAAGGTCCCAATGTTACTGCCATCGGTTAAAGACACAGTCCAACCTCAGAATCGAATTCTCGTTTTCCTGCCTATCTTGGAGAAAATTTTACGCTGATCACAATGGTGTCTCTAGAATCGCTCAGAACTCACTACGAACGGAGTTATGGCCCCTCAAAAATCTCGATTTTGAACGGCTAGAAATTCGCGGACGAGTTGTCTCGAGCCTGTTTTTTCTCGTTATACGCAGCCATCGTTCTGGAACAGGTTACAAGATAAAGCCAGACCAAAAACAAATTGAAGAACATAGGTTTTGAATAAAATCCTTCGCGCGTCTCTTCCCTATTGAGGTCGGAAACCTGGCAGTGGGCGTAACCCATTTTTTCCTTCAAAGGGACGTGGCCGACTTTTTCCTAGCTTTTTCTCGCTTATTCGAGCGAATTGAGATTTTGCGCTTTGCAGGGCTGCTATAGGCGGCGACCGGACCATAATATCAAAAATTACCTCTGAGGTTGGACTGTGAATTTAAAGGCAGTGTTCACGATAAAACCCGTATTCTAGTTTTCGATGTTTTTGAGTTAGTAAGTCCACGAAGTAGAGGTTATTAGGGAAAAGCCCTCGCAGAACTCTCAAATACCAGACGAAAACTGTTTGAAGAAGTCTTTGTAATATTCAATTAGATACGCCTGTTCGGTGTGTTTCGAGAGAACGCAGACAAAGCGTCAAAAAGAGCGTTGGAAATGGTTTTGCGCTTCAAAATTTCTTAGGCAAGTGTCTCTGTTTTTTGCTTCTTGTACCAAAAAGTCTTTGAAAATAAGATGGGCCGTTTCAACTACATATTGGGAATTTGGAACCTTTCGCGATAAAGAGTATTCGAAAATTCGTTGCCTGTTCCTCTGATGAAACGAACGCAGGACAACTGTTATATGGCGTGTGCGGGGTAATCCCAGGCTGGTACACGAGATTTTCACCTAATTCCTGGTCATTTTTTGACGTATCTCCATTCTTACTCTTCTTAAAGGCACAGGACACCCAAAAAATTAATTTTTAGAATTTATGCTTTTCTTGGAGACACGCTGATCACAGTGGTATCTCTGAAATCGTTCAAGACTCCCTTTGAACAGAGTTATGACTCTTCAAAGATGCCTAGATTTTGAGGGTGAAAAATTGGTGGACGAGTTGTCTCAGGCCTGTATTTCTCTCCATTGGCAATCATTGCGTGAGAGAAAGCCAGGATAAGGAGACAGTACGGTGATGGACTGAAGAACGAATATTTGTTGGAATTCATCCATCCATCGAGCCGCTATTGAGTTCGAAAATCTGTAAGGGGGTCGGGCCTGTGGTGGTCGCTTATATCTCGCTTATTTGGAGGAAATGAGATCAGGCATTTGGCGCGTGTTATACACGAGGGGTCTTCTACACAATTAAATGAAAATCTCAAAATTCATATCTGAGGGTGTACTGTGCCTTTAAAGGAAACCAAAGTTCGGTGGTGCGATGACACACTATAATCAATAGGAGATAATCACAAGCATTACCTTTGCAGAGGCAATGTGTTTCGACAACGGTATTCACTATTCTATTGGTGATACCTTCCGCAATGGTTCATTTCGTCTCACATGCGGAAAAGACGGCATTGTTATTGAAGGTAGACATGCCCAAACCTAGAGCAGCAATTATTCCTTAAGCTCAGGCAAGGGAAATGCCTTATGTTTCAGGATGTTATATGCAAAACTCTGGGGACTACCTGATGGCCGGCGAGTCCAGAATCGTCGGTCGACAACGACATGAGTGCGAGGTGCTCGGTGAGGGAAGAGTACGCTATCAAGTGAAAGGTGAGGATTGGAGGTGGCCATGTCGACTCAGGATTTAATCCTTAATAAGATCCGATTAAAACGAAATCTGCGGTATTGCGAGCAGTGTATATTGTTGATATTGCAGTGATCGGATGTGTGCGCGAAGGCCAACAGTACAACATCGCCCAGGTGTTCACCGATCGACATGTCCGTTACCAGTGCAAAAATGATGGATCTCTAGATGTGCTAGGTGAGTGGTTAGCGTTCCAGCCGACTATGTAGCATTGAGTGAATCCCACTACGAGCTCGTCCGTAGCAGTTGGACACTTAAAGGCAGCAGACACTCTCAAAATGGATAACTTTTTTTCGAAATTGTATAAACTGTATACAAATAGTGGATTAGCAGTTGTTTTTGGTATGGGGTGAAATTGGACGAGTTTCACCTCACACGGTTGAGACAGTGAATATTAGCGACAAAACGGTTGAGATGACGAAGCCGATAAACCCTTAAAGGCAGTGTTCACGATAATCTTCAATTTTGAGATTATTCGTTATATTGATTAAGTGGCCCCCGGGTAGAACTATAATGACGTAGAAATCGAGAAAAACGCACCAGAAGTACACAAAATCCTTAAGTATCACCCCGCCTCTTAAGTATCACAGGAAGTGCTTATGTGACAATGAAGTATTTTGTGGACCTGCCTTTGCAATTCTCTACTCTCTATTGCTCCATTCTTTCCTTAGGGCCCTGAATAATCCTGCTTTGCATAAAATATTCTTCTATTTTCGATTGACCCAATTTTCCACCGGTGACAACCACCATGAACATGTTCATCCGACCGGACAACTAGTCCATTTCATAGAATAATGTCACTGAAATACTACGTTTAAATGCGCTTCTCGCCGTTTCTTCGTAATTTTGGTAACACTTGGAGGGCAACGCATTGTTTTATGACAGAAACTCGGGGATGAAAATCATCGTGAACACTGCCTTCAAGCCCCTTTCACAGTTATTTTGCCGTCCGACGTCCGGCAATGCTATCCGACGTCGCGCGCGGCGCCCACTAGGCCTGTGGTAGAGCAACTGATAATATCGACTATCCCACAATCAACGGAGAAATTTCGCACCGACGTCGATGGCCGCATTGCGACGTCGGTCATCCGGCGTCGCACTGCGTCACTCCACGACGCCGCAGTCCTATCTTATAACGTGCCGGACGGCGTCGTCCGGCAGACTGTGAATGACGCATTACAGCCTGTACTAGGGCACTCACCTCATCGGAAGCATCAAAATCCAGCCAAAGCGACCGTTTTGGAGCAGTCAATCTAGACTAGTTTGTATTTGGGGGCGGGGTTGACAAAATTTTCGACTTGCGTTGATCAAATTTTGTAGTTTTGACTGGTTTCTGCCGCTTCCAACGGCGGGAGCGTTCCACTACGGGTCATACGACCCCAGTAGCATAGCTATCTGAACAACTTTCTCGAGCGTGTCTGCTGCCTTTAAAGACAGCAGGCACGCTTGAAAGAGTTGTACTGATGATGTGTGTGCGGGAAGAAAACTTACTCATCGTTTCCGCTGTTTTTGCTTTAAAAATCAGAAAAAAAATCTGCCGTCGATTATGGCACCACGTCCGCAGCTTACAGTATGTTTAATGGAGATACCCAACTGCACGACAGCCTTTTTTCGTTGCCGTGGACTATAGGTACATCGAAAACGGTGTTTCGCGCAAAATCGATTTTAATTTTTTTCTGAGAATTATGATTTCTCGTTGATTTCTTATGGGATTCCTTATGGGATCAATTGATGTTTTTTAAGGGATATAAAATTGACGTGTTAGCGTGTTAACGTGGACTTCCGGTGAAGGTTGTTCTCGAAATCTTTATAGAATTCTGCGTCGACTTGTGTTTTCAGGTTTGAAAAAAAGTTTCCCGATCCTTCAGCCTAATTCAATTGACGAAATACCAGTTTTTCGCTTATAACTCTTAAACATTACTAGATAGTGTCATGGCGATGAATAGTTTCAAAGTTTGAAATCCAGTATATCATTCGATGCCTAATTTTGCGGAAATTTCAAAAACAACCTTCACCAAAACTTTTTCTTTAATGGTTAAAGAGTTATAAGCGAAAAACTGGTGTCTCGTAAACTGAATTAGGCTGAAGGTTAGAGCGAATATTTTCCCCTAACTAAAAACACTGGTAGACGCAGAAATTCATGGAGGTTTTAAAAACAATCTTAGCGAAAGGTATATCTTAAAGAATAACAAATTTACACGTCCACGTATTTGTATTTTTCCCAAAGCTTTTAGGATGCGTGGATGATGGTCTGTTCCTTGATCTCGGTCGTGATCTGTTAATGAACGGAATGGTTCATAGGTGCTATCAGGTTGACACGACGACATTCTATCACAAGTGGGTTTCTTATTCTCTCCATACTCATTGCGGAACTATTGCAGACCGGAACAGCTCTAGAGAAGGCCTTTCATCAAAAGCTTAGTAGCGGAACAGTGCAAATCTAGTTACCTGTCTATAAATATCAGTCACAAGACATGAAGCTGAAAGTTTGGAATAACAACTTCTGAACTTATGGAACATACAGAGTCCACACTATACCCACAATTCTCATCGGAAATGTTAAGTTTGACGTGCACTAATCCGCTGTCACTTGACTATAACGATGAATTAAATGCTACCGGATTGTTTGTCTGAGAAGTTAGATATATCACGCAATATCGTGCACCCTTGAATTTTCATACTCTGCTCTCGGACGCGGATTATGCTGCTGCGCACGTATACAAGTCAGGAGCATCAGAACATCCGATCGAACCTGATCTGTTTCAATGTAGTGTTAAAAATCGGATCTCGTCCTCATGGGTTCTGCATCGTGAGCATTAGTGTGTAGGGGCCATGTTGCCAGCAATGTGACTTCATGTCCGCAGTCCGCAAACTTGACCCACAAGTCATCTTCCTTTGCCTGCTGGCCACTTCGTCTTGTTCATACTGACTTGCTGTCCTACCAATAGGTGTTACTTTTGGCTGCGTACTTCTGATCGTCTTAGGCCCCATCATAGTCGGCTGAAGGCCGGACTGAGCCGCCCTCTCCCGTCCCTAGTGATCCTGCGCCGTCCTCTGGTGGTAGACTGAATGTCAGTCGATTGGACAAGTTCACTGCCGGCCAAAACGGGAGGATTCTCTACCCCCGTTATCGAAGCATCGAACAGGATGCCCACAGCTGTATCAGGACGGGCAAGGCGAGCTCATTCCGGACACATCAGGGGATTTCCCGACCTGAGGGAGCAACGTTTTCAAAGGCACAGTACACCCTCAGATATGAATTTTGAGATTTACATGTAATTGTGTAGAAGACCCCTCCTGTATAACACGTGCCAAATGCGAGACCTCAATTCCCCCAAATAAGCGAGATATAAGCGACCACCACGGGCCCGACCCCCTTCGCTCACCACAACGGGCCCGACCCCCTAACAGATTTTTGAACTCGATAGCGGCTCGATGGATGGATGAATTCCAACAAATATTCGTTCTTCAGTCCTTTGCCGAACTGTCTCCATATACTGGCTCGCCCACGCGCAACGATTGCGAATGAAGAGAAATACAGGCCTGAGACAACTCGTCCACCAATTTTGCACCCTCAAAATATAGGCATTTTTGAAGAGTCATAACTCTGTTCAAAGGGGGTCTTGGACGATTTTAGAGGTACCACTGTGATCAGCGTGTGACTCTCTCCAAGATAAGTTTAAATCTGAAAATTAATTTTTTTGGGTGTCCTGTGCCTTTAATGCGCATCAACCGGGACGGCCAAGAAAAGCACTGGCGTGCTCAGTCCAACCAACTGGATAGATGTTTTTTACACCCGACTTGCATGATGTAGGTGCTTTCCGACCGGGATGGCTTCAGCCGATCGGGCAACTATCACGGAGACCTCACTTTGATAGGATGGGGCCTCTTTATAGGTTGGATCCTTCGGGACTGACATTTCAGTTGGGACCGGTGTCGGACCCAGGGGGGAAACCACCGATGCGCAACTTGGTGCATCGGCCAGGAACCGTTGGTTTTCTCTCCCGGGTCCGACACCAGTCCTGACTGAAATGTCAGTCCCGAGAGATCCAACTGGCAGACTCCCTGAAGATAACATAACCGAATGCACTAATTACCCCAGCAAGCTGTATACTGTAGTAAGGGTATAACCACGATAATATCACATAGTGCACATTTGACACCCTGGTGCCACCAACTTGCTCTCCCCTGGACTAATCAACACATATCCCGGCTGTATTATAGGTATTGCGAAATATTAGGTTGATGCAAAAGTTTCCGGACTTCTCACGACTTCAAATAAAAATAATTTAATTCAAAAACAAACAAGACTCACCAACAAAATAATTCCATCTCATTCAAGGATCCTTCGCCACAGATTGGGCAGATCATGAATTCCTGACGCGTAGAACTCTGGCTGTTTCAAGTCGAAGTATTCTTCTAAAGCCAGTTTGACTTCGTCATCGTTAGTGAACTGTTTTCCTTTCAGGAAGTGCTGCATTGAGCGGAACAGATGGTAGTCGGAATGGGCAAGATCTGGGCTATATGAAGGGTGAGGAAGAACTTCCCTACCCAGGTCCAGCAGTTTCTGTCGGGATATCCGAGATACGTGTGGCCAAGCATTGTCGTGAAGAAGGCGAACAGAAATTGCTGGACCTGGGTAGAAAAGTTCTTCCTCACCCTTCATATAGCCCAGATCTTGCCCCTTCCGACTACCATCTGTTCCGCTCGATGCAGCACTTCCTGGATGGAAAACAGTTCACTAACGATGACGAAGTCAAAATGGCCTTAGAAGAATACTTAGATTGAAAAAAGCCAGAGCTCGACGCGTCGGGAACTCATGATCTGCCCAATCTGGGGCGAGGGATCCTTGAATGAGATGAAAATAATTTTGTTGGGTGAGTCTTGTTTGTTTTTGAATTAAATTATTTTTATTAAAATTTGTGAGAAGTTCGGAAACTTTTGCATCAACCTGATATAAGCGAACATCAACGAAAACTGGGGTGCCTTCATAATTCTGCATTATCTTGTATGACAACGTTTTCAGAATCCGAAAAAAGACCCCGTTCCAAAAACATAGGAGCATAACACATTTTTGTCAAATGTTGCCAATGATCGCCGTTTTTACAAAACTTAGCGCGAATCTGGTCCTTTACGCCATCTTTCTTCGACTTTTGATTTTTTACCTCTTACTCGCTATTTCATGGCTGCAAAGGATGTCAAGCACGAGAAACTTTTTTTATGTTGAGAAATGCTATCTTTTGCGTCAGAAATAAGGAAAGGATTAGACATCACGAGTGGACACATTGCCACGTGTGTGCTCCATACATTGTACCTTTGTCAACACCTATTTCACCATTCTATTGGCATTCCTGTAGACACGGCGGAGAATCTAAGGAACTGCACGTCACTCACCCTATAGACTAGCGAATCTTGAGGTTTCATATGAAGTGTGAAGTTTCCCTTCATATTTCGTGGACTGTGCTGAGTGACTGCCATAAAAACAGCTAAATTAACTTTGAAATTGAGATTGAACAATCATGTCAAGAAGGGAGCTGAGTTAGTCCAACTACCATCTGGCTGCAACCCTTGTTTAGCCGACAAGAAGGCAGAAGCTTTGCTGTCCCAAGACTGCTCAAGGCTTCTCAGTGCCCGATTCAGTAATGTTTCCACTAGTCGCCCGGTCCTGCTTCTTTCTTTGGACAAGCTCCTGGCTCATCATATTCATATTTCAAGTGCTTTTTTTCTTCTTCCCATTAGCCTGTCAGAGCTTTTTTCTTCCCATGCCACCAATCCGTTCGTTGAGGTGCTTGTCGCGTCAAGGTTCATTCATAGCTGGTCGCTTCGACTAGTTGCGGCACTGCCAACAGGTACAAAACCCGTCGCGACAACAGATCTTGCACTGAGTCGCGACGGGTTGGAACAGTTTGCAGTTTCAGTCACGATCGCCGAGCGACTGGGCTATTTCATAGCTAGTCGAAGCGACCTGCTCGATTTTGTTAGGTCGCTTCGACTAGTCGCGTCGCTTCCATGATGGAAGCGATTCGCCTAGTCGAAGCGACTAGGCCGTAATCTTTCGTCAGGACGTGATATATTCGGCGCCAAATTGCGGACGTCAGAGCTCACTCACATAAAAGACGGCATGTGAAAGGGAAAAACGAGTATTTTTTTTTCACACACAGTTTACGATTATAGAGATGAGAAAGTTCAATAAGGCTACTGAGAAATCACATTTCATGCAGAGCATTCGGCAATTACAAACGCTAGTTGAAGTTTTATGTTGCTGTACAAGCAAATTCCATCCCGTCGTCTTTTGAAACCATGTCTTTGTTGGAAAACTATGCAAGACTAATTTATTTAGAAGATTAAGGCACCGAAGTCACAAAAAAATCAGGAGGAATCAGCAAAAACCGAGAAAAAAATGTTTTTTTAATTCCTGCGGCGTTGTCCGCAATTGTCCGTATTTTTTACGCAAAACTGCGACCGCCCGAGCGACTCGAAATCAGTGGACGAAGCGATTTGAAATCGCTTCGTCCAGCGATTTCAAATCGCGGCAGTTTTGTTGGTGGCTTCGACCAGCTATGAATGAGCCTTCAGTCGTGAAACTTCCAAGACTATCCGTGGAGACAAAAACAACGCCTATGGCTCACCTTCATTTCCTTACAAGGTAACCACAATTAGTCATAGTGACCATTCCAAATGAAATGTAATTTTCTAGAACCGTTTTCGGACGAGAAGTCCGAATATGCCCATTGCAGCTGCCTAGACCCACTCTGAAAAAAGTTGTAGGCATTTTTTCTCCGATTTTCGTACTTATTGTACCCTCCAAAAAGTGCATTATTTTTACGAAAATCCGGAAACTGACCTCGTAATCGTATTCAGCGTCCAAAACTACCCCACTAAGCAAAGTTAGGTTGAAGGAGCATTTTCCAAACTTTGCGCAGACTAACAGCGTTTTGGACTTGTACGGATTTTTGGTTGGGCGTTTATTTATACCAATTAGAGGCCTCTCGGAGCGTTTCAGAAAAATATTCTAGATTTGACTAAAAATTCGCTCTGGGTGGTGATTTGGGGCGCTGATCATGAATTCGAGACTCATTTATCGATTTTCCGAAGTTTTCGACTGTATTCGTTCACATATTCCCATCGGGGGAGAATTTGATGGCAAATTGCTACTTTTGACGATTTCCGGAATTTTACGACAGATGTGGCTCAAATCGTTCTTCTGGGGGTTATTTGGAGTGCTCAATACGAATCTGAAGTCAGTTCATCGATTTTTGGCAGCTTATGGTAGATTACGGTGGGTATACGGTAGTTTGGTCGAAGTCTCAGATTTGTCTCAAAGTTTCTGTGCGGGGGTTATTTGGGGTGCTGAATACGAATTTGATGTCCATTTGTCGATTATCGGAATATTGAGGTAGGTTTTGTCTCTTAAATGGCATGTTACCTACCGTAACCTACAGTAAACCTTAAAATTTGGGCAAGCAAACCCCAGATTCGTGTTCAGCATCCCAGATTACCCCTACATACATGTTTTTAGCAAAATCAGGAGAAAAATTTAAAAACACCTTAAAAATTCCATGCGGGGTAACCTTACCTTGCCGCGAAGCTTTGAAAAACGCTCATAACTTTTTTCAGAGTGGGTCTAGGTAGCTGCGATGGGCATATTTGGACTTTTCTTCCGAAAATGGTTCTAGAAAAGTACATTTCATTTGGAATGGTCACTATGACTAATTGTGGTTCCCTTGTTAGACACAATGGTTTCCTGCCCCTTGTGAAGATATCATGGTGAAAGAGATGGGAAGTCGTGCATTCGACCAAAGATTTTTTCATGCAAAATTACTTATGGCAAAAAAACTACACTTGTCAAAAGTTACTTTTTTCTTCTACATATGATGAGAAGAAATGCAAGAGGATAGGAAGTTCGAGAAGATATAGAGTCAATTGGACAACGGAAATCAATAGAAGTTTGGCCAACATTTGCCGTCGCAAGCTGTTACGGGAATTCTGTTGCGAATTGATCCCGTAGATCAAAAATTTCCATTTTTCTTCAGCTGTGCGTATGTTTGACCAGAGGCGAGCATAGATTTAAGTTTTTGACAACTTTATGGTTTGATTCATTGGTTGGGCCCGACTGAGAACGTAGATTCGGCATTGATCCTAGAGATACTTTGCATTCCCTAATGAATGTTGCCGCCAACACGGTGTCATGTGCTATACCATAAGTATACAGTTTTTGAGCCACAATCAATGGATAACGCAAAGCATTACTAGGATTTACTCATTACTAAGATCCATGCCGGCTGTAGGTAGAGTTTGTTGGGCCACGAAAATTATTATGACCTTGGTTAGCGTTATTATGATCTCAGACAGTCGGGGGTAGTACGTTGGCCCAAAAGGGGTCATAAACTGTCATTAGAGCGTGGATTGCCAACTATAGGCTTTGCGGCACTTGTTAACTATTACGCACTTTTTTGGCGAGTTTATTTTTTGAAAAATGAGAAAAAAAGCGGCAAACGAAGATCGGCAACCGGAAAACGACCGTTACCTCATGTCCCTGGTGTCAACCTCGGAGTCCGGAAAGTCGGGCGTTATACGGCTCTTTCCCAAATTGAAACTTCCAATTGATTACAAATAAGAGTCTACATGGTTAAATGAAGAGTTGCGAAAGACAGAAAAATAGCGCCTAGTTTTTTCACACGGTCTACTACTAGGTTGGTGCAAAAGTTTCTGGACTTTTCACTACTTTGAAAGAAAAATATTTATTTAAAAAACAAGCGAGGCCCACCCAAAAAATAATTCTCATCACATTCAAGGATCCTTCACCACCGATTGGGCAGATCATGAATTCCCGACGTACAGAACTCTGGCTGTTTCAAGTCGAAGCATTTTTCTAAGGCCATTTTACTTCGTCATCGTTAGTGAACTGTTTTCCATCCAAGAAGTACCGCATAGAGCGGAACGGATGGTAGTCGGGAGGGGCAATATCTGGACTATATGGAGGGTGGGGAAGAACTTCCCAGCCCAGGTCCAGCGATTTCTGTCGGGATATCCGAACAACTGCGGCCGAGCATTGTCGTGAAGAAGGCGAATAGAAGCTGCTGGACCTGAGCTAGGAAGTTCTTCCTGGCCCTCCATATAGCCCAGATCTTGCCCCTTCCGACTACCCTCTGTTCCGCTCAATGCACCATTTCGCGGATGCAAAACAGTTCACTAATGTTGACGAAGTCAAATGGCCCTAAAGGCACAGTCCAAGCTCAGGGGTAATTTTTGGTATTGTACTCGGGCCGCCGTGTATAGCAATCCTGACAAGCGCGAAATCTCAGTTTGCCCAAATAAGCGAGAAAAAGCAAGGAAAAAGTCGACCCCGCCCCCATGGAAGAAAAAATCGGTAACGCCCACCGAGAAGCTTCCGGTCTCAATACTGAAGAGAAGCGTGATCGATTTTGTTCCAAATCTATGTTCTTCCATTTGTTTCCGGTCTGGCTTTATTTTGTGACCTGCTTCAAAGCGATAGCTGCGAATAACGAGAAAACAACAGGCTCGAGACAATTCGTCCGCGAACTTCTCACCGTTCAAATTTAGAATCTTTGAGGAGTCATAATCCCGCTCGTAGTGAGTTGTGAGCGATTATGGAGACACTTTTGTGATCAGCGGAAAATTTTCTCCAAGATAAGTAGGAAAACAAAATTTCGATTCTGAGGTTGGACTGTGCCTTTAAAGGAATTTTTCGACTCAAAACAGCCAGAGTTCTAAGCGTCGGGATTTCATGATCTGCCCAATCGGTGGCGAATGATCCTTGAATAAGATGGAAATTCTTTTGTTGAGTGAGCCTTGTTTATTTTTGCAATAAATATTTTTTTATCCGAAGTCGTGAAAAGTCCGAAAACTTTGGCATCAACATAATAGAGTAATTGATCATGCCAGGCTGGTGAATCGTTCCCACTGTGACATCTCCAGTAAAGACTCATGTCAGTAATCACCGGGCATCATATCAGAGATCAGCTTTTAGCGCACCCTTATCGAAGAAAATGTTCAGCTCCAGTCAGACTTAGTGATCTTTGATGCGTTAGATTTCATGCCTCCAGACCGTTTCGTAGCGGATTTCCACACCGATCAGTCATTTGACCTCTTCAGCGATAAGAGTGTCGTTTTTCACATGATTGATTGCTTTTCCCTTTTCTGAAAAAAATTCTACCAGAAATCCGATTAGTGAGAAAGAATCCTCCCGCGAAGTCCAAAGTAAGCACATTTTTCAAAAGCCCTGAGCATGAGCTCGCCCTTTCTTTGAGAGTACGGAAACGAGCAATCAGAGAGGCAGTTGCGTGACTGAAAGTGCGTCTTTCCTCTCGCAGGTTCAAAATTCAGAGTGTTGAAGGCCTTATACGCAGACTGAATCAAATTTCAATACTTTTTATTTCCTGATGATGCTGAATTCCTAGAATTCTTCTGCAGTACCCACTTTTTCAAGTTTTTAAGAATGCCACGAAGATCGTCAAAAAATTTTCGCGGACAACTTTCCTGGCCCTGTTCTCTAACGCAAATCCTCATTTTATTAACGATTATTTTACTTGTAGATATTTCTAGACTGTTTTTTGTTTTTTGTTTTTGCAAACTCCCATCATTTTCATTAAGCAAAGGTCTAATGAGAGTGATCGGAGTTCGCAGCGTATATTTGGGCAAGCAGATAGCAGATACTACGGTTTGCGAATGACAGAATTCAACGAATTCCTTCCAGGCCTGGAACTTGCCAATCTTATGAGATTTATTCGATCGATTAAAGCTTGCCATTCATTTTCAACGTTTGAACTTCTGAAGAAATCGAAAAAAGCGTTTTGTCGTGTTCATCCTTCATCCCTTTGTAACACCTTTCTCTGAGAGAAATTACCGCTGCGGCTCCGCGATGGTGCCGCTTCGGCGCCTACAGGCACTGGAGCGGCTCCTACGCGGAGCCGTAGCGGCGGCGCGATAGTGCCGCCGCGGCTCCGCGATTGTGCCGCCGCAACTCCGGGAGAGTATCTCATAGGGAGTTTTTAAAGAATTTTAATACAACTAAGGGGGCCTCAGAAGAGAAATACGTTCCTGCGGTTGTTGCGTCCTGTATTGATAAGGACAGAGATTACCGCCGTTTTCGCGCCCAAGGAAACACTTTCTGTACTTCAAACTTAGGTAATTTAATGGGGGAGAGTTTCGTTCTACCACGCAGAACAGTACGTCATACTCCACGCGGGTTCGCTGCTGCATCCTCGCGGAGCCGGCGCGGTTCTAACGCGGAGCCGCTCAGGTACTATCGCGGAGCTACCGCGGCACAGTCGAGGGTCGCGGTACTTTCTCGGCACTGACGCGGCAAATTTTCTCAGTGTTGTATGCAGAATTTTTTGCTTTCCGGCCATTATTGCCATTCGGAGGGTCGAAGCGCAGGAAACTCACTCGAAATCGATGCGGTCTACCCTAACGTAGGCATGGATCCGGAAGAGACTTTGCGTTCACTGTTGCAGGTTGGCGCAAACTCGGTGCCCTGTGCTATAACATAGGTGCACGGAGCATGCGCCAACCTCCAATAGAGAACGCGAAGTCTCTTCAGGATCCACGCCGATGTTACATAGTTAGGGTAATTTTTTAGAAAGTATGGAGATTTCCTGAATACCCCTTCTACGTGAAGACAAGTTGAAATATAATGAGTATTTGGCTTCTAGAAATGTTGATTTATGAAAATTTTCGTTTTTTATTTCTGGTTTTCCAGCGAACCTAGTTTTTTTTTTATGGAACGAAAACAATCCAATTTTTCCTAGTATCATTTGTGACCAAGGGGGGGGGCGGCCTTGGAAGAGTTAGCCATTAGGTGCAAATTGATAGAAGTTCTTGAAGGGCAAAGTTAAACGACAAGCTGATTCTGAACCTAGAAATTATGCACGTAGAAGTCCATCATTATATGCAAAAAAATCCATTATCGTGCTGACATATTTCCAAGAAGTTCTGCACATTGAATAAGCCACGTAGGAAAGTTCTAAGAACGACCAGAAAATCCTCACATTTAACGTCGAAGGTTATTACTGAAGAGCTGTTTGTTATTTGGGTTACAAAATATAGACCAAGATAACTTTTCTACTCATTTCACTTTCAATAAACCGTTAAATATCCATTCAAAGTTTCATGGTTCACAAAAAGACTTCCCTCAAACTCGATCTCATTAAGCATTCCACCCACAAATTCCATTATCTATAAAGTAACAAAATTTGTGCCATATTTGTTCGCTTCCATCTTCTAATTACTGAAATAAAAATCTGGTACGAACAAAGAGGGTGTCCAAAACTCTAGGGCGGCTGTGTATACAGTGGTCGCGATTCCTTAGAGAGCCTACGCTAGGGAAGGTGTTCGTGACTAGCTTGTAGACTAGTGAGCTTTACGAGCAATCGGAACTTGCAGATACCCAGTCTTGTCCTTATGAAGAAATACTGTGTGTGAGGACCTCGATTACTTTTGAGTTTCTTTGTTCCTTAGATAGGCTAACTTATGCGCTGCAGGAAGTAACACTCAACTTCGGGCTCGGAGAGGGTTGTGTGGGATCAGGCCTTTCCTTTTACGGCGGAAATGTGTCTTCAAATTAATTCAGCTCATTTATCAGATCGTCTGCAAGTCATATTATGGTTATTTGTGCGGTACTTACACACTGACAGCTGAATTTGATAGCTAATAAAACTTTTTCTGTTGCGATAATAGATGACTAAGGATTTGATTCTGCCTTTCCGGTAATAATCTAGCACCTCCTCGTGCTATAGAACTGTAGTTTTACGATTATTGTGGCTACAAATATTGTGATTTATGGTATAAGGCACATTTTACTCAGGAATCTGAATCGCAATTGTAGTAGCTGCCTCCGCTTTATCCAGAAAATTCTATGAAGAGTTCAACAATTTTTAGCCATCGCTGCTACATTTTCCATCAGTTGGCGAAAAAAGGCGTTTCCATCGTGGGTGGTGTACAGCTGCTTAGGGCTCTGCTTCGGATGGAACTGAATACGCATTGAGTCCAGCAGCTGCAAAGCGTACAGCGCGATTGCTTGGTGATGGCGAAATTTGAGCTTTTCGCGAGTGCACCATACCGTCAAAGAGAAATTTCCTAGTGCATAGGATATTTAAAAAATGTTCATTTCTAAAACCATTCTGATTCGGATTAAAGACAGTGTCCACGATAAATTTCGTCCTCGGTTTTTGGCCTGAAATCGAAAGTCCAGGGTTTCATTGGAGCACTGGGTACGAAATGGCGAATGAAAACGAGCCCGAAAGAGCTCCATACGGCTCCGAAGTCCGCTCGCGCTAGCCCTTCCGCTCGCGGTCGAGTTTTCCGAGGAACAGTTTGGTGCGATGCTACATTAGCATTGGAGCGCGAGCGCGGCTGAGTTTTAGCATTGGGGCGCATTTGCGTACGCTGTCTATTTCAGGTCCATGCCCGCGCAACTCATCCACCGTTTAAATGTGGCTTTCAAGAAGAAGAGCTGATTTTGGATGTTCGCAGCGTTTTTTTAAATTCTTTCTTTACTGATGAAACAGTCAGACTCTAAACCTTCGTTTTCTGGTGGAAACTCCAAAACGATTTTTATCGTGGACACTGCCTTTAGGAGAAGAAAACGCTTACTTTCTATATCTCTTAAAAAACGTAGACAGCTCTGGAGGACAAATTCGGTTTTCACGTACAGAATTTGTTCTAAAAATGTACACTCTCCTTGGAACGGTTATGATAACTGAATAGACTTTTCTCTTAAGCTAGGAAGTTCTTGCCTCCTTTGACCGCATGCATGAGCGATCCTCTGAATCAGGAGGCAAATATCAAGAATAGCATGCCGCAACCATAGATACTACACCTCTACACCACAGCCGCGACCGGACAGGGTTTACTTGTAGTTTTTACGAGATAATGCGGCGGCTGGAGCACCAAAACACACTGGAATGCGACATATTTTCTAATGAGCAAGCAGATACCAGAATCATCCCCTCGGATTAATCTCCCCTTATTTATACACTTTCGAGGGAAGTGTTTAGAGTAGTAAACACATCAGCCAAAATAGTACTAGTATCGTTAGTATCCCTTTTGGCTCAATAGAAAAACTGCGCCGTATCCCGCCCCGAGCTGCAGGTTTCAAGATGTTAAAATCTTAAAATGGTCGTTTTTTTTTTGTGCTTTTTGTACCTTCCAAAAAGTGCATCAGTCTTCGGAAAATCCAGAAACGGACCTCATTAATGTGTTCAGCGCCCAAAACTACCCCCTGAGCAAACTTTGGGTGAACGCACATTTTCCAAACTTTGTCCAGACTGATAGCGTTTTGGACTTGAACCGATCTTCTGTTGGGCGTTTATTAATACCAATTAGAGGACTCTCGAATTGTTCTAAAAATACTCCAGATTTTACCTAGGGTCCTTCCAGGGACGGGGGTTATTTGGGGCACTGATCACGAATCTGGGCTTAACATTCCGATTTTCCGAAGTTTTCGACTTGATTCGTTCAAAGCTTCCCATCAGGGGAAATTTTGAGAGCTAATGGCGTTTTTTGACGATTTCCGGGACGCTACGGTAGAAATGGCTCAAAATGTTTCTCCATGGGTTATTCGGAGTGCCGTACACGAATCTGGAGTCCGTTTGTCGATTTTTGGCAGATTATGGTAGACCACGGTGGGTGTACGGTAGTTTGGTCAAAATATCTGATTTCACTCGAAATTTGTATGCGGGGGTTATTCGGGGTGGAGAATTCGAACTCAACGTTCGTTTGTCGATTTTCAAAATACTAAGGTGGGTTTTGACCCACAAATGACATGTTACCTACCGTAACCTACAGTAAACCTCAAAATTTTGGTGAACGGACTACAGATTCGAGTTCACCACCTTAGATAACCCTTGCATACAAGTTTTGAGCAGAATCCGACAAAATTTTTTGAAACTCTCAGAAAAAAATGGTACCCTTGCCTTTTTGCGGAGCTTGAAAAATGCTCATAACTTGGTCGAAACTGCAGCTCGGGGCGGGATACTGCGCATTTTGACCATTGAGCCCGGAGAGATACTAACGATACTAGTCGTTTTCGCATATGCGTTTACCCCTCTGAACGCTTCCCTTGTAAGCTTGTTGGTACGTTTACGGATGACTTCTATCCTGAGCGTGACTTTCAGCGATTTCTAATTGCACCTTATAGCCATTTACACTGGATTACCCTAGAGATTGATCGCACTAACCCTTGCATGTAGTGTTCCCCGCGCGATAGTCAGACCTCCTAGGGCGTTATGGGCAAATTGTGGAGCCATTGTGGGCATTTATGCCAACGAAGGCACCTAAATTCAGAATCGGCATTATCTGAATCGAACCATTATTCGAAGGGTCAATAATTCGGATAAAATCGGATGAAATTCAGATAAAATCGGATAATTTTCGGCTAAAATTGGATAAAATCGCACTTGGCCACGCCCATTTTTCCGTGCCGCCTTCTATTAGGTACATCATCCCAGGGTTTTATATAAGAACGTAGAGACCAACAGAACATTGCTCGACACGACGCGGTCGCGTCACGGCTCTCGTAAGCAAAATTGGCAATAACCAATTGATAAAGGGTAGGGTATAAAAGAAGGGGAGAGCGGTGCGTCTTCATTCACATATTTACCGTCCTTCTTCAAGGGTCAGCAGTTAAATCTGCTTGGACTGAGAAGTGGAAAGACAGCACCACCGGTGGTTAAGATATAAAAAAATCAAAGTAAAAACTTAGAGAATTATAGAGCCGTGACGCGCGCGCGTCGTGTCGAGCAATGTTTGGTGGGCCTTAGCGTTTTTATGGATTTTCCTCTTCCTTCCGTAATTGGAAGAGTCGTAGCGGCGCGGAAAAATGAGCGTGGTCAAGTGAAATGGCCGAGTGGCTAGTTATTTTGTAGAAGTTTTTTGTATCGTCGCTATGCATACTTGTTACTCTAAAAGTTTTGGCCGAGATATAGCCGCGATATAGCCGCGAAATGCTTGGTTGTCGCGTAATAATCGCCGCCAAATAACGTTCGCCGCGAAATAGCCGGGAAATGATGCATTCCTAAGGTATGATTCAAATGTCAGCACCTCCGTCGGTTCAATAACCCAAGTTTGAGGTACTTGGACCTCGTTGATCCTCTGGAGGCCCCGCCCAACCGCAGGCGGCCCCAGATGGTGGCTCGGCGAGCCGGCGACGGTTGCGTCTTAGTTAATGCCGTTTACCTCTAAATATTTCTCTGTTATACCGCGGCTATTTCTCGGCTACTTCTTGTCTGCTCCGTGAGAAGCCGAGAAATAGCCGGGAAATGGCCCACCAGGAGCCGCTGCGGAGCCTGGTGGGTTAATTCGCGGCTAAAACTCTCAGAGTACTAGCTAGTTCGCCTGAACCATACCTGTGTATGGATAATATCGTGCCTTCCTACAAAGATATAGGCGCATTGTCTACATAATTTTATTAATATGCATATATGAAGTTTGAAGTTTGTATGTTAACAAGCTGCTATAGCAATGAAGTACTACTGTTTGTTCATCTATGGATGTTTTCCAAGGCTTGCCTTAAGTAAGCACCTTGTTTATTTTTCATCGTTTTGCCTCAATTGAACTCTGTTCCGAAAATATCCGACACTTTCCGACCGGATATCCGTAGCCGAATCATTGGAAAAATGGCATCATCTGAATTCATCCATTATCCGAAAATTTGAAAAAAAACGCATTATCTGAATCGAACCAATATCCGGGAAATTCAAAATCGGCACTATCCGAATCTATCCGGTATCCGAAGAATTATCTTCGGACAACAAGTATAGCGCACACGCACACGACGTATTGATGTATGGTAAGGGACACAAGTTCCTTGGTTTTTTCAATGGCGCACCGAATGTTGGTGGATTTGAATTTGCTTACTAGAAAGGGTTGTTTGATTTTTTTTCTCCAAAGAAAAATTTATCTCAAATGATGTGTTTTATGACGCCAAATATCTGGAATCTCTATGAAAGTGTGCAGTGGTTTTTTTGCTGTCTCTTCCCAAGTCCGTGATGGATCCAGTGAATTTCTATACAAAAAATTGGTTAAAAGTACTCAGGAAGCCGGCGCAACACATATGAGAGTTTCTTCAAGATTGGCGGACAGTACAGATTGATATTTGACCCACTATTACTTACTATGAGGACCTATGTATGTAATCTACCAGGCCGTCCAATAATTCCTGTCCGAAAGTTTTCAGAATGCTATAATTTTCCTTAGAAGTGTTATAATATCAGGCAAGTGTAAGAACCTTCTAGAAGGCTCTCCGAAGCTCTACGCTATGGGTATATAAGGCGCAGTCGCCGCGTCTAGCTAGCAGTACAAGCTAAAATGGACCAAGGTCGGACTCGTACGTTCGTGTACTACGAGTGGCTGCTGGGCAACGACACGGGCACCGCGGTCGCCAACATCTGCAGAGCGTGCAAGGAGGATGCAGTGTCCCAACGCACAGTCAGCCGCTGGTTCAATCGTTTCGAGAGCGGCGACACGAGCCTCGAGGACAGGGAGCACAGCGGGAGGCCTTCTACGGTGGATGATGACGAAGTCCGTCGCTGTATCAAGGAGAAGCCGGAAGCCACCACTCGTGAACTGGCGAGGACGCTCGGCTGCAGCAAGCCCACCATCCACAATCGACTCAATTTACTCGGCTACCACCAAGTTCTGGCCCGTTGGATTCCCCACCGTGTGACGGACGCCAACAAGCAGAGCTGCGTGGCCGTCTGCCAGTCCTTCCTCCTTCGTCCGCATCGCAAGGATTTTCTCGAGGACCTGGTCACTGGGAATGAGAGATGGGTCTTCTACGACACAGTCGCCCGCCGTGCCGTCTGGATCCGGCGCGGAGAAGAGCCGCCGACGACGCCGAAAGCCGACCTGCACCCGCTGAAGATCATGCTCTGCTGCTGGTGGGACACCAAGGGTATGCTGTACCTCGAGCTGCTCCCGCAAGGCAGGACGGTCACTGCCGCCATCTACACCGATCAGCTCGAGAAACTAGCCGCCGTCATCCGAGAAAAGCGTCCCCGACGGGCCTCGGTCCACCTGCTGCACGACAACGCGCGCCCCCACGTGGCGAAGGAGACCCAGCAGAAGTCGGCGACGCTCGGCTGGGAGACGGTTGCCCATCCGCCGTATTCCCCGGACCACGACCCCTCCGACTACCACTTGTTACGCCCGCTGAAGCACCATTTGGGCGGAAGAAAATTCACCAACTACGACAACCTCAAATCCGACATCGCGGACGTCTTCGAGTCGCAGCCCCCGGAGTTCTGAGCGAAGGGCATCGGCGACCTGCCCAATCGATGGGCCACTGTTGTGGATAACTGTGGTGATTATATTGTTGATTAGACTTGTTTTTCAATAAAGTTGAAAAAAATTAAAAATGGTGAAATTTTTGGACAAGAATTATTGGACAACGTGGTATTTTGGAGGCAAATTAGTCTGTGCTCTCGCGTGCCTACTCTGAGAGTTTTGGTCGCGAAATAGCCGGTATATAGCCCACCAGGCTCCGCAGCGGCTCCTGGTGGGCTATTTCGCGGCTATTTCTCGGCTTCTCACGCAACGCACAAGAAGTTACCGAGAAATAGCCGAGATATGACCGAGAAATAACGAAAAGTAATCAAAAGTAACTAAGACGCAGCCGTCGCTGGCTTTCCGAGCCACTATCTGGGGCCGCCAGCGGTTGGGTGGGGCCTCCACGGGCTGAACGAGGAGCAAGTGCCTCAAACTTGGGTATATGAACCGACGGAGGTGCTGACATCTGAATCATGCCTCTGGAATGCTCCGTATATCTACCTGGAGAGCATTATTTCTCGGCTATTCCGCGACTATTTCTCGGCTATTTCGCGGCGAGCATTATTTGGCGGCTATTACACTGCAAGCAGGCATTTCACGGCTATTTCTCGGCCAAAACTCTCAGAATATGCGGTGCCAGGGGAGATACTGCTAGAAAGTGTGGGGCGACGGAGACGCAGCATACGCGCGCGCACGCACGCGATCGACAATAGTAAATTTCACTCCGAATTAGAGGATACATACACTCAGCTCTATAATCTTCCCTTCACAGATTCAACTGCGAAGATGGCCAGTCACTATCAGAATGCATAGCCTCGTCAGGGAGTATGCGAGTTCGACGACGCCTTCGTATCTAATGTGCCAGAGCAGCCTTTCACCTACTGCAGATGCTACCACCGGGTTTCCTCATAATGCTGTGATACTGTGATTCACTATTAGCCTTTTCATGTATCTTTCAGAGATTTATTATTATATATGTACATATTATATTATGTACTATTCTATTCACTACTACAACTAAGCATATATGCAACAAAATAAACAATGTTCCTCATGAAGAAAATAAATAAATAATTAAAACTACTCTACTAGATCTCTTTGTTTCTAATGACTGACTGTCTAATTGCTCTACAATAATACAAGTAGGTACCCCGCTTAATGTTGAATTTAGAGAATCTGCAATTCTTCACTCACAAATACACACACACAGACAAACAAATAGTCAATGTTAGCATGCGAAAAATAACAACAACAATGTCTGTACAATTATTGTACTGTAAAACTTCAGCGAAAAAATATCGGAGATTATTCATGATGAATAGACTCTATCGCACTAGATAACTAGTTAATTATGAGATGAACATGATAACCGGGAGCGATGCCGCATTTAGGCACGCGTTCGCGGCGCTGACGCGTGCGGCACTCGAAGTGGTCGGGCAACACCGTGCTTCAACTTCATCGGCAATACGTACGCCTTATGTTTCATGTAGTAGGCGACGAGGTCATGGAGATTTCTGTAAATGAAAAAAATCAATTATCGATTTTCAAGATGAGATTAAGGGCTGACAAGAGAACTGTATGTACTGTGCTTATCTGGGCAAAATTCCGGCCCGCAACTGCGTCTCGACACGCTTTGCGGTCGCACGCTTCCGAGTCGGAAGAATTCCCAGCGCCGCAGCCGCCGATATACTGACTCTAAGTGGGTTTTGGAAACCGGAAATCGGAACAAAATTGGAGAAAACTGAATAAAAAAGGCCACATCGAGTCGGTTTTGGCGCTGTAAACTCGACTGACTCAAGCGCGTGCGGCTGCAAAGCGTGTCGAGACGCAATTGGGGATCGCAATTTGGACCAGAGAAGCACAATACTATAAGTCATACTAACCATTCCAAATGAAATCAACTTTTTTAGAGCCAATTTCAGACAAAAAGTCCGAATATGCCCATCGCAGCTGCCTAGAATCACTTTGAAAGAAGTTATGAGCGTTTTTGAAGCATCGCGGAGAGGTAAGGGTACCTCACGGAATTTTTAGGGTGTTTTTAATTTTTTTTCCTGATTTTGCTAAAAACCTGTATATTGGGGTAATCTGGGGTGCAAACACGAATCTGGGCATCGCTTGTCGAAATCTTGAGGTTTACTGTAGGTTACGGCAGGTAACATGCCATTTAGGTGGCAAAACCTACCTTAATAATTAGAAGATCGACAAATGGACATCGACTTCGTATTCAGCACCCCGAATAACCCCCACATAGAAACTTTGGGACAAATCTGAGACTTTGACCAAACTACCGTATACCCACCGTAATCTACCGTAAGCTGTCAAAAATCGATTAACTGACATCAGATTCGTGTTGAGCAGTCCACATAACCCCCAGAAGAACTATTTGAGCCACATCTGTCGGCACATTCCAAAAATCGTCAAAAGTCGTTTTTGCCGTCAAATTTTTCTGTCGGGGCTTTGAACAAATTTAGTCGAAAGCTTTGAAAAAATGAAAAATACACCTCAGATTCGTGATCAGCACCCCAAATAACCCCTCAGAGCGGATTTCAAGACAAATCTCGATTTTTTAACACTTTCTGAACCCCATAATTGCGTCTCGACACGCTTTGCAGCCGCGCGCCTTCAAATCGAAAGAGTTTCCAGCGCCACAGCCTTCGATATTTTGACTCTAGGTGAGTTTTTGAAGCTGGAAACTTAATAAAATTGGATAAAACTGTATAAAAAAGCAATATCAAGTCGGCTTTACTGACTCGAGCGCGTACGTCCGCAAAGCGTGCCGAGACGCAATTGCGGACCGGAATTTAGCCCAGAGAAGCACAGTAATTGAACGCTGAACACAAAATTCGTAAAAGTCCAAAACGCTATCAGCCTGCAGAAAGTTCGGAAAATGTGCTCTCACTCAAACTTTGCCGAGGGGGTTGTTTTAAGCCCTTAACACAATTATGAGGTCCGTTTCCGGATTTTCGAGAGTTTACTGCGCTTTTTCGAGGGCACAATAAGTTGAAAAATCAGAGAAAAACTGCCTATAACTTCTTTCAGAGTGCGTCTAGGCAGCTGCGATGGGCATATTCGTACTTTACGTCCAAAAGTGGTTTTAGAAAAGTAAATTTCATTTGAAATGGTTAGTATGACTTATGGAAGTTCCGTTGTGAGTAGTAACTTACTTGAAGCTGCGATCAATATCCAGGCGGAATTTCGCTTCTCCACTTTCTTTCACTAAGCATCCAACCCTGATGTGGTGAACCTTGGCGGCATGAACGAATGACAGAACGTATTGCATGGATTTCTCGGAGATCAGGAATGACCTGAAGAAAATCGATATATTGATTTCATATTTATTAGGATTTTAAAAAAAACTTCGAATTGAGTAACTCACCCCTCTTCGAATCCCGCACTTCGCAATAATCTCTCGGCCTTGGTGGATTCCATGCCCTGATGGAACCATGTTTGAGCTCGATTGTAGTCGGCGATCGACACTGTAAAAAAAATCGATTCATCGATTGGTTTATAGAAAAGTCAAGAGAAGTTTTTCTGTAGTTGATATTTATGTTTTACATTTATATTTATGTGTGTGAGTGTTATTTTTTGGCGAGAGTGGAGCAGTGGCAAGAGGCGCCACTGTCACGCACAGGGTCGAGTGATCGATCCTCATCCAGGGTCAAACGAACCTTCTATCCCTCCGGGTTCGGTAAATTGGTACCAGTTTTCTCTAAGAGGATAAACACACTGACTTGAACATCGTCTGGCCCCCTCAAGTCATTGTATAGACCCTATACACATTCAAAAGCCTCTAGGATTCTGAATGGAAGTCATATGTGAGGCGCATCCTCAGATGATTGATATACGCCGAGAACTTTATTCTTTATCCTTTATGTTTTTTTCCTTGTTTTTTCCATTACCTATTTTTTATTTATATGATATAGGTAAATATATTGGACATGTAACAATTATTAGAGGTGATTTCTGTGACTGGAAGTAGCTGGACTGGAAGTGAACCACTGACGTCCCGATGCAGCGCAAGCGGTCGCGTCACGGCAAACGCTGACCAATAGCCTGAGAATGGGCATTTATTGACCCACAGTGGCCGTGACGCGAAATCAGTCTGCTACTGCTATTGGTTTCCTTAGTTGGGGAATTTTTTAGCTAAAATTAGCGAAATATTGCCGTTTCATATGCGAGCTTGAAGCTTTGGTCACTAAATGAGGCCACAGTAGCCCTATTATTCCCTCACTTTAGTCGGTCGGACTTTGAATTCCATGCAGTTACGACTCGGAAACACCATGAAATTCTATTAGATGACATATATTTTTGAACATCGCGCATTATGTCATCATTATGTCATTAAAAAACGGTTACTAATGCATATGAAATAAAAGAGAAACAAAAATTCATCCCAAAAACATAGAAACGTACCAATAGTGTTGTCCATGGCGCTGCCGTGTCGCATCAGTTTCTGTGCGCTGCGGTCGTGTTGCGACATTAGTCGGGGGTAGGTGGAGGAGGAAAACTGCATTGGTACCAGATCGCAGTCGTCGAAATGAGCCGGCAACGTGCTCTGAAATCAACCAATTAATGGTTTTGTGAACAAGCCAATCAATTATCGATTTTTTCAAAGCATTATTGACCACACATTGCGTCACATTGCAACTTAGCGGGTGCGATTCTCGACCTACGCACGTTTAGGCCTCTTCCAGATTACCATCGCCGTGCGATGCGATCGCATGCTTCGAATGTGAATCGAAATGCGACACGATCCCGATCGATACTCATCACTATCATGCTAACGCATCACTCGGCGGCTGCACCCTGAAATAGGCCTTAGTGATGTCGGATTTCACCGCTTTGACCTAGTCACCTCCAGTCATGTAAGTCCGAAAGTCTACTGTCAAGGGGAAATGTGTGGCTGCCCATTCGCTTACTATTACACACCGACCGTAATACCTACCGTAGTTGGTTGCGTGAAGTCCATTTCCATGTAGTTATTGTCGGCCAGATCACCGGTGGATAATGAGCGTTTCGTGTCTTCCTTCCGGAATCGACCAAATATCGAACGGAAAAAGTCATGGGCGACTTCAGAATAACGTCGATGACGAGGCATAGCAGGTAGCGGTATCTGTAAAGAGCAATTAGAAGTGAAGTGTCTTAGGAAGGTAAACATGAGTGGCAATGAGTGACATAGCTGGTACTGTGCTTATCTGGGTCAAATTCCGGTCCGCAATTGCGTCCCGACACGCTTTGCTGCCGCACGCTCCCGAGTCGGAAGAGCTTCCAGCGCCGCAGCCGCCGATCTGGTGACTCTAGATGGGTTTTAACTAAGAAAAATCAGAGATAGCTAATAGAAGAGCCACATCGAGTAGGCTTTGGCGCTGGAAATCCAACTGACTCGAGCGCGTGTGACCGCAAAGCGTGTCGAGACGCATTCGCGGACCGGAATTTGACCCAGATAAGCACAGTACAGTAAGTAACGCGGAATTAAGTAGACACGATCCTGTAGTTTGAGGGGAAACAAGTCAAGGACAAAAAAAGGAACAACAAAAATCATTGGTGGATTTATTTTCACTAAACTTTTCCTATTTTTTTTTGTTTATTAGTGCAATTGAACAATTTAGGGCAATTTTTTATAGTACAGTCATGTATTATAGGAACGCAGGGCCATTACAAAATTTATACGAATGACCGTCAAGAAAAAGGTAATGTTGGAGGGACTCTTGAGAAAAGTTTTTTTTTTCTAACGGGGTAGAAAGAATAAGAATCTAAGTGTTGAGTGAGTTTTGACCATGCTACAGGGCTAAAAGAAATTGACGGGAAATTTTTTGAAAAAAGACAATGAAGAAAATTTCTATAAAAGAGTTTCTGGTGATAAAGAAGCATGGATTTCAGAAAAAAAATAGAGAAAAAAGTTCAAGAGTTTTATAAGTCGAAATAGTCAAAAGAAAACAAAAACGCAAATCTTTGCCTCTTCTACTCTGTCGCCGTTGTCGTAATTCTGTCTCGTTTTCTGGTATTAGTTGGAATATTTTTCTGTACCAAAAAATTAGGAAAGATAGTATATAAAACGAAGTAGTATTGTAGGATTTGTACAGAAAAATGCGATCTATGTAATTAGGAAAATGGAAAAAAGACAGGGAATGAGGAGCTTTCAATTCTAGAATGCGAGGAGAGGAAAACTGATAATCTAGGAAAGGTTCTAGGCTATCTGAGGGTTTCTGGTTACATTTCAGAGAGAAGTTGGGAGACAGTCTTCAAGGTATGCCTTCTTTTCTCACAGTCGACGAAAAAGACTTTCATCAACTATACAAATTTACCCTAATATATTTCATTCAAGAACAATTACAACTGTCAAAAAAAAAGCGTTGCGGATGATTTGCTAGGCATTTTTCACTATTAGATAGCATATAAGAGCTATACATCTTCAGATGCAAATGTTTTCCTTTCCAGTTAGCAAAAAAAACGCCCCAATCGACAAAAAAGACAAGCAACGGACGTTTTACCCCCTTTTTGTGGATTTAGAGTAGGAACTGCTGAAGAGTGCGCCTCAATTGTAGCAGCAATTTGACAATCATATGAAAAAAATCTGCAGCTCAACTACTTAAAGTGATTTTGACCAACGGATGTCACCTCACTCGCTCCTGTGAAAGATGCGATTAATTATTCATTTATTTATTTATTCACTCGAGTACACCTATCAGGTTGATGCAAAAATTTTCGGACTTTTCACGACTTTGAATAAAAAACATTTATTTCAAAAACAAACAAGGCTCACCCAACGAAATGATTTCTATTACATTCAAGAATCCCTCGTCACCGATAGGGCAGATCATGAATTCCCGGCGCGTATAACTCTGGCTGTTTCGAGTCGAAGTATTCTTCTAAGGCCGATTTGACTTCGTCATCGTTAGTGAACTGTTTTCCATCCAGGAAGTGCTGCACCGGGTGGAAGAAGTCGGAAGGGGCAAGATCTGGGGTATAAGGAGGGTGAGGGAGAACTTCCCAGCCCAGGTCCAGCAGTTTCTGTCGGGTTATCCAAGATACGTGTGGTCGAGCGAGCACTTCCCACCCAAGTCCAGTCGCCCACGGATGAACACTGTTCGCCTTCTTCACGACAATGCTCGGCCACTCGTATCTCGGATAACCCGACAGAAGCTGCTGGACCTGGGCTGGGAAGTTGTCCATCGCCCTTCATATAGCCCAAAACCTTGCCCCTTCCGACTACCATCTGCTCCGCTCGATGCAGCATTTCCTGGATGGAAAACAGTTCACTGACGATGACGAAGTCAAAATGGCTTTAGAAGAATACTTTGACTCGAAACAGCCAGAGTTCTAAGTGTCGGGGATTCATGATCTGCCCAATCGGTGGCGAAGGATCCTAGAATGTAGTGGAAGTTATTTTGTTGGGTGAGCCTTGTTTGTTTCTGAAATAAATGTTTTTTATTTAGAGTCGTGAAAAGTTCGGAAACTTTTGCATCAACCTCATATTAGGTGTGTTTCATCAAGCATGAAAACAGAAAACGACACAATGTGTAACAGCACGAAAAAGAAAAGTGCCTATACATGAACAAAATCAGGATTGAAGGGGCTTTGCTAACATGGAGGTATATTTTGTAAATGAAAAACAGTGAAGGAAGAAACTGCAACGGAAATCTATATTTGTGATTATCTAAGCCGAATACATGTTCTAGACTTTCAAAAGTAGATATGTCTTTACTAGAGATATGTGGTAGCGTCAAAAATTCAGTCCACTACTGTAGAAAACGACTTGTCCCCACGCGTGGGACCGACCAGTGGTCGTTGTGCAGCTTGGAATGGGCTAGCTGAGAGGCGGGGCTGGTGCGACCGCAAAGGCGGTGCTTATCGTGTCGCGCCTGATAATGCTGATGTTCTGGTCGCGTGGCGAGATCTGCGAGTGCATCTCTTTGACGACAACGGAAATTCGCACTCGGCTGGGTACATATATTCACACCAATACACCGCCAGTTATCTCTAACATGATCTAATTATAGTCGAATGTCTTCACTATATACATATATGATCGAATTACAATACAGCCGTACCCGGCCACCTGTCGACACAGATCGCGGTAGCGCGTCCGCCACTATTGCGTCATCATGAGAAATATGAGCTAATATGACTCTGAGGTCACACGCGTGGGCACGGGGCAGCACACTGGGACACGAAGGTTGACCACAATGACTTATACTAAGACGTATGTAAAGTTGATGTGTATAAGAATATAGAATTTTGATGTTTTTGAATATTTGATGCCTTACTATGGCATGGTATATGATCACAAGTTATCACAAGGTAGCTGAGTTGAACGCAAAACTCAGATGTCAGGCAGGACTCGAACCTGCATTGCACGCTTTCCGGGCGAGAGTGTTACCATTACACCACCGACACCCCGTCCTGCATCCCTCAGCTATTCACACATGAACTGTGTGGGCACAACAGCAATCACCCGATGACGGGTATGATCTGGTAAGCACAAATCGGCATTAAACCCAGTTAAGCTGAGGCCTTCTGGAGACAGAATTTTGATGTTTTTGAATATTTGATGCCTTATTATGGCATGGTATATGATCACAAGTTATCACAAGGTAGCCGAGTTGAACGCAAAACTCAGGTGTCAGCCAGGACTTGAACCTGCATTGCACGATATAAGAATATACATCAAGTAGGGACAATGAAATAGTTGTCATTTCATCATTATTTTAGACCCAATCTTCAGATTACTTGTAAAAAGTTAATCAAAAGAGGAAAGTATGAAAGAGACGTTGACAAAGTTCGTTTCGCCCCAGACCTTAGACGAACTTTATCAAACAGCTCTGCCGGGGCTCCTCAGTTAGGAACAGAACTGTCGATGAGAAATAAGGATGAAAAAGTGCGAGCGGAGAAGCTATAGTATACTCTCAGTATCAGAATGAAGTCGATATGATCACAAGTCCTTATTCTGGACAGTATCGAACACACGATGTCGTATATTCAACCTATCCAGAGCGAAGTGTGCAAAAAACGATAATTGAAAAATTATTCAACATATTCCTACCGACTTTTCTAATTGTCAAAAAGTTACGCTCATGATAATGTAAGACCGGGAACATACTTTCCGCGACTAGCGAAGACGATAGTGCATATCAGGCATATCGATTTTTAGTCGATATTGATTGTAAACATTGAGTCGCCAGTCGCTGGAAGTGTCACTCCGGCCCCATCACGTTTCGACACCTGCTCTTTGACTCGTCTAACAAGGGAATGACCAGATCGGTCCGCCAGAACTGTCCATACCTTCATGTTTTTCTGACAGAATACCTTCCGGGTAGTCGTAATAACATCCTAGTATTCGCCCGAGTAGTAGTGGAAAAAAAGGTATCAGCCTTTTTTTTTTGAAATGAGGTCGAAACGACGAAAATGCTGAGCGCCGTATCACCTATCTCTTCAACGGCGCCACTGCGTAGACTTAGCCGAGTGGTCCAAGGCGTCGACCTATCGAAAGGAGGATGCAGGGTTCGATCCTCTCTACATGCAAGGATTTTGCCACAATGTTTTTTGAGTGCAATAACTGTGCGCAGCATTTTTACGACAGTTTATCGATACCAGCCGCCATAGGGAATAAGAGCATGCATACAGAAGAGCAGAACATGGAAACGAAGTTCGTAATAAAAACCACCCCGGGTCATTTCGACAGCCCAATCACACCGCTTTTCCTTAATGACATCCTCAGGCGATTCTCGGCCCCGAGCCGCCTGACAGTTCGGCTCGTTCTCCCAATCTGTCGGTCGGCTTCTTTTGCTGTCCGGGCCACTGCTGTTGCTTTCCTGGCCGCCGCTGTTGCTCTCCGGGCCGCTCCAGTTTGCCAGAACAGCAACAGCAGTGGGCCGGAGATTGGAAGAACGAGCCGAACTGTCAGGCGGCTCCGATTGCTGTTCGGTGCGGCTCGGGGCTGAGAATCGCCTGAGTCGGCAGATGCGAAGATGTTTTGCTGCTACTGCAATAAGAATTTCTTTTCACCCACTTCCTCGAAAATTACCATTGGTGTGGGTTTTTCTTGTTGTGTATTGTCTTTCGAAGTGCTTGCTGTCTTTTTTTCATCAGAAGAACTGGTTGATGGTAGCTTGATGGTAATAATCCTACAAGGCTCCTCACATTTTGGTTCATGACTTTTTTTCACTACTACTCGGGCAGCTAGATTGGGGCTTTAAAGATTACCCGGGAGGTAGCCGATCAGAAAAACGTAGCTTTATCGGTAGTTCTGGCGACCAGGTCTGGTCATTTCTTTGTAAGGTAGGAGCGGGAAGAGTGTAACGTTTTTCGCATATTCACTTATTCTTCTTCAACTCTTTCTTGTTTATTCTTATCATTACTCTACATTGTTTCTTTTTGCTCATTCTTGTTGATCTCAACCTTCGGATTCAGTGGTAAATTTCCGCTATGCAATCGAGAGTTCTAACTGAGTGATTACCGTATATTAAGGAAGGTGTACCAAGTGGACTTGCTACTGTAAGCTTACAGAAATTTTCTTGGATGAAGAGAGCGAACTTTTACTTGCGCTCAGTACTTCTCTTCTGCGTTTTTTGGCTTGCTGGTTTCCAGGAAGGGTCATTTACAGGCACATCTCAAAATAGGATTTATGGCCAAACCTCGCTAATGAGGCCAGGCAATACGGCAGTTCGTAGTTGCTGCATGCCAAACTTTAGTGGGAGCATTTCATTTGGTGAAGAACAAAAAGACCCTCTTTGGAAATGTGATCAGAATGCAGAAATGTGTGCCATCGGAAAAACACAGCTTTAGGAATACAAATTATTCCATTTTGTAGTCTTCGGTAGGCACAGTCACAAACATGCCAATTTTGTTATACTAGTCATATAAATTATAGCTTTTAAAGTATGCATGCATACAGAAACACAAACTCGATTTCAAACTTAATTTACTTTGGGTAGGGGAACTCAAATCGAGTAGCATTCTGAATTGCAAACGTTGACAAGTTTGTTGTATTTCTAGTGATTCATACTGAGAAAACACTCCAAGTTTCTTTCTTTGTAATTACGACGCCATAAGATTCTCTAAGGAATACAAACTTTCAAACCTTTTCCTGTAATGCCGAGGCTAAAATTGGAAACAACGTGGATTATGTTCTCAGAAATCCCCACATATCTGCACCGGATTCGCACTAGAAGTGGAACTGGATTTGTGACGTAGAAGTGTGGACGCGTCGATCTCGCGGACTTCGAATGTATCTAGTGCAGACGCCCTTTGCGCATTTGAAGGCGAAAATTTTCCACGAATATCTCGACACTCCACTGAGCACAGCATGACACGACGACTGGGCGCTTTGGAAGCAGAAAAAGGTCCGAAGTGGAAAAAAGACCGGACATGTCAGGGCTCAACGCTGACTTTTCGTATTGGGTGGTGCCTAGCCTACGGGAGTCTCCAAGGATGCTCGAGGGGTCTGCCATGAACTTCATTTTGAGAGCTTCTATCGGAAGACTCCAGAGTCGCAAATTCATAGATTTACAGCGGAGAAGAACGGATTCCGGATCAACGCATTACATACGAAGCTGCATAACCGCAGCTTTCACTTTTCTTAAATGGTCTGGTTCGCCTAAACATAGAAGAATTTTGAAAACATTCCCATTTGTTTTCACCCCTTATCCTTTCGTGATAAGGTATCGCAGCCGATAATCCTTTTATCACTGGTTTGGAGGACTAGTGGTCTTTTGAGATGCGTGAAGGGTGCCACGATTAGGGTTGCGCCCCCTCCCCCCACCCTTACCAACACCTAGATTTAGGCTGCAACGCCAAAATTCGTGATGGTTAGTAGCTGTTTAACCCATTCACGACCACGCCTAATTTTGGGTGGCTGCACGTTCGGACCGCGTGCAATATTGCGTCACCGTATAACGTGCCCACCGGTGGGACACGCTGGCTTGAATAGCGTCCCACGGGTGATTCATTTTTCTTTATTGTGTCCTTTATGTAGCTAGCAACGATGGTCGGACAGTATCAGAATCTGAGCTTCCGAGACGCTCTCGTTATCGAGAAACAATTACTCAAAACTAAAACGGGGTCGACCGAGCTACAACGCTTTCAGAAAAGTTAACGAGTTTCAAACGATAGGTTTGTACTAAACAGCCTAAAAGCTAGCAATAGAAGGAAAAAGAAATCACTACGTGCTTCTTGAGCTGCTTTACAGCAGTTTTTTCCTCTACTTCAGCCCACCTGAATTTAGAAAGTTCTAAATACGTTGTTGCATTTGACCTACTGATTGACCACGAGGTTTTTATTTAGGTCTTGGGTAGGTCAAGACATTGATCACATGTAGGTTTGAAAGTAGTTTCTCGTGGCGGAGAAATCGATTTTTAAAAAGCGTGTCCCACCGGTGGGACACGCGGTCCGAAGTGGTAGTCAACGCGTGTCTCACCGGTGGGACACGTGGTCGTGAATGGGTTAAACCCAAATGTCCTCAAAATGCAACAACCAGTATAAAGATGGATAAATTACGGTAAGCGCTCGACCTGACGGTGGAGCATCGTGCTTGTCACACGACGCCGCAATTAAGAGTTTGTGCTGATATGTAATTATGGCGACATAAGGGGACACAACGCAGCATGCCCTAATCAACGGTGACAGGTGGTCGAATGGTAGCAACTGAGTGGAAGAGTATGTCCCGGCATGGTGTAGCTACACGAATTTCGAAGACGAAAGCCTGCTAAGAGCCGCATGACAAAAAACCCCTTGATTCGTAGTCAAAGCGAGGGTTTGCCAGGTTCTTTCAGTGGCTCAAAATATTACTCATTATAGTTACGCTCATTCGAATACTTTCAACCAAAAGTTTCGAAAACCTGAAAACCGCTGTCTCCAGGCACTTTTCGCCCTTGATGCCCGGGTGATCCCACATCCCTGTCTGAGGATACTACAACCGCGCCGCAGCACGATTGCGCAATCAGCGCGCACTTTGCGGACTGAACGGCAATGCGGAAGTGAACTGTAAATGGTCGTGTTTTGTTGCCGCTAATATTGACATACGGTAAGCACGTTTTGGTGAGCTAAACGGCGCGCCGATTCATGGCAAAGTAAAGTTTTGAAATCATTTCGCTCCTGCCTCAGCGACTGGGGTGAATCATTTTCGTGTGATTACTTCGATTAATCTTTCTTAATTTATTTGAAATTGTAATGCTGTTTTTCGTACGGAAAACTTGTCAAAATGACTCGTTTAAGAGATGCTGCCTCTCACTTTATACATGAGTTTAACGCAAATCCCTGTTTGCCTGAGAAAAAAAAACTGTTACGATTCTGTATGTTTTTCATATGCTTGCCTTTTCGAACCTACTCAGCAACTCATTTGAATTGGTTCCATTTGGATTTCTTTCGATATTGTTGAAATACGCACATCGACAAATAGCATTGTTTGAATACTATCTAGTATCCGCGCAACGAGGCGAGTGTGGCAAGAGGCGCCACGGTCACGCACACGGTCGAGTGATCGATCTTCACCCAGGGTCAACCGGACCTTCTATCCCTTCGGGGTCGGTTAATTGGTACCAGACTTGCCCGAAAGGATAAAAACGCTGACTTGAACATCGACTGGCCCCGCAAATCATTATATGGGCCGAATACACAGTAAAAAGCCTCTACGATTCTGGATGGAGGTCGAATGTGTAGCGCATCCCCAGAGGATTGATATACGCCGAGAACCTTATCCTTTAATCCTTTTATCCGCGCAACGAAAATAGGAATCGCTCGAGTACAATGAAAACTAGGTTTTCCTGGCCAGAGTAACCGTACGGATTGTGGCACTGATTGCATTGAGAATTGTGGCACTTTCGCAGAGTGTAAGGTATTCAATAGAGGAAGTCCAGTCTTCGCAGCCCAGACTTCATTTGATCCAGAAACGATGACTTGGAAACTGACGAACTAACACAGAATTTTCTAGACTGCGCCCAGCATTCAGTAAGAGGGGAGATTCAAGATTACAGATAACATGAAAGTCGAAAATCGTTCTATGTACAGTATTCAGACAATACAAAGGAGAAAGCTTCACTTCGTCTGACTTCAGTCATTGAAGAACTACTGGGAAGCGATCTTTGGATTATTGGATAGACTGAAAAAAACGAGGAAATCTGATAAGCAATGCTAATATGGAAACGAACGCTTAAAAGCAGACATCACTACGTAGGGCTTCTCCTTTTCGACGAAAACAACTAGTACATCCTAAGACTACATTGACGAAATTACGAAAATGAATGCTCATTAGACTCTTCGGAAGGAGGAAGTTGTTGAGCACTTCGGTATGTAACGAACCTTCTCAAAACCGCTGAATCCAGTGAAATTGGGACATCAACAAGTACAAGGGCTCGAGGACCTGAACAACCTATTCGACGGTGTAAGGGATGGGCAGCTGTTTTCGGTTGGACAGTCACACACCCTCAGTGTCTCAACCTGTGAGTGAAATGAAAGGTCCCTCTTCTTAACAAGAATTGCTATGAAAGTGTCCATGACTTTAGTGTCGATCCTAGGATTGGAATGAGAAGCATTCAATCCCGCTAATCGTGTCTAAAAAAAACTAACTAAAAAAAAGGAGTAGCTAACGAGGTCGTAATAATGTTCCGAGTTAAGCAGTTGCTATGAAGTATGCACAAACACCGATACTATCAAAATGAACAGGGAAATAGCAAATTACTGTAGAAGTACAGCACCGTAATCTGCAGCCGCAGAGGCAGCGAATTACAAAGATCGTTGTCCACGCGGCGTGCACTAGCCGTAGCACTTTTATAGACACAGGCCGCATGATGACGAAATTCCTCGAAATGGGCGGAGCTGACGGCGCCGCCCCACAGCGTGGTTACAGAGGATGATGATGATGCAACGTGGGATGATGGATGACAAAGCAGCTTTTCTTGAAAGCTGCAGCATTTTTTGGAATAGTAGAATCGGTGTGTGGAGGGGACGCTCAAGATGTTGTCCGCTTTCTCTCCCACCACTCCTTTTACACTGCTAGACATGGCTGAGTCGTGGGACAAAGATGGTTTTAAGGCAGAGGTGTCATGTTTATTAAACCTTCAATTTTAACGAGGTACTGGAATAAAAATGGATTAAAAGCCATCCCAACTAACCTGTATAGCAGAGAAACTGCTAAAAAGCAAAAACCGAGACCTCCTCTACTAAAAGTACCAGTGTTACAGTCGTGTGTTGATGGATGTGAGGGATTCTATGTACGTGTCAATGACTATTTCTCTATGTAGAGTGTTTGAAAAATGGACGTTAGGTTAAAGTGGAAGACACAATCAAGTGAACCCCGTCTGTATATAACTCATCTTATAGAGCGGTTTTCGGGTAGAAAGCAAATTTTTTATCAAAAGTTCCTACCAAGAGTTCAGAACATCAACGAGAGGGAGAGGTGCATGGGCCCATTGGGAACATTGATGAACTGATGAAGTTTTTTGATCAATCTATGCGAATGACCACCATGCGTCAAGATGTATTGCCTCTATGTCTTCTACGGTAAACTGTTTTCTGGAATTTGTATCTTAATGTCATTACTCTACTGGGAGTCACTGCGTTTTACGTTGTAATTCCAACAGTCATGCATTCCTTCAGTAGGTCAGCACAGAGGACGAGGCATGCATGTTGTGCATGAGAACCTGGCGAGCACCGGATCGCTTTTCTGCGTATCTCTCTACGATTGTTATCCCCACAAACCAAAGGGCTCCTGTTTGCCAAGTAAGCTTTAATAGCGAATTTAGGGGTCAACAATAATTAAACGCTCGGTGAGAGAGGAATTAAAGGCACAGTCCAAGCTCAGGGGCGAAATCTGAGAGAACCACATACTTATAAAGTAATCCTACCCCTTATAACACCTGCCAAGTGCTAGCTCTCGATTCCCCCGAATAAGCGAGATCTAAGGGGAAGCCACCCTGGGGCACCCACACACGGAAGCCACTTTGGCACGCCCCTTTTACGATGTTTCGAGCTCAACAGTGGCGAAATGAGCTATGATTTTCGATAAATAACTCCCTTCTTCCCTTCATTCTCAGTCTCTTTACCCACTCAGGTCCGCTCGCAGACATCGGCTGCAAATGACGGAAGTTACAAGCCTCGGACAACTCGTCCACCATGCTTCCGCAGCTCAAATTTTGAGAGGCCATAACTCCGTTCCCAAAAGGTCTTGTACGATTCCAGAGACATCATTGGAATCAGCGTCGGACCGTTTTCGAGATAGGCTAAAAAGCAGAAACACGATTCTGAGGTTGGACTGTGCCTTTAAGTGGTCTGCCATGCTCAAACACCAACTCTTCCGATCAGTTTCCGATTTTTTTCAAAGGCAAGCGGACAGCTTATGTATTGTGCAAAGCAGCTTACCCAGTCGCCAATGCTTCATAAGCATTGCATTTTTTCGTTCTTTCCGTGTTTCTGAATTTGGATATTATGTTTTTGCTCTTGGTCGGCCAAAAGATGTCTTTTCTTGATAACTACAGTTTCAGATGAATCCATCTGTTCCGTTGTGAATACTTACTCTATAGACTCATTAAGGTACGAAAGATGAGACTTTACCTCTTTAACTTTGTCTTGATGATCAAAACTAACGTGCTTCTTTGTTTGAAAACGCAAACCCAAGGGGTGGACCTTGAACTCTGTTACGAGTATGAAATGTGCTTTATTGGGTTTTGAGCAAATGGGGCGCACATCTGCTCACAATCGCGGTGATGAACGTTGCTGCAATCTGCTGCAGCAGATTATAAAATCTCCTGACCGCAGCAGTCCCCTCAGCGACCATGGGCGATTCTCCTGATATGAGGAGGTAATCAGTAATGACAGTGGCGGTGCCAAGAAGCGAAATTTGATAGGTTATCAGCAGGCCCGTGCCGCGTCTGCCTATCAGCGTCCAGCAAATTTCGTCAACCTCATAAGAACCAACTGGAGTCAAAGATCAACAGATAAGTGATGGCTATCTGCCAAAGCTAACAATCACAATTCATAAGTCTCCGAGTTTTGGTTGAGTTCGGATGGCGACGAGTAGTGAGGAGATAGGGGACGTATAGTTTTTCTGATGACTGCGGAAGGCAGACAACATAATAGCTTGAAAATGCACATAGTCTTTAATGGCACCATCGTCAATTTATAAGCTTAGGGAATGCGCATCTGATACGCCTATCACTGCCTTCAGATTGACTGAAGCTGTGTTATATGAACTGACGTGTTTTCATGAGTTTTGAGTCTGTACGCAACTTTCGCAGTCAGCTTACTACTGCTCACAGTAGATTACCTTTTGTCACCACTCCAAGAAGAGCATCGGTTGGTCATAGTCTGGATTAAAATATTTTGTCAAGAAGTTCGATGTCTACAGCAATATTTTTCCAGAAGGAATGCCCACGCTCAATGTTAGCAGAACTGATGGATCAATTACAGCCTAGTTCTGGAACAACAGCCTGAAGGATCCTCCAGGTAAAGTCATAGTTTTTGAAAAAGGTAGTTCTTGCTCACCTCCATGCGGTTAGGCAGCCACATCTGTTTCGACTAAACTTCATCGTATGAGACATTAATTCCGAGAACTCTGAGCAAATATTCCACAAGTGCTCTCCTAACGAAGATAAGTTGTACGAAGAAAGTGAGTCACGCACGCAGAGGATTTATGAAGGTCTGTTGGAATGCATTACGCACTCTGCAACCACCCTACCCACTTCATTCATAGAACCGCTTGCGGAGTTGTGGTCTCGAAGACAGATATATTAAACCAAAAGCTAGTTGCCACAAATTCAGCTAAGAACCAACAGAAATCGGAGAAATAGTAGAATGAGCTATGCATGGCTTTACGGTGTCATCTTTTTTAGATGATGATCATTCCTAAAACTGTGAAGAGTATGCGCAGCAACATCCCATGACAAAAAATGACACTGATACCCATGAGCGATGAATGTTTAGCATGTGGTAAGCCCGAGGTCGGGTCTTTCGAATGCATCGACCATCAACGGTTTCTTGAACTGGGAGGCAACCACTTACAGATTTGCAGAAATCTTACGCGAACCTTAGCTGAACACGGCATTTGTGGACGATGAGCTTCTCTTCATGATAGATTCACATGGGAGTCCCTGATCGGATATCGCGTGGATTTCGACACGCCTAGTGAACGCAAGGAGATTGTGGCGCGCGCATCCCTCTTGCGCGAAATTGCACAACTTAAAGGCAGTGATCACGATAATCTGCAATTTTGAGATTATTCGCTATATTGATTAAGTGGCCCCCCGAAAGAACGAAAATGACAAATGACCTAGAAATTGAGAAAAACGTACCAGAAGAACACGAAATTCTTAAGTATCACCCCGCCTCTTAAGTATCACAGGAAGTGTTTGTTGTGACAAAGAAATCTTTTGTAGACCCGTTCTCTACGATTCTCTACTCTCTATTGATCCGTTCTTTCCTTGGGGCCCTAACTAATCCTGCTTTGCATAAAATATTCTTCCTAATTCGCTTAGCCCTACCTTTCCCCGGTGGCAACCACCGTGAACATGTTCATCCAACCGGACAACTGATCCATGTTATAGAATAATGTCCCTGAAATACGACGTTTTAAAGCGTTTCTCGCTGTTTCTTCATAATTTTGGTAACACTTGGAGGCCAACGCATTGTTTTATGTGAAAAACTCGGGGACGAAAATCATCGTGAACACTGCCTTTAACTCTTCGAGTTTTCGGTCCGTGTATGAAAGAACGGAAAGTGCTTGCATCCGAAAAGCTTGCGAATGATTGTGCCTGCTTTCTGAGCACTGACGAATACTGGCCAAAAAACGCTCGAGTGACATCATTTTTGTCAACGTAGAATTCATTAGGGTAATATGTAGAAGCCTGTGATAATCAGATAGGAATATTCTAATTCCTCAAGACAGAAGACAACGAATGATGGAAAGCACGTTGCAGACACCTACGAAGAAAAGACCATGTGGGCTTTGTGACGTAGACGGGAAAATGTCCTTGCCTCTAGCAACGGATTGCCTAGTCTAGCTTAGGCACTTCCGGGCTCGATATAATGATGCTACAGTGCAGACTGAACAGAAAGAACTACAACATATTCCTCTAAGCCGGCGGAAAGAAGGAAATTACAATCTACATATAAAGACAGTGTGGCAGCTGAAAAAAAGATTATGTAGGTGAGATACTGCACTTGTTGTGAAGCAAGAAGTGAATATTCCCTCTGCAAACAAGCGATGTCGAGGTTAGATAGTGATCTGTTTGCGCTGGATATAAGAGGTCAATCATAATGGAATTACTGCAGTAATTGCGGCAGCTGTTGACAAATGAGCAGTGGTGAGTCTACTTCCGCGTTCGCCGGCGTACAAAGATCGTCATGACTCACTCTGGCTAGAAATCGCTATGCACGTTTTCTTTCAGATTTACTGTCATGCTGGAAGAGGGCAGCATGAACTGCAGCTATCCGACCTGTGGAGCCTTCCTCCTATTTTTTAGAGAATTTCATTTGGAATGAAGGTCGGATATCCATGATGAATGAACATCTGAGAAATGGTCGGTCTCTAAAGTGAGAGAAGAATCACGCTTCCCGCCTTTTTGTATGCACGCGGTAGCGTGTATTTCACACCACCGGAGCAATTTTCACCTGTTTTTTTCCCGAGACAAAGGAAAAGAAAGTAATCTAATCGACATTTCTTTTTGCTCGGTTTGAAATCGGACACTGATCTTATGGTTGCTGAAGTTCAACAGACCGAACTGTCATCATGACGTGACGAGGCCATGAACGCCAGCCTTTTTATCAGACTGATGATCTTCTAGTTGTGCACTCAGCAATCCGCTGGCGCCAAAATGGTGTCGCCTACTGAATTATACAGGTGACTGAGTCTAGTTTATGTCCTATCCCCATTTGATTTTGTTCTTCAAACCAACATAGCTACGATGGAAGCTTGCAACATGAATAACCATCATGCACCCAGGAAATCCTAGTTTCTTCCGCGCCAGGTCTCCAAAAGTGGATCGAGTTGGAAGCATTCCCATCCGATGGGTTCGAATGCTCAAAGTAACGCTCTAATGGAGTCACACCTTCTTGAACACGACTCATAGGATCGCCAATGATCACGGGTGCAGCCGTACATCCCCTAGTGACATTGGAGAAGAGAGCAGACGACAGGCCTTAACGGGCTGGCTTTCTTAGCCTGCTCCTCGATTCTGAAGTTGACCAGCTGAGTCGTCTACAGTCATAACGTCAAAGCAAAGTGTTGTAAGCGATACAGTAGGATGAAAGGGCGCACTCAATAGGCCTGTCATCAATCAAACACCATCAGAGAATGGAATACTGTACTTTTTATGACAAGTGAAAAATCCTATCCGTTAATTGAACTGCACTCATACCATACGAAGGAATGCATGACTCATCCGAAAGGTGCACTTGGATGTGTTGATTCGAAGAAAAAAAATACTATCAGTTCGTTACATCAGGTCATATAATTTTATCTATAATTTATCATCACGCTACGCTAAATCTTGCGACATTTCAGTTTTTCAGTTCATTTTGAAAGCGGAAAGTTGTCAGGAGCCGACACTGCGTAGCATGTTAGGGGCGAAAAACTCCCTCTATCGTTGATAATGGGACCGTAACCAATGAGGAGTATGTTCTGGTAGTTTGATATGAAACCTAATGTTCCTACATCATTGAACAAACAGTTATTTGCTTCGGCATCGTGGTCCAAAGCGAATGAGCATGGAACGAAACGGTGTTCTATCCGCAGCATATGCATTGGCGATAAGACCAAGATGCCTGTTCTGTCTGCTCTCAGAAGTCTAGAATACAGTTATCCTTCCAGCTGTGTACTCTTTGGCATAATACTTCATGTAAGGACTTTGTTCATGTCTTGTTCATGTCAGGAGCCATTTCAAGGCATATCATGAATCAAACTCTGGCCGTTTTTTTTTTCGAGATTATTTATTTGCAACCACAATCCCACATTTGTCGCTCTGTAAAACCCTTAACTCAAAGGTTCAAATACACCATTCTATCCACCATTAAAGATTTCCAGTCGTGCTACAAATCACACGCTGCGCCGTGCAATGGTGAATGACTTCGGCGGTTTTTTTAGAATCTCACATAGTCACGTCAACGGCAACTAGTTCGGTCTGAACTCTTGACCGCGCCCGGAATAGATACACTTATCATTTTTACGATTGGTAAGTCATTGAGACCTCTTCATGGTAACTTATCAGGTGCACTGAAGAGTATGGACTCTAATCCAGCAGGGAAGAAATGCTGGAGAGGAGGAGACTTTTTCGTTTAGCTGTGTTTTTTTTTGGATTAAATCCGATAGTGCAAACTGAACGCGTCATGGTTTCTGCGGTTGGTGTTTGGTCGACATGTCTATATAGAGGTGTGTGAACGTCATGCTTTTAACGCGCCATCTGGTGGAGCCCTTGTTTTTTTTGTACTGCTTTCAGACTTGAGGTGGTGATCAATGTTCTATCATGGAAGAGGGTGCAGTACTCTCAAGGAGGACATCTGTGGATCGGATATGTGGAATCTTTTTTCCGGAATGAAATTTAATTCCGTTGATCGCGTCGCGTTATGCTGTGTCTCCTTCTCTCCACGCTGTCCCGATGTCGTATAACTAGGGCCTTACCCACCGCCTTGTTGCGACTAATCGATGCTGAAGTTCAAGAAAGACAGGAACAGTGTCTTCAGATTGGCGTTAAATTCTAGAAGTAAGACTCGGTAAGGGGATACTGGACAAGGGAGATCGAAACTGTCAGAAAAACCACATTTCTGACCCAAGATAGGGCGACTAGAGAGCGGAGAGAACTTGGTGGAACGTTTCAACTTTGGTTTATTTGTATCCATTTGTTTTGTTGTGTTCTTATCTAACCTCTGTCTTAAGCACCGTAATGGATTATTATTATTATTATTATTATTATTATTATTATTATTATTATTATTATTATTATTATTATTATTCTTATTATTATTATTATTATTATTATTATTATTATTGTTATTATTGTTATTATTATTATTATTATTTATTATTATTATTATTATTATTATTATTATTATTTTTATTATTATTATTTATATTATTATTATTAATATTTTTACTATTAATATTATTATTATTATTATGATTATGATTATTATTATTATTATTATTATTATTATTATTATTATTATTATTATTATTATTATTATTATTATTAATATTATTAATATTATTATTATCATTATTATTATTATTATTATTATTATTATTATTATTATTATTATTATTATTATTATTATTATTATTATCCAAAATAGAGGATGGCAGTGGTAGAGCACTACCTCGGAAACGCTTCTGATCATTTTTCGGTGTACGCACGCTCTGATGTGGAATCCATTGATTACGTTTTTCGGCAGTTTCTCTGAGCGAATACTTTTCGCAATCATATACTTGTCTCTTCACTGCAGTTGACGTCACTTTGGGAGATCTCTCGCCAATGCAATTTTGTAGAAAAAAATTGAGAATGCGGGGAATACCCGGAGTTCGGCGAGTAACGCCATTTTTATTCAAAAAAAAAATGGCGCAATTATGAAATCTCATTAATATCAGACATACTGATTAATGACCGGTCGCCAGGGATTTGGATGGAGAAGCGCACCGCCGGAAAGATTTCGAAATGAATGCGAGACATTGGAAGGCGCAGGCTTCAATGAGAGAAAGGACATCTAGGGAGAAAGAAAGAGAACGAAATTCGTCATTCATGACTAAGCAAACTAGAATATTCGAGTGGATGATAAGAAAGAGTGCGGAGAGAAAAACGACCAGGAATCTCCCGGAAATGAGCGCCGTGATTCCTACACTTCAGACCACGGCTGTCACAATGTCGTGGCTACATTCTGCTAAGGAGGGGTCACATGAAAAGAATTCCACCCTTACAGCTTCCCTGCATAGTGGGCTTTGATCCCACACGTGGGAATTAGTTTGGGTAAGGACACGTGCACCAAAAACGTACTACGTGCGCCTCCCCGAGTGATTGAGTACGTAACGAGAGTGAACATTTTGCGCTGACGTCAGCAACGGTGAAGTTCTTTGAACCCCACAGTGACTCTGAAAATCTCACAGCGGTGCTTTAAAAGCAATGTTCACGATGAAAGACCGTATTACAGTTTTCAATGTTTTTGAGTAGGTAAGTTCACTATGTAGGGGAAAGTCTCCACAGAACACTCAAATTCCGCAGAAAATCTGTTTTAAGAAATCTCTGAAAAGAATTGATTATGACTGCTTGTGTGTTTCGGGCGACTGCGTACAACGCATCGAACCTGACGTCGGGGAAATGGTTCCGCGCTTGAAAATTCTTAGATGAGTGACTTTGCTTTCTCAATAATCTCCAAGTCCGCTTTTCTTCAAACCTGGGCATTACTAGTATTATTCCAGTCACTTCTGTGCCGCAACCACGTTTTTAACGGTGAAATCGATTTTATTGGCCAGACGTTTCGGCAAGCTCGCCGTTAACAGAGGCCTGAAAATTACTGCTGCTGCTTGTGGTCACCGCGCATAGTGATCCTATTGATTTCAATGGTGCCTCACTTGCTCCCGATCGTCCACGAAGTGCAGCGGGGCTTGGTCTTGGTGGAATCGACAAGGGATGGTCTCGTTATCTGAGCTTTAACCTATCTGAAGTTCCTGTGGATAGTCGCTACTCGCAGGAATAGAGGAAGCGCTTGACCGTGTAATTTGCAGGTAAATTGTCTCGACGTAATTTTCAGGCCTCTGATAACGGCGAGCTTGCTGAAACTTCTGGCCAATAAAATCGATTTCACCGTTAAAAACCTGGTTGCGGCACAGAAGTGAATGGAATGATATGTACTTTGCTTTCTGTTTCCAGTACACACATTTTTTTTTTAAATAAGAGGGGCAATGTATGGTTTCCGTTTTTGAAGAATACTGATAAAAGTGCACCCTCCTCCGGAAACATAAGGTCCGTGGCTTGCCTTCTCGAAAGAAAAACATTCAAATCTCGCCCACGGCTGGCACGGCGGTAGCGTGCGACGGCCCGCTAATCGATTCAGGCCGAGAGAAGAGCACAGCAGACTAGCCTATGGTTTCCGTTTTCGATTTAGTTTGACGCATCGACCATGCGGCTGACCGTGCGGGGTTGGCGGCCTCACTGGAGAATGGGGTTTCGATTCGCGCAGGATGATCTACCGTCGCAGCCCCGTCTATTCATCAGACTAAAATTATTGCGCAAACTCTAGAATGAGCACTTGATGTGCTCCCTCAACTCCACCAAGTCCTTCGCCTGGAGCGGCATGCAGAAACACGCTAAGATGGGGTTTGGAAACCCCGTACGTGGGACTCTCCGGGCTGGACGTTCTCTCTCGCCCTTCGCTCTACCCAACGGTCTCAGCGCTCGGCGTTTACTCTCGCGCGCGTTGCGACGCGACACGACTCTCCTCACTATTCCATCGCGTGCACGCATGTCGTCCCTGGGTTATTCTGCTTTTCTGGTTCTGTGTTTTAGTCGAGGGTCTCCCCACCACGATAAATGAAGTGGACATCGGCGACGGACAGTTGAAGACCAAGCAGCTACTTTATTTTCTTCGTCCGCATTCACTCGACGAACAATTCTGTTTGGAAACGCCAGACCACATGTGAGCAGAATCACGCTGGATAGGGTGAGCTAGTTGGGATTCCTTCACGTTACTCACCCACCATATTACGCTCACATTTGTTCTTGCGACTTCAATACATTTGACTCTGTGTAAGACTTTGTTGCTGGAAGAAACCCAGAAGCCGCGAGAAAACATAGCCACCTGCATTCTGACCAGAAGTCACGATAACTACACTGTAGCAAACAAATTGCTCAGGTTCAAATGAAAATGAACAGATGTGTGAGATCGTTATGACAATGTGAATTAGGGTCATTGCTCTAGATGAAAATGTTCGCCGAATTCAACTCTATTACAAAAAGCATCAACGAATTTGTCACGCAGTCTCGCGAAAGCTCTTCTTTGACTGACATTCATTATACGTGAAATGCAAGGCGGGGACATTTTGTACTCATAAGCTCATTCCAGTTTTTGATCGAGATGGTCGAGACTAATTGGCGTCAATTGATGTTCTGAATGCGATTATGCTATTTGGACACAAAACGCGCTCCGTTTTTTGAAACTTGCACTTTTGACGGAGATATAGAGAGCGAGAAAAATTAAGCCTGAAGAATGATCTCGTTAGCCCTAAATTATGCATAGTTGGATGACGACTAACTAGAGCTAGCGCGAAAATGGATTTGGCGATCTGAAAATCGCTAGAAGGGTAACCGGTGCTGTTTCCCTGGGCCAGTTTAGGCGACGGGTGTCCCAAGTTGTTCGCAGCTACGAAACTTAGCATTTTCATTTGTTTCCTTGTTTCTGAAGATAGATCTTTGTTTATTTCATCGATAGGGTGTATGAAGAATGGGAGAATTTTTGCAATTTCGTTTTACCACATACAGTACATCGTACTCCAGCAGTTTCGCTGCTGCATCCTCGCGGAGTCGGCGCGGTTTTAACGCCGAGCCGCTGCGGTAATATCGCGGCGATGCCGAGGCTCAAGGCGGTACTAACGCGGTACTATCGCGGCCCAGTCGAGGATCGAGGTACTTTTCCGGCACTGACGCGGCAAATTTTCTAAGAGGTTGGCGGCCTCACTGGAGAATAGGGATTCGATTCGCGCGGGGTGATCTACCGTCAAGGTAACTTGCATTTATATTACATGTAAGTTACATTTATGTTTCAGGTAACTTACACTTATATATTCACCGTGGGTGGCCATCTCGCAACGCATACGACACGCGACGCAGACAGCGCTCCGCGGGGCCTTTTCCGCTATTGCAGGGTTCAGTACTTCAAACTTGGGTGATTGAACCGACAGCAGAGCCTGTTCTAAGGCTGACCTCGGGAGTGCGTCATATGCTCCTCTAGGAAATTCCTTCCTGGCCGATTTGAGTTACTGGCGAATTATCTTGGCCAAGTAAGATACATGCAACATATCGGAGGCGCTCTATCGTCGATATGTTACATGTTACTTAAATAACCTGCGGTAGGTTGCAGGTAACTTACATAGGCTTAGACATGTTACAAGTAACATGTTTTCGGCTTTTTATATTACAAGTAACTTGTTTCAATTTGTTTCAATAGCACTATCGGCAACTAGTGCTGATATTTATCTCTGGAAGCCATTTAGAAACCTCCGGATGGGAACAGGTTTCACTCGTACAACTTCAGTTTTAACTTGGAGTTTTCAACTTTGGTGAACTATTCATACCATAAGTTTTAATTAACTGGATTGTTTAATATCACGTAAGGATATAACAAGGTCAAACATTAAATGACAGCAACTGGTTTAGCATATACTTGATGAGTTCACATTTTCCTATACTGCGGAATTCGTGACTTTGCAGAGTTCACCAAAAGTTGGATAAATGAAATTATAATGACCTTCGCTAAATATAATCACGGTTTGTAAAATACAGCAAAATACTGACAAGGGAACTACCATGAGTCATACTAACCATTCCAAATGAAATGTACTTTTTTAGAATCATTTTCGGACGTAAAGTCCGAATCTGCCCACCGCAGCTGCCTAGACCCACTCTGAAAGAAATTTTGACCGTTTTTGAAGCTTCGTGACAAGGTGAGGGTATCACCGTCTAATGGAATTTTTGAGGTATTTTTGAATTTTCCCTTAGATTTCGCTAGAAATATGTATGTAGGGGTAATCTGGGGTGCTGAACATGAATCTGGGGTTCGCTTGTCGTAATGTCAAGGTTTATAGTAGATCACGGTAGGTAATATGTCCCTTAAGAGACAAAACCTACCACTTTAATTCAAAAATCGACAAATAGACATTGGAATAGTATTCATCACCCCAAATAACCCCCACATAAAAACTTTGAGACAAATCTGAGACTTTGACCAAACTACAGTATACCCACCGTAAGCTGTCAAGAATCGATGAACTGACTTCAGATTCGTATTGAGCACTCCAAATAACCCCCAGTAAAAAGAATTGAGCCACATCTATCGTCGGATTCCGGAAATCGTCGAAAGCCGATTTTGCGGTAAAATTTTTCTGACGGTGGGAACCTTTGAACAAATTTAGTCGAAAACATTGGAAATACGACAAAGAAACTTCAGGTTCGTGGTCAGCACCCCAAATAACCCCCCAGGACGAATTTCAAGTCAAATCTGCAATATTTTTCTTCAACGCTCCCTGGCCCCCGTAATTTATACAATTGAAAGCTGAATCGAAAATCCGTATGTTCAAAACGCTATCAGTCTACACATAGTTCGCAAAATGTGCTTTTACCCAAACTTTGCCTAGCTGGGTTGTTCTGTGTTCTGAACACGATGATAAGGTCCGTTTCCGGATTTTCTAAAAATAAATGCGCTTTTTGAAACGTACAATATCTACGAAAATCGGAGAAAAAACGCCTACAGCTATTTTCAGAGTGACTCTAGGCAGTTGAAAAGGGCATATTCGACCTCTACGTCAATGAATGATTCTAGAAACGTACACTTCGATCGGAATGGCCAGTTAGGGTAATAATAGTTTCCTTGTTAGACAGTGTTGAGATAATTCTCTAGAGCGACGACAGAATTTCCCTAGATTCCACAGCTCAGGAATTTCTGAACAAGGTACGTGAGACATAAAGGCAAGTTCCATTATGGTTTCACGTAACTTACGTCAACTTAACAGGTAATATGGAGCGATGTTACGCGTAACTAGATTTTTGCTTGAAGTGTCATGTAAGTTGCGCAACACATACACAACATTTCGAGTAGCTTGCACCATTGCTGCATGTTACCTGACACCAGCGAGCGACGCGGCCGGCATCGAAACGCGACGCGGTCAGCACACCGACGCGGCACGCTCGCCGGGCATGCCAGGGGCCGCCAGAGGCTAGGCGGGACCTCCTGGCGGTGTGCGATGCAAGGTACTTCAAACTTGGGTAATTGACCCGATGACGCTGCCGACGTTTTGGTCCTGCCTCGAGAGTGCGTCTTATACCACCCTAGCAAACAGTCCGCCCCGAGTTAAGTTACATGCGCGTTAAAATAACACATTTGAGTTACCCGCCAGTACTTTATGTCACGTGTAAGTCAACTCGCACCACGTAACACACCTACTTTGTTGAAGGTCACATGTAACTTAAAGCTATGAAGACAAGTCGTAGGTAACATGTTCAGAGTCCTTAATTCGCATGTGACTTGACCAGAACGTCCTGAGTGTGGAACTTCCCCCCAAATCGGGGGGGGGAGGGTTGGCGAAAGAGACTTCTTTTTTTTCGCGATTTGTTTTCGTAGCAACAGCAAAAACAAGAATTGTTACCCATGTTACGACTAAGCGCCCACATAACCTATTCTATGTATAAAAACAAATATAGTTCGTAGACCAAGTATCAAGATGAGAGGAATGTTTGCTGCAAACGAGACCAAAACAGACACTCTGAAGGTTTAATCATCATGAGGCTCATTTCCATATTGTTCATGACTAAACGTCGGAGAAGCCGCCGAGAACGGTCGTTACCACATGGGAAAATTGGCATTTCCTATTCAACACATGCGGTCTAAGCACTATGAGTAATCCTGTGGCGACCAACATTGATTCCTAAGGCTCTGAACAGAAACCAAAGGCGGTCACTGAGAATTATACTTGGGCAAAACTGTGAAAATCTTCGAATAAAGTCAAAAATCAATTTTTTCGAATTTCAAATTTCCGAATATAGTCGAAAATCAAATTTTTCGAATTTCAAATTCTCGAATAAAATCGGAAATCGTATTTTTCGAATTTTTAAACAATTTTTTTCGAATTTTGAAATAATTTTTTCTATTCTCCGGATAAATTTTCTCAAATTCAAAAATGATAGCTTCGATTTTGAAAATTAGTTTTGAGCTGTCATTCACTGGGTCAGTCGCGGAGTTGTTGAGGCTTAAAGGCAGTGTTCACGATGATTCTCGTTTCCGAGTTTTCTACTCAAAACAATGCGTTGGCAACCAAGTGTTACCGAAATCACGAAGAAACGACGAGAAACGCACTAATTCGTCTTATTTCAGTGACATTATTCTATGGCCTGGACTAGTTGTCTGGTTGGATGAACATGTTCAAGGTGGTTGTCACCGGTAAAAAATGGGACTAATTGAAAATGGAAGAATATTTTGGGCAAAACAGTATTAGTTAGGGCCCGAAGGAAAGAACGGAACAACACAGAACGGAGAATTGCAAAAGACGGGTCCACAAAAGATTTCATTGTCACAACGAACAGTTCCATTGATACTTAAGAGGCGGGCTGATACTTGAGGATTTCGTGCCCTTCTGGTGCGTTTTTCTCGGTTTCTTCGTCATTTCAGTTCTACTCGGGGGCCAAACAATGGATTCAGCTATTAATCTCAAAATCGAAGATTACCGTGAACACTGCCTTTAAGACACTGCAACTGAATCGTATCGGCGCAGTGATGATCGCGGATCCGCCGTGGTACTATCGCGGCACAGTCGAGAATAGCGGTGCTTTCTCGGCACTGTTGCGGCGACTTTTCCCAGAGGCGGGCTGAATTGGGAAACACCGCTGCGAATTTTTCATTCTTTTCATTTTTCAAGCACCTTATGTCTTCCTTTTTCTGTAGCTCAGTTTCAGTTTCTTGATCCAAAAAAATATTCTTCGAGTTGTCTTCTCTTATTCCTGAAAGTTTCACTAGCAATACAGCATCAGAATATCGATGTTTTGGCCAAATTCGCTCAGCTGTCAGAACAGAATCTGTCTAAGCCCAGAAAGTACAGAAATGGACGTCAATTCGCTGAACACAATCTTATCATAACCACTCGAAGCCAGTACTTTTCGAGTAGTCATTGAAGATCAGTGAGCTCGATCGCTCCTCTTAGAAAAATAAAAACAAGGTACTTGTAACATAAAAGCACGAAAACCTGTTACTTGTAACACATCTGAGCAAATTTAAGTTCGTCGCAATTTATATTGTGCCATTCAAATTACATATAACATGTAGGTGGCGCACTGCACACAGTGTCCTCTCAAAAATCGAAAACAAGTTACTTGTAACATATCTGAGCCGAAGTAAGTTACTTCCGACTTAACTCAGGTCACTAAAGATACATGTAAAATAACGGAGGCGCACCTCACACAGTCTCCCACCGATATGCTTCTGTGGGTTCGACTACCCAAGTTTGAGGTACATACTTGACCCCACACTAGCAGGGAAGGTCCAGCACAGCATTATTTCGCGTTGTGTGTGGTCTAGCAGGCGCCCTATGCGTCGCGTCTCGTGTGCGTCACGTCATGGCCACCCATAGTGAAAATATAAATGTAAGTTACATGTGACATAAGTGTAACTTACATGCAATATAAATTTAAGTTACATGTAATATAAATGCATGTAACATGTACTATAAATGCAAGTTACTTGAGACATTCAAGTAAGTCACATTTGAATGACAAGCAACTTGTTTTGATTTTTCTGAGTTGTCCGTATTTCAAGTAACTCTTTCTCGGGAAAAGGGGGGTTTTGGAAACTGGTACTCTCTATAACTGGCTGGCAGCTACATACTGAATGCGAAAACGAGAGAGAAAAGTAGTTTACATTGGCTGGCCGTTCAACTCAGAAAAATAAAAACAAGTTACTCGTAACACAAAAGGCCGATAACGAGCTACTTGTTACATATCCGACCCAATGTAAGTTACTTGCGACTTATCTCAGGTCATTTAAGTTACATATAACATATCGGCGGGATACTGCGTGCAGCGCGCCCCCGATATGTTACATTTAACTTATATGTCACAATATAAGTCGCAAGTAACTTAAATCGGCCTAGAAGATGTTTCCCAGGTTGACGTACGACGCCCTCGCGGGGTCAGCCTTACGACTGGCGTTCCTGTTGGTTCAATTACCCAAAGTTTGAGGCACTTGTATCCAAACCAGCAGGGAAGGCCCCGCACAAAATTTTTTCTGCTTAGTGTGTGGTCTGGGACACGTGAGGATGCGTTCTCTGCGTCGCGTGTCGTCTGCGTCACGTGATGATCACCCATAGTGAAAAAATAAATGTAAGTTACATGTAACATAAGTGTAACTTACATGCAATATAAATTTAAGGTGCATGTAATATAAATGTATGTTACTCAAGACATTCAAGTAAGTTACATTTATATTAGAAGTAACTTGTTCTGATTTGTCTGAGAACCCATCCTATCCCACCGATGGAGCACGTTGTACGGTGACGAGATATTTGACGTGATCCACTCAGAAAAATCAAAACAAGTTACTTGTAATATAAATGTAACTTACTTGAATGTCTCAAGTAACTTACATTTATATTACACGAAACATACATTTATACAACATGTAACTTACATTTATATTACATGAAACTTACACTTATGTTACATGTAACTTGCATTCGAATTTTCACTATAGAGTGGCCATCACGTGACGCAGACGACACGCGACGCAGAGGGCGCGCCCCAGGCCACACACTACGCCAAAAGAATGCTGTGCACGGCCTTCCCTGCTGATATGGGGTCAAGTGCCTCAAACTTGGGTAATTGAACCAACAGCAACGCCAGTCGTATGGCTGACCTCGTGAGTGCGTCGTACATCAGCTTTGGAAATATCTTCTTGGCCGATATAAGTTACTTGCGACTTATATTGTGACATTTAAGTTACATGTAACACATCTGAGGCGCACTGCACGCAGTATCCTCTCAGAAGTTCAAAATTAATTTACTTGTAACATATCTAAGCTGATGTAGGTTACTTGCGACTTATCTCAAGTCATTTAAGTTACATGTAACATATCGAAGGCGCAGCGCACGCGGTATCCCACCGATATGTTACATGTAACTTAAATGACATGAGATAAGTCGCAAGTAACTTGCATCGGCTCAGATATGTTACAAGTAACTTGTTTTCGGCCTTTTATGTTACAAGTAACTTGTTTTCACTTTTCTGAGCAAGCGTGAGCTACCCTCAAATCACTCAGACAGTCGGGGCTTAGTACGCCGGCACAATACCGTTAGTACGCCACGGCAAACCTGGCATACTAACGCTCGTTCTGTGCAGGAGCTGCTGGTTGCGGCAGCATATCCTGCCAACGTATGCTGGCATACTAACGCTCGTTGTGTGCAAGAGCTCCTGGTTGCGGCAGCATATCCTGCCAACGTATGCTGGCGTACTAACGCTCATTATCGACAGAATTTGGACTGCCACTCTCCTTACCGGTGTTGGATATAATTCTTGTCACGGCCAGCAGCAAGGAGAACATCCTTGCAGCGGTCCGCATCCAGGAGGCTTCCTTCGCGATGGGCGATGGGGATGACCCTTCAGCGTTCCAAAAATTAGCTTCCGAACAGTGACACAAGGTCACCTCCTCGGACTGGCCTCAATCGGCCAACTGCCCCCTCAGCGAGACTGGCCGCCTTATATACCCGCCGCCATCGTACAAGAGGATGCTGCAATGTTCATTCGTATCAGACAAATCAATGGAAGAGTGTCAGCAGACACTAGGAGAGAGTGGCTGGCAATAGCACGCGTGCCACGATAGACAAAGCGTTAGTACGCCAGCACAAGCAACAGGAGCTCCTGGTCGTTGCCAGCATATACTGCTGTTACCAGCAGCTACAGCACAGGTGCTGCCGATCCCTTTGTGCCGACGTACTAACGGTATTGTGCCGACGTACTAAGCCCCGACTGTCCGAGTCAGGCGTCGGGTGAATAGGTCAAGATAGTGCTTTGACGAAATGTGCTTTTAGAGGTCGATCAGAAAAACAAACTCTTAATGAAATGATGATTGTGCATTTCGATTATTTAAATTTGAACAATTCAAATATGCTCATCAAAGTATTCGAATACAGAATATTATTTGAGTCTGTTTTTGAAATATTCGAATTCCCAATATTATTCGAAAACCCGAATTTCGAATGATTCGAAATTCAAAAAATTATTCGAATAAATTTCGAATAATACAATGCGGTCCGAAGTGTTCTAAGAATCAAACTACTTTTTAGTGAAAACCACCTGAAATGGTGTTCAGTTCTCTCAGTATGTGTGTGACGTCATCGTTCGGTGATTCGTGCGTGCCACATTTCACCACCTACACGCCATACGTCAAGGAAAAAAATGGCCAGTCAAGGACGCCGGGCGCGGCTGTCATTGACAGAGAGAGATCGGGTCGTTCAGAAAGCAACAGCGAAAAAAACCCATGGGGCACTCCGGAAAAACGACAAAGGAATGCGAGGCGTTGTTCATTTTGTTATCAATAATTTCTCATTAGTACGTATCGAAGAGGAGCACGTTTTTGTCGTTCCCAATTCTAGAACTTTGATCATTTAGCCATATAATTTTTCAAAAGTTAAGATGAACTACCTACAAGTGCAAGTCACCTCCAGGGGCATTTCAACACAATCACAGTCGGCCTGAGGCCAGAACCAGTTGCTCCAGGCCGGGGTCAAGCATTCTAAGAACAGCCGGAAGGAGTGCATTGTGATTATTGAAGAACTGGCACACAATGGTTGTAGTGATACGTCAAACACAAGTCAGATGTAGGATCCTCTAAAGTACACCTTTTTACCACTCCAGTGGCTGAACGGCTTCACATCGTCATCAAACATCGGAATCAAAAACGTGCGAATCCCTACGATGATTAGAATCTCGGTGGCGTCGTGGGAGACGCTCAAAGTTTTCGCAGCGGACCTAAGTTTTGCTGCAAGAAGAACTTCTTTCTAGAGCACTGTTTTTATGAGCCATTTTTTCCAATTTTCGTACAAACAGTCGAATTTTGGTAATATCGATGCTTCCCTGAGCTTCATAGTTTTGTACTATATAAGGTTGAAGCTGAAGCTCGTCTGATAAACCTTCATTGACTACGTTTCGGGCAATAAACCCGTCGTCAGGTCAACTGAAATATGTAAGACAAACAAATAGACAATATGTTCTCACCAACACCAACTACCGACCTGTGGTGACTGGGATGGAGTAGGTCGCAACCACAGATAAGCCCAGAGGTTTTCTAAAAAAGGTGGGAATGATGTAAAGCGATGTTGATGAGTATCCCACCTACCTCTAAATGGGCATAAGATGTAAATGAGGTAGGGCGGTGGAAGGTCAAACAGAAGAATGATAGAAAAATCCAGATATCTGGGTAGTTTTTTTTCGAAAGTCGGAATAATCATATACATCCGATCATCTGATTTATTCGAATGATTGTATACAACAGAGAAGGTTTGCTTCCATAGGTGCATTCTCCTTGAGGAAGTGTTCTCGAAGCACATGCGACGTGGCAGCAGCTCAACAATTACTCAGATAAACCAGGATCAGCTTAGGACGAGGGTTTCGCCAACTCCCCGCACATCGTGAGCATCTTCTTCTAGGGAGCAGCTGCTACAGGTGTAAAATATTCCTCGATCTCCTGTTGCCGAGTTGCTGTCATGCGACGGGAGGAACTGCTGCTGTGATCCGGCAGTAGCTGCTGCTTTCACGATTGGTGCAATTGCACCAATGCAGCAGCAGGGGGCAGCTCCGGCCCTTGCTGCTCCGAGGCTCCGCCCCGAGTCGCCCACTTCTGCCGGACTACACCTGATACCGAGCCTATGTGCTGGCTTTGCGGGCCCTATGCAGCCACTGCTTTTTGCTTTTTATGAGTATGTACATAGAACGTTCTAGAAGGCTGCTCAAAATATGCAACATTCGAGTCTTCCGCCTCCCTGTTTACCTCTGAAGTGAGGGACATTTTCAAATTAAGGTGCAGTTGGAACTTTTGTTACGCAAAAGCTTCAAATACAGTTATCTAGGAGCAGCTTATAGCGATTTCACACTTTTTGTAGGCGAGTAGGAGAAACATTCGTCTCCAGGTACATATTGTGGTGCGCGCGACACCAGATTTGGTTTTGAATCGGCCCCGCGCGCAACCCTTTTTCGAAATTTCAGTTGAGAGTGAACGTAGAAATTAGTGCTAAATTGCATTAGAAAGAGCGCAAAAGTTGGCACATGTACCCAAAGTGGTCTAGAACGGTTCACTGGTTTTCGAGTAAAAATTGAAAGACCGCGCGTTTTTTAAAGTTAATCTCCTTTTTCAGACACGATCTTGTTGGTACACTTAAAATTGAGGTAGGGAGCTCATTTTTGGACAGGAGGCTGAAAATGGATGCAGGTCGCTCCTGTTCCAATTTGAACTTGTTACCTTAACTTTGAAGGGTACCTCAAAATCGTGGGTTTATATACAAAATTAGCCGTGGAGCACGAAAACTGTTTTTTTTTCTGCTACGACTGTGAAGACCGGGGTGTGTGGGTGAATCTGCAGCCAATCAATACAGGTCGTCGGAGATAAGTGCTGAACTGGTACGAATCCTTATTCATGACACGTCATCGATCGGTAATCAATATTCTCGATTTTCGTGCTTTTTGCACAAAATGCGGCTAGGAGTGGTGATTGCTGATGGGATTGGTTTTCTTGGTTGGAGAATTTCGCTCGCCAACCATTATCGATAAATACTGATCAATAATATTGATTGTTTCGCCTGTTGCACAGAATGCTGCAATGATTTTTGATTGTTGATGGCTCTGAGTCACTTGTTTGGGAAATTCTTCTCATCATGCAAGATCAAACATTAGTTATCAATAATATTGAGTTCTCACAGAATGCACACAATGCGGCAATGAGTGGTATTTTTTAATGTTTTGGGTCATAAGTTTCAAAAGTTGTACTCATACGACAATATCGTCTTTTAGATGTTCCATCATTCCAAAATGGAAATCGTTGAGCAAAATTGAAGTCAGAAAGAGAACCTTTGGAAAAAATATGTGAAATTTTCTTAAAAATTAGCTTCCTGGCAAAAGTAACGATTTGGTAATGGTTAAAAAAGCTTCAAAAATATCTTGAGATATCTTAAAAAATGATTTGGCGTAAAATAGTCTGGAAAAATAGAAAAGCTAGGAAATGAAGTGAAACAACAAAAAATACGATTCGGCTGCCGACCATTTCACAAGGTTCTCCGTTAAACTTATCAAAACAAAATCAAGCGAGCAACGGAAACATTGAGCCATTTTTGAAAACTGTAATAAGGGAATCAGCATAGGTCAAGCTAGGTGAACGCAAGGCTCCACTCCATATCGTGCTTGGTTTCGTTTTGATGAGTTTAACGGAGAAGCGTGGGAAATGATCGACCACCAAATCGCATTTTTGGTTATTTCACTTCATTTCCTAGCTTTCCTATTTTTCCAGGCTATTTTACGCCAAATCAATTTTTAGGATATTTCAAGATATTTTTGAAGCTTCGTAGTCTGCTTTCGATTGGAATGACTTCTTTGGCATCTTGAAATTGATGTTTTCTAGCTTTCCAACCCAGTATGATACATAGTATAGTTGAACAATTTCGAAAAAATGTCGGACCGACGAAAATTGAGAATTTTCGGTTCGAAACTTTTTAGAACCAATGAAAAACGAAAAAAAAAATGCGCACGAAAGAAAAATGGAAAAATCCTTGTTCAAAAAAATTTCGAGCGAGCGAATTTCGAAAAACTCGCAATTTTCGGGGCTCGAACGAACGAAATTTCAATTTTTTTTTCGAAAATCGTCCGCAGCAGTTTTGAAAGAACGAATTTCGACACATTCCCGATGAACGAACAGATTTCGAAACTAATCGAAATGCCGATTTCTTTCGTTTAACTTCGGGATTTTTCTTACAAAATTCTTTCGAGTTATCGCAGCATTTTCAAAACTGGACTCGGTTCTTTATCTACAACGCCCAGCCAGAGTCAAGAGCGTGACTGCTTACCAAGCCAGACTAAGTTTCTAGGGCATGTTAACTATGACGGCCACCACTGTCATGGTAATCTTTTTGCCAGTAGTAACAGTAACAGATATTTGGGTAGATTTAAAAAGGACACAAATTTCATACGTAGTACGTAATAGTGCTAATTAGCTACCGTAGCCTAAAAAACTGTTTTTGGAGGACTGAAAACGGATCCTATAATCGTGCTCAGCTCTTCAAACACCCTCCTAGGTGAGGTCTGAGGGGAACACTCTTCTATACTCTGTTTATGTTGAATTGCACAAAACACGGTCCGCCAATAGTCCTCTAATTGGCCCGCTTGTACCGTAGTGTACGTCCACGACGCGTTCTCGGCAGACCCGGGTGTGCACCCGGTGTGCAGAGCGATCGATTCGTCAATGCCGTCATTCGGCCACCGGGTGCACACCTGGGTCTGCCGAGAACGCTTCGTGGACGTACACTACGGTACTAGCGGGCCAATTAGAGGACTATTGGCGGACCTTGTTTTGTGCAATTCAAGATAAACAGAGTATACCTCTCGAGGCCCTGTAGTGGTACGGTCCAGATTGCAGAAAAACTCCGGTCCGCAGTCTTGAAAGTCGAATGAATTTTCGAAATAAAATTCGGAAAATCATATCTCGAACGAACGCAATTTGAAAAAGATTCGTTCGACGAAATTTCGAACGAACGAGAATTGGAGGAAAATTCTTTCTACAATTTTTCGAACGACGAACGAAAATAATTTCGGAAAACTTGCGAAAATTTTGTTCGTGTACAACTATAATACAGAGATTTAATTGATTAACGTTCCCTTCGCGTTCTTCAGAATCTAGAAAGCCGAAGACATTTCAGGAAACTGAACATCACACATCATTAAAAGTCAATCAAGGTTTGTTTGAGCTTTGTTGCATTAGCCTTTACGACTCCGGAAAGCGCTACAGAAAAACGATTCCATGTGCGCGTTCGGACATTATGGCGCGAGCCAGGCGATTGTAAGATAACGGTCGTAGTAATATGGAGTTGGGATGTGGTCTTCAATGCGTTCTTATCGCTGAAGGAATCTGAGAGAAGGCGGTCAGGACAGCCAAAAAAAAAGGATGCAACATGACTCTGAATAATTTGGGATAGTTACGCAAGTATTCATCTGTGAAAGATGAAGGAACTAACAGCGGAAAAACTACAATACCCGCGCTAAGTTTTGTAAAAATGGGGAGCATCTGGCAAACTTGGCAGAAAAGCGTCCCATGCTTGTGACTTTTTTGAATGGAGGCTCTTTCGAATTCTGAAAACGCTATCATATTCACAGATCAAATTGCTACCTGATTATGTGACTTGTGTGCCAAAGTTCCCTGAAATTGCTTTGTTTTTGAAGGAAATAGTTTTTGCAATCGTTTTTCAAAAACGTCACGCACGGCGAACTGTGGCGAAACTTTTAGCAGTACTTGTACAAGTAGTGGAAGAACAATCTGTATGCTTTCTTGATAAATTAGGTGCAGCTGGGAGAATCTCAAGGTTTGTTTATGGTAAATTTTCGAAATCCTTAAAGGCACAGTACACTGTCAGATATGAATTTTGAGATTTTCATGTAATTGTGTAGAAGACCCCTCCTGTATAACACGTGCCAAATTCCAGATCTCATTTCCTCCAAATAGGCGAGATATAGGCGACCACCACAGGCCCGGCCCCCTTCGCTCACCACCACAGGCCCGACCCCCTCTCAGATTTTCGAACTCGATAGCGGCTCGATGGATGACTGAATTCCGACAAGTCGTCGTTCTTCAGTCCATTACCGGACTGTTTCCTTATCCTGGCTTTCTCTCACGCAACGACTGCGAATGAAGAGAAATACAGGCCTGAGACAACTCGTCCACCAATTTTTCACCCTCAAAAGTTAAGCATTTTTGAAGAGCTGCAACTCCGCTCAAACGGGGTCTTGTACGATTTCAGAGATACCACTATGATCAGCGTGTGACTCTCTCCAAGATAAGCATAGAATCTGGAAATTAATTTTTGGGTGTCCTGTGCCTTTAATATATGAGTCCGGGAATTTCGCGACAAAACTCTAACTTTTCAGGTAGTTCTCAAGCGTGTTTAATGAAGGATTTCGAAAATTCAACCTGCACAGACCTTGAGATTCTCTCACCTGCACCTGATTTTAAAAGAAAGCATATCGATTGCTCTTATATTACTTGTACAAATACTGCTCAAAGTTTCGCCGCACTTTGCCGCGCGCGATGTGTTTGAAAAACCACTGCGAAAACTATCTCCTTCAAAAACAAAGTGATTTTAGGGAACTTCGGCCTACATATCACATAATTAGGTAGGAATTTTATCTGCGATTATGATAGCGTTTTCAAAATTCGAAAAAGTCTTCGTTCAAAAAAGTTACACACATCCGACCCTTTTTTGCCAAGTCTGTCAGATGCTCTCCGTTTTTACAAAACTTAGCGCGGGCATTGTATCTTCGTGCAATTTTTGCCGCCAAGAAGCGTATCGGCTTCTCAGTTTAAATACACATGCGTTCACAACATTCCATCCTTGTGATACAATTTCATCCAGAGTTCTGCTCACGTTGAGTTTTGAACCAATATGATTTGGGGGGATGAATCGAAGTTGTCTCGTCCCTCCAAGATTTGGCTAAAGAGAGAGGCCGTAACCTTAATTACGTGAAAAGAACAGCATATTCTATAGAAATTCGCCTTGTTGTACTAGTAACCCTGTCATGTTTATGGTTTCGCCATCCCAAAAACATAACTAAAACAAATTAATAAACAGACAAATGCATCACAACACACGCCTGCACCTGCTTGAAGATTTACTCCTCTATTGCGAATTCCTAGCCCATGACTCATATGGAAGACGGGCAACCTGCCGCATGAACTGCCTTTGCACGAAAAACGTGCGTCTGGTGAACGGGAATCGGGGATTCTGCGGCGTTGTCTGACCGCATGCTTTTCGATCTTTTGGACTATGACCACCGGCCGAAGAGCGACGTGTGTCTAGTTCAGTCGGGCATAGTCTGTGATCCTGCATGGAGAAACTTGAAACTGTCGCAGAAAATGACATGCGCTTCTCAGGGCCGCCGGGTGGCTGATTGTAATGGTTTTATTTCATTTTTTTCGGGCGTTTTGCTTGCTTTCATTTGAAATTCTCACGTTTTTCATGGTTGCTACACTTCTGTAATATGGTTCTGCATTGACTGAAAAGGCGAATACTAGACTATATTCAATTGTCCACATTTTCCGTGGCGTGAACATAGAATAGATTCGATTATATTTGACTCGAATGTATTAAAGGCACAGGACACCCAAAAAATAAAATTTTCAGATTTCATGCTTATCTTGGAGAAAATCACACGCTGATCACAGGGGTACCTCTGAAATCATTCAAGACCCCCTTTGAACAGAGTTATGGCTCTTCGAAGATGCCTAGATTTTAATGGTGAAAAATTGGTGGACGATTTGTCTCATTGTCAGGCCTACATTTCTCTTCGTTCGCAATCCTTGCGTGAGAAAAAGCCAGGATAAGGAGACAGTCCGGTAATAGACTGAAGAACGACGATTTGTTGGAATTCATCCATCCATCGAGCCGCTATGGAGCTCGAAAATCTGTTAGGGGGTCGGGCCTGTGGTGGTCGCTTGTATTTCGCTTATTTGAAGGAATTGAGATCTCGTATTTGGCACGTGTTATACAGGAGGGGTCTTCTACATAATTACAAGAAAATCTGAAAATTCATATCTGAGGGTGTACTGTGCCTTTAAAGACAGTGGTCGCGATAAAATATATTTGTCGTCATTTCCTCTCTGAACCCTTTTCTGGATTTGGAATAGTAGGACCAATGAGGAAAATCGCGAAAAAACCGTTGCTTCGGGCCAAATTTGAGACCTAAACTTTCTTGTCTTCTGATGGTGGACGAGCTCATTCCACATCGTCGGCAGCGATCATCTCTGATATCAAGAAGATCGGCTGGCTTGAAATTGAATTGCAATCAATGAATATTATCTCTCGGACTCGTCTAGTCAAAAACATCGACTGAAGTGCTTGATTTCATCAGTTAAATCTTTTCATTGCGTAAATTTGCATTTATCTCTTCCTCTGAATGTCGATGATTTTTGACTGCTCGGCATGAGACTGCGATCTCTTTCGTCGGCGCTGTGCACGTGTGCACGAACTAGCATCTTTGGGCCCTAGAAACTCTAATTCTAGCCCGTTTTTCACCGCGCTACCTTCATAGTTTTTCAGATGTTTTTGATCTCAGCTGATTTTAGTAGTTTTTTTTAAATGACGCTTCTCATCGCGACCACTGCCTTCAAAATAATTTTTCAAATAAACACGAATCGGAATGCCTGTAATATCAGTCACGGAAAACGGTAAATCTAAAATCGTAAAGTGCTGATTCCAGGGAGACAACTATTGAAATTCTATACAGAGGAGATTCTCTTTCGGAACTCATGGTGCAAGACCGTAAGGTATTCCATTCCGCTGAAATCAAAAACGTTGAGTCTATCGCTGCTAAGACTCTGTGGCAGTGATTAGCCAGAAACTTCAATGACCCCGTGATTTGTAATATCCGGAGTAGGGAGTCATTGAAGTACCGTTTACCGCAATGTTAAAAAGACATGGTACGGTTGCGGTCACACACCAAAACTACGGTGGAAGACGCCAGGTTTTATTATCGATCGACAGCACAGCTGATTTTGCACAGTGAGTTACGGTTTGTCTTTTTTTTCTTATTTGCTTCGGCACTATTTCTGTTTCTGACTCTTATACTATTACGAATACGGGCTTTTCTTAGTGTGCAAGAGGAATTTGCCGTTTTTCTTGATTTCAAAACAGAATTTTGAAAAAAAAAACACTTCGAAGCCCGAACGAACGGCCAATTACCCTCACGCACTAAGCATAGCCCCTATTCGTGATATTTAAACAGCCAGAAACAAAAAAAAGACGAAGCAATTATGAAAAGAGAAAAGAAAAACGTAACTCACCTAGAAAATCAGCTGTGCTGTCAATGGATGATGAACTCTGGCGTCTTCCACCGTAGTTTTGGTGTGTGACCGCAACTGCATCATGTCCTTTTAACATTGCGGTAAACTGTACTCGTATCGTCAATCTCTGGCTGTGGGGAAGCCGCGACGCTGCCTGTCGAGACGGGAAAGTATTTCGCAAATGAGCAGGCTTTGGCCCAAGTGAAAGGCAGTTTCAGATAGGAAAGAAATTGTGCTTTCGATGGGTTTATCACGTTTGGCCGAAGGACTAACGCTGGAAAGTTGAAAAACCTTCAAACTCAAGTGGCGAAAAACTATCGCATCAACCTAAGGCCGTAGTTATACACCAGCGGGACGCTGCGGAAATAGCAAGACAACTACCACTTATGTGCGTACTAAGTGTGCTGGGGAATGCCAAAAGGAAGAGTTGTCCCAGAAAAACGCACCAGAGGCCCGCACCAAGCAGTTATACACGCCGCGGCACTGTATACTGTATCCTTGCGGGATCTACCCCGTTGGAAAAATGCCAATTTCCATCAGCTGATTATTTTTCAGATCTATACTTGTTAAAATATCACCAAAACGGCATAACGAGCACTGGTATGACAGGAGCAATAGATTTCCAGTGACCTTTCGCAATAAAAAAGGGATAGAAGCGTGAAATATTAATGAAATACATACAATTGAAACGCCCGGGAATTTTTGGTCCGCAATATTGCGTCAAAGACGTGAAAGACGCAACCTGGCAGACGAGTCCCTGATCCACGCGGCAAGCGGCGGCAATGTCATCGCGGGACGTTTTCATTCCGCTGGTGTATAACTACGGCCTAATATTAAGGAAAGGCAGATGGTCTTGAATAACCCGCATTGAATGAGTCCAAATTGTGGCGGAAGACAGTGACAAGCTTGATTTGGTGTGTCGTCATAGTAGTGGTTAACTGATGGGACGGCAAACCTTGGCAGTGATGCGGACTGACCGCGTCAAGAGGAAGCCACACGATTAAGTCGTCATGAAGTCGAAGGTTTCTCGTCTTTCCCCTGACCAAACTGCTGCCGTTACGAAAGAGTTTGCCTCATCGGGAAACGTTTCATAGAAAACACTGATTAGTGTAGCGGTAAGAGGCGCTCACGACCGAAAGTCTGCTCGGCCGAACTGTTGGCTTACCGTACTTTGACCGCGCTCTTTGACAGCAGGAAGTTTTTTCTCACAGCACTTCATTCTCATTGTGTCACATCGGCCACATTCATGATGGCCTACGTGTATCAGGGCGAAGACGTGGCCAAGCACGACCACGTGGGTGATCAGCTGAACTCACGCATATCTCTCATCTCCATCAGAACGCCGAATTTCAAGGTTGCTGAACAGCCGCGCTCACGTGGTACGATTAATTTGCAGAGTCTAAAAACAGTTTCGAAATGGTCTCTCAGTGCACTCTAGGACCGAACCGCAGTGTGACACCGCGACGAAGTGCGTGTTATTGCACTATTCTTGGCAGAGCGCCAATGATGCAATTTTGTGATGGTAGGGATTTCTTCCCCTCATTTCGGAAAGAAGGAACCCTCCCCTTCAGTCCGCTTCCAAAAACTTCAAGTGTTATATGTACATAGCAGGTATGAGAGGAGTGTGCGAGTGAGGTGCCAAAATCTCTCAACGCCATCTCGAGCAGCAATGGAAAGTCCACTTTGAGTGTTTGGGCATGTATTAAAGAGAATGCCGGATCAACTCGTACCACACGTTTTGAATGCAGAGTTCACGATTAAGCAAGCACTTGGGGGAAACTGCGGCAATCTGTTTCGTTTGAAAACAGCTAAAAAACTGCAAACCCACTCTGCGAGAAATGCGCTAAAAATAAAGTTATTAAGGCACAAAAAGCTAAACCGTGCACACGTGCACAGCGCCGCTCATAGAAGGCTGAGTTTCATGCCGTGCCTGGTCACAATTTTGCGACGTGCACAGCAACTGATAAAGTAGTTTTAGATTTACAGAAACAATTCAGAGAAAACAAAAACAACAGTGCTAGTGTCAACGAAATGTGAACAATGGAGCTCGAGAAAGGCCAATTCGACGAACAGAAGTCAATTATTGAATATCACTATCGAGCCAGTTGATGACTCCTGATACTACAAATCAACAATAGAGTTGTGCACCAGCAAAAAAGGCCGAATTAAGAACTCTAATTTCACTTCGAATGGGCGTTTTCCATGTGGTTTCCGTTCTCATTTTAGTCTAACGCATGGACCAGGCGGCTGGCCGTGCGGGATTGGCGGCCTCACTGGAGAATGGGGTATCGCTTCCCGCGGGGTGATCTCCCGTCGTAGCCCCCCCCCCATTCATCAGACGAAAATTCTTGCGCGAACTCTACTGTTTTGCAGAAAATAATCCATTGACCCCCCTTCCTCAAAGGCCACAACCACTGAGAACATGTTCATCCAACTGGACAACTAGCCCATGCTAGGGAACAATATCACTGAAATGAGGCGTTTAAGTGCGGTTTTCGTAGCTTTGGTAACTCTTGGTAAATTGGGCAACGCATTAAGTGAGAAACTCGGGAACGAAAATCATCGTGAACCCTGTCGTTAAAGGCACAGGACACCCAGAAAATTAATTTTCAGATTTTATGCTTATCTTGGAAAGAGTCACACGCTGATCACAGTGGTATCTCTGAAATCGCCCAGGACCCCCTTTGAACAGAGTTATGGCTCCTCAAAGATGCCTAGATTTTGAGGGTGAAAAATTGGTGGACGAGTTGTCTCAGGCCTGTATTTCTGTTCATTCGCAATCGTTGCGGTGGAGAAAGTTAGGATAAGGAAACAGTCTGGTAATGAACTGAAGAACGACGACTTGTTGGAATTCATCGATCCATCGAGCCGCTATCGAGTTCGAAAATCTGGTGGGGGTCGGGCCTGTGGTGGTGAGCGAAGGGGGTCGGGCCTGTGGTGGTCGCTTATATCTCGCTTAATTGGAGGAAATGAGATCTGGCCTTTGGCAGGTGTTATACAGAAGGGGTCTTCTCCACAATTACTCGAAAATCTCAAAATTCATATCTGAGGGTTTACTGTGCCTTTAAGTCAAAGTAGGTCAAGTACAGAAATTTCAGAGACAAGGTGGCACAACGTTTGCCTCTCTCTGACCGCACTATAGCGACAGTTTCGAAGTGTAACTGTGACTGAAATTCAGACTTCAAGAAGGAGTTACACAACTTCTGGGATGCATCAGCACTGTTTGCACATAGACCGCGTCTCTGGCCTTCCGCGACGCGCATGACGCAGATTTCAAACTGTAACCAAAGAGCAGGTCACTGTAAAGCATCAGTCGCACGGAACGGTTCTGGGAAAAAAACAACGCGAGTGATGTATACGCAGAAAGCGATTCGTTCCACGGGAAAAAATTAGAAGAGTACACGAAAAAAATTATCAATAGATAGCATTTGATGCTATGAAATTCAAAGCAAGATCTAACGGCTTTATATAACCTTCTGGTAGATCTTCCTTCGCAACGAAATCCCTTTCAAAAAATCAGGTCGCGTTCACTAGCCCGCCTACTAGGTTAGAAAAACCTTACAGAACATTCGAGAGTTGGGAAACTGGTAGTGAGTCGAAGGCGTACGTGTACGTAGGAGTCGGTGTGGTGGCTACTGCTGCTAAGAGGGGGCCATGCTTCATGGAACGCTCGACAATGTTAGGGTACACCGATGACTAACAATTGATGCGGGAGATATAGCACACCATGCAAGAAAAGGCATGCAGTATTTTTGTGTCTTATATCCTTCAAAAGACGATTATGAATTTAGGCAATTATGAGAGTAAGACACGGCAAGCCAGAGGCGTTTTCACATGGTTTTAGCAAGCGTCAATTCGCCCTCAGTTCATTCGTCATTTAGCTTATACCACATAGCTCTTTCAAATAGGAGTAGGAGAGTAGCTGCAGGAGTTGAGCAGGGGTGGATGCATCAAAGCGCCGGGTTGGGGCAGGGGCAGGGCACTCGGCATCTTTGAAGATCGCAGAGCGAGGGCAGTAGATCATCTAATCAATTGTGCCCCAGCTCTTATTTTCGCTGCTCTAGCTGCCCCAGCCTCCTATCTGCGGCGGCTGGGGCACGATTGATTTATTGATTTGCGAAAATCTTCAAGGGCGCAGACTGCCCTGCCCCTGCCCGAACCCGGCCCGTTGATGCATCCGGCCTCAGAGTGGCCTGAAGGGTTGCCGTATTGATTGATCGCCGCCCGCGATCTATCGATACGGCAGCCCGTCATAAGATCGCGCCGCGCAGCGGTGCCAATCTGCTCGGCCTCGTAGAGCTTCGGGGGCCTACCGGCTCCCATTATAAAACTAGCTGTATTACTTTTTTTTCAAATTAACAATTTCACTCTACTGTCATGTATTCAACATCCACCGGACAGAAGGATGTCTGTGTTTGAACAAATTTTGGCAGGAACCTATCACATATCTTTCTGACAGGGACATGATCAAAGGCAATAGATCACGGTCATAAACATTGGAATTTTGCTCGAGCCCCGCCTACACCCTCAATGGCCACCGATGAAAGCGTACAACTGGAGAAGCGACTCTAGGAAGGTAAACGATTATCAAGTCAGATAAGTTGTGCTAAGCGATGTAGAATATAACCTCCTGGATGTCTTTTAGTTTCTTAGAGTCTGTTTTCCAGTTGTCTACTTGAATTGGAGGCTGGTCAAGAGAGTGGGCGTGGCGCGAGCAAAACATTGAAGTTTAGGGCTGCATAGGGCTCCTTCAAGCTCGTTCTAAGCCGTTTTTCAAAAGTGCGTGTGATTTTCGTCCCGGACATCTCGATTTCCGGTGAGAACTTGAAGCCTCATTTCATACTGGACAGTGCCTTTAAGGGTTTGATCGCAACGGGCCCTCGAGCACGCCGCTTTTTCATTGACCTTTTGAGCCTAGTGGTTTAACCGCCGGCTGCATACAGTTGCATCAGAAGTTTTGCCAAAACAGCAAAGGTTCGCGGACAGGCCGGTGGCTACCAGGGCAGCCATTCTCACTATGTCGTTGGTTTTTTAGGGAAAAAACGTCGAAACGAAACATGACCAAATGAGTCATGGCGAGAAAAAAGCGAGGCTCACATAGTTGCGTCGCTGGCTCAGCATGGGGAATGAGCCGCAAAAAAGTGTTCTGACCTAAAATTGCATAAAATTTTTTCCAACTCCTAATCCATACAAAAACATGGCTACAACTATTGCGAGCTGGTAAAAATGGGGTGCCCAAGATCGTGCGAAGCAAAACAGAACTAAAAAAAGAGATATGAACAAGAAAGAATTGCGAATGGAGGGAAACAAGGGCTGCGTGGACATGATTGTACTTCTGAGCGCTGTCTACAGATTCGCGACCAGTTGAGATGGTCAGTTGCGCCTTCGTCTGCTGCCCGCATCGGCTTCGAGGACCTACGCGCTGGTAACCACTCACCGTTTTTTGGGTTAAATCATTGGTTGGGCCCGCCTGAGCACGTATGTGATTTAGTTGGGCCACCAATTATACTTAGTATCCGAATCACTCTATTTCGGATATCCGACCGGATATCCGAGATTCGGATAATCCGATATCCGAAAATTTGAAAACACGCATTATCTGAATTGAACCAATATCCGGGAAATTTAAAATCGGCATTATCTGAATCGAACCATTATCCGATGGGTCAAATTTTCGGATAAAATCGGATAAAAACGGATAAAACGGATAAAAGTCGGATAAAAACCGGATAAAACGGATAAAATTTGCTTAAAATCGGATAAAGTCGGATAAAACGGATAAAATTTGCGTAAAATCGGATAAAATCGGATCAAAACCGGCCAAAACCAGATAAGACCCGATAAAATCGGGTAAAAATCGGATAAATCGGATAAAATCGGTTCCTTTTAGGTCGAATGTAGTAAACCGGTCCATTTTTTATATCAACTATTTGACTCACTTTTGGTTCCTCACTCGTGTAATTTATGAATATGTCCATTTCTCGTAGCTACTGTTTCACTGATTGTGTGTGTGTGTGTGTGTGTGTGTGTGTGTGTGTGTGTGTGTGTGTGTGTGTGTGTGTGTGTGTGTGTGTGTGTGTGTGAGTGTGTGTGTGTGTGTGTGTGTGTGTGTGTGTGTGTGTGTGTGTGTGTGTGTGTGTGTGTGTGTGTGTGTGTGTGTGTGTGTGTGTGTGTGTGTGTGTGTGTGTGTGTGTGTGTGTGTGTGTGTGTGTTTGTGTGTGTGTGTGTGTGTGTGTGAGTGTGTGTGTGTGTGTGTGTGTGTGTGAGTGTGTGTGTGTGAGTGTGTGTGTGTGTGTGTGTGTGTGAGTGTGTGTGTGTGTGAGTGTGTGTGTGTGTGTGTGTGTGTGTGTGTGTGTGTGTGTGTGTGTGTGTGTGTGTGTGTGTGTGTGTGTGTGTGAGTGTGTGTGTGTGTGTGTGTGTGTGTGTGTGTGTGTGTGTGTGTGTGTGTGTGTGTGTGTGAGTGTGTGTGTGTGTGTGTGTGTTGCCTGAGATTTGTTCCGATAATATCCGAAATTTATCCGAAATTATCCGACGGATATCCGTATTTGAATCATTGGAAAAATGGCATTATCTGAATCGATCCAATATCCCAAAATTTGAAAAAAAAACGCATTATCTGAATCGAACCATTATCCGGTAAATTTAAAATGGCATTATCTGAATCGATCCATAATCCGAGGAATTACCTTCGGATAACAAGTATACCACCAATGCATTATTGTGATTATACAGGGGTCGAATGCCTCGAACCTTGTCAAAAAATACTGGCACTCTGATAGTAGTCTGACATTGAATGAGAAAAGAAATTAATTGATCAACAAATGATAGAGTACATATGAGTGGAAGTTGATGAAACAACTACATTATAAGATTACGCGATAACATGGCGATTCCTGGCGATCGACTGACTCTCCCTTTCTCAAAAATCGATTGAGAAAATTTAGGTGCGAAAAACAGTTTCCATTAATTTTGCCGCGTTTTTTACAACATAGCTGTTATATAGGATACTCGAGCTCTCATCATATATGGAAAACTCAAGGATAAAATGCATCGTAAACGATGCCAGTAAAGTGCTCCGATCTAGAGTAGAAAAAAACCCAACCCCTTCAGCGCAACCTATTGGTTCCGACGATAGTAAAAAAGTCTAGAAAACTAAACGAGGAAACCGCTTTTAGGGGGAAATTGTTTCATCATGCGATCCGGTGGTTTATTTCTGCTAATCATCGCGCGCCCATTTACAAGTTTTCGCATTATGAAACAACTCTGCTCAAGGAACGGATTTCCTCGTGGAGTTTCCCAATGGGTCGCGTTAAAGGGCATGGTTCTTTCATACCTCAGATTCGAGTACTTTAAAGGCACAGTCCAACCTCAGAATCGTTCTTCAGTTTAAAAAGCTTATCTTAGAGAAAATGTCGGACTGATCACAATGGTGTCTTCAGTATAGCTCAGAACCCATTACAGGCGGAGTTATGACTCTTGAAAGAGTGTGAATTCCGGAGTATGAGAATTTCATGGACGAGTTGTCACGGGCCTGTTTCCCCTCGCCGTTCGTAGTTATCGCGCCGGAGAAAACCACATTATAAAGTTAGGCCGTTTACAAATAGAAGAACATGGATTTTGATTAGATTCCGTTTCGCTTCTCGCCCCTATTGAGAAGGAAAACTCTGAAGTGAGCGGAGCGAATGGGTGCTGATTTCGGGAGACAGAGAGAAAAGGGAGCTCGATTCTTCCCGCTTATTCTGAAGAGTTGAGATCCCGCGTTTTAGAAGGGTTGCTACACGGGGCGTCCGGACCCTAATATCAAATTCAACCCATGAGCTTGGACTGTGTCTTTAAAGCAGGTTATAGGCAAAGACGCTTTTGTTGCCAACTTTGCCCAGTTCGCTTCCTTTTCACCTATTTTAGCATGGGTATCGTAGTCCGTGTTATTCAAGTGAAAGGCTGCGACGCTGCTTCTCAGAAAAATGAAAACAAGTTACTTGTAACATAAAAGGCCGAAAACAAGTTACTTGTAACATATCTGAGCCGATGTAAGTAACTTGCGACATATATCTGCGACAACTTGCGACATATCGACATAAGCTACATGTAACATATCGGCGAGATACTGCGTGCGGTACGCCTCCGATATGTTACACTTAACTTGAAGGCATCGTACGCGCTGAAATCCACTTTCCATTTTTATGCTCAATCCCTTCCTCGGGACCCTGTGAGAACATACAACGAGCTTGGCTGCTCAAAAACGTACCATTGTGAGCATAGAGGAAGTGGAAAGTAAGGAATTCCGTCAAAAGGGGCCGGCCCTTCCGTCAGTCATTTGGCACTTTCGCAATATTTGAGCAGAACGTCGTGTCGCTAAGTACAGGGCATGCCACTGTACGCTGACGCACCGTCGGACAAAAGTGGCATTATCGACTGGAAATTTCTCGTCACACAACGAGCGATTGCTTCCAACGCTGCGCCAATGGACGAATTGTAGAACTGTTCCTTGCGCCCTCCGCGTAACTATCCCGAGTCGATGCCGGCGCGAATTTCAAATGATTTTCAGAAGTTTTTTTAAAACGTGTTTTCTTGAAAAGTTAACGTTTTTGAGCGGGCTTTTCGCTACCTTCAGTCACTAAAGGGGGCTAACAACTCAAAAAAGCTTAAGAACGAAACATGGTTTTCAGCGCGTACGATGCCTTTAAATGACTTGAGATAAGTCGCAAGTAACTTATATCAGCTTAGATATGTTACAAGTAACTTGTTTTCGGTTTCTGAGAGGACGCTGTGTGCAGTGGCTCTCCGATATGTTACACGTAACTTAAATGGCACGATATAAGTCGCAAGTAACTTACACTGGCCAAGCAGATATTTCCAAGGTTGATGTACGACGCACTTGCGGGGTCAGGCTTACGACTGGCGTTGCTGTTGGTTCAATTACCCAAGTTCGAGCTACTTGACGCCACACCAGCAGGGAAGGCCCAGCACAGCATTTTTTTGGCGTAGTGTGTGGTCTGGGACGCGCCGTCTACGTCGCGTGTCGTCTGCGTCACGTGATGGCCACCCATGGTGAAAATTCAAATGTAAGCTACATGTAACATAAGTGTAACTTACATGTAATATAAATTCAAGTTACATGTAATATAAATGTATGTTAAATGTAATACAAATGTAAGTTACTTGAGATATTCAAGTAAGTTACATTTATATTACAAGTAACTTGTTTTCATTTTTCTCAGTTGGCGGGAAATATGGCACGCGGGATAGCGAAGAGACGGTGGCCATTCTTCGATTGCTTCGGGCCCAATAGCCGTGTGCTGCGAATGAAGGTATAGAGACGCTGGGAGGATGGCTGTCGTGAACGAAATTTATGATCACCAATTGGTAAAGGGTAGGATATAGAAAGAAGTGGAGAGCGGTGTGTCTTCACTCACAAACCGTCCTTCCTAGGGGTCAGCATTTGAGGATCTGCCTGGATTAGAAAATAGGAAAACAGCATCACCGGTGGTGAAGCTTCAACAAAATGGGAGTAAAACCTTAGAAAGTTATAGATCGACCAGCGAAGATGAGCCATCCTTACCGAAGCTCCATACCTACTTTCGGGTGCGGCTTCCTGAAAAATCTTTTCGCTACAACCTGCACACTACTTTTGAAAACCATCCACATGTATCTGTTTTACTCTGTGCTCCGTTTTCGCCTCTCTCAGTGTACTCCTATCGTTGTTATTACGTTCCTCTCTACCCTGTTGTTTTTTTGACAACATTCGTGTAATACTTGCTAAAGCACGCGGAGCTGCTTTTTTTAATCGGCATACCTCTAACGTCACCTAAGAAAGACACCACGTGGTGCTGCTTTTTCTTAATCGGCATACCGCTCACGTCACCTGAAAGTGGCGCCACGTGGTGCTCCTTTTTCTTTTCGTGCCGCGTCCTGCATGTCAATGAGTTGCTTGTGCGCCAATTGTTATATCATGTCACTGAAAATTTCTGTGGACTTTTTACCCAACTGCCAACATTTATCATGAAGTGTAAAGAGACATCGGGAGTTTCGGCATGTCTGAAAATGGTTGAGAGGGAGCGCCATTCTTTCTGTATGCGAAACAGCGAAAGAAAAAAAAACATTCTACAGAGCGTAACAGCGGATATACAATTTTGGTGACGGAGCCTCGGATCAAAAGTCATTGATGGAGCCTTAGAAAAATTTACAGGTAGTTTGTATTCACACCTTCTGTACAACGTGAGAGTTGATTTAAAACTTATTGGGACAGTGAAATGAAAATAGCCGCACGCTGTAGACGCGGCAAGGGTGGGGTACACTGAGCAAGTCAGTCGTTTTCTCAGTTGAAATCATAGAAGGGAAGGAAGTGTCTCATTCTTATGAAAATTTTTACAGAGGCGGCATGCACGTACGCGGTGGGTTAGGTTGGGGTTAGGCAGGGTTTGGAGCGTCGGCGCGTTTGATGATAGCAGTGATCACACGCACAGCAATGATCAAACGCGCCGATGCCCCAAACCCTGCCTAACCCCAACCTAACCCGCCGCGTACGTGCATGCCGCACCAGAAGAGAATCTTTACTATTTGATCTACAGTTTGCGAAACCCGTTTGGAATCGAATGCACTTTACATATCAGCTCCACTAGTTGGCTAGTCAGGTTCACGTATCACAACTAGTCACATGTTCAGGTAGCCGGGACATTAGGACTATCAAAAGAAACGTATGTCGAGAATTTTGGAAACTACATCAAGTGTTAGATCAGGGAGAAGTACGAAAGTATTAGGTCTAGAAGTTAATTTCCGCGTTTTTTTACGCTTTTTACAGTATTGAAAACTGGACATACTTAAACAAAATTTTTATTCAAAATAATTTCCGTCATTAATAACAACCATTTCCCAGAGTTTGGGTAACTTATGGATTCCATCATAATAAAATTTTTCTGGTTTGGCCTCCACCCATTCATCGAGCCATTTTTTGACATCTTGACGATCTTGAAAGCGCTGCTCCGCTAGACCATGCGCCATTGACCGGAAAAGGTGATAATCCGACGGGGCGATGTCTGGAGAGTACGGCGGGTGCGGTAAGACTTCCCATTTGAACTCTTTTAGCGTATCCTTTACCGTTCGAGCAACATGAGGTCGAGCGTTATCATGAAGCAATATGACTTTTTCGTGTCGACTCGCCCATTCTGGTCTCTTTGCTTCGATTTCATGCCGCAATTGCGCTAGTTGATGTTGATAGCGATTCGCAGTAACTGTTTCGCCAGGTTGAAGAAGTTCATAGTACAGTATACCGCGTTGATCCCACCATATGCACAGTAAGACCTTCTTCCCGTGGATGTTTGGTTTTGCGGTCGAAGTTGTTGTTTCACCAGGACTAACCCACGATTTTCTTCGCTTCGGATTGTCGTAGTACACCCACTTTTCATCGCCAGTTATGATGCGGTGTAAAAAGACTTTCTTTGGAATCGGTCCAACAAGATTTGTGAAGTTGTTTTTCTCTGCTCTTTGTTGCGTTCTGAGAGCTCATAGGGGATCCATTTTCCTTCCTTTTGAATCTTCCCCATTGCCTTCAATCGAATAGAAATTGCTTTTTGGGTGACGCCGAGAGATGCCGCGAGCTGTTCTTGCGTTTGAGCCGAATCTTGATCCAACAAAGCCTGAAGTTCTTCGTCTTCGAACTTTTTTGGCTGTCCTGGTCGATCTTTGTCCTTAACGTCAAAATCACCCGATTTGAAACGCTGAAACCATTCTTGGCAGGTTCTTATGGATGGAGCAGCATCCCCGTAAGCTTGGGCAAGCATTTGGTGCGCGTCAGTGGCTTTCTTCTTGAGATGAAAAAGGAAAAGGAGAGCTTCCCGCAAATGGCGTTTTTCCGGCACAAAAGTTGACATATTCTGAAACTAAAATAATACTTTTTTTATAAGGTACGTGAAGCAAGTTATATATCAATAGAAAGCTGATAATACAGTGAGCATTATAACATAAAATTCGTTATATAAAAATAATTTTATTTTTTACAAAATATCAATAACAACAAAAACGCGGAAATTAACTTCTAGACCTAGAATGGTTGCTTTATTCGTTGAATACCCTTCGAAAACGTCATTTGCCTGCACATGCCCTTGGGAAATATGCGATTACAATCAATAAACGAAAGAAGATTCTTGAGCTGTTGCACTTTAAAATTACACTAAGCAATCTGCCCCCCCCCATAGCCTGGAAAGCAATGTGATGCATTTTCTAATCCAGCATGACCCCTAACAAGGGAATGACAACTGGTCACAAACTACAATGCTTGATGTACTTACAATGGTGTTTTTGAATCAATGTTTGTAGCTGTTGCAAAGTTCTGTGAACCGAGTTGTGGCGGGTTCGCTTAGTTGAACGAAAAGGTAAGGGTACCCATCAGGTAACTTTTGAGATGTTCTTCCCAGTTTTTCTCAAGTGAGTGGACAGGACTGCGGAGGAAGATCGTCGCTACCGACCTAAACCGTTATGGCGCGGATTTGGACACCGTAGCCGACTCCTTCTGACTATGTTTTTTTTTTAGAGTCAGAGTTGAAGATTATTTTGCTATTAATCTCCACGTTTGACTCTCGATGAACCGCGAGAGTCAAACGTGGAGATTAATAGCAAATGCTCTAATGAACAGCCAGTCTCCACACATAAAACTGACCCGGGAAAAACCGTCGGGAAGCTGGTTGCCTTTCTTGAATGTCCAGATTCAACTGGCAAATGGCAGAAAAGTCACAAAGTGGTACCGCAAACCTTCGAACAAAAATATTCTGGTCCACTGGCGGTCCGCGCATCCCACTCAGACAAAGCTGGCGGTTGTCAGAAACATGTTTCGCACCGCTATAAATGTGTGTTCTGGAGAGGAAGAGCGCGAGGCGTCAAAAAGCCTAGCTTGTCAAATAGCTACTATCAATGGCTATGGATCACCAGCGCGCAGGTCGCGGAACTCCCAAGAAGGTCAGCGAAGTCCTAATTTGCCACCAAGCGACAAAGTTCCTTTCGTAATGCCATTCATAACCGATGAGGTGAGCCGCGCTGTCAGAAAATGCCTTCGAGGAGCGGGATTGGAAAACTCTGTATCTCTGGTGGCCATCCCGCCCAATAATTTAAAACGGCAATTAGTGTGGAATCGTCAGTATGATCGCGCATGCGTCACGCCACAGTGCGTCATTTGCCCATCGGGCAGAGATGGTGACTGTATTGCTTCTGGGGTTATTTATCTGATCACATGTCAGAGCTGTGGCCAGGAATATATCGGCGAAACAGCCCGCCCACTGCATGTGAGGATCAAAGAGCACTTGGATGGGAAGGAAAGGTCGCGAGTTAGCACAGCGCTGGGCTGCCACAGGGTTAATTGCCATGGCGGGGACGATTTTGAGGTGCGAGTGGAGACACTAGCGCGGGAGGCCAAAACAAGTGCGCGAAAAGCGCTCGAGGCATTCTGGATCAACGCGAGAGACCCCAAGGTCAACCGGAAGGATGAGGGTATAAATATCACGCAGGAACTGCAGGCCTACATCAGACTAGCCTTCTGATATGGGTGCTGCTTTCTGACATCTCGGTACCCCGTCGTGCTCTACTGATGGCCTGATGCTCTACAGACTTTGGGAAGGTATGCCACTCAGTCTCATCTGTCTCGGTTATTTGTTTGGAAATTTTGTCTTGAATTTTAGTAGGGTAAACCACGTTTGACCGAGTATTTTTACACGTAGATTCGACCTTTTTCAGACTCCGAAGAGGGCGAGACCGCCGAAACGTTAGTCTGCTAATAAACATCATACTACCTCGTGCCGGCTGAAATCAAAGTACCAGCTATTTTGCTATTGTTCAGTACTTGAGACACTAGGCCCACCAAAAAACGAAAAAAGAGGGTATGGTTTCTCACGATGCTCAAAAAGCAGTGTTCACGATAAAAAATGTGTTTCAGTTTCCACTAGTAATGGGAAGTGGAGGATTGACACTGTAACGTTGACGTCGAAAGAACGCATGAAAACGAGCCAGGAATTGCTCCAGAAGAGCCCGAAGTTGCCACCTCGAGCGCAAGGCAAACTCCAGAAGCGCAACACACGCCCACCGACGTGAACAAATGAATGTTCGAGATCGTGAGATGAGCGATTATTTCCAATCATTAGCCCCGTTCTTCCCTTCATTCTCAGCCTCTCTCTCTCTTTATCCATGTGACTCGCATACATCGGTTGCAAAAGACGGAAGTTACAAGCTTCGGACAACTCGTCCACCATGCTTCCTTAGCTCAATCTTTGAGGGACCATAACTCCGCTCCCAGAAGGTCTTGTACGACTTCAGAGACATCATTGGAATCACCATGGGGCCTTTTTCAAGACAGGCGAAAAAAAACAGAAAAACGATTTTCATCGTGAACACTGCCTTTAAAGGCGTCAAATATGCGCGTCTTCTTTTCTTCTCAGAACCCTTTTCTGGGTATAGAGTAGTAGAACCTATAGGAAAAAATCGCGAAAAAACGCTGTTCTAGCCCAAATTTGAAGCCTTAACTTCCTTGTCTTTTGATGGTGGACGAGTCCCACATCATCGGCATCGATGATCTCTAACATCAAGAACATCAGCTGGCTTGAAATTGAATTTAAATCAATGAAACTTCGGATTTATGTACACATCTAGTCAAAAACATTGACTGAGGTGCTTGCTTTCATTGTTCAACTGTTTTATTAGGTAAATCTGCATTTATTTCGTCCTCTGAGTTTCGATGATTTTCGACTGCTTGGCATGAGACTGTGATCTTTCTGTGCACGTGTGCACGAAGTGGAACTTTAGGGTCTTAATAACTCTAATTCTAGCCCTTTTTCACCTTGCTACCTTCATAGTTTTTGAGCTGTTTTATATCTAAGCTGATTTTTGTAGTTTTTTCGATAACGTTTTTCATCGTGACCACTGCCTTTAAGTGCGGAAATTTTTCGAAAACCATTTTGGCTTGAACTTCGAGTGCATTTTCGCGGTGCATCCAAACTGATTATGCCTTACTAATTGAGGTTTACTCTTGATCCATGTTAGCATTTTCGTTTACTAGGAAACTATGCAAAAACATAGGAAATCAGTACGTAACGTTCCGGTATACAGCTTCGGGGGTTCGCTTGGCTCACAATGTTAGAGCATATCTTTATCGATTCGATAAGTGATAAGTTCTTATCAAAACTTAAGCAAATATACCGCCATTCAACTTGAAGAGCTTCCGAAAAGTCGTAACTTTTGTCCTCTTTCTGGGTAGATCGCACTAGCATTTCTGGTTTTCTCTGGACGGGCCGTTTAGCGTTGACTCAAACTTGTTGCACACACATTCGGGATCGCGCTGACACTTCGCGTTCCTTGTTGTGTATTGGCGCAATTTCGGTGAGCGTATGTTATGACATATGCGCACCGAGTCAGCGCCAACGAAGAATAAGGAGTGCAAAGTATCAGTGCGATGCGTGATGACTGTATGGTACACAAGACGAGCACCGTGTTTGCGCACGCTAAGGACGCGATCAATAAGGGACAAGAAGTGCAACAAGTAGTGCATTTCTTTTCATCCATTGATATCTAGGATTAAAGCTCGCTGTCTGCAAAGTTGAAGTCGCGGCGTTGCTCGCAGCGACGATCAGCGCTGGGTGATGCAATGCCGATTGCATTCTGCGGCAACGGCGATCGATGCGGCGTGAAGAACGATGAGGGTGCACCGCAGAGTGGTTTGACGCTGCGACGACCCTGCGTCACTGCCAGCGATCGGCAACCGACGCGGCGACGATAATATTCGAAAACATTTCTGTCGCCGCGTCAAGACTGACGCTCGCCGACCAGTGTCTGGTCGTTGCCACTCTGCAGACACCTTTAAGCATTCATAGCGTACCAAAGACTCAGCTTACTCCTGAAAATTAGAGATCAATGAAGAGCTTTCCAATCTTTCACCTCTCTTTGCACATCTCATAAAATCTCGCACACACAAGAATGTAACATCGGCATGGATCCTGAAGAGACTTTGCGCTCCCCAATGGAGGTTGGCGCAAACTCCGTGCACCTATGTTATAGCATATGGCACCGAGTTTGCGCCAACCTTCAACAGTGAACGCGAAGTCTCTTCCGGATCCATGCCGACGTTATTGGCGACATATTGTTCACTGCTGTACATCCGCAAGGGCCACACACCCTGATATCCACAATGTCCTTCTATCCCTTTTGTGAGAAATTACGGGTATTTCGATAAAACATAGCAAAACTGGTCACATGACATATAGCATTGACCTGATAAACAAAGATTGAAATCATTTCCCGAAGTACACAGTTGAACAAGAAAATGTGAGAGAAAAACCACCAAGACGAGTGCGTACTTCGTGCAGAACTCGAAATGGAATGAAGTGCCGAAGGAGTGACCCAAATAAACACAAAGTTTTGCTCATAAACAGATAAGTAACCTCCGTAGTGCGCTAACGCATGAAAATGTGTTTTGTGATTGTTGCTGTCGGCGATTGGGTATAGTTCGAAATGTGTTCATCGTATCCTAAATATTCCGTTTCATAAGACTCGATTTCCAGATCCGATCAGAAAACTGGCATGAAATAACTATGTGTAAATCTGAATATTCTGAACGGCGTTTCAGCCAAATCATCAACTTCGTAGCGTCAATGGGTCGAATTAAAATGTGACCACCCCAAGCAATAGATGCCACCACGGCTTCACTGTTGTGAGAGCTTGAATCTGTGAACGATGAGGGTGAGGTGGTGTATTCTGTCCAATAGTCAACTCATCATTGTTCAACTCATTCAACCCCTTTTTAGCTTAAAGTTGAGACATTGAAAGGATACTCGATTAAAGGCTTAGTCCAACCTCAGAGGTAATTTTTGATATTTTGGTCCGGTCGCCATATATAGCACCCCTGCCAAGCGAGAAATCTCAATTTGCTCAAATAAGTGAGAAAAAGCTAGGAAAAACGCGACCACTCCCCCTTGAAAGAAAAAATGGGTTACGCCCACTGGCAGGTTTCCGACCTCAACAGGGAAGAGACGCGCGAATGATTTTATTCAAAATCTATGTTCTTCCTTTTGTTTTCGGTCTGGCTTTATATTGTGACCTGCTTCAGAATGATTGCTGCGAATAACAAGAAAATACAGGCTCGAGACAACTCGTCCGCGAACTTCTACCAGTTCAAATTCAAAATATTCGAGGAGCCCCAACGCAGTGTGTAGTGTGTTCTGAGCGATTCTGGAGACACCATTGTGATCAGCGTGAAATTTTCTCCAAGATGGGCAGAGAAACGAAAAATCGATTTTGAGCTTGGCCTGTAGCTTTAAAGGCACAGTCCAACCTCGAAATCGTTCCTCTGTTTTTTCCGCCTATCTTGAAAACGGTTCCACACTGATTCCAATGATGTCTTTGGAATCGTGCAAGACCCCCTACGAACGAAGTTATGGCCCCTCAAAAATTGTGCTACGGAAGCATGGTGGACGAGTTGTCCGAGGCTCGTAACTTCCGTCATTTGCAACCGACGGATGCGAGCCGCTCTGAATGAAGAGAGTGACCGAGAATGAATGGAAGAACGGGGCTACTGGTGGGGAACCACCGCTCATCTCGCCGCTGTTGAGCTCAAAAGATCGTCAAGGGGGCGTGCCAAAGTGGCTTCCTGGTATGGGCTCCCCACGGTGGCTTCCCCCTATATCTCTCCGATTCGGAGGAATTGAGAGCTCGCATTTGTCAGGGGCTATATTGGGTGGGTGAACTTCACAATTATGAGGAAGTCTCAGATTTCGCCCCTGAGCTTGGACTGTGCCTTTAAATGCTCCACTGGAGTAACGGTTACAGCTTTGATCTGCAGGAAGGTTATCCACTTCAGTTCCTAGGAATGCTTAATATGGGTGGGATTCATGACCGCACACCTGGGGGCTAGAGTTGGGTTGATCTTCAGAGTCTGCGTATTTAGGCAGCAAACACATCTGTGGCCCATGGTTTGCCGTCGATGATGAGTCATGGTATTCTACTTCATGCACGGTTTTTCTTCTTGTGACCTTCGAGAGGTGTTTCTTCTCAAAAAAAGAGATCTCTCCTCTTCCGTTTTTTTTTCAGAAAAGGACTGAGCGAACATTTCTATTTGAGCACCCTTTAAATAGTCATTCGTTTTATATGGGGAGATTCAATCTTGTCTTATGTTAGGCACATTGAATCACTCTTCCTGAACAAGCTCCTATCAGCAGTGGATTCTAGACTTGAATAGGATCAACATGAGCTGCTAATGCTTTGAATTTTTTTTGCGAAAACTTTGAAAAAGAAGCGAGTGATGATGACTCATCCGGCATCTGATGGAACAGTCTACGTTTTTTGATCAGGTGACGGAAGAAAAGAGGATGGCATTATATTTGAACTTGCTCTGTGATTTCGGGGGCCACAACCATCGCGCAGCTTGTTGATCGTCATTTTGAAAGCACGCAGTGTTTGTCCGTTCACGCACAAGCTTGACGCGCGATTGTGGAAATAATGCATTCCTAAACTGCTTCTTGTTATCCATCATCTGATGAGTTTTTGTTGAAAACTCATTGTTGTCCAGTATCCGATGTTTTGAAAATGACATCTCTGTTTTGAAGTGCTGCGTTTTCTTCCTTCCCCAGATTTTTCTTTCACTTCGCTCCGCACAAGCATGCGAAAGAACAGTTTGAATATGGCTCCGAAATGGAGGATATGCTACTCCTTCAGCTAAAGGCACTGTCCGTGATCAACCTTGTTTACGAGTTTTCTTTAGAGCAGGGACTTTTCTGGTTCGCGTTTATGTCGTCCAAACGAAAGAAGTGATTTTCGAGTTTTATACTCTGCTGAACGGTGGACCAGTCAAGCCAAAAACATGGTTCCTCTGGATTTGATAGCTGTACTGTCGTTTTCAGGGCCGAAATCCGGTCAGCATTTATGGACTATGACTATTGTATCCTGCCACACGTGTTAATCGTGCTGGGACCACTTGGTCCCGGCACGACTCGCCCTTCTCCCAGCACGATTATCACGTGTCGCATGATGCAACAGCCATAGTCCGCCATTGTGGACCGGAACTTGGCCCGGAAAACGATAGTATGCCAGACACCTGCGATTGTCGAAACCGCGGGTTTTACATGTTCATTCTGTTTACATAATACGGAGTGGCGGAAAGGGTTCACCGATAAACAGGGCACCACAAGAACGATAACACAAAAGCCAGTGTGAATTTTTTCTTCCCTCTGCGCGCATCATAGTTTCCGCAAATGCGCAAGCAATGATACACGCTTTTATAAGTTATCCTTAGCGGTTCTGGCTAATGGTGCTGTCGTCGATATTCATGCATTAGCGGTATCAGAAATGAATTGTGAAGATCATAATTTTTGCGTTTTTGGCGGAAGACATCTAGCTTACACGCCATAAAACGGCCAATGTCTCACCGTCGACTGCGTACCACGCGCTGCGCGACCGCACGCGCGTCGGAAGCAGACGGGTTTTAGCCGCCGCGCGACGAGTTTTGGCCGCCGCGCGACGTTTCGGCTCAGCGCGCGGCGGCCGAAACTCGTCGCGCGGCGGCCAAAACTCGTCTGCTTCCGACGCACGTGCGGTCGCGCAGCGCGTGGTACGCAGTCGATGGTGAGACATTGGCCGTTTTATGGCCTGTAGGTTCCTAGGATGAGTCCGGGCGGAGTAAGCAGCGCAGCGGTCGGTATTGGCAAATTATAACAGTGATAACGAGATTTTGACATAAGCCCGATAAGTCTTGCTTCGACCGGCTCAAAATCAGCGGCCCAGGCTATAGATTGAAAGGTTTTTTTTTGCCGTCGTGTGATGGCTGTGAAAAGGACACCTTTAGGAATCTAACTAAGGACTAATCAAAACAAAAAATCAGATGCTCTGATTCCCGAAATAGGAACATTTTCAGCTCAAACTCTGTGCAGGGGTTTCTTAGGGACACTGAACACGGAAATAAGGTCTGTTCTCAATTAGTATCGTTTCCCTGCATTAACATATCGTAGTGTTCCAAAAAACTGAAAATGGACCCTGTATTCTGGTTCAGTGCCTCAAACAAAATCCTAGGATGAAGTTTTGGCCGAGATTGCCTGGGGTTCGGAAAATATGTATTTTGCTGTTGTTTTGAATGGTGCACGTCTCTTATTGATTATTTTTTGCTGAATTCTGCCTACATATATAACATCGCCATGGATCCTGTAGAGGCTTCGCGTTCCTCATATTAGGTTGGCGCAATTTCGGTGCACCTATGATAGAGCATAGAGCACCGAGTTTGAGCCAACCTTCGACAGTGCCGACGAAGGGGTCGGGGCCATGCCGACGTTACCTTGATCATGCAAAATCTACATATACGTCATTCTGCAAAGAAGAGTGTTTGAATCTGGTTTCGTATATGTCCTCTTATTGAACAGAGTCATCACAAAAGGGAACGAAAAACTCGTTTTGCATTTTTTCTGCTCAAAAGCAAAAAAGATTAGACCGGTATTATACAAAGGTCTCTGCATACGTGGTCTGACTCTCCAAGAATTAACAGTAACTCATCAAGAATGCATCGAGCGAAAAACAGCTTACCAAATGGGGCCAAAATCAAAAGTGCCAGCTAAATTCAAGCAATAAAACGTTTACCTCACACTGAAAGAGAAAAATAATTCATCAAAGAGTTTAGAAAAAGCAGACTCGAACCTAAAATCGGGCGGTTCGCGAAGAGACTGTTGTTCTATGCTTGAAAGCTCTAGGAGTTTACGAGGAGAGGTCAGAGGTAGAAAACAGATTTGGCGACTATGAGAAGGACATTTGTAGAAGTTCATCATGCAGTGGTTTTTAATCCCTTTTTTTCGAGGTGGACATTTGATAAGGGCACCAATGTCACATGTGTGTTGCTGATATCACATCCGGTATTACAATTCTCTTGTTCTGATTGGACCTAATTTATCATGAGAGTTTTTTTTTTTCATGAGTCGCGTGATTTTTAAAAAGAGATAGCGCTAAATTCTACTCCTTAAGACAAATGCCCTTCAGCCTATGATGTACTACCGATGCAGTCGGCTGCAAACTTGTTTTTCCTACAGCGTTGTCATCGCAGCTCTACGTGCACCGCACTGCGACGAGTGACGGCAGCTATATTCGGCACAACGGAATGTGAGCTTAGTGGGTTTAGACCATTGGAAGCGCCTCTATCAAAAAGAACTTGACAAATATAGTTCGAACTAGTGTTGATGTTAGCCCCGTCACGACCTGCTCCAGGTAGGGTGCTCGTCTTTCGTGACGGGCACGCGCTATATCGTATCATTTTTCCCAATGCGTCCTTCTAAACTTGTTGTTACCCAGCCATAAAGATTCTCATCTCAAGCACTCTCGGAAACCCGGATTCCACACCTTCTTAAGAAAGGCGGAGGCATACAGGGCTAAGGCATCGGAGAGGCAAGTTAGAGACTTTGAGCCTGCTGCGCACTCTTAACCAAAAGCAGTTCCCAATCGTTCAGAATTCTCAACCTACTTTCTCTATGCCATGTCAGACACCCTTTTCCCAGCATTTTTTTTGAACCAAAGATCTATAAAAACAAAGAAAACGTGTGTGACAACCAAGGCTGCGCGGGAGTGTTCTGATTAAGATCTCGGGTAACCGCCATTTTCTTTCTTTTATTTCACATTTTAGCAGAAATGTGAGGGAAAATAGTACAATTTTGATACAGGCGAGGTCATTTGTGCCCGATGGGGCTGTGAGACATCTGAAAATAATTTGATACTAGCCTTTCCGGTAGGTTGTACCCTTTAATACGAGCCGCTCAGTTAGGTAATACCTCTCATAAATACATAATCCGGATTTTGGTCACAGCTACCTATCTCGCTAACAACTTCCAAAAATCTTTGGCTGCCCAAGCAGTAAGAAATTTTCGTTCCTACGTCATATTGCGCAGTTATCGTGCCTCTCATAAAAACTTGTGAATATCGTCAATCACTGGATGGTGATAAGCCGCAATGCAGCTTAACGGGAAAAATTAGGCGCAGGAAAACGAAGAGAGGATGGCTATTGATCAAATGATTTCGCCCGCCATTGCTGGGCACGGTTCTTTACTTGATAGACACTGACAATATGTGATCTGTGCCAGTTTATTACGAATCCGCGACACTGCTTGGCGGGAAAACGAAAGGATGATGGCTATCTATCAAACGTTTTTGGCTCCGGGGGCGGCATGCATGAACGCTGCGAAGAAGGTCAGGGAGCCGCTTCGCGTCCTATGCGCGCAGCGTCGAGCCACAGGACGGCCCCGAAGTGCGTGGCGTATATTGGTGTGTCACGGACGTAAATGCACCTTCCACTGCAAACTCTACGCCAAGCGATATCTTTTGTCACCCCAGTCGCTTTCTGGCACACTTTTTGCCAACCCGTGCATCTCATTGATTTGAAGCAAACGCGATTGGGATGACAGAAAATGCGCGCGCACAGTTTGAAGCGGGAAAACCTTTTACGTCCGCAATACGCTAATATACGCCATGCTCTTCGGGGCCGTCCCGTCTCTCGACGCTGCGCGCATAAGACGCAGAGTGGCTTCAATACCTTCTTCGCTGGAAACGATGAGTAGTTGGCAATTTTGCTTGTGATTCCGTTACAAAAGAATCAAAATAATTTATGCTTATTAGAAGTTTCACCAGAAAGTCAGCATTTGACTATCGTAAGGTGATGTTGAATACTTCTGCTAATTCGTTTTTCTGGTATTTCAAGAACGAGAGATCCAGAGAATACACATAGTTAGGTCGGTGACTTGCTTCCTAAAGAAAACACATTTAGATCTCACCAGCGGCTGGCGCGACCGTCGCGTGCGCCGGCGCGCTAATCGATTGAAGCCGACAGAAGAGCGCAGCTGATCAGCGTACCATACAGCCAGCCGCCGGTGAGGTTTAAACCGCCCGCGCCAGCCGCGGTAGAGATTTTTATGATTTTCTTGACGAATCAGGCCACGGACCCAACTATAGGTTTCAGAGATATTGGTTAGAATTGTCGTGAATTCGTTGATAGGAATCTCAAGTTAGCTAGTATTTACATCTACTAGAGGATGGAGACTGCGGAGGGTATTAATATGACACAAATCGTCAAGCTCTGGAAGGGGTGCCGCGACACTGCTTGGCGGGAAAATCTAATAAACAAATGCAGGATGGCTATTGACTGAATGATTTCACGCCCGATTGTTGAACATTCCACCTGAGAGACACTGACGACATATATTTTATTAGTCCACAACCGTTTCCAAAATTTTCCTTCACTTGTTTTCTAAGCTTCTTATGTGGGTCATAACAGGGAAAATGTGGATTCCCAATCTTGATCGCATTGAGTGTAAAAGATAGATTGCGTCATCAGAGATGCAAGCTGATCTCTTATTGGTGTAAGCATGATGCAATCGGGTGAGGTGACAGGAGACTGTGCAAATACAATAATGATGAGAGGACAGCGTAACTGCAGAATGGTAAAATTTGAACGTAATTGCAAACAATCGCTTCAAAACATCATTATTGTTAGAATGATATGAATAAGATACGACACATGGCTGGATGCCCTCTTGTGGAGTAAGTAAATTCTATTCTTACTGCATTTTTATAGGAAAGCGATTCGCCAAACAGGATGCCGTTCAAAATAGGTCATAAGAATTTATTGCTCGCGCAGGTTTGCGCTCCATCGTCGTTTCAAGTGTTCAGTTACAAGGTGCAAATTCATTAGGAGTCCCGAAAGTTCAGGAAAAAAATCAGACTCTGAATGGGGGATCATTTCTCAGTACAAACTATTCGCCATAGCCCTGAAACATGTTTCCGTACTTCTCTATACCACTTTTACGATCAACACCGAATGTGAGAAAATGTGAAAAGATTGAACCCTACATGTTCTGAAAAACTCTTGATTCCGCTGCGTAGTCTTATTTGTCAACTGGAAGCTCCAACCTGAAGTAGAAGCGTTGGTTCGTTAATGGTTGGATATGTAGGACCAAAATCCATTTGAGGCAAAGCAAGCAGTCCTTAATCGACTATCTTTAATCAGCTGACTTCGAACGCTGCTCACTTTTCCAAATTAACGCTGGTAACCATAAAAACTGGCTCGAAAAAATGAATGTAACGCTGTCCTGGAGCTGAAGGCGTTGTAAGGTTTACGTAATAAACGTAATAAAATCAGTCTGATGAATTCATGGAGCTACGAAGGTAGATCAACCCGCGCGAATCGAAACCCCGTTGGCCAGTTATGCCGCCAACACCGCACGACCAGCCGCCTGGTTCATGCGTCAGGCTAAATCGAATAAGGAAACTATATAGCTTCTGTCGAGGGGCAATTTCTAGAGGACTGAAGCACGACAGAAGAAGCACGTCTTCTTCTCTCTAGCTGTGCGACCGACGATTCAATCAATTGAAGGGGTGAGCCAGTCTCTACTTCGTTCAGGTTACCTTACTTTTGGTCTCTGGGGAGCATAGGCGTGAGAAAGCAACGTCGTAGCAAGCTCTCAAGATTCTTGATTGTTTTGATTTCAGGTTTGGTGAAGCGCTCAAGCAAACGGAGAGTTTTAAATCAAGGCACAGATTATGGATTAAGACTTGTCGGAGATAAAACGACCTTACGCCTGAATCTAGGGCCCTCACCACGGTGAGATCATTAACTTGTTTTTAGAAAATGACGGCATCGAGGTCATAAACTCCGCCATATCCTTTGGCTTGCTGCGTTTGAATCGGCATTGACTTACGATAGGTCAGGCGGCTTATGTCTCAAAAGTTGCAAAAAAGTCTAATGGTGATCGGTAGGGTCAAGCGTAGTTCGGAAAAGTATGCATCTCCAGATTTTGCTCCGCAAGAGGAATCATTATATTCAGAAGACTTCTACGGATTTCCTCAATCAAAGCAGTCCGCCTTTGGCATGCCTTAAACGAATAGACATCGCGGAAAATTGTGATCTTGGTGCTCATTTCTTGGTAGAATCGTCTTTAGAATGTTTTTGCAGTTGCGACTCATGCAAAGACCGAAAACATTAATTTAGAAGTCAAAAACCGACCAATTAAGGATAACGGTTTTCATCCCGAGTAACAGTTGTTTCGACTTCATGTACGACTCCAGAATGGCATTGCACAGACATGCACCTTAACAAAAATTCTGCAGATTTACAATCTGGTCACCCAGTGCAGCAGCGGCTGAATCGAAGGGACTCTGCTCAACAGTGAAGTCAGACAACTGACCTTTCATTTCTCTCAAAAATGGGCTACCACGTGATCTCTTGAAGATTAAATGGGCACTGATCAGGTCCAACATAGGGGTAGATGGGCCAACACGACATCAATATATACAAGATTATCTCTCAAAGTTGATTCTCATTTGACTAGGCTTAACAAGCTTAGCCACTTAGAAATTTCAAGTTTGAGTTCAATGTTAAGCCTAATCGTTAGTTTTAGTAATGTTATGTTTTTTTTTCAACTTACTTTAAATCAGTTTTTTCACTGCTTAAGATTACTTGTTGGATTCTCTAGTAATATTCCTTGACCATAAAGGAACCTGCCAGGGAACACATGTCTATCATGCCTCTAAAAATCAAATTCGCTAGCTGTTCAACAATGTTATTCATTCCAAGGCGAACGCTCATGATTAATGTATGTTGATTAGTACTTGCGGTGCCCTTCTTGTAATAAATATTGTTCCAATGTTGCACCTGATACTGAATCACTGACAGTCATATGGTCTTTGTTGTATTATACTTTATGTGTTCTTGAACTTCAGAGTGAAAATGTTTATATTTTTTCCAAGTTTATTCCATCAGAACTTGCACTTTCTGATGCAAGGAATTTCCCCTAGAATTGCAATTTAACAGCTTTCGAGCTCATAAATATCTATTAAAAATGTTCGAGGGACCCACGAATGTTCGCGACTTTCGAAGAGGGTCCACAAGGTTTAGGTTGTGGTACGCAGGGTAGTCGGGATTTCCAGCGATTGCCCACTCTAAGGATTGAAGTCGTAGGACAAGGGTCATACCTCCCGCCTCGACTCCAACTTTAGTAACCAAGTTCCGATATATTTCATCCGAAAAATAGAGAATTCTGACATACCTGACCACTTTCCTCTAATTGAATTTTTTAGGAGAGGTTGAAAAAGCAGATGCCCTGTGCGGTCAATTACGGGAAATACGGTACCACAGTCGGGCTACCACTAAATGCAAAAAGCTGGATGGTGAGTTTCTGCGTAAAAACCGGATATGGACTCCTGTATTCGCCATATCTCTCATGACAGTACATCCTCAGAGGTAGACACCTTATGTAGAGTAGTTCAGCGACTCAAACGCCTATTTTTAGACAGGCGCGGGTTGTGTATGGTGTAGAACCTGATTCCTGCCCTTCCACCTGCCCTTGAGCGATGATCGTGATTTGAGTAGTGGTGATTTCTGATCGTCTATTCTTATCAATATTCGTCATTTCACGGATCGCGAAAGTGTAACAAGCGGACTTTCGAAAATCGTGCCCCGACCACGGAACAAAGACAGCCAACTCGAAATAGCGCACCGCCAGAGGAGAGCCTAAGAGTGATATTTGCTAATCATAGCGCTCTCTGTTTGCAAACAAAAGGGGGCCGCTCATATACGGGCGTTGTAAGGACCTTCAAAGATAGGCGCTGGTGTTTGTTCGACGCCACTGAGAAGTCGGCGCAAAGCTGTGAGAGACCAGGGATTTTCTCGGGTAAATACGAAATTTTGCCAAAACCGAAGGTTGAGTCTGTGGGAAACCAGACATTTTTTGAAAAGGGGGTCGAGTTACGGCTACTCTTCCCATACCACTTTTCAGTCGGGTATAGCAATCTAGGGTGGTGAAAACGAAGCTGGGGTCCGTTTGTCGGATTTCTGAGGTTCACTATAGGTTACGGTAGGTACCATGTTATTTAGGGGGCAAAACTTACTTTAGTATTTTGAAAATCGATGAACGGACGTTGAATTCGTATTGAGCACCTCGAATAATCCCCATGTACAAATTTTGAGCCAAATCTGAGACTTTTACTAAATAACCCTATACCCACCGCAAACTGTCAAAAATCGATTAACGGACTCCAGATTCATGTTTAGCACTCCAAATAATATATAGTAGAACATTTTGGGATACTTCTATCGTAGCGGTCCGAAAATCGTCGAAGTCACAATTTGCCCTCAAATTTTTCACCGATTCGAGCCTTTGAACGAATTTACTCGAAAACTTTGGAAAAGCGTCAGATAAACTCCAAATTAGTAATCAGCGCCCCGAATAATCCACCGGGGAGAATTTAGAGTCAAATCTGGAACTTATTTCTAAAACGCTTCCACAGCCCTCTAATTCATATAAATAAGCGCCCAAGCAAAAATCGGTTGAAGTCTAAGACGCTATACCAACCAAACTTTGCTCAGGGTGGTAGATTTGGGCGCTGAACGCAATCATAAGGTTTGCTTCCAGATTTTCAGAAGACTAATGCGCGTTTCGGAAGGTAGAAAAAGCACAAAAAAGAACCGTTTCATGCTTGTAACTTCTTGGAACCTGCAACCCGGAGCGGGATACTGCGTGGTTCTACTATGGAGGCCTGAAAGATGCTAACAATATAACTCTTTTTTCCAGATGTGTTAATCGCCATAAACACATCCCTTGTGAGCAGTGTAGAACTGTTGCTTTCAAGTGCGGACGGCTTTCCAGTGCATGATGGAGCAGAGGATGCCTTGAGAAACCATTATTGGGGTACGCGTTCGAATTTCTTATAGCTCATTGGTGTTCATCAAGCCGCTTGTGTAATGGCCGCATAGTCTCGCCAACGTAACTTTTTTCCGCGGCCTTCACATGTGACTACATATATGGTTTCCGTTTTCAAAATAGTCTGACGCATGGACAGGGCGGCTGACCGTGCGGAGTTGGCGGCCTCACTGGAGAATGGGGTTTCGATTCGCGCGGGGTGATCTACCGTCGCAGCCCCGTCCATTCATCAGACTAAAGTTATTGAGCCAACTCTACAGTACCACGTAATTGGCAGACTTTCCTTTTCTGTGAAGTATAAACGGTTGCGTCCACCGAAATTCTCTTTGTACATCCTTGATGACGTCAGGATTTCCTTCAAATTTGATGGTGGACGCAAAACAAGCTTCACAGGCAGGCCGGACATTCTCGCGATGTAGTTTAGGATCCTAACGTGACCATCATTCACATATGGTAGCACTAAGAAGATTTCATCCGCATTATAGAGTGGACACCACGATTAGGATTCTGTTGAAGTGGATCCGTTTTCTTCCAATATTCTAGAAATCTTGGCGTTCACCTCCCAAGACTCTGTAAAGAACTCTTTCGGGTCAGGGGATCTCTACACACCGAGAGAGGAGTTGTCTCCTCTTTTGCAGCTCTAATTCCACTCGGGACCAAATCGCTTGTATTGAGTAGCGTCACGAGTCAAACTGCAAAAACGGGACAACTCCTTCCTCTGTGTGTAGAGGAAGCCTATCCCAACTGTTTCTGTCTTGTCTTTGTCAGATTCTTTACAATGTTCTTCTCTACGTAACGTGGGTGTGCACTGCGAAAATCTTACATAATATCTTTTTGATATGGGCTTCTTGTACCATATGTTCTCCTTGAAGCCATGCATTATTCGGACTTCAGCGATGTGAAGTGGTAGTAATCCATTTTTTAGAGAACTCCGCTTTGAACTGGATATTCGCATCGTACGAACTGAAATTCCTGAGCATGGTGTGTAGACCGGAGGCAGCAGATCCTATGACAAATGCATCGTCAATAAAGCATTTGTAAAATACGATCGAGGTGTCAAAACAACTGAAATGAGTGAGCTACGTTTGCCAGCACCCCTAATAACTGCGTAGCCAGACTGTTCACGTTCCAACTTCACTTGGTTGGGACGTTCGAAATGCAAGAAACCGCATTTGTCACGGCAGTCAGGAATATGGACTGTCATTGGTCCGCATAGCTCAGCACTTCTGTGTGTTCTGTAAGCAAGTGGACGATTCGATTTGGTCTTTGGCCATATTCACAGTCGATCGCTCTACCGTAGTCCGTTCTAGCGATTTTTCTGATCGGTCGGAGCGAGAGCGCAAATGATTTCGCGCTCCAATCATTCATTCTGGCTGGATACAATCAGATTGAAGTGACATTTCAGAAAGAGAACCACGTTTCTCCGCCGGACCTTGATCGCATCGACGCCCATCTGGAGCTGCAAAAACCATTGAACGTGAAAGTCTGCAGAGAGCGACGCGACTAATCGCATCGAAATAAAAATAACCAAACTGGGCGATTTGACATTTTCGACGAAAGGTACCCAACTGAAAAAATATGGACTTTTCGCTGGGAACGACACTCTATTGGGATAGCAATCGACTCTGCGAATATTTCGGGACGCATCGCCGCCATCACAGTTGTTCACCTAAAGACAAGATCGAGGTATTTTAAAGTTCCCGATCCTGTCAATACTGATGCTCTGTCCAATCGTAGTACCGTCAGTGTCTCTCAAGGAGGAAGCTGCGGTCAGCAATCGGGCGCGAAATCATTTGATCAATAGCCATCCTCCCTTCGTTTTCCTGCGCGCAATTTTTCCCGCCAAGCAGCGTCGCTACTTAGCCACATACAGAGATTCACGAGCACCTAGTTTGTCAATTAAGCATACAGATTGCTCTTCCATTACTTGTACAAGTGCTGCTCAAAGTTTCGCTCCACTTCGCCGCGCGCGACGTTTTTGATAAACGATCGCGAAAAACATGCCTGTCAGAAACAAAGCGAGTCTAGGGATCTTCGGCCCACAAGTCACATAATTAGGTAGCAATTTGATCTGTGAGCATGATAGCGTTTTCAGAACTCAAAAAAGTCTTCATTCAAACAAGGTACATGCATCGAACGTTGTCTTGCCAAGAGATGCTCCCCGTTTTGACAAAACTTAGCGTGGGTATTGTAATTCGCGCGCCAATAATTTTGGAACACCCTGCTGTGCCCGACGCTGTCACAGCCCTACATGAAAGCTTCGAGACCAGAAGAAGTCCTTCTTTTGAGAAACATTTGTGACTCTGACCAACGTTTGAGAGCGAAGTTTGCATGCGGTTCTCGAAAACGAAGAGAGGTCCTTAACCAACTAAAGCTGAATCTAGCAGTCGTGAGTTTTGAGCTATCAGCCTCCCTACGAAGTACTGAAGCTTAATGTCGTTCAACGTGATTTCCTAGTAGGCGGCAAGGTTAAGTAGAAGTATTTCTCCATTCACTGTTCCCCATTTCGGTTGAAACACGTTCCTTCTCAAGTTATAACACTGCGATATCTCGTTCATTGGCATACATATCGCATGCATCACATGTGACTGATGACGGTGCGCTTTTTGGACTTTGCTCTCGAAGTCACAGTCTAGTTTCTATTCTCTCTCACTTCCTGCAACATATTGGGCTTTGTCTTTATCTAAGGTTGAAAAATCAGAGTATTCAATCTGACGAACGATATCGATGTGCTTTTTGAGTAAACGGACCGAATCAATGAGTGAATGAATGAATGATTGAACGAATGAGTGAGTGAATGAATGAATGAATGAATGAATGAATGAATGAATGAATGAATGAATGAATGATTCAATGTTGAATCAATGAGTGAATGAATGAATGAATGAATGAATGAATGAATGAATGAATGAATGAATGAATGAATGAATGAGTGAATGAATGAATGAATGAGTGAATGAATAAGTGAATGAATATAATTGACTTCGAATTTTTCGAATAATCGAAAGAATGGATAGGTACATTCGAATGAGTTTTGAATACCGTACTTTCTCCTTCAGAGAAACATGTGCTTCTAATCCTCAGGCCTCTGTTTTAGAACTGCTCCTATAAGAGGTGTTTTTAAAAAGTTTGGAGCACTTCTAGTTGTCAGCCTGGTCCATGCGTTATACTAAATCGAAATCGGAAACCTTAAGCTAGTCAGCTGCGCCCTTCTCTCGGCCTGAATCGATTAGCGGGCTGGCGCACGCGACCGCTGTGCCAGACGCTTGCGAGATTTAAATGTTTGTTATCTGAGGAGGCAAGCCACGAGCCTAACTATATTTCTGAAAGAGGGTGTATTTCTATTATGGTGCTTCTATTACTTTTCATTTTTTGAATTTCCAATGATTAACTGTTCGCACTTCCAGCGGAGCCTTTCACTATAGAACCAAAGTTTTGTATGTGTTCAAATCTGAGACCGCAAAATGAAACAGCTACTCAAGCAAGCTCAATTTAATTGCGGCTTGCACAATCACTAAAATCATCCGTTCGGGACCATTATTCCCGTTTTTGTCAGGTTAATTCCTTCTAAAAAATGCATCGCTTTCGTCGACGCTTGCTTGACGAAGAAGAGAAGTGCCAATAGGAGTAGACTCCTGAGGTTTGCAGCGATAAAGCTGATTGCCTCTTGAGCCGTCTGAAGCGATTGAAAAAACGCGGTTCTTGAACGACATGGCAATTTTCAGAGAGGAGTCCGTTGCATACTTAATCCGTCCTAAGCAGCTATTCATACTCCTAACCTCCATCTCAACCAGAGCGGCACGCTCGGTCAGGGAGGTGAGTATGAATGATTTCCATTCCTCCCGCTCCTCTAGTAAAGTATGGATGATCCAGCACCACTGCCATAACGCAGCGGTAGGCACCGTGCTGGTCATTTGGAGTCTAAGTGAAGAATGAATATTCATGCTTTGAGAGATATGTTTTCTGCGATGTTTCTGAATCAAACGAAGAAAAAAGGTGAGCACAAATATTACAGGAACACGCAAGGAATGAGGAATTCAATGGCGGTAACAGCATGCAATAATTAAAGGAAACACATGAAATGCAGGATCATGTCAGACAAGAAAAATAAGTAATAGAAAACTTGAAGGCAGCGAACGCTTAAAAAACGTGTTCAATTTTTTTACTATTCTGCGCAAGTAGGCCTACTATCTGGTGATATATCGCCAAGCAGCTACCCAAAACACTCAGGTTTCGAAGAAAATCTCTTCCGAAAATTCTGGAGCACCCAGCTTCCTTTTTTCACGTCTGTCCAGCATTTGTAAAACACAAATGTAAGAAAACTAGGCGTCTAAAATGGTTAAGCCCCTATAAAGGCAGCGGAAAAAAAGTTGTGGAAAAAACCTGAAAATCAATTTGATCCGAAATTGGCTAATGGACCACTAAGGCTACAAGGAAATAAATGAGTTAAAAATAGAGTTATTAAGATCCTATGTTGCCAATCCGCCCACATGTGCACAGCTCCGCTTAAAAAGATCGCAGTCTCATGCTGAGCAGTCAAAAATCATTGATGTTCACAGCCAGAAACAAATCTATATTTAACTAATGAAAAGAGGTAAACTGTGAAAGCAAGTCCTCCACTAAATTTTGGACTCTCAAAATAAGGAATATAGAATCTTGAATTTCTAAGACCTGTCAGAGCCTGTCGTAGCTCTTCTGCTCCTCGTGCTAGATAATCGACCGGAAAAAGGCCTTTTCAGACCGCGAAACAGTTTTCAGGAGGCTATAGCATTATGAATTCACAACCTTGAAGTCCCAAGCTTTGCCAACTATCTTCGCTTGGTTCAAACATCAGATTGAAAAAAAAATTATTTGTACATACTTAGATGTATTTTGGCAACAGGAATTTTAGTATGATGAACGAATGGTGTCAGCGGCGGTCGATCGTCGATCGCGATCAAAACCCCGCTAACCGTTGGGGTCGTGAACGTCCGCAGGTGAACGCGAACGATCTCATGAATTCCGCTCGCTAGACTAGATTCAACAAAAGGACCATATGTACTGTGCTTCTCTGGGCCAAATTCCGGTCCGCAATTGCGTCTCGACACGCTTTGCGGCCGCGCGCTCTCGAGTCTGAAGAGTTTTCAGCGCCGCAGCCGCCGATCTGTTGACTCCAGGTGGGTTTCGGAAACTGAAAACTGAACAAAATTGGAGAAACTGTATAAAAAAGCCACATGGAGTCGGCTTTGGCTCTAAAAACTGGATCGACTCGAGCGCGTGCGGTCGAAAAGCGTGTCCAGACGCAATTGCGGACCGGAATTAGGCCCAGAGAAGCACAATATGTAGTATACAGGCCACACCAAATTCTTCCTTGGGACATCGCACATAAGTGATATCGATTTTTACCGCTATGGATTTCCTATCGAGATCAAATCAAGATGGAAATAAAAAACACTGTACATCCAACATAAATGTATCAAATAGGAATAGCTGTCGTAGTACAAAAAAACGAGTAGGAAACCAAACAATAAACTGTAAGAGTTCTGATCAATGATTGATTGCAGGGAACGCAGTAGCAGAACTAACTTAGCAAAGTATGTGAATTCCATGGACCGCATCGACGACACTATTGGCCGGAGAACTTTTTAACCATGCGTGTCGGCAATGATGGATCGAAATTGCAGAGGTCAACGAGACCGCATAGGAACATGGTCTCGTTCGGTAGGAAATGGGTGAGGAGGGAATGGCGATAATAGAGAGAATGAAAGGCTGTCTTGGATTCGCGATGAAAACGACTTTTGAGCTCTCTTCATGAGAATGCAGATTCGGCCATCACAAAAATAAAAATAAGTGAAAAAACCCGGAAGTTAGCGGGAAAAAACGCTCTAAAACAGAGCATAACGGCTAATTATCGGTGTAGGCCGGCCCCTAATTAGATTTTCATTAATGCTTGCTTATCCGCTTTTTGTTTTGCCGTTGAAGTAGTCAGTAGTCTCTGGAAATGTTCAGAAATCATTTAAGAACCGAAACAAAAATCGACAAAGCAGGCTTTTTTAGAAATCTCGATAATTGGGGCGGGAGGACACCAAGCAATAAGTTGTTCCTGAGCGTTTTTTCTCCAATGTTTTATTTATTTTCACTTTTGTGATGGCTAGATCTACCATTCCATGAAGATAGCACAACAAACGATTTTATCATGAGCCCTGCCTTTAATACAGATCACGTTGTTCGCACCACGAATGCTATAAGACCAATTCTCAAACTAACAGTCTCGAAAATGCACCACAGCTACACGAAAAGGGGTGTTCTTTTCAAGGACGCAGCTGAGGACAAAAACTATTTAGACGCAAATTTAGTTGCTGCAGCTGTTTGGCTAGTAACGGATACTCACAAGAGACGTGACGTGATCAAAAAAGTTCCTCTGAAAGTTGTGGGGGATTGATAGAGTAACATTACTGTATGTTTTACCTTCCTGTAGGGCGAAAAATAGGAAAAACATGAAAAATAAGGGCGCGCATTCTGTTCAACCGTCCACCATGGATCTGCTTTCGGTTTTTCAGAAGCAAAAATTGGCTGCCAACTATATCTAACACATATCTACCTCAACCTGCTTTATTCGAATCAGTATGGGAAAAACTATTTTCGACTTTTTTTCACCATATACTCACTCACTCGCACTCGAAATCCAGATAAACCACAAACAATTCCTGCGTGATCGAGTCAAGTTTAGTAGCTTTCGATGAAGGGTCAGCAGATGTATTGGGCAACCGATTCTCGTCTTCTGAAAATGAAAACTGCGGCCATCGTGACAATTTTTAGGAAAGTGTTCATCACTTTGCTTCCTACAATGGTAATGTTTCTTTCTACGATAATTAGCAAACGACTTTTATGTGTTCAAAAAAGGTGTTTCCTTTTACTTTAGAAAAGTAATACGAACCTACAAGATGTTCACATTACAATATTTCTCAATAAGCACGAAATGCTAGCTCAAGAAGGTGAGAAGAATACCTTTTTGAATAAGGTGAGGAAATGCTCATATACTACACGGATTATCTCGATAGAAATTGTAATTTCAGTAAGAGTGGAAAAAGCAAGCTCTCTGGTGATTCGTCAGAGCGTTTCGGCGATTTCCGGACATGAGATACCATTTCCCTTGTCCACTAGCCTCGGCGTGGATCTGTAGCCGCTTTTCACTCCTTCCCGCCGTTCCCACAATTCTTTGACTATCACTTTTCAGGTGCGCTTTTATCCCGGCTCCATGCTTTGCTTTTATAGGCATCGTACACGTTGAAAACCGAATTCCAGCTTTTGCCTCCAGTCAGACGGTCATGACAATGTCATTCAGAAAGTTTAGAGTTTCAACATCGCCTCCGAGTGATGATATGCTCACTTCAGAACGGCTTTCTAGTTTTTGGAGGGCCGGCATTGGGTCGATCCATTGTTACAAGGAACAAAACTCCGTGATTGCTGCTGGCGGACGTGCGTTGACGCGTCGTAGGGCGCAATGCACACGTCAGTCGACTTCACATTCGGCATCGATCGGAAGCAGCTGACAGCAATGAACGGAGCAGGTTGGTAATCCTTTTCAATTTCGTTCAAGTGGTTGTTCTCTAGGTAGGAAACCAAAAGCTTCCAGCGCTGCGCCAAGGAACGAATCGTAGAACTGTTTCCTGCGTATCCCCAGTTGATGTCGGCGCGAACTTCAAATCTGTTTTGAACACTCTCAAAATGAGTTTTTCTGCAAAAGTTGACGTTTTTAAGGAGGGCCTTTTGCAACCTTCAGTCACTATAGCGATATAACAGCACGAAAACGTCAAAAACCCGAATACGGTTTTCATCGTGTACGATACTCGCAAAGCTCAATGGAAACTGGAGGAGTATTAAAATTGAGTTACCTCACCACTTTACGGTGTCTCATGAGTGCTGGCGCAGTGCGAACGCCCGCGGAAAAAGCTGAAATTATTGTTTTTCTTTTTAAACTCTGCCTGAGGCCAGCCACACTGTCTAGTCAGGAAATCTATTTCCTCAATCGTCGTTTGAGAAATAAGGCACAATATGAATGGGCATACAATGAAAGTGGCACAGCTCTGTGTGGTAGAACGGCGGCATCCGCCGTCACCACAGCCTTTTATGCAACTTTCATGGTCATTTCGATGTCAAGAAAAATGTAGCGGAACGCATTATCTATGCCAGTGACCTTGGATTTTCCGAACGGATTTACATCAATGAGATTAGCTATGTGACGCGCTAGTTGAGATGTTCGCTGAGAGCAGACAGTCAAGGTCTTTACAGCGGATGCGGAAGCTATGAGGTTGATGCAAAACTTTCCGGACTTTTCACGACTTAGAATAAAAAACATTTATTTGAAAAACAAACAAGGCCCACCCATCAGAATAGTTTCCATCACACTCAAGGATCCTTCGCCACCGATTGGGCAGATCATGAATCCCAGACGCGTAGAACTCTGGCTGTTTCGAGTCGAAGTATTCTTCTAAGGCCGTTTTGACGCCGTCATCGTTAGTGAACTGTTTTCCATTCAGGAAGTGCTGCGTTGAGCGGAATAGATGGTAGACGGTAGGGGCAAGATCTGGGCTATATGGAGGGTGAGGAAGAACTTCCCAGCCCAGGTTCAGCAGTTTCTGTCGGGTTATCCGAGATAGGTGTGGCCGAGCATTGTAGGCCGGATATCCCGACAGAAACTGCTGGACCTGGGCTGGGAAGTTCTTCCTTACCCTCCATATAGCCCAGATCTTGCCCCTTCCGACTACCATCTGTTCCGCTCGATACAGCACTTCATGGATGGAAAACAATTCACTAACGATGACGAAGTCAAAATGGCCTTAGAATAATACTTCGAGTCGAAGCAGCCAGAGTTCTACTCGTCGGGAATTCATGATCTGCCCAACCGGTGGCGAAGGATCCTTGAATGTGATGGATATTATTTCGTTGGGTGAGCCTTGTTTAATTTTGAAATAAATGTTTTTTATTCAAAGTCGTGAAAAGTCCGGAAACTTTTGTATCAACCTAAAATATACTTGCTAGAAGTGCCAGTCTAGTTGACGTGAGATAAGATCAGATTCACCTTCCATTCACAAAAGAATCACGGAGAGCTTACTCCGAACAGGAACATCTACAGTTCTCGTTCGAAGCCAAACACGATTCTAGGCAGGTGAAGGCTTCTTAAATGCACAGTCGGAGCTCGTGGATAAAATTTGGTATAATGATCCTTTATTAGGAATCTTGGCTTTCACTATAATAACAAACTTGATTTTTCTGATCATTTTAGATTACTGTGCACTAAGGCTTCCTCGAAGGATTATCTTATTTTCAAGGCTTTATATGTCACGAACAAGAATGTGCTGTTACAACTTACAAAACATACGTCAGGCCCATTTCAAAGAGCGGAACAACGGTTTTCTCCCCTCGAAAGCGAAAGGATATCTCGTAACTGGAAAAAGTGAAAAATAACAATACACGTAGAATATATATTAGATCGAAAATCTTGCCGGACAACAGAATACTAAAGCAGAGACCAGGAATAGAGAACTAAAACTCTATTTCTTGAAATCTCGCCGACAGCGCAATTATGCCTGCATGGTTTTCAAAATACTGGCTGGCATTACGAAAACAAACATTTCCAAAATTCTTCAAGCTAAATCCCTCTAGGACCCGGGTAAGCACACTGAAAATCTCATATGCAGCTCCAAAAGGCAACACGAGAGCCTTTTCATCCACTTGCAGAGCAGAATCCATCTTCATATCTCGTGACCTTGATATCACCCTGCTGCCTATTTAATCTGTTCGTCCAAATTCAAACGCCTTGCCGAGAAGAAGCTATCGAGCTTCTAGATGTGTGATGCCGATATATACTTGATTTTTCATTTATTTCAACTCAGGCATCCCTATTTTTCTATGGCGTGTGCCTTGAGCAACGTATTTGATATATAAATAAAAATGATCCGGCAGCAGTGTTCAGCAATCCTGCCAAACGCGGAATCGGAACTCTTCAGGATAAGCGAGAAAAATCGAGCACTCATCCCCTCGCCCACCTCAGGGGTTTCGGCCTCAATAGGGACAAGACGCAGTAGGGATTTTAATCAAAATCTACATTCTTCCATTTGTTATCGGTCTAGCTTCATAGTTTAGTGTGCTTCAGTGCCAATGGCTGCGAACGATGAGGAAAAGCAGACCCGAGGCAACTCGTCCACGAATCTCTCCCTTGCCTAATTCACAATCTTTGAGGAGCCATAACTTTACTCGTGGTGGTTTATGAGCGATTCCGGACGCATCATTGTTATCAGACCGAAATTCTTTGCGAGCTATGCGAAAACCCCGAAAAACGATCGGGAGATTGGACAGTGCCTTTAAAGTCAGCAGACACCCTCACAAATGATATCAATTGTATGACATAAATCGATGGTTTGAAGCTGGTAGCATGAAAACTAGCAAAAAATCCTACGAAAACCGCATAAGAATACAGGCATAACGATTGTTTTTATGGGGTAAGAGTGGACGAATTATGAAATAGCGAAAATTGACGACAAAACGGTTCCTGTCAAAGAATCGCTCCTTGACTGGCTGAAGATTAACCTGTCTATTTTCGAATTCTTTTCTTCAATGAACTGCTTCAGCATCGCCCTGATGCTTCAAACGTGTGACGCATGGATGCTTCAGATCTTTTTTCTAGCTATCGGTCATCCTCATCTCTTCTGACTGACGTCGTTGCTCCGTGACGGGAACATGTGCGGAATTGGTGTCATCGATGCGCGATCCCAGGGGACCATTCGTACATGTCATTCTGGCCCTCATTCCACTGCGCTTACATATGCGTAAACAATCTCCATCTCCTCCTCACCTGATTGTTCTCTCTGATAAGATTTTCAGAACACTTGTGGGGTCCATCCAGTGTCCTCTCGTAATGAAGGATTCGGCGGCGCTTTTGCGCAGGACACCTCTAAGGCCTCTTTCAGACTACTTCGCCGGGCGATGCGATGGTATGATAACAATGAGTATTGATCACGATCGCATCGCACGTTGAACAGTATTCAAAGCATGGCGTCGTGGCGATCAAGGATGGAAGTGTGAAGTAGGCCTAAGCCGCGCTCAGCAATCGGCCCCGGAATCATTCGATCGATTCGTTTTCCCGCGCGCAAACATTCCAGACAAGCAGCGTCAGGCCTCTTTCTGGGTTCGATCGCCGAGCGACGTTTCGAATACGTATCGACGTGCGACGCGATCTCGATCGATGCTCATGATTATCATCCCATCGCGTCGCTCGGCGGTCGAACTCTGAAAGAGGCCTCACGAATTCCACTCAAGGGCATCGTGCGCGCTGTAAATTACTCACCGTTTTTTGGGTTTGAATGATTGGCTGTATCCACCTAGGAACGTTGGGAGAGTTTGTTAGGTCACCAACTCACTACTGTGACGATATTAGGTTGATGCACAAGTTCCAAGACTTTTCACAACTTTGAATAAAAACAGTTATTTGAAAAACAAACAAGGCCCACCCAACAAAATAATTTCCATCACATTCAGGGATCCTTCGCCACCGACTGGGCAGATCATGAATTCCCGACCCGTAGAGCTCTGGCTGTTTCGAGTCGAAGCATTCTTCTAGAGCCCATTTGACTTCGTCATCGTTAGTGAACTGTTTTCCATCCAGAAAGTGCGGAACAGATGGTAGCTGGAAGGAACAAAATCTGGGCTATATGGAGGGAGAGGAAGAAATTCCCAGCTCATGTCCAGGTCCCTGGGAAGAACACTGTTCGCATTCTGCACGACAATGCTCGGGCACACGTATCTCGGACAACGACAGAAACTGCTGGACCTGGACTTGGAAGTTCTTCTCCACCCTCCATTTAGCCCAGATCTTGTCCCATCCGACTACCATCTGTTCCGCTCAACGCCGCACTTCCTGGATGGAAAACAGTTTATTAACGATAACGAAGTCAAAATGGCCTTAGAAGAATACTTCGACTCGAAACAGCCAGAGTTCTATGTGTCGGGAAATCATGATCTGCCCAATCGGTGGCGAAGAATCCTTGAATGCGATGGCAATTATTTTTTTTGGGTGGGGGCTTGTTTGTTTTTGAAATAAAGGTTTTGTTCGAAGTCGTGAAAAGTCCGGAAACTTTGCATCAACCTAATGCCGGCGCTCTCACAGTTATCGAGCACAAATTGCTATCACCCATCGTTTAAGTAACGGATCTACAATTGACATATATTACACGACTACGTGAAGAATGACTTTCTTACACACATAGCTTAACTTTTCTTTCATTCACCACTAATCACCTGAAAGAAAGATGGACTTCATTTGATCGAGAGATCATGGGTCCGCACAATGATTCCTAGCGATAGACTCTTCCTTTCTCAAAAGTCGACTGAGACAATTTCGTTCTAAAAAAGTAGCTTTCAATGATTTTTTCGCGGGTTTTTCAAATGTTAGCTGTTATATAGAGCACCACAGCTCCCATCACACACAGACAACTCGAAAACGAAATTCGCCTTCAACGATGTCTTCAAAATACACAGACCATACAGTGCTCTGATACTTGCAGCTTCCTAATTATGGCTGGCGCAAATTTTTGTGCAAACAGTCTGGAATTGATCACTTAAAGACAGGGCTCTCGATAAAATCGGTTGTTGTGCTATCACCGTAGAATGGTAGATCTGGCCATCACAAAAGTGAAAATAAGTAAAAAATTGGAGAAAAAACGCTCAGGAGAAAGTTATGTCTTGGTGTCCTCCCGCCCCAGTTATCAAAATTTGGGTAAAAGCCTGTTTTTTCAACTTTTCTTTTGCTTCTTAAGTAATTTCTGAACATTTCTGGAGACTACTGATTACTTCAACAGCAAAATAAATGTCGGATAAGCAAGCATTATTGGAAATCGCATTAATTGCCGGCCGACACCAGTAATTAGCCGTTATACTTTGTTTTTGGGCGTTTTTCCTGGGAATTTCCGGGTTTTTTCACTTATTTTTTTATTTTTTATTTTCACTTTTGTGGTGGCCAAATCTACATTCTTATGAACAGAGCTAAGAAGTCGTTTTTATCGCGAACCCTGCCTTTAAGGTGGTAGTAATCCTGTCTTTTAGGGCGAATCAACCACGCGCTCTTGACCAACAGTCGTTCACGAATCAGCGACAGCTTAGCCGCGAACTAAAAACCTCTCTAAAAAAGGATCAGCTTTATGTTGTTATATAAAGTATCTGTCGCTTAGAGCAACACAATTACTACATGTCAAAATTGATCTGTCCCGAAGCCTCATGGTGTTACAAAAAATTTATTGCGAAAATAGTCAGAATGAGACTCCAAAAACGTTCCAAAACGACTGCGAAAAATGCCGGTTAGCTTTCGGTGCTTAGCACCTTCGTCAGACCTGAAAAACAAGCATGTCAATTCCAAATTGTAATGCACCTGCTACGCGATGAAACACACCAATGTCTGCGTTTTAGAAGTGCAGTACGTGATGCAGTCGATGCACTTCTTTCTCTATGGAGACAACACGAAAGCGAGGTATACACAATCAGGCTTGATGAGACGGATATGAGAGACCTCCTGGTAGCAACACTGAAATGTAATATCTTTCAGTTCGATGGACGATACTACAGGCAGAGCACAGGACTAGCCATGGGTTTGAGAGTAGCGCCATTGCTCGCTGTTGTTTATCTGGATCGCATAGAAAGAAGAGCAATAACATCTGGGATAACATTTTATAGGCGCTACATTGACGATTTCTTCATTATCGGTAACTCTGCAGTAGATCTTAGTGACACCCTTCGCCTACTGAATTCACAGGATGCTCACATTCAGTTCACCGTTGAACAACCGAACGCTGATGGATTTCTTCCATTCCTAAACACAATGGTGAGGATTCATCAAGGAGCTACACAGTTGAAATGGTACAGAAAACCAGGTTCTCGTAACATCCTGGTGCACGCTAGGAGTTGGCACCCACTGTACGTCAAGGCGAATGTAGTTCACAATCTACTTGCCACAAAACAAAGGATCTGTAATCACCGATGTGAAAACACCGAACTGATGGTGGAGAACATTTTGAATGAGAACGGTTATACCACCGAAAGTCCTCACACATGGAGACCGCATTCGTCATTGGGTGGTATACCAATGATTCTACCATACTTGAATGAAAAAGTGGCTGAAGCAGTGAATGCTGTCATGAAGAACTCATCGCTTCCAGTTAAACTTGTTTTTCGCCCTCCTCCCAACCTCAAGCGACTGCTAACGTCAACCAGAATTTATGAGGATAAGTGTGGCAGAACAGGGTGCACGTACTGTAGTAGTAGCAAGATATGCCAACTAAAAGGCACGGTCTATCTGATTGAATGTCAGGCATGCAGAGAGGGGTACGTAGGAGAGACTATGAGGCCTCTTTTTCAACGTTTAGATGAGCATAGAAGAGCTCTCCGGAATCCGGCATCGTATCCACTGAACAGCTTTTCGAAACATCGGACCCTCCGGCACGCACAAGATGCACCTCCTCAACTCACCGTCACGGTATTACACCGTGCAATGAGAAGCACTCTTGAGCGGAAAATTCTTGAAGCCTTGGAAATCAGACGAATATCACCTGAGATAAATAGCAGAGATGAAATGGGTGATGCCCTGCAGCTCATTGCATGGCTACAGTATCGCGCTACTCTCCAAGAATACGGTAATATCACTATCTAGACACCACTGCGGCTATTTAAGGGTAGGAGCGGGGAAAAGTGACCATTTTCAGTCTCACAGCGGCGCTCGATCGTTCTCTCGAGTGTTCGACTTTTTCTGGCACTTCTAAAACGCAGACATTGGTGTGTTTCATCGCGTAGCAGGTGCATTACAATTTGGAATTGACATGCTTGTTTTTCAGGTCTGACGAAGGTGTTAAGCACCGAAAGCTAACCGGCAATTTTCGCAGTCGTTTTGGAACGTTTTTGGAGTCTCATTCTGACTATTTTCGCAATAAATTTTTTGTAACAATTACTACACATTAAGCCATGTAAAAAGCGATGAATGCATCAAAGGTCTATTCTAAACCTTGAATTCATAACAGTTCGCTGAGGTTTTTCTTGATCACAGGAAACGATTAGATCCACCGGATCATTACAATGGCAGGGAGACATATGGAGAGTTGAAGATCGGAGGAGTCATTTGAAAATTTCATTTTCAAATCAAAGGAGAACATCAATTTGTACATTTCTTGCAGGTCTGTTTTGTACTATATTATCTGTATAGGACAAGATTATTAAACACCAAATAAGGGTAAACTGCATTAATCTTCTTCAATCATTCCTAAATTACAAAACAACAAATTGGTTAAGCATTATTCGTATTTACCTTGATATCTTTTGTTTCTACAAAGTCCGAGAGAAAGCAATTTCAAAAGTGTGCGTTTAGAAAGCAAAGCTATTAAACGAGTTATGTTAACCGCGGCCGAATTCATCAACGCGTGGGGTTAGGGTAGCGGTCAAGGCGTCGGTACTTTTGATGATTACTCTGCGCAAGCGCGAGATGGCTAACCAATCGTGGCCACTTCTAACCCAGCTGAGAGGCCGGAGCAAGTAAGACACTGCTCGGCTACCAGACCGCTTGCCCTTGCGGGTAATCAACAAAGGTGCCGACGTCTTTACCCCTACCCCAACCACACGCGTTCGTGAATACGACCCCGCTCGCAAAAGTCCTCCATAGGTCTTTTGCGCGACTCTTCAACACGTGGCCTCATGTGTTCGCCGCAGTGTGAAATCGAAAAACTACTCAATGAGTACGCAATTTTCATTTCAGAAGAGGAGCAGCGGTTTCTAAGCTCAGTTTTTCATATTGCTTCACTGCCAATCTCAAGAATAAGCCACTTTCATCAGTAATGTTAATGAATGAACCCATCTCTTACCTTATTTGCTGCCAAACGAGCTGGAGGTCTGCTATCCGCTGACTGCTTTATAGCCACTCGCTTAGCAGCAGTTGAGGGCAGTGTTCACGATGAAAAAGTTGCCCGTTTCTGGCAAAAACGTAAGCTTTGGGTCCCTCTAGGAAAAGCGAGAACGAAATTGCGATGAAAAACGGCCGAGAAGTGGATGAAAATTTGGTGGACCAGCCAACCCATTGGGCCACACCGCCCACGTTCTGTAACATTTGTCGGCGTTTGTTTTATCGTTGGAACAGGCAACGAATTTTCGAATATTTTTCATCGCAAAAGGTTTCAACATCCCAGGATGTAGAATAGCCTCTCATATTTTTAAAGAGTTTTCAGTCCAGGAAACATAAAGCGAAGCCACTTACCTAAGGATTCTGAAGCGCAAAATCATTTCACTGACGTCAGGTTCGATGCGCTGTCTGCATTCTCCGAAACACGCTAACAGGCACAGGCAAGTGTTTTCAGGGATTTCTTCAAACGGTTTCCCCGGTACATATTCGAGTGTTCTGTGGGGACTTTTCTCTTCTAACCCCTACTTAGTAGACATAGCTAGACAAAAGTATCGAAAAGTTAAAATATGGTTTTCATCGTTAACACTGCCATTAGCTCGCCGCCACCATGCAGATTACTACCACCCCTGATTTTTCAACTGAAGCGCGATATGGTCACGACTTCGCTAGAGCCAAAATTGGTTCCATGCTTGCCAAGCAGCTCCCCGTGACTTTGTAGTGAAACGGAGAACTGAGCGAGCGGCCTAAGTAATTGTTCTCATAGTGCAATTAGCATTTTAAATATTTAAGCATCATTTTGTTCTCCAGCCAACTTGAGTGATGGGTTTGTTGCTTCAGTTATCTCTGATCCAATAATCTCGTGGTGCCGTCGGCAATTCTGCGGAACGCTCTTCGATTCACATCAAGACTGATGAATCACACGGAATATAGCCCTCAACCAGCCGAATAGAGGCTCATTTTCTAGACAATGAGCCTCTCAGGAATTCAATTTCATTAGGATTTCGAAGATGGAGAAGACTGCATAGTGAACGGATTCGACACTGTACTCTATAGCCCGTTCTTCAAACCTCATTCGGTGGTGATTTGACTGTTTTGCAGTTGTATTGTATTGTTTATCGGGATAGTAAGAAACACAAACAGACAAATCCCATGATAATGAATGAACCTCCGATATTAAAAGAACTATGAAGACAATTTGAGAAAAAAAAATTAAAAGAGTATTACTGGATAGGATAGCATAGGTAATCAGGGTGGGAGTGGGGTCACTTGGCGGTGAAGAGCAGTGGTCGGCCAATACTGCAAGCGGCTGGTTCTTACTTCTTATCTGCTCTCTAGACACCACCACTTCGCCGTCACCATCATGTTTTCTGAAGTTTTTTCTTGGAAACACTGTCTACAAATAATTAGCGAGGGCAACACGTTCAGGATTGATGGCTCTTCTACGATTGAAGCCAATGCTTGTATGGGAGTTGACAACATTATAACGAGGTCGACTGACAATGAGATCAGATTTCGGGCTGTGCTCAAACAATCTCGGAGAGATAGGAATGTTGTGACGCAGTGTGTCGAAAGGTACAAGCCTTTATAACAGAAAATTGCAGAAATGTAGAGCAATTATGTCGACTCATAGAAGTGTTCAGTCGAGGTCGACAGTAAAAAACTAAGTCGAGGTCAAAGGCAGTAGGAATAGTGTTCGTTTTGCGGTGAACAAATCTGACTCTTATACCTCCAACCCTCTATTTCCCAAGATTTAGAAAAATGTCCATATTTGTTACGAGCTCCAACCTTGTGGGTGAAAATTCAGTCTAGAATTTTTACGATCTTCCGCTTCAAAATTACAAACATTCATTTTTTGAACAGATTCTTTAAGGCACCCTCCCCAGCGCTCCCGTTGGCACTAAAGATGTTTTGTAAACACTGGGGGGTTCTGGTGGATTAAGTGGCTTGAATAGTCTCAATCTGATCTCCATCTGACTCATTGCCGAATTACATTCTTCTCGACTTACCCTTGCTTGACGAGGTCGACTGAGTGGGTGATTTACTATCGACCCAAGCCTTATGGATTGCGAGAATGTTTGTTGCGTACCCGACTGTAGCCGCTAGGACGGGCCACTACCAACCCTGACTGAGCTCGCCGCTACTAAGTTTGAATTTCAAAATCTAAATCTCCGATATATCAACGCACATCTTACTAGGTATTGATTTACCCTTGCCCAGAGGGGTTAGAAAATCATGTTTCCGTTGTTGTTGGCATAGTCCCGGGATCAATAATCCGTGTTAATGATTTCTTTAATGCCTCAGGAAATTAACGGCAGAGCAATTTTTTGGATTTGAGGAACTGAAACGTTTCCAGCCAAAAATTTGCCCTAAAGGGTTATTTGGGGCGCTAAACTGGCATGTTGAGTTCCGATTTCAGTTTTCCGAAAGACTACGGCGGGTTGCTGTAAGAAAAATATCAGTTAGCTGGTTAGCTGCAGTAAAGAACAAGCCAGAAAACAAAAGTGACTGTAAAGAGGCAGCAAACCTGAGGTAGATGACTCATAGTTGCCTCCTTTGGTTGCCACCTTAGCACGAGAATTGTTCTCGAAGAGTAGCGTTGAATGCAAAACTCTTACTAGTCGACGTATTTGAACCAGCATCACACCAACAGAGGCGACGGATGCCCAACACAGCGCCTTAGACCACTACGCCACATGTTCATGTGTCCCGGGCTCTTTCTGTTCTCCTACATAGACCCCTTCCACAGTTCTTCGTATTCATTGTACCTTTGATCGAACTAGCAGTAGTAAAAATGGGTTTCGAGAGCGTACAACTGTGTCTATCTCCCTGGTTTAATAAGTTTTCAACCTTGGATGATGGGATTTCGGATTTTTTTGCGAAAATCATCAAAGCGAGAGAATGTTAGATTTATAAAACCATTTAAAAAAATTCTTGTTGGATGACCACTTACCACTGAACCACGATACAATCATACTTTGTAGTATGGTTGTCGAGGAGCCAACCTCGTGTTTTTTTCACAAGGTGAACCAAAAAGTTCAAAGGATCTTTTTTAAATTATGGACTATTTTTTTCCTCAGTCTGTTTCACGCTTCCCAGTCAACATAGAAAGAAGTGAATATGAAGTGAAAGACGAAAACGAAGTTTAGATAAAAGCCGCGCTTAGATGAACTATTATACAGCATTTAGTAACTAGTACCCGCAGATCACGTATGTTTCATGCCTTTTCTAAAGAACGAAACCGTTTTTCGGCCAGCTTTCTTAGATGGCTTTCTAAGCAAATCTGATTTTATTTGTGGTGAACGACTAATGGAAAAAATCTGAAAATGCTCGAATATGCCCACAACAACTTCTAGGTATATGAAGCGGAGCTTAGAATAGGAGTAAAGCACGTGATATCTATAAAGGAGACGTAATCATGACAGCTAGGTACAATTTGACGTTAATCTCCCACTTATCTTCGCCAGGAATCACTGAAACATCATCAAAACCTTCAAACGTTTCGCCTGTCGTTCCTATCAGCTGGCAGCGGAGCTGGATGGCCGCCAGCCGGCGGGTCCAATTTTTCCTTGCCCACCTAAACAACAAGATAGGCCGTCGTGCTGTGCTGGGGTAATAAGTGGACAGCGGACTGGTCGGATCGCAAGCGCTCCACTGCCCTTTCTTGGAGCGCCCTTGCTTCAAAAAGTCAGCACCATTGGATGTGCTCGACCCCATGACCGCGGTATCGACCCAACTCCTCTTCGCTGCGCGCGCTATTTCTCTTTCCTCTGCGGCGGTGAGCGAAGTCACCACCCGTTTCTTGCAGTCAGTCACCTCACAAAAGAACGCTCACTGCTCCCAGGTGGCAGTGGTCATTAACTTGAGCGGCGCCTGTGCATTTCTGTGCCGGCCAATTCATATTGATAGCCAATCAGTGATTGACACAGTTACCACGTAGTTACAGCCGGTAGCTGCCACTTTCAGGGGGATTGCTACTGGCCCTGAAGAAATCTGATTTTTGAATATAAAATGATCCACAAGGCTTCACCTCCAACATATTAGGTTGATGCAAAAGTTTCTGGAGTTTTTAGAGCATTTCGAGATATATGTAGAGCATATCAGTGCTTATATTTAAAACCGAGAAGCTTGTCAATTCCTTGTGTACAATCGGCGATGTGTCAAGCTTTCAAATGCTGTCACGCGACCAAATTCGCACCTGCCTTCTTTATGACCACCAATCCGTGATGAAACCTAAGGATTCCAATCGCCGCATGGTGAAGTCGTTCGGCGAAGGTGTTGTATCGAAAACTAAAGTACACGATTGGTTTAGCACATTCAGAGCTGGGCAGTACGGGATCGAAGAAAAGGAGCATTCAGAAAGGACAATGAAGCTCAACAACGACGAGCTGCGCGAGCAGGTGGAGCGATCCGAGCATAATCACACGGGAGATGTGCAGAAGACTTGGCTGCGCTCAATCAACTGTCCTGCAATCGGGAAGATTTCCAAGCCCATCGTTTGGGTTCCTCATTCTTTGAGAGTCACCGAATAGACTTACCGTGTGGAGACATGCAGTGAACTGCTCTCTAGAAAGCGCACTTTTGCTGGGCTCGACGGCATTGTCACAGGAGACGAAAAGTGGTGTCTGTATGTCAACATATCGCATAAAAGGACATCAACAGACGCTGGACAAGTAGCGCAGACCACGCCGAGGCCGGAAAAGCACCAGCGGAAGCTGATGGTCTGCGTTTGATGGGACATTCGTGGACCGATTCTCTGGGAGCTGCTTCCACAGATCATCACAGTGACCGCCGAGGCCTACTGCTCACAGCTGGTACGTTTGGCCGAGGCGATACACATTAATCGCCCTGGGATGAACGCTGTTCGCTTTCTTCACGACAATGCTCGGCCACACGTATTTCGGATAACTTGACAGAAACCGCTGGACCTGGGCTGGGAAGTTCTTCTTCACCCTCCATATAGGCCAGATCTTGCCCCTTCCGACTACCATCTGTTCCGCTCGATGCAACACTTCCTGGATGGAAAACAGTTGACCAACGATGACGAAGTCAAAATGGCTTTAGAAGAATATTTCGACTCGAAACATCCAGAGTTCCACGCGTCGGGAACTCATGATCTGCCCAGTCGGTGGCGAAGGAGGATTTTCGAGTGTGATGGGAATTATTTTGTTGGGTAAGCCTGGTTTCTTTTTGATAGAAATGTTTTCTATCAAAGTCGTGAAAAGTCCGGAAACTTTCTCATCAACCAAATACATGTGTAATTCGACTACATTTTATGAGCACTTCGAAAATAGCCCCTTCTGGGATAAAATCTTTAATTAGAGGATATAGTTCCGCCAAAGTTATGGCTCAACAGATGCAGCCGAGCAGGCTTATCTTACATTCCTCATCCCTCTCCGCCTCTAGTTGCTTCCAGTGTCCCAGAGGTCATTGTCTCGACTTGACAAGGCAGCCTACGAAGCCTCCCTCGTGTTAAAGCACCCCCACAGCTTGTTCCACCACCATTTCGAGCCGCCTTCTAGCCAGCCTTTGCACTTCGAAGTCAATATCATTCCCAGCAGATCAAATAACTCGTGTTCAGAGGAATGGCGTCCTCCAGACACCGCCTCGTTAATCAGTTTAGCATCGAACGCTTTCAGTTAGCCCCGCTCGAAAGTCTAGGTGAAAAGCAAGGTGCTTGTTGCGAACAACACTTTTATTTCGTTTTTTTTTGCCCAAATGTCATATTTCTCGATTTCTTGTTGTATTAAGCCATCAGGATTTTGCTACTCCAAAACCGGAGACGGAGCACAGCTAGCCTGAAACACTGCGAAGTTCATTAGGAGTTGCGCAGAGAATTGCCGCGGTTTTTTTTTCGGCTGGCCCGGTCAGCATTTTGTCTCGAATATTATTCTTGTCCTTCTTCTTCTTCTTCTTTATTGACGCAGGTTAACACCCACGTGATAAAAATAGAAATAATAGCACAAATCATTAACAATTAAAACCAAGCAGCCAATCAATTATTTCGAACAGCCAACAGTGAAAAAAAGAAAGAAAGAAAGCTGTAATCAAAGATCAATCGACTTCGTTAAAAACCTCCGATTTTAGTAGATGGGTAGCTAGACGTCTGAACGTAGTCAGAGACAAGTGCATCATATCCTGATCAAAAACCTTATTCAACAAAGGTACTACTCTAATAGAAAAGAACTGTGACCTAATTTGAGATTTAGTTAACGGAAGCTTGATTTTTGTGCTCCCACCCTTAATTCTAGAATGGACAGTTGAAAAGAATTGAGACGAGTTGACTCTTGCCCTACCTGTAAGAATTTTAAAAGCCATAACAAGATCGTTTTTCCTTCTCCGACTGATTAGACTAGGAAGAGCATAAAGCTGGCGTCGTTCCACAGCATTAGGTATAAACTCGTAACCGAGACCAGAACAACGCATAGCAAGCTTTCGCGTAAAGTTGCTTTGCACACTCTCGAGATAATTTATATCCTTCTTTTTATACGGAGAGAAAACTGTAGTTCCAGACTCTAGAATAGGTCTTACATAGGTCTTGTATGCTTTGAGTAAAGTTTTGGAATTCCTAGACCTGAGTGCCTTGAAGAGATTGTACGTTCTATGAATTGCACTGGAGAAGAGCGCTTTGTAATGGCTGTCAAAACTCAGTTTGTCGTTTATTCTGTACCCAAGATCTCTCACTTCCTCACGTTCCTGTTCTCGACGCTCATGCTTTTTTCGACCAAGAGCTCTATTTCTCATAGAAGTCTACAGAGAGCCTTGGAGAGGCTTTTCAAATTCGGACAATTGAAGCAGATTCATGGGCTTGAAAATGTGATTTATCATGGATGTATACCCAGTAAAACATGAGAGAATGGATGGACAGCTCGTAAATCAGGCTGTACCCATAGCGCCTTCATTCGTCACACATTCTGCGAAAATTTCGCTGCCTGGTCTTTTCTATCTCTTTCGCCTTATGTTGCATCGTTCGGAATACCATTGGGAGAGGTTTACTGTAACGTATCAAATCACAGCGTAAAGTCTATTGAGTCGCACCCGGAGCTGTGCGAGATTTTCTAGTTTCCGTTTAGTGGACCCCAGAGAATTCTGCAGTACCAAGTTTCAATCACAGTTTTTGTGGTAAGTACAGTGTGGCGGATGGAATGTCGGTTTATTGCGTTTCTTATTTCTCGGAATTCCCCAACAAAAATGTTGCTTCAATTTTAATGGTTCGCATGTATGAGAAAAATGTTCCATCCACTCTTCCATCCAACGTGATTGGTCCCACGAGTTGTGAACGTTGCACTTTGAGCTTCTACTTCCGGTTGGAGTTTTCCTCGTGGACCATTGCTAACTTGAAAGTTGAATAATGTTTTCGAGTCCATCCTGTTTCATTTCCTCAGTCAAAAATGCCTTAAAGCTACGACTTTGGTAAGTGCATAATTTTTTGATTTCTTAAAGGCAGTGTCCACTATAGAATCAGTCTCCGAGTTTTCACCGGAAATCGAGAGGTTCGAGCCCTATTTACCCAGAAATGTTGAAAAAACGGTCAAGAACAAGCACGAACGAGCCCTATACGGCCTTAATTTGAGTTTTTCGCCCACGCAACGCCCACTCTCTCAACGATTACCTATAAAGTTGTCCATCTCGAAATTTTGGTTTGAGAAGGTATTCGATCATCAATTGAGGTAAGTTTAGTTAGGCAGAGAGGACTGTAGCCCCTGAATCTATGCGGTTTCCTTAAGATGGGTTTTCCAGTTATTTACGGATCAGAAGCGGTTAAAAGGAGTTGGCGTCGCGTGAGCGGAACAGTCTAGTTTAGGGCCGTATAGGGCTCTTCTATGCTTGTTCCTAGTCGTTTTTTCAACATTGCTAGTGAAGTTGGACTCGGACCTCTTGATTTCCGGTGAACACTCGGAGACTGATTTTATCGTGGACAGTGCCTTTAATATGAATTTCTGAACCTACTTTGCTCTAGAAAAGCTCTGAAATTCCACTGCAATGATTGTGAAGAGTATGCGCGGCGTCGCTAATTCGGTTACACTAATGCCTTCGTTGGTTGTGGTCGGTACCTTTGTCATCCTTGTGTCTCCCTAGGGAGGAAGCTTGCTCCATTCCTCCGCCACAGCTTCATTCGCCACACTTCTCGAACGAGATTTTTATTGTAAACATCATTCATATTTTTGAGATTCCTCCATGATCGAGGGTTTCGAGCTGAACCTTTAAAAAACTGATAGTTGGGAGCAGTCCTATCAAAGTAAAACTTTCCACAAAAATGAAAAGAAAATTACGTTCTACAGCGGCAAAATAATCCCTGGTGCTGACTTTAATCCGGCTTGTGAATCAGTACCCTTCAATTCACTTATCAGCTCTTTGAATACCTCACGATGAGACTTTTCGAGTGATCTGATCTGGGCATACAGAACTTTAAGAAGCGCTTCTATCTCGATTAGTTTCTATTGAAATCGTGATTGCGGCACGTTCGCGAGATTTCTCTACAGACAGAATAACCTCATAAACAGATCTGACAGTGGAGCAGCCGTTTGATCAACTTTAGGGCTCAACAAGGGTGATTAAAGGCACAGTCCAACATCCGGGACAACATCTGAGGTCTCCAGTTAGTTGTGAAGTAGACCCACACTACATGACACCTGCCAGGTGCTACAAGAGCGTAAGTTAAGTGCGCCAGAACTGGGCTACCGTAATCTCAGGAATGATGTATTCGCCTCTCGTGAACAAAATTGATGATAACCAATTGATAAAAGGCAGGGTAGAGAAGAAGTGGAAAGCGGTGTGTCTTCATTCACACACCGTCCTTCTCCAGGGGTCAGCAGTTGAGGATTTGCCTGGACTACAAAACAGGAAAAGAGCACCTCCGTTTGTCAAGATGTAGCGGAAGTGGAGTGTGAACTTACAAGGGAAGTGTTTAGAGTGGTAAACTCATCTGCGAAAACGACCAGTATCGTTAGTATCTCCTCTGGCTCAATAGTGAAAATGCGCAGTATCCCGCCCCGAGCTGCAGGTTCGAACAAGTTATGAGCATTTTTTAAGCCTCGCGAAAAGGAAAGGGTACCCATCAGGCATTTTTTTTGCGAGTTTCAAAAAATTTTCTCGGATTTAGCTCAAAACTTGTATGTAGGGGTAATCTAGGGTGGTGAACACGAATCTGGAGTTCATTTGTCAAAGTTCCGAGGTTTACTGTAGGTTACGGTAGGTAATATGTCATTTAGGGGGCAAAAGCCACCTCAGTCATTCGAAAATCGACAAACGGACGTCAAATTCGTATTGTCCACCCCAAATAACCCCCGTATACAATTTTTGAGTGAAATCTGAGATTTTAACCAAACTACCGTCTACCCACCGTAATCTATCGTAATCTGCATAAAATCGATAAACGAACTCCAGATTCGTGTTTAGCACTCCAAATAACCCACAGGAAATGATTTTGAGACATATCTATCGTAGAAAACCGGAAATCTCGAAAGTGGCGTTTTTCCATCGAAATTTTCCCCTGTTGGGAATCTTCAAACGAAATTAGTTGAAAACTTTGGAAAATCGACTAATCAACCACAGATCCGTGATCAGCGCCCCAAAAAACCATCCTGGGAGATTTTTAAGTCAAATCTGGAACATTTTTCTAAAACGCTTCCAGAGCCCTCAATTGGTAGAAATAAACGCCCAACCGAAAATCGGTACAAGTCCAAAACGCTGTCAGTCTGGACAAAGTATGGAAAATGCGCCTTCACCCAAATTTTGCTCAGGGGCTAGTTTTGGGCGCTGAACACATTTATGGGGTCCGTTTCCGAATTTTCGAAAGATTAATGCCCTTTTTGGAGGGTACAAAAAGCACAATAAACGTCTTTTTAGGCTTGTAACTTCTTGGAACCTGCAGCTCGGGGCTGGATACTGCGCAGTTTCACTATTGAGCCACTAGAGATACTAACCATACTAGTCGTTTTGGCAGATGCGTTTACCACTCTAAACACTTCCCTTGTTAGAAAAATTCGGGTGTGCTGCGTTATGCCCGAAATGGGCGGAGCGGGGGCGGAGTCGGCTGTCACTAATTGCCCAGGTGGCCGGTCGTAAACGGAGGCGCGAGCAACGCAATTATAGCGTTGCACTCACTACGACAGCGTCGGCCAACTAACGAGCCATTCAAGTCAAATGACGAGGAGCAAAAAGGAGATTAATTAAAGTGTGGTGAGATAGGACAATATCAACCGTAAAGGAGTTATTCGATTCGGTTCGTCTGTAACAGTACATAAATGACCCGTGCTTGAAAAAAAATTTCTGTGAATCTCTCACAAGGGAACTACTTACTATAAGTCATACTAACCATTCCAAATGAAATATTCTTTTCTAGAGCCATTTTTGGACGGAAAGTCCTAATATGCCCATCGCAGCTGCCTAGACTCATTTTAAAAGAAGTTATAGGCATTTTTTCTCTGATTTTCGTACCTATTCTACCCTGGAAAGTGATCACCATAGTATTTCTTTTGAATTAAAGTTTAATTATGTCGAGCCTATTTTGAGCCGAGACTATTTAAACTCTATAGCATGGAGGGATTCGTTTGAATCGGTTAGCTCTGTAAATGAGAAGTATGAAATGTTCATCGAAATTCTTCATCATTCCATAGCTTTATTCGTGCCTCTGAAGCGGGTGTGTGCATCTCGAGCTTTATTCGAATGGGCATATTCGAATTAACGTCCGAAAATGGTTCTAGAAAAGTACATTTCATTCTTAATGGTTATTATGACTTATAATAGTTCCCTTGCTAGGCATTTAGCCGATTCTGAGTATGGAATATTGGAGCACTGTCCTTCCCCTACAATATATTAAAATTGCGCTCTGAAACTCAGTGGCTTTTGGTGCAAGCCTTCCTTGTTAATGAATTCAGTTTTCCTTTTTTTTAATTATCGAATCACATTTGATTCACTCGAGGGTTTGGATAATGTTCTTTTTTTCACATCGAGTCTTTAGTAATTTATTCGGTTTTTCGAATTTTGGAGTCATTTGGTACAATACCGCTGCTAGTTTCTAGAAACAGTTACCTTCATAGCAACCTTTATAAAATTGGATCGATTGGCTTGCGTAGCTCGTTTGCTGGTGCAAGCGGCCGTAGTGAGAGCGACGCTATAATTGCGTTCTTCGCACCTTCGTTCGCACCTTGTTTACGACCGGCCACCTAGGCAGTTAGTGACAGCCGACTCCGCCCCTGCCCCGCCCATTTCGGGCATAACGCTTACCCCCCGAAAAATTCAGAGCCAACTCGAGTGAGATTACGGTAGCCCTAATCTGGCACACTTAACTTATATTCTTGTGCCAGGTGCTAGCTCTTAGCTCCTCCTTAAAGGCAGCGTACGCGCAAAAAACCGTGTTCATTTTTTTCACAATTTTGCGCAGGTAGGCTTACCAGGTTGTCATATATCATGAAGAGACCACCCAAAACTCTCGAGTTTCAGAGAAAAACTCGTTTGAAAATCTCGCAGCATTAAGCCTCCTTTTTCTCACGTCTGTCCGGTGTGTCTTGTGCATTACACAAATATCGGAAATTTGAACGGCTGAATTGGTTTAGCCCCCTTAACTTTCTAGGTTCCGCAATTCTTTTCGCTTTTCTGCTGTCAATGATCATCTAAAAATAGGAGGCTCTCAATACCCACGTCTGAACTCGAAAATTCTTCGGAATAAAAAATTTAGAAAATTGGATTTCCGCGGCCGGCCGAAGACTGTCGTGGGGTTTCTGTTCCTCGTGTTAGATGATCGACCGGGAAAACGCCTTTTCAGACCACGGAGTGATTTTCACGAGCCTATAGCATTATGAATACGCAGCATTGAGATCTCAAGCTTCGCCAACTATTTCCACTTGGTTCATACTTCGGATTGAGAAGAAAAACACAGATGTGGTTTTCTGCGCGGACGCTGCCTTTAAAAGCGATACATAGGAAGAAGCCCCTCAGCGCGCCCACAGCAAGAAGTCACTTGGACACTTACCCTTTGAACACCTCTCAAGCTCAACACTGGCGAGATGAGCAAGGTTTTTGATCAGTAGTCCTGTTCTTCCATTCATTCTCAGTCTCCCTCTTTACTCTTGTCCGCTCCCACAGATCGGTTGCGAATGGTGGAAGTTACGAGCCTCGGACAACTCTCGTACACCATGCTTTTGCCGCTCACTTTCAGGCGATTTTTAGAGGCAGTAACACCGTTCCCAGGGGCGGGCTCCTGTAGGTTCACAGAGGTATCATTGGAACGACTTTGAAAACCCTCCTGCAGATGGTTTCTTCAGGAGAACCATCTTCAGGATAAGAAGAAAAACGATTCAGAAGTTGGATTGTGCCTTTGAAAGTATGGTGCGCGCTGGCAATCACTTGCAGTTGTTTGTGTACAAACAAACAATTCGGACTAGCTGACATCACCCACGGAAGTTGAGGCTCCGAAAATGCACCCTTTTAAAGTTATGGACCCCAAATAACAGCTGGGGTGTCGATGATCTAGCACTTCGACCAACTCGTAATTTTTCATACAATGTTGACGCGACCGTCAAACGATATACTGTGCTTATCTGGGCCAAATTCCGGTCCGCAACTGCGTCTCGACACGCTTTGCGGCCGCACGCTTCCGAGTCAGAAGAGCTTCCGGCGCCGAAGCCGCCGATCTGTTGGCTCTAGGTGGGTTTTGGAAACTGGAAACTAAGAAAAATTTTAGAAAATTGTATAAAAAAGCTACATCGAGTCGGCTTTGGCGCTGGAAACCCGACTGATTCGAGCGCGTGCGGCCGCAAAGCGTGTCGAGACGCGATTGCGGACCGAAATTTGGCCCAGATAAGCACAGTAGGAAGCAATCATGGTACGAACTCCACATACAGGAAAACTTCAAAAAAGGCAATGACCAAGCCTCCAAATGCAGCCGAACTTTACGTGCAGAAAGGATAATTTAGAGAGAAACGGCAGAAACAAGGAAGTATTTAGCTAGGAGAATTGCGGATGAAAGGAATTCCTGGACTTCTATCAAAACCGCATGGTCCCACCGATTGAGAGAGTAAACTGTACTGACCGGAAGTATCGAAACTACTAGGATGATTTTCAGAATACCCAGCCGAATACCATGAATATGCGAGGAACTTCCTGAATCCTGGAGCACAGGATTGGAAATAAACAAGAGATATCAGCTAAATAAGTGGGTTTCTTCACTGAAAATTGCGAAAGGTTGCGGTAAGTGGATGACGTTGCCGAACCGGGACCCAATAATATAGCCCGAAAACTGAAAAAGAGCCTCTTGTAAGTGTTCAGCCCTCTAACTAACAGCTCTCTATGATGAGGGAGCAACCCTTGCGTGTTGGGACGCCGAAAATCGATGTTTTTGTCCGAAGCCAGTCTAAGGGGATTATTTGAGGAGCTGAACACACTAACCGGAGTGGGTAGTTTCAAGGAAGATTACCATAGGTCAAGGTGGGCAAAATGTTTACTACCCATAATATCACATCAATAAACGCCTATAACTCCGTTTAGAGAAACGGAGCGCAGCTATAAAGATCAAATCCGATTTTTTTATTGAAACTGATTCTAAGAAGTCGGCATGGCCACTGGCTCTCAGTGAACTCCCCTTGTGAGGCAGGTTGTGAAAGACGAGGTGCCGCTAACTGAGGGGTGTGCGGAGCGCTGTAAAGCCTATTAAACCACAAAATTCTCATGGTTTCTACGCGAGCTGGTGCGGAGCGGCGGTTAGAGACAGTGAGAGAGCGCACGACAGACGGAGGGAGCAGAATCATCCGCACCGCTCGCCCTATGAGAATTACGTAGTTTTACAGAGGATAACTGCAATTTTGTCCAACTTTGCATGGCAATGGAGTAAACTTATTATAGTTATATACATTATTGAAGCCAATTGACATATGCGTACAATCAAGGGTAGGCTAGATATTTGTATATATTTGTTTTATGCTGACCCATATTTATTCGATAGTTTCCTCGATCGCGCGGCAGTTCGGCGCAGTGGCTTTTATTGCGCAGTGACGATGCCTCCGCTAATGGAGCCGAAGGGAATCTTCCATCTTCCATGAACAGAAGCGTGTGACTCTTGCAGTAAAAAAATCTCCTTTCCTCCCTAATGGGCTTGCGACGGATTTTCAACAAGTAGTCAGGTCTGCGTGTACTTGAGACGTCTGAAACGCAGCATTCCTCCAAACACACCCAATCTTTGTGTTCATCAGGCCCTCATTCTAATATACAGTGGTTTTTTAATGGTATGTTGGACAAAGGTCTTCTGTGAACTCTATCAATATTAAATATACATAATCAATAAAACAAAGGAAATCAGGGTAGAGTTTTGTTCATGAAGACTGACGTATGCTGGTATCAACTGTGGTGGACCTGCTAGGGTTGCTATGCGGTAATGATGTGACCTACAAGGGAACCACTCTTAGTCGGCTCGGCCATTCCGGATGAAAAGTACTGTGCTTATCTGGATCAAATTCCGGTCCGCAAATGCGTCTCGACACGCTTTGCGGCCGCACGCGCTCGAGTCAATCGAGTTTCCAGCTCCAAAGCCGACTCGATAAAGCTTTTTATACAGTTTTCTTCAGTTTTGTTTAGTTTTCAGTTTCTAAAACCCATCTAGAGTCAACAGATCGGCAGCTGCGGCGCTGAAAACTCTTCCGACTTGAAAGCGCGCGGCCGCAAAGCGTGTCGAGACGCGATTGCGGACCGTAATTTGACCCAGATAAGCACAGTACTCTCCTAGAACCGTTTTCGGCGTAGAATCCGATTACGGTCTTTGCAATTGCATAAAACCAGTCTGAAAAAAGTTATACTCATTTTTTTTCAAACCTTGCGACAAGCTGAGGAGTGTAGGGGTAAAGCCATATGGAATTTTTAGGGTGTTTTGAACAAAAATACGGATTTGTACATTAAAAAAAACCAAAACTTGTATATAGGAGTAATCTAGGGTGCTGAACATGAATCTGGAGTCAGCTTGCCGAAATTCTGAGGCATACTGTAGATTACGGTAGGTACCATGCCATTTAGGGGGCAAAACCTTCCTTAGTGTTTCGAAAATCGACAAATGGACGTTGAACTGGTATTCATCACCCCGAACAACCCCCGCATACAGATTTTGAACCAAATCTGAGACTGACCAAACTACCGTATTCCCACCGTAATCTACCGCAATCTGTCAAAAACCGGTAAACGGATCGCAGATTCGTGCTCAGCACTCCAAATAACCCCCTGAGAAACATTTTGAGCCGTATCTAAATCAATTTGCCATCACATCTGGCATTGTGGTTTTCATACCTTATGCGAAGAATTTGATCCAGATCTAATAAGGACATCTTGGGGAGGCGTCTTTTACCTTTTGGTCCTTTCCTTACCTACACTTTTCATACGTTCAGGACAATTATGTGCACTGTATTCACCAACTGATATGTATGTGTATGTGGTTCAGGGTTCGAAGTGTAGTGGTAGCGTAGAGTAGGGCTTAGTGGCCAGTAATCCCTCCTTCAAGGTTCTTAATGATGTGGACCCAATCGACCCCGCGCTCTCTAGCGTGCTACATTCTGAATGTTTGCTCACGTGCCTAGTTCAGGTGGATGTACTTACTTATAACAAGCGTGTTTCATGGTTTTTTGAGACACTATCCACCCCATGACAATTCTGGCAAGTTTTACTTGTTGGTCCAGCATCATTCTCAAGATTTACCCCTAGGAGGCCACATTCTTGGCAATTCACTCGGTCTATAAATGAAGGGTATATCATTTCAAACTATATTCAGAGAATATATTCTACACTCTAATCGATATTTCTAAGCTAATCCAAACTTAAAGAATGTTATAGGCATCAGTGCGCATTGTTTTCAATTCAAGCAGCACTACTAATTCCATATGTCAGCTTTGAGGTGAACTTTCTATCCAAAAAGGATTACTTCTTGACAGGTTCTCAAAAACAAAATGCGATAGGCAAATATTCACTGACTTCTTCATTTCACTCCAGATTGGCTCTATATAAGTCCCTACTTCTCGAGAAATCATGGCTTCTGCGCCCGATGAGATGAATGGTTCGTGGCGTTTTTTTTTTTATTTTCTTGTGTTAATAGTTGCTTCCCAAAATTATTCTACACATGATTTTGCAAAAATATGAGCTCGAAATTTTGAGCGGTCGCCACGTCTCTCTCTTCAGTTTCCAGGAATTTCGGAAAAAGGTACATGCGAATTAGGGACTCCAAGTAAGTTGCCTGTGGCTTATCTCGTCAACTTCGAGTGATCTTCAACATAGTAAGTATGTTGCACAGTGTAAGTAGGCACCAGGACTGTGCGTTAATAACGTTAACGTGTTAACGCATTAACGGGTTAACGCGTTTTTTTTTTGAAAAATTAGCGATTAACGGTTAACGAAAAAAGTCCCGAAATCACGTTAATTTTTATTTCGTTAATGTTCCATCCATCTATGCTTTTTTGCATGTCAGGATTCCTATTCTTGAAGAGTATTCGTTTATTGTTCTGGCTGATAGTAATAATAATCCATGAAAATGATTTCCAAGTTTGGAGTGTACGGACTGCGGTGTTTGGTATGGAACGTGTTTCATGTTTTTTTTGGGACGTCTTGTTATTTATCGATTTTCGTGGTGGTCAGGTAATGTTTTCAAAATTGTTAACGAAATGCAAAGTTGACGTGTTAACGCATTAACGGATTAACGCGTTTTTTTTTCAAAAATTAACGATTGACGGTTAACGAAAAAAAAGTTTCATTAACGCGCACCCCTGGTAGGCACCCTTCTTTGCTCTTTCCGCAACGTCCAATATGCCCCCAGTAAGGTCAAAAGCGTACACGATGGAAACCGAATTCCAGATTTTGCGTTCGGTCGGACTAATGGGTCATAAAAATGTCACTCATAAAGTCTGGAGTTTCAAAATTGCCTCTGAATGAATATTTGTTTACTTCAAAAGGGCTTGCTGGGTTTGGGGGGCCGGCCATGGGGTCGGTCCGTTGCTACAAGGAACAAAACTCCGTGGCCGCTGCCGGCGATCGTGCGTTGACGCGTCGTAGGGTTTCACGCCACTCGATTTCACGTTCGACGTCGATCGAAGGCGGATGACAGCAAAGTACGCAGCAGGTTAGTAATCTGCTTTAATTTCGTTTAAGAAAAAAATGAGCGTTCGTCTGAGTGGTGAATTGCGTCCAGCGCTACGCCAAGGAACGAGTCGTAAAACTGTTCCTTGCGTTTTTCGCACAACTATCCCAAGTCGATGTCGGCGGGAACTATAAATTCGTTTCGAGTTTTCTTGAAACGGGTTTTTCTTGAAAAGTTGACGTCTTTGAGGGGCTTTTTGCAACCTTTAGTCACCAACGTCAAAAACCCAAGTATTGTTTTCGTCGTGTACGATGCCTTTAGGCGTGGGTGGTTTCACTTGATGCGAGGGAGCGAGCATTGAAGTTCAAATGACTCCATAATGTCAAACCACAAGAAAAGCTAGAAAACTTATTTGCTTCTTTGTTGTATTGAGCGTTGCTGGATGTTTACATTTTCTAGAAAAAAAAGTCATCTACGTTTTAATTTTTATTATTCCGCTTTCGGATTTTTGACACTTTTGAAGCAAATCAATGCCTACGCAGTATTCCAAATCTAATATAATTTTCAGAGATTTCTCAGAGAATTTCGTAAACTGCGTCGCAGTTCATGCTTCAGTTTTTAATCCTGTGCAAAACACTCGAACGCCTAATTCCCAGTAACGAGCGGTTAATTTAGGAGGGTAAACAAGACTTGAAGAAGATTACTGTATTCTGCGTGTGGGCTCAATTATTTCATTCAGTTTACTCCATATTTCTATTACTAGCGAGTAAGACTCTTGTTCCGTCCTGACCAGCTGCTACTAGCCCTGTACTGAGTCATGTCTAATGAGAATTTGTGTAGTTCGCTCTTAAAAAGCAGCTGCATTGGATTAACGACAGCATCAAAGTTCAACTTCTCACGCTGAGGGATGGAGAAATGTACCCTTTTCAGTGCATATTTCAATGCCTTTTTGTTTCCATTGTGTCGTTTGTTGTGGTTCAACACAGCACACTTATTCCTGCCATGACTAACTTGAGCTGTTCGATGGCGCACTTCCGGTGTCTATCTTCCGGTGTTGTGGCGTTGACCAACACAGCACCAGCTACTTTAGTAGCATTGGTTTTATCCCGCTAGCTCTTTGCAACGGATCCTTTGGGAGAGCATTTTCACCTGTAGAGTAACGTGATATGCATTCACTCTTCACTATATAGGAGCTCTTATAAGAGCTAATGCAGCTCAATTTGCTGAAACTAAACTGCTCACTTTGACACGCTGACACCACAATTACAGTTTACCGCTATGTTAAAAGGACATGGTGCGGTTGCGGTCACACACTGATACTACGGTGAAAGACGCCAGATTTCATTATCGATCGACAGCACAGCTGATTTTCTGGGTAAGTTACAGTCTTTCTTTCTTTTTTTCTCGTTTGTTTCGGCATTATTTTTGTTGCTGACTGTTTTAATATTGCGAATAGGGGCTATTCTCAGTGCGTGAGGGGAAGTAGCCGTTTGATCGGGCTTCAAAGTGTTTTTTTCAGAAATTCTGTTTCGAAATCGAAAAGAAAGGTGAATTCCTCTCGCACACTAAGAAAAGTCCCTAATCGTAATATTATGATATGAGAGCCAGAAACAAAAATAATGCCGAAACAAACAAGAAAAAGAAATAAAAACCGTAACTCACACCGAGAATCAGCTGTGCTGTCGATTGATAATAAAAGCTGGTGTCTTCCACCGTAGTTTTAGTGTGTGACCGCAACCGCACCATGTCCTTAAAACATTGCGGCAAACTGTAAAGCATTATTTACGATAAAAGCCGTGTTTTATAATCGTTTTCAATGCTTTGAGTATTCAGGTCCATGATGTAGAGCATAATAGAGAACGTTTTTCAAGTATCGGAGGAAAAACAGTTTAAAACCCCTCTGAAATATTTAAAAGCAGTGCTCACGATAAAAAAACCGTATCATAGTTTTCGATGTTTTTGGGTAGGTAAGTTAATTAAAAATAGGTTAATAGGAATAAGTCCTCATAGAGCACTAAAATAGAGGGTCAAAACTGTTTTACAAAATCTCTGAAGAAATTAAATATGCCTGTTTGTGTGCCAGGTTCGATGCGTTGTCCGCAGGGAGACTGCGGACAACGCATCGAACCTGACATCGGGGAAATGGTTTCGGGCTTCAAAAGTCTTAGGTGAGTGGCTTTGTTTTCTGTTTCCTTTACCAGTAATTGTTTACAAATAAGAGGGCTAATGTAAACGCTGGGATGTTAGAACCTTTCGCGATGATGAATACCCGGAAATTCAGTGTCTGTTCCGACGGTAACACGAATTCAGGGCAACTGTTGTAGGACGTGGGCGGGCGGCCCACGAGATCCTCACCCATTTCCCGACCGTTTCTCGTCAAACTTCCGTTCCTGTTCTTCTTAGAGGGACCCAGAGCTTATGTTTTAGCCAAAAAAAAGGGCAACATTTCATCGCGAACACTGTCTTTAATTACGACTCTTTGGTGTGGTGGCGCACTGCTGACTGTCGACAATCCAAACGTCGAAAATGGGTTTGCGCTTGAAAATTCTTGCTTTTCGTCTACTTCTGAGGCGAATTTGGCTTGTACCCCCGCGTGCTTGTGCGGAACGAGAGGAGAGACAGCAGGAAAGTGTAGCGGAGAAGGAAAGGCAGCATAGGCGCGCACACGCACGCTTTCAGTAGCAGTAAATTTCACATCGAATAGAGAAGGAAAGACTTTCTTTTCTGTTTCTTGTGCCGAAAACTCCTTATGAAAAAGATTGTTCAATGCTCATGCCAAGATTCTAAAAACATTCGGATGGGGAGTATTCAAAATTCGGCAGCTGTTTGTCTGATGGAACGAACGGTGAACAACCCTTATATGACGTTGGGGGGGAGGGGGGGGTGATCCAATAAGGAGCGTATCCACGAGGTGATCACCCAAATCCTGGCCGTTTTTGTGGTTCCCCCCCCCTTACACTCCTTTGGCCCCCGTCATAGACGGCCGCAAGCCGGACTGCGCCGCTCTCTCCTGCCTCTAGTGATCCAGAGCGCCGTCCTCCCCCGTGATTAGTGGTTTGCTGTATGCGCATCGATAAGGCTGCGGACGGCGTAGCTCGGCCACAACCGGGGAATTTCTCGACCTGAGTGAGCAATGCATTGCATACGTATCGACCGGTCTAATTACAGCCTATCGGCCGAATATGAGGGGGTCCTAAGGCTTTCGTGTCTGCGGGAAAACAGGCAATTTTTTTCATTTTGAACACTGTCTTTTATTGTTCTTCTTATTCGGCGTAAAACGGCCTTACCTGAAAAATCACAAAAAGCTGTATCGGGACGACATTAGCAAGCAAAAGTGGGTCGGTTTTCGCTGATGAAGACGAGTCTAGCGCCCGGCATCGATGATTGGTACTACCATGGATAATCAGCTGGCCCCAAACTGATATGCAATCATTTTCGATTTGGCCTTTTTCGAGCTTCATTGCTTGCATTCAGTTAAAAGTAACACTCTCATTCTCTGTAAAAAAAATATTTCTGCATGCTTTATAACTACTTTACTAGTTGAGGTACACGTCAAATCATCATAACCAGGCACTGCGTCGAACTCTAATTTCTGTGAGCGGCGTTATACACCTAGTCACAGATTTGCATCTTTGTACCTTATTGGCCTTACTTTGTGTGCGCTCTTCGCTATAGAACCTTCTAGTTCCTTAGCTGGTTTGGACTAAACAGGTTTTTAGTGTTCTCAGGGACTTTCCTCATCGTGAACACTACCACAGTCACAGTCCAATCTCAGAGGTAATTTTTGATATTTTGGTCCAGGCGCCGTATATAGCAACCCTGCCAAGCGCTCAATCTCAATTCGCTCGAATAAGCGAGAAAATTCTAGAAAAAAGTCGACCACACCCACTTGAAAGAAAAAATGGGTAACGCCCAGTGCCAGGTTTAAGACCTGATTAGGGAAGAGACGCGCGAATGAATTTATTCAAAACCTATGTTCTTCGGTTTGTTTTTGTTCTGGCTTTATATTGTGGCCTGCTTCAGAACGATGGTTGCGAATAACGAGTAAATACAGGCTCGCGACACACTGAGTTTGATATAGTGCTACGAACATGCTCAAGGCGAATATAGTTACACATTTCCGGTTCAGAGCGATATTACTCTGCTAATTGTTGAAACTCATAATAGCCCTGCTGTCACGACCTTTACGTGGCGTGATTATCTTCACGCTGCTCAACATCGCTTAGCTATGCTCGTTCTGCCCCTCCCTTTCGTTAAAGGTTGACTGCACCTTTGAGTGAAGGTTTTTAATCTGTTCGAGCACTAGACCCCATTAGGTATATGTCTATCCTCATGGTCGAGTGTTTTGCACCTGACCTTTGTCTCCTTGGGAAGTGAAGCTTTCTAGCCACACGATTTCCACGAACGGTGAGATCCGGATTACTATTCTTGGATAGCGTTGAGGCCGCAGAAGGAAAACCTCCTGGGTGAGCACCATGGGTGTGCATTAATAGAAAACATTTTTTGGTTAGAGTCAGTGTTCACGATGGTAATGGTCATCGAGTATTCACCGGAAATCAAATTCACCGGGTTCCATTGCAGCAATAATGGCAAAGGAACGGCTTAAAGGCACAGTCCAACCTCAGATTCGGTTCTCTGATTTCTGCTTATCTTAGAAACGGTCCCACGCTGATTCGAATGGTGTCTCTGGAATCGTACAACGCCCCCTGGGAACGGAGTTATGGTCCCTCAAAAATTGTGCTACGGAATCAAGGTGGGCGAGTTGTCCGATGCGCGTAACTTCCGTCATATGCAACCAATAATGTATGTGAGCCGACCTGAATAAAGAGAGAGGCTGAGAATGAAGGGAAGAACGGGGCTATTGATCGGAAAACATCGCTCATCTCGTCACTGTTGGGCTCGAAAGGTCGTAAAAGGGGCGTGCTAAAGTGGCTTCCGGATGTGGGAGCCCCAGGGTGGCTTCCTCCTGTATCTCGCTTATTCGGAGGAATTGAGAGCTCGAACTTGGCAGGTGTTATAAAGGGTGGGTCCACTTCAAAATTATATGAAAATCTCAAATTTAGTCCCTGAGCTTGGACTGTGCCTTTAAAGGCAGTGTTCACGATGATTCTCGTTTCCAAGTTTTCCACTGAAAACAATGCGTTTTCTACCAAGTGTCAGCAAAATCACGAAGAAACGGCGAGAAACGCACTAATTCGTCTTATTTCAGTGGCATTATTCTATGGCCTAGACTAGTTGTCCGATTGGATGAACATTTTCACGGTGGCTGTCACCGGTAAAATATGGGACTAATCGAAAATGGAAGAATATTTTGGGCAAAACAGTATTAGTTTGGGCACGAAGGAAAGAACGGGGCAACACAGAATGGAGAATTGCAGAAGACGGGTCCACAAAAGATTTCATTGTTACAACGAACAGTTCCATTGATACTTAAGAGGCGGGCTGATACTTGAGGATTTCGTGCCCTTCTGATGCGTTTTTCTCGGTTTCTTCGTCATTTCAGTTCTATTCGGGGGCCAAACAATCGATTTAGCGATTAATCTCATAATCGAAGATTATCGTGAACACTGCCTTTAAGGGGAGCCATGGATAGCCATACACGGCCCTCAAACTTGCATTCGCTATGCCCTATCCGCCCACTTCCTTGATGGCCATTCAGCTAGTGGGCGGGGCGGGCATAACACAACCGAGCTTGAGGGCCGTGTATGCTTGTGTGTCTATGGCCCATTTGAGCCGTCCTATCGCCATTATTCTTGCATTGAACCCCGCTACATTCGATGAAAACTCGAAGACAGCTTCTATCGTGAACACTGCATTTGAGCGTTAAAGGCAGAATACAAGCTCGTAAACGTGGTTGAGATAACTACGAAAATAGAATGGTATGGCTCATAACACAATGCCTACGCATTTGAAGCGACAAAAAACGGTCCACAATTACGCTACACGAGTAAAAAGTTGGGCTCGCCTCTGTATTTCCCTGCCCCTTCTTTTTGCGTCCTCCTCCGAAACTGGGGCGCTAGTCCATACCCACAGTCGTCGATGTATGTGATTTACCTATTGCACTTGGTGTACCTCCCACAAATGTCGCCGAAGGTGGGAATGGAACAGCTTTCTTGTTTTGAAGGAAGACGGCAAATACAAGGGGCGGAGAAATACAGGGGAGGAGCCAACTTCTTACTCGTGTAGCGACATTGTGGGTCGTTTTTGACGCTTCAAAATGTGTAGGCGTTGTGATCTGAGCCATACCATTCTATTTTCGTTGTTATCTCAACCACGTTCACGAGCGTGTATGCTGCCATTAATCGCTAAAGGCAGTGGTCGCGATCAAATATGCTTGTCTTCTTTTGCTCTCTAAACCCTTTCCTGGGTCTCGAGTAGCAGGACCTATAAGAAAAAATCGCGGAAAAACACTGTTTTAGGGCAAATTTGAAGCCTGAACTTTCTTGTCTTATGATGGTGGACGAGCCCACTCCACATCATCGACAGCGATGATCTCTGATATCAAGAAGATCAGCTGGCTTTTATTTCATCCTCTGAATGTCGATGATTTTTGACTGCTCGGCATGAGACTGCGAACTTTTTGATCGGCGCTGTGCATGTGTGCACGAACTGGCATCTTTAGGCCCTAGAAACTCCAATTCCAGCCCGTTTTCCCCACGCTACCTTTATAGTTTTCCAGCTGTTTTTGATCTAAGCTGATTTTTGTAAACTTAACCATGATATGGCGCATTCATCATTGCACAAACCTTGGCTTTGCCCCTTTTTGAGTTCGGTACCAGGTCTTATTGGTATCAATTAGGCAACCCAACCCAAATCCTCAGAACCTGGGTCCGTGCTGTCCGGTTACAAAATATCGGGCTACTTTTCACTGCTCGTGCTCGCGATGCCGGTCTCCCGCGATAAGAAGCATGTACAGAGGTTCTGAGTGAGGGATCCACTGCTTCGGTTTTCCGGAAGTCGTCCTGCAGGTGGTGCGCAGCAGTCGCGGGGTTAGGCATCTTTTATAGTCCTCACCGCAAGCGCGGCACGCGCGTGCCACGCGGGACGAGCGGTGGATTATGAAACTTTTCACCGCGCGGCACGCGCGGGACGAGCGGAAAGCCACTATAAAATCTCCAGCGGTACCGCCATGGCGGTGCGCGTAAAAGTCGGGTCTCAACTGGGAGTTGTACAGAAATTCCTGGCTTGCATTTGCGTATGCGGTGGCGCAGGATAGTCCTAGAATTATTTATGTTGGAGTAGATTCAAATCGAGAAGCAATTATTGATTGAAACGGTAAAACCGCCACGGCGGTTCGGGCGGCGCCGCTATGGCAGTGCTGATGGACTATGAAAGTTCTTACCGCGCGTCCCGCGCGAGAAGAACTTTCATAGTCCACCGCCCCTCCCGCTCGTCACGTGCGTGCTGCGCTTGCGGTGAAGACTATGAAAGATGCCTTAGCGGCTAGCCGATAGTGCGACCAGGTCCTCTTTCCGCCTGCAATGCCGTTTTTGCACAGGGCAGAGCGGAAGACTATGAATGGCTATCACGTGACGCCGACGACACGCGACGCAGAGGGCTTGTCCCAGACCACACACAACGCAAAAAAAAATGTCTGCGGCGCTCTTCTTGGCCGATTTAAGTTACTTGCGACTTATATTGTGGTATTCAAGTTACTTGTAACATATAGAAGGAGCACTGCACGCAGTATCCCCTCAGAAATCGAAAACGAGTTTTTTGTAACATATCCATGCTGATGTAAATTACTTGCGAATTATCTCAAGCCATTTAAGTTACATGTAACATATCGACTGCAAACCGCTTGAAATGCGCCTTCGATATATAACGTGTAACTTATATGGCACAATAAAAGTTGCAAGTAACTTACATCGGCTTATGTTTATGTTTATGTTTATTACACTCACTTAAGGCAAATGCGTGATAATACAACGAAGATATGGAGAGAAGACAACGTTATATCAACTAAACCAGGGAAAAAGGCAAAAACCAACCAAATAAAAAACTGGAGCAAACAATTCTGATACCCTATACACCCTACCGGTCAAATGAACAAAGATCTATCTCAAGAAAGAAGCAACAAATGAAAAAAGTTAAGTCTCGTAGCTCAGAATTATTTGGGATACTAGTCGCCTAAACTGGCCCAAGGAAGTAGCTCCGGTGGCTCTTCTAGCGATTTTCAGGTATGCGCTACCCGCCCTATGTGGAAAAGATCTAACCCTAACACTGGTAATTGGACGACTGAGGAATATTTTCATTTTTTCACCTCTGGTTTTCGACGTGACCAGTTTGAAATAGGGTGCAAGCCTGAAAATACCGCTGTTTTCCAGAAGTTTGTGAACCATGCAAAGGTCAAATACTCTGCGCCGAGAATTCAGCGTTGGTAACCCGAGATATTTGTTCCTTATGTGGGACCTGGGTATTTTGGAATTCAGGAAACCACCGATTCGAATCATCAGCTTGCGAGTGAAACTATTCTGGACTTTTTCGAGCGCGTCAGTATCCTTTTTCTTGTGCGGACAGAAAACTGCTGTTCCAGATTCCACAATGGGTCGTATATAAGTCTTGTATGCTCGAAGCAGAACCTGTTTATTTTTAGTTGAGATTCCCTTATAAATCTGAAAAATTCGCCTGTGAGCCGACTGACATTTGATTTTGACATGCTCAGAAAAATCCAACTTCCTATCGTAGTTAAAACCAAGATCTCGAACCGCGTCTACCGCTGTGAGCGCGACACCAGCACATGTATATGAATGGGCCGTAGGCGCCGGACTCAGATGAACCCGCATAAACACGGTTTTCTGCGGAGCTAGAGGTAGCTGCCATTCCTTCGCCCAGTCAACCATCAGGTTAATCGCCTCCTGCAGCACTTGGGTGTCTAATGGCTCAGAAATGACTTTGTAGAGCTTTATATCATCCGCGTAAAATTTCACAGAAACATTTTTGTCTGGAAAAATGCTGGGAATGTCCGCTGTGAAAATGCTAAACAATATTGGTGATAATACACCCCCTTGTGGTACTCCGCTTTCTATGTTTTTCACCTCGGAATAACAATCCCCGACGCTTAGATATGTTACAAGTAACTTGTTTTCGGACTTTTATGCTACAAGTAACTTGTTTTTATTTTTCTGAGCAGAACTGCGGACAGGGTGGGTACATGAAATGAAAGATATAGGTCGCCTTTTCCTCCTCTTTCCTCTGGTTGAACGAAGATCCTTCTCACCGACCTACTCGTTTCGATTTAAAATGCTTTGTCTTGATAGTATTTCTTATTTTCGCTCTCTGTTTTCCATTGAAATTCGGGAGTATTGTATTATTAGCAAACATTCCTAACTTCTCATAAAAGTTTTTCTCTAAGTGCGCCAGGCCTTTCAACCAATTGACTTCTTTAATGACTCTTCAATCATTCCCCAAGGAGCATTCAAGACCCGTTCTTGAAGGTCATTAAGGGGGTCAACGACTAAATCATCCACTAAATCCACTCAAAGTGGCAGCTCGAGCCAGCTCAGGCTCGCACTATCCGGTGGCGAGGCCAGAAATGCATTCCAGACATGCGAAGTGAAAAGCTGGCTAATTGAGTCGCTCGTTCGACGTGCTCCAGTCTGCCGCCTCAGCAATACGCCATTGTCTTTTCTTCATGTTTTTTATTGCACATCATTTGGAACAATTGGAAGAGTTGGTAGAAAGTTTTTCAATATCTATACTTTCAAGTATCGTTCTGATTCTTGTGGTACCTTACAGTAGTCAAGTTGATTCTTCATATTTGTAGTCATTGACGCTACACCGTATATTTGTGATTGCGGGACCAAACACCTAGACCTTTGCTTATTCCCATCAGCTGAACTGCTTCTCAGGGAGCGTTCCTTGTTTTTGAAGGTACCGTTCACAACAATTTTCGCGCTTTGAAAAAGTATTGGAACAGGTGATTTGAGGGCTCCAAATTCTGACCCTGGTGAGACGGTAGACGAGGCTACTTAAAAGGCTGGAGTTAGCCAGCCGCTACCGAAAAGTCTGGCACGGAGTTAAGGGCTCTGCAGAGTTCCAGCGACTGGTGGCACGTCGCCGAGCGAGAGGTTTGGGGCGGGGTCGAAACATGACTGTGCGTTGGAAACTGAGACCTCGCAGAGTTGCAGCGAGTTTTCCTTTGGCGCCGCTATTCTACCATTGCGTACGCACCAATTAATCCTACGTCACTTTTTTCGGTAGCTTTTGTTTCGCTAAGCTTTGTGACTTTGGAAACTTCCTATGAACAAACTCCGAAAAATAAGAATAATAAAATGCAGTAAAGTGAAACTATCATATACGTTTACTGAAGTGATCAGGCCTTCACACAGAGATTTCAAGACAACAAAAATAGTAGTGTTTCCGGTCAGATGCATACATCACCACGAAGATGCAACGTAAAAAAATGAAAACAAATGAAAAACCAAAGAATCAAAACCGGGATGAGTCTTGGAATTTGTCTCAATTTCAGCTAAAATTTTGAAAAAGTACCCCTTCAGAAGACGTATTCCACGATGGAGTCAAGAAGGCAGCTTGGATTGACTCATTTCGACGTTCCTCTCCGCGGCAGAGAATGGCTCAGACCATTTCCTGCCGCCGCTTGCTAACGGCGTTGCTCCGGGAGTCGCTGCTGTCGCGGCGGCGGAAGCACTCTGCGAGGTCACCCCGTCGCCGCTCTCGCGCGACACGTCGCCGCCCTCGCTCGCTGCTTGGCGTCCCCCATTCTTCAACATTGCCTTGCCGCTGCGAAACTCGCCGCGGTGCAACTCTGCAGCGCCCTTAATCCTTAGCGTAAGCAGCGAGCGATGTGGTAGCGGGTGGCGAGTGTGTACTTCTGGAACTCATCCCTCTCTTTTTGGTATACTTCTTATAGAGGTGTTCTTGTGATGGGGAAATTCGCGATGCACATCAACTTTCGTTATAAACATTTCACATCTTTATCACATCAGTCGAATTCATACTGATCTTTGACATCAGAATTTGATATCTATTGATGCTGAAGTTATTATTGATAGAAATTACATCTTCCACTCGGCACCTACTGTCGTTCTCTGGGCCGAATTCCGCTCCGCAATTGCGCCCTACGGCTATGGCATTATGCGGCACTTGATAATCGTGCCGGCACCACTTGTTCCAGCCACGATTCACCTTTCTCCCAGCACGACTATCACGTGTCGCATGATGCAATAGCCGTAGTCCGCAAATGCGGACCGGAATCAGGCCCAGAGAACGATAGTATGTTTTATTCTTCTTCCATTGCACGTGATAATGATGGACATTGATCTCTTGGAAACCGTTCAGAATAACTATACTCGCAAACTTGTGATGCGGTGGTCTTATTTATGCCCAGGTGCCTAATGGTGCCGATCGGGCTAGGATCCTAAGATTGTCTACACTTTATCGAAGATGAGAAAGAGCTGATGTTATGATGATGTTGAAGATTCTCACTAGGGAATTGTCTATGGAACCAGTGAAGTATTCGGAACCCATGTTACAAGAATTAGAAGAGGAAAGCTTAGACTTCATCTCCCCGTGGCATAAGGTCAAGCTTTCTCCCTTACCGAAGCATAAGTGAATTCAATCAGTCTCTGGGTTGGAATCCAAGTCTGTTTAGTCTGTCTTCGAACGCTTGTAGGACCATCCTGAAACTTAGCAGACAGTCCTGGCTGGCTTTCATTGATGTGCTTCATCCTTCGAGTCTAGATTCTTGTTCCTAATGCGTGTAATATGCTCCTTTTTGTGTTTTCTTGTTTTTGACTCTAGTTTCTAAGAGTGTGTTTTATGTTCTAGTATGTTCTGTATTCCAGTTCCAGATTTTGTTTCATAATGTTAGCTTGTTCCGCGTCCCGAATAAATGAATAAACAATAAAATGATAACAGTTTTTCGGTTCCTGACCTTTGACTGTTTTTTGGGGTGCCATGTCGCTGAAGAATTTAGATTAGGTAGAAGTTGAGGCGCACATAAAAAGTCCGTCCGAATGAGACTGTCGGCCCACGCGGTCGACGTGCGTGTCGAACGGTTGTTGCAGTGGCACTCTTGGGACATATCAATCGATTAGCAGGCATGTCAGATGAATAGCGAATAATATCCCATTCAGCTGTTTGCAGCCGTGGGAAGATTCGGTCGAAAAATGCTCTCGCCACGGCCGCTCGACACGCACGCTGACTGCGGGTGTGGATAGCGTCTCTCGGACGGACTTTATGCTATAGCGTACGTCCACAGACGGACGCGACGTTTGCGCCAACGCACAATAAGGAACATGAAGTATCAATGCGATCCATGTCGACCGTAACTGTGGCCTCATTATACCCGCCCAAAGGTGGGGTGCAATATAATGAAACTAAGTGAACATGCTTTTACTGCATGACTGATACTGAATGGAACCCGTCCAGCCGTAGAAAGCAGAATGTGCATTCTTATATCTCTGCCTACGATATCTCTCTACCTCTAGGAAGGAATGTTGCACTTAGCCTTCTGCATGCACACTCATGATTTCTATCTTACTAATATTCGCATGTTGATGTTGAATACTTATGGAAGCACATAGCAGTCTAATATAATTTATAGGTAGTTGCTACTACTTAGAAGGTTTTTCTTTGTTTCTGGAAGTGGTTTTATCCTTCCTAGCACAATATTTTTTATCTTTTGCTATTTTTTTAAATAGCAAAGATATATTTTCGTGGATTCGCGGGAAAAATAGGGGTAAGGGTATTGGAGTATTCAGGGTGTACAGACAAATTGTTCCGAACCTGCATCTATAAAAGGCATGCACGAATCTAGGCTTTGTTCGCAGCTATTGTTAAGGTCACCGAAGGTTATGCTAGGCATGATTTCATTAAAGGCACAGTCCAACCTCAGGGGCGGTAGTAATCTGGCCTAATATGCAACTTAAATCTTTAATTTGAGTTGCATCTTATCTTTAATCTTACACAAACTCAAACATGCTGGTTGTGACCTGGGAATGCCCTCATAGAAGCGCCAACTCTTAATGAGCAACTCTGTTCCAAATCAGCGACACTTCATCATCAAATTTATGGATGACACTGATTGGAAACATCAGCGACAGGTGGCTGTCGCTGATTGCGGGGTGGCCAGAGCACAAGAAATAGTGCGGCGGCAAGCGAGACACATAGATTTCAATTGTACTTGAGCAAAATGTCCTCCGAGTACATTTAAAACTCCCGTTCAAATTTTAAGACGGAGGTAAACCAAGACAGTTAGAGGTTAAATAAGACCATTTCCTTTTGAGTTAAGCCTAGTTTATCAGTTTTCGATTACAATACCGGAGCTATATTTTGTTAAAACGAAGGAAATTGAATGAATTGGTGAAAAAGGGTTCGATTTCTCGAAAAAGGGAATCTTGTTGCACATTCTCTTCAACTTTTTAAAACCTAGGCGTATTCAAGGTTCAAATTGTCATTTATGGATATGGCTTGCGACCACTTTTTCCCCGAAATCGCTTTGCTTTTGAGGTGAACTCTGTTTGCAATCAATTCACTGAAACGTCGCGCGCGCCGGACCTGCGGCAAGAATGATCGCGCGCGCCATACCTGCGATGCATCGTTTCGTATCAATTGCACAAGTAATCGAGGAGCATTTTCTATACTTTTTTCCCTGAACTGAATGGCTACGGGGCGAAATTCAGCAGACGAGAATTCCTGGACTACTTCTAAATCTTTCAGCTGATGTGCTAGGAAACCATTGTGAAAAGAAGACATTTCTAGTGCCAATAGGCATCTTCACATCGCCCTATATGTACCTAATTTATCGAAGGAGCATACGTATCGATTCCGTAGTGCATTAACATTAAAAACTCAAAGTTTGGAATCGGTGGGCCGCCTTCGTCGTTTTAGCAGATCTATTGCAGGGAAAGAAATCTGCTTCAATAATAAAAATTGCTCCAGCAAAGTTGGCCTGAAATTTGCGTAACATATTGTACAATACTTTATTTTAAAAAAAATTGGGAAAAAATTTAAATCAAGAAACTAACGAGAATTGGACTTTTTTGCGCCAAGTAGGGCTGCCCTTTTTTTTCAAAAGGTGGCTACTGTAATTTGGCTTTCTCAAATTCAACAGGACGCGACATTTCAGTGATAAGCAAGCAAGAAAAAGTTCCATTGGATCTCTTTATTATTCGAGAATTCGGCTTTAATAATCGGATAAAACTTTCAGCCACTTTAGAATCAAACGGAAAAAATTTGAAATAAGTCTGATTTTCGAATTTAGTCGTCAATTCAAAAAAAACCAGCAAACTCCTTCGGAGCTGTCATTCACTAAAAATATCCGGTAAGAATAAATCCGGAGAAGCAGTTTATTCGAAAATTCTTAGAGGTTGTTCAATTCGTTGATTCAAAATCTACGAATGGTCTTTTTAAGTGAGCGATCTCCCATTCCGCTAATACAGACAGTGGATCCAACCCCGGCCGTGTAGTTGTCATGCATTGCCTTCATTGGCGAATAATCTCATCCACTTTATCAGCGAGGGACTGTTGGGCGCAATGGCGCAGTGCAGTGTCGCGCTGCTCTCGTAACATCAAATGGGTAGGGGTGGTTCGCAGTCTGTCAGCTCTGCTAGTTTTGCCAACAACTTGACATGTGCTCGTTTACATTGCGATAGTTCTTCATTTGGACAACCATTACCTCCACATTAATGGAAGATGCTTATCACTCTTAATTCTGACTTAAAGCCAAATTACTACCGCCCCAGAGGTAATTTTTGATATTTTGGTCCGGTCGCCGTCTATAGTAACCCTGCCAAGCGCGAAATCTCCGCGAACTTCTACCAGTTCAAACTCAAAATTTTTGAGGAGCCGTAACTCCGTTCGTAGTAAGTACTGAGCGATTCTGGAGACACCATTGAACACCATTGTGATCAGCGTGAAGGTTTTTCAAGATAGGCGGAAAAACGAAGAATCGATTCTGAGCTTGGACTGTGCCTTTAAAGGCAGTGGTCACGATGAAAAACGTTATCGAAAAAACTACAAAAATCAGCTTAGGTGGAAATTAACTGAAAAACTATGAGGTTAGCGCGGTGAAAAATGGGCTAGAATCGGAGTCTCTAGGACCCAAAGAAGCCAGTTCGTGCACACGTGCACAGCGCCGACAAAAAAGATCGCAGTCTCATGCCGAACAGTCAAAAATCATCGACATTCAGAGGAAGAAATAAATGCAAATATACCTATTAAAAACAGTTTAGCAATGAAAGAAAGCACTCCAGTCAATGTTTTTGAGTAGATGTGCACATAAAGTTTCATTGATTGAAATTCAATTTCAAGTCAGCTGATGTTCTTGATATAAGAGTTCATAGATGCCGATGATGTTTAGTGGACTCGTCCACCATCAAAAAACAAGAAAGTTCAGGCTTAAAATTTCACCCAAAACAGTGTCTTTTCACGATTTTCTCTTATAGGTCCCACTACTCGAGACACAGAAAAAGGTTCAGAGAGAAAAAGACGACAAGCATATTCCACCGCGACCACTGCCTTTGAAGACAGGGTTTGCGATAGGAAAGAATTTTGAGCTCTCCTAATGAGAATATAGATTTGGTCATCAAAAAGTGAAGATAAGTTAAAAAAACCGGAATATTGCGGGAAATCGCTCAAAAACAACTTACAGCGGCTAATTAGAGGTGTCGGCGGGCCCCCTTATCAACGATATTTTCATTAATGCTTGTCAGCATCGGAGCACTGGCACTGGCCGTCGTAGGAACAGTTGTCGCGTGTCCGTCGCAGCGACGAGTTCACTTAGAATGGAACAGAGTCTACTTTCTCATGAGGATAGCACAACAACCGTTTTTACGCGAACCCTGCCCTCAAGCCGACATAACCTAAATACTCCAATAGCTTAAAAATCGGCCACCGCATCTAACATAGGAGCAAATTTGTTCAAGCAATCCAAATAACACCTAAGGAGAACCTTTGAGGCAATTTCTGAGAATCGGCGAAAGTCGTACTAGGCCAGCGAAACTTTTCCTAGTTCGAAGTTTAGGATTTGTTGTGATCAGCTAAAACAATGTCTACAAAAAAGCTTCGACCTAAATGCGGAGCAATTTTTTTTTGAAGGCATCGAACGCTCAGAAAACCGCATATCATTTTTTCATGTTTTTGAGTTGCTGGCCCTCTCTAGTGAACGAAAATGTCGAAGAGGCCATGAAAAACCTTCATTTGTGAAGAAAAGTCAATCGGAACACATTGTAAATATGGATTTGAATTTCGCGCCAAAAACGTTTGCGAAGTTTTTCTGCATTCGTAGACCTCGTCAGTGTCACAAACAAAGAGAATTTTTTCAAATACTTTTCATTAAATACTCAAAAACATCAAAATTATGACTTCAAATAGCCTCAGCTTAACTGGATTCAATGCCGATTTGTGCTTACCACTTCATACCCGTTAACGGGTGATTGCTGTTGCGCCTACACAGTTCATGTGTGAATATGTAGCTGAGGGATGCATACAGGGGCTTCGATGGTGTAGTGGTAACACTCTCGCCCGGAAAGCGTGCGATGCAGGTTGGAGTCCTGCCTAAAATCTGAGTTTTGCGTTCAACTCAGCTACCTTGTGATAAAGAAATTTTGACTCTGAAATAGAGGTTATGATTGTTACCGACATTGCTCCCATTAAGTAGCTCGAACTATGGCCTTCTTCTTTTGTTCGATCCTATTGCATATTTTTCGCGCCGCAGAATTACAGTTTTACCATTGCAGCTACGTATGATTGTGATCCGGCGGAATACCGCCGTTGCGCCTTCGGCGGCTATTCCGCCGATCTGTGACAGTCAGTTGGGCGTCTCGACGAATATCATCTACATCGGGGAGGAATCCAGTCAGGTATGCCACGAGCTACTAGGAGCTAGCGAAAAGGAGGAAGTGGGGAAACTTACTCAACTATTAGGTTGATGCAAAAGTTTCCTGACTTCTCACGGCTTCGAATAAAAAAAATTATTTCAAAAACAAGCAAGGCTCACCCAAAAAATAATTTTCATCACATTCAGGGATCCTTTGCCACCGATTGGGCAGAAAATGAGTTCCCGACGAGTAGAACTCTGGCTGTTTCGAGTCGAAGCATTCTTCTAAGGCCATTTTGACTTCGTCATCGTTAGTCAACTGTTTTCCATCTAGGAAGTGCTGCATCGAGCGGAAAAGATGGTAGTCGGAAGGGGCAAGATCTGGGCCATATGGAGGGTGAGGAAGAACTTCCCAGCCCGGGCCCAGCAGTTTCTGTCGGGTTACCCGAGATACGTGTGGCCGAGCATTGTCGTGAAGAATGCGAACAGTGTTCACCCAGGGACCTGGGCTGGGATGTTCTTCCACACCTCCACATAGCCCAGATCCTGCCCCTTCCGACTACCATCTGATCCGTTCAATGCAGCACATCCTGGATGGAAAACAGTTCACTAACGATGACGAAGTCAAAATGGTCTTAGAAGAATGCTTCGACTCGAAACAGCCAGAGTTCTACGCGTTGAAAATTCATGATCTGCTCAATCGGTGCCGAAGGATTCCTAAATGTGATGAAAACCATTTTGTTGAGTGAGCCTTGTTTGCTTCTGAAATAAATGTTTTTTATTCAAAGTCGTGAAAAGTCCGGAAAATTTTGCATCAACCTGAAAGTTTCCAAGCTCTTCGAACGTCTCGAGCATAATACGCAAGTTTCTCGTATTGTATCTTATTACCTTTCGTTCCTCTGAACGCTCTCTAACGGCAAACCTTGGGACTTGAATACGGGCTCTAACCGCGCATAAGACCTTAATAAAGCATTAAAGGAAGCATACACGCTTGTAATCGTGGTTGAGATAACTACGGAAGTAGAATTTTACGGCTCAGAACACAACGCCTACGCATTTTGAAGCGTCAAAAATGACCCAAAATGCCGCAAACGAAAGAACAATTTTAATCCCGCCCGTATTTTCACGCCCCCTGTATTTGCTGTTCTCCTCCAAAACAGGGATGCTGGGCAAATTCCGCCATCGTCGATGTATGTGGCTTGTTTATTGTACTTTTTGTACCGCCCCCAAACGTCGGCGACGGCGGGAATGGTTCAAAACTCCTGTTTTGGAGGAGGATGGCAAATACAGGGGGAGTGAAAATACGGGCGGGTCTAAACTTGCTCCTCTTTTAGCGGCATTGTCGGTCGTTTTTGATGCTTCAAAATGCGTAGGTGTTGTGTTCTGAGCCATACCATTCTATTTCCGTAGTTATCTCAATCACGTTTACAAGCATGTATGCTGCCTTTAAGTTAAGATCTTTTCATCCTGTTAATACCTCGAAGTCGTGCTTAGATAATTTTTGGGGCTATGCTTGACCACCACTTTACACTCTCACTCGCTTCTCAGAGATGTCTCTTCAGGTTGTGTTCGTCTCTTGGAAGCTGTCACACGAGGCTAACATGATCGACTGGATAGGTTTATTCGATAATGGTGGGTATTTTGTTGTTTCTAACCGTAAGGGTTCTGTGTTGCCTACTCCTCAAAAACTCATCCTCCTGGAAAAGGGAGGATGAGTAAGACGACTCAACGGGGGTGGGGAGAATGTCTGCCATGAGGAACTTCCTGGAGATCACGGCCGTACACACGGAAACAAAGTACACTTGCACAGATAACCTCGGCTTGAACCGCACGAGTTTCACACCTCGAACTTCAGTAATTTAACTTTACACAAAATGCACATAATAACGACAGCCACAACAACGAAATAACAGCATGATGATCAGCAACGAAAATTATCAATCAGATCAATTATGACTCGGGAAAATTATTTTTGCAATGAGCAAAATATCCCATTACCCGATGAGGACATTATTGGCTGGCAACGACATTTCCAAGGATGAGTCACCTAAATCTTGCAGAAATGTCAGTGAGCAGAAATAGTGAAGATCCTCAACTTATGGTTAGTCACGACCAACCAAAACTATGCGGAAAATGGCCATTCCCTACCATCCACAAACTATGATGATGATACGATGATGATACAAGGCCACCACGCGACCGCCTGCGTCTGCCGTGGGACGCGAAATTTGACTCTTACCGTTTTTTACTCCTAGATCCACTTTAGTTCTTCTTCTCTTCCCCTCTCGGTTACAACGCCGGCTCATACCTACTTACAGGCGCAACGCTAAGGAAAAGTTCACGGGAGCAGCGCTCAGTATCATACCCAGTGTCCATCCGTATTCATTCATTAGTAATGCATCTCTCCGTCATGGGAGTATGTATTAACTTTTAAAGTATTTTCTTGCCGAGTACAACTATTTTTTTTTCTCATGCTTTGCCAGTCTCGGTCGACAATTTTTGCACTATCACTATCGAGGATATGTATCCATCTTTTGGAGAGATCTAGAATTTTTTCGTCAGGAAGAAACCCTGCTGTGAGTCGTAGAAGATGTCGAGTCCGCCTTAGCGGTTGCTCTTTTCTTCAAAGCGCCTAACACATAGATGTCTTAAACGTCAATCTGAAGTTGAGCGTCTACTCAACCGATATTCGCCCTATCATGATGTACGGATCGAAGACGTGGGCAGCACCGGAGAAGAAGATGGAAAGGCTGCATTGCACGGAGAGGAAGCTGTTTAGAGGTTTGCTTGGATATTTGTGTCCGCGGATATGCCACAACTATGATCTCAACAACGAAATCGACTCCTTACATCAACGCTTGACAAGAGGGAGGTGCCAACATCCCTCAACGCCATCTCGTGCGGCAACGGAAGGTCGTTTTTGTTTTCCCTGGTATATTTTGAGAAGACCGCCAGATCGTCTCGTTCAACACGCTCTAAGGATGCTTTCGAGTCCTGCTTGGAAACTGCCGCCTGGACGTAGGCGAAAGTTTCGAACGGATGCGGTGAAGGAGGATTTGAAATCACTCGCCATTGAAAGGCAATTCAGGCGCGATGTTTTACTTCGCAGGAAGTGGAATAGCGACCAATGGATGGATTGTGCTTAAATTGTGACTGAGCACCGTGACAAATGGGCACGGCTGAGTACTAGAGCGGCCCACCTGAAAATGCGGAATGACCGCGTCAGGCAAAAGCCAACCAACTAAGTCAAGTAAGTCAAATCAATCTGAAAGTGCAATGCACGCGCTACAGTAACCGAGTATAAGTCTTCCAACTGACCTCTAGTTAACCGAGCGGCGAACGGATTAGCACAGTTGTGGAAAAGTTAAACTCCGAGTCGTTTTCATCGTTTTACTGCCGCGCCGTTGCAAGTATCCTGCGCTGTCCCACGTAGCGGTTGTTATCGACAGTTTGGCCCGGTTGCAGCGGCTCCCAAAGGATCATTGCTCAAGTGTTCCGGAACATAGCAGCATTACCTTACACTCATGTACACCAGTTTTCTCTGCGCTGAAGCAGCAACTTCGGCAGGGATCCAGCAGACAGGTTGCGTGTTTCCGTCGTAGCGGTACCGCCTCTCATCAGCTCTTCTAGAAAGTCTTGGCGATGAGGACGAAGCAGCATTGATGCGCAGATTTTGTCTCACGTCGCTAAGTGATTGTCGGTCAGACGATGGGTAACCCAACAGGATGTCTATCACCTTGCTATGATACATTGAGTTGAGGTGACGTCATCACGGGCAATCCAGGCATCTTCTCCTGATTGTGTGTGCTGGAGTGCAGGTCCAATTTCAGACGTGAAACTCCGTATCGAGCGTCAACGTACATCCACGTCGACCCAGATCCTTAATGCTTCTGTCTCCTTCTGTCTAACCGGCTGAACCAGAGCGTCTCCTCTCCTGGCACGTCGTTGATGCCGCTCGCAGTTGTCGTTGCATTGGTTCATTGAAGGTGTCTTAAGCCCCTTTCATAATTTGCCGGCCGACGTCGGACGACTTGTTATCAAATTTGATAAGTTAAGATAGATAAGATGGGTAGGGTAGGGTAGATAGATATTACACATTCGATAACGAGTCGTCCGACGTCGGTCGGGCAAGTGTGAAAGAGGCTTTAAAGTATGAGTGAGTGAAACTGTAGGTTGTCGATATCCGTAATCTCTCCTGTTCCACCAAGTTGCATGTATAACGCTCCGGAAGATCCTTCAATATGCTGAGTCACCGGTCGGAGGGAAAGACCCGGAGTGGGGTTCTTTGAGGCGCTATTCATACTACTCAACGCCAACGCGGCACGCGCGTGCTGCTCTGGCGTTGAGTAGTATGAATAGCGCCTCAGTGAAAATTGGCAGTAACTTACGTCGCAGCCCAGCACAACACTAGCGTAACTAGCTCGTAGTGTTATGGATGCCATGGCCCATGTGCATGATGCCACAACGTGCCTTCACGACCTCTACGTCTGCAAAATGTTGGACGGTTGTCACAAAAAAAATGACTGACTTGACGAAAGGTTTCTTCTCGGAAAACCTTCATACTTCCGATTTCAGATGACGATGATCCACTGCATTACCTCGATCATAAAGGACGTGGCGTCGTGGGACCCCAAGAGGGCACGGTGGCGTGGAGTGTGATGCGTGCGAACCTACCACCAGTACTCAGCAGCATACAGTTCGGGTCAGTAACCACTTCATAGGTGTACATAAAACGATTGCTTTTTAGACTGGACACAGTTATAGGAAAAATAAAACCCTTATACAAACTTCAGCCACCACCCTTCCTGTCGGCAAGAAATTAAAATCAGGAAATTTGTTCTTGATTTTCGATTCTGGTAGGACGGAGTGAAAAAGCCATGAATAGTATCATATTTTTCATTTTGAAGGACCACTATCTCTGAGTATCTTTCCCCCTATGAGTGAGAGAGGCGCTCGGGCTTCGGTGGTTAGATATGGCAAGGTGGTCACTGGAAATGGATTCTGCTGCTTCAATCGCACTGCGACCAACTCATCACACTGTGCGAGCAACTTCAGCGTTTATTTCGCATATAAACTGATTTTTTTTGCTGTTTTAGGTTTATTTATTTTATTTATTTGTGGACGCACACATAGTGCACGTGCATGAAGACACCATAACATCAATACCGTTAGATACATACGCCGGAAGCGTTCTCAAATGCTAAATGGAAGAATTCAAAATGGAACATAACGATTAAGGATGAAACAGAGGATAAAACTAAAAAAAAACGGTTATAAAAGTAAGACAGACTATGAAACACTGGGATCTCTACGACGAGTTAGAGCAGATTGCCTGGTGAACTACTTTTTTTAAGGAATTGAGATTCAAACACAAAGCGTCTCTATTAATCAAAAAATTTAACGTTGGAACTACTCTATAACAGAAAAAATTCTGACCTGACCTGCGTGAGGTTGCATGAGGACTGCAGACTAGTATAATAAAGCAATATGCAAAACTAATAACCTGCGTGACAAAAAAGCTGTTAGATTTGTTTAGATTAATTCCAGTATAATGCTGGCATGGATCGTGAAGAGACTTCGCGTTCACTGTTGATGATTGCCATACTCTATAACATATGTGCACCGAGTTTGCGCCAACTTTCAACAGTGAACAGTCTCTTCAAGATCAATGCCGATGTTAAGAGACTTCGTGAGAATTAAAAAAGGCAAAATCACAATAACTCTGTGAAACTACGAAAGGAACACGCGATATGCAACAAGGAGATGTCGATCGAAGAGTGAAATTTCATTCGAAGAAACCTAGTAAACACCTATCACTAACGGTTAAGAAACTCGGCTTCAGCGAACGTGGAAAGACGTCAAGGGGTTGATATGTTCAGTGTTCTGCATCAAGTGGCTGTAAACAGTAGTCGCTCTAATAGCAAAAGCATGAACTCGTGCTGCCTGTTAGATCGTGCTCGAGATGAGGCAACACCTGCTTTCCTCTCGCTTTAGTACGTCTTAGTCGGAGAAACTGTAACAAACCACTCTTGATTCTGCCTTTAAAGGCAGTGTTCACGATAAAAATCGTTTTTCTGTTCTCCCGCCTATCTTGAAGACGGCCCCATGCTGATTCCAATGATATCTCTGAAATCGTACAAGACCTTCTGGGAACGGAGTTAGGGTCTCTCAAAAAATGAGCTAAGGAAACATGGTGGACGAGTTGTCCTAGGCTCGTAACTTCCGTCTTTTGCAGCCGATGTATGCCAGCTGACGTGAGTAAAGAGAGAAGTTGAGAATGAAGGGAAGAACGGGGCCATGATTATAAATCATCGCTCATCTCACGATCTCGAGCATTCATTTGTTCACGTCGGTGGGCTTGTGTTGCGCTTTTGGGGTTTGCCTTGCGCTCGAAGTGGCAACTTTGGGCTCTCTTGGGGCTCTTCCTGGCTCGTTTTCGTGCGGTCTTTCGACGTCATCGTTACTGTGTGCCCTTCCACTAGCCATTCCTAGTGGAAACTGAAACACATGTTCATCGTGAATACTGCCTTTAAACAGTTTGTAGACCGTACAGTCATCAAAAACTTCCCTTCTTGATTCTAGCGTAGGCAAGTTTAAATATATATTCCTAAAAATGGGAACACGAAATTCTGTCACACAAAATCTATTCTTCTTAAGAGAAAGCATTCTAGTAAAGCTGCAGATGCAAGCTCATTCTAGCAGCAATTTAAGAGTTTATCAGTGCATGCGGTTTTGGTTGATACGAACACTTCCTTATTCAGAGGCATCGCCCCGATAGTTTTCAACTTCTCTTTCAATCCATAAACATGCTCACCACTCTGAGTGCTCAATTTGTGCGAGGTTTCGCGCCTCAAATTCTTCTAATAATAGGGAAGAAAGCCTTCGATTAGTGGGCCCGAGTATACCCAAGCCTAAAACTAGGATTGGCTGTCCGCGGCGGCATGCACGATCGCCAGTGTTACAAAGGGGTTTGGGCAGGGCTTAGAGCGTCGACGCGTTTAAGTATCGCAGTGCGAGGGCTGGAGATAACTAACTAGGAGGGTGGGCCAGCCAAGACACCAAGTATTGATGACCTCGAGCAGTCGAACGGCAACCATCATACGCCCTAAGGGGCTGACCAAAGTGCCATTATGGCGCGGCGCGACCCTTTGGTGAAGTGCCGTAGACAGGGACCATACTTCCCGCGACAAGCGACAGCGATAGTGCATCTCAAGCATATCGATTTCCGGTCGATATTGACTTTTTTATATTTTTTATTATATTTTATATATTTTTATCTATATTGATATTTTTGTAAATATTTATTATTTATTATGTTTTTTATCTATATTGTTATTTTCGTAAACATTGTGTCGCGTTGCTCGTCGCTGGAAGTCTGATCCCGGCCGTAGTGAGAGATCGCGGCGATCTATCGATATGGCAGCCGGCCGTTATGTCGCGCCGAGCCATGAAGGCACTCTGCTTAGCTCCTAACCTCTGCCCCAATCCGTTCATAACTCTCCCAATCATCGTGCATGACGCTCACGGCACCAATTTGAGGAGGTACATGTTTACATGCATGGCAGACTTAATCTATTTGAAGCTGAAGTATACCGCCTTACCAAATATGCTTACTTACGGTTCGTTCAAACGTATGGCTGGTACGAAGTTACTGAGTTTTTAGATATGTATTAGGGTTGTTTTACACATTTATTGTAGCGTTTTATCTCACGCTTGTCTTATACGGCGTAATAAATGAAATGAAATGAAATAAACTGATCATAATAATCGACACGATCGCCTCGTTCATCTCGACAACCGGAAAACGTGTCCACGATGAAAACCATGTCTGATTTTTTGGTGGAGATCGGCAGCTGCGGGGCCTAGCGCAACCCTGACGTTGAAAAAACTAAGAAAAATGAGCTCGGGACTGTCCCCTACGGCCCCAAAGTTGGACACCCATCAGCTCATCACACCCCAGATGCACTTTCCACGCCCACCGACATGAACAAATGAATGCTCAAGATTGTGAGATGAGCGATGGTTTCCGATCAATAGCCCCGTTCTTCCCTTCATTCTCAACTTCTCGCTTTACTCAGGTCGGCTCGCATACATCGGCTGGAAAATACGGAAGTTACAAGCCTCGGACAACTCGTCCACCATGCTTCCCCGCTCAATTAATTTTATTTACATATTCCTCTCCGCCGTTTGAATCCTGATCACGCCAAATTTCAAGGAGGCTTTCTGTCCCCAAAAGAGCTGGACTGACTCGTGGAACTTCTCAAACGTTCGAACCTAAATCAGAAGCTCACCTATGCATTGAAAAATAAAATGGGAAAACGTCCGTGGGCGATGCTTTCACATGAAAATAGGCCCTGGGAATGCGGTTCTTGGTCGAAGTCTCTTGCCAGCACTTTGCAGCCATCTGCGTCCACTTGAGTCTCATATGGGTATCGCCCTGAACGTATCGCGAACTTCTTCGCGCCACCCCCCCCCCCAATTCCGTGGATTGACGTCACTTCCAAAGATTTGGCTTTTGTTATTGTGAGACATCCTACAACTTGGAAGCGATTTTTGGCTTGCAAAAGCCGTGTTTTCGGTGCTATACGTTTAACACATTGTTTACCACCACGAGCGCAGCAATAAAACATTCGTTCCATGACCCTCGGAGCAAAAGCCCCCTTTCATTTATCATGCCAATATTTATGTCAGCTGTCCGTGATTTGTCCCTTTTTCGAGTTGTCCCCATAGGAACACTTCACCAAACTTGCATCAGCCTTATGCATACTTGTGGTGGTCTTGAAGGGACGGAATCAGAAAGCTAACAGAGAATTGACAAAAAAGGCTACCTATCAATGACACCTCGTTGGTCGATGCAGGACATTTCTTGAAATTAATCATTTGTGTAGCTACTTATTGGGCCACGACTGCAATCGCTGGAGGCCAAATGAACGTGTTTTGTTAGAGAACATTGTGCAATACTTTTGAGAGGTTGTAACACAGGGAATAATTTGCCCTTATCGCTGGGGAGCATGACCTGTAGCATGAATTCCCAGACACATACATACCAGGCCGTCCAATAATTCCTGTCCGAAAATTTTCAAAATTCTATAATTTTCCTTAGAAGTGGTATAATATCAGGCAAGTGTAAGAACCTTCTAGAAGGTTCTCCAAAGTCCTACGCTAGGTGTGTATAAGGCGCATTCGCCGCGGCTAGCTACCAGTACAAGCTAAAATGGACCAAGGACGAATTCGTACTACTAGTGGCTGCTGGGCAACGACACGGGCACCGCGGTCGCCAACATCTGCAGAGCGTGCAAGGAGGATGCAGTGTCCCAACGCACAGTCAGCCGCTGGTTGAATCGTTTCAAGAGCGGCGACACGAGCCTCGAGGACAGGGAGCACAGCGGGAGGCCTTCTACGGTGGATGATGACGAAGTCCGTCGCTGTATCAAGGAGAAGCCGGAAGCCACCACACGTGAACTGGCGACAACGCTTGGCTGCAGCAAGTCCACCATCCACAATCGACTCAACTTACTCGGCTACCACAAAGTTCTGGCCCGTTGGATCCCCCACCTTCTGACGGACGCCAACAAGCAGAGTCGCGTGGCCGTCTGCCAGTCCCTCCTCCTTCATCCGCATCCCAAGGAGTTTCTCGAGGACCTGGTCACTGGGGATGAGAGCTGGGTCCTCTACGACATCGTCACCCGCCGTGCCGTCTGGATACCGCGCGGAGAAGAGCCGCCGACGAGGTCGAAATCCGACCTGCACCCGCTGAAGATCATGCTCTTCTGCTGGTGGGATACCAAGGGCATGCAGTACATCGAGCTGCTCCCGCGAGGCAGGACGGTCACCGCCTCCATCGATACCGATCAGCTCGAGAAACTAGCCGCCGCCATCCGAGAAAAGCGTGCCCGACGGGCCTCGGTCCACCTGCTGCACGACAACGCGCGCCCCCACGTGGCGAAGGAGACCCAGCAGAACTTGGCGACGCTCGGCTTGGAGACGGTTGCCCATCCGCCGTATTCCTCGGACCTCGCCCCCTCAGACTACCACTTGTTCCGCCCGCTGAAGCACCATTTGGCCGGAATAAAAATCACCAACTACGCCAACCCAAATTCGACATCGCGGACTTCTTCGAGTCGCAGCCCCCGGAGATCTGGGCGAAGGGCATCGGCGACCTGCTCAATCGATGGGCCACTTTTGTGGATAACTGTGGTGATTATATTGTTGATTAGACTTGTTTTTCAATAAAGTTGAAAAAAATTAAATATGGTGAAATTTTCGGACAAGAATTATTGGACAACCTGGTACTTGGTTATTATGTGCGTGGCGTCTTCCAGACTGAAGCCTGTACTATTCCTCGTTTCAGTTTGATGCTTTTCAGATCTATCTTTATCAAAACAATTGGTGAGGTTGGCGTTCAGCTTATTTGACAATCTCCTGATGCACTTTCCCAGAAGTCTGCGCCAGGTTGTTTGTTGGGGAGGAACTCTATTGTAGCAAATGTGACCAATTATCATATATTTGTACAGATACGAAGCGATCGTTATAGTTATATAATTCGAGTTCAAATCTTCTCTGTTTATTAGGTTGTGCATCCGTTTCTCGTAGTCAAAACTACCTGCTCGCCGTGAGGCATCTTTCATAGTCCTCTCCTCAAGCGCGGAATATCCCAAGGATCATTTATGTTGGAGTGGACTCAAACCTAGAAGCAAGTATCGATTGAAATGGAGAAACCGCCATGGCGGTTTGGGCGGTGCCGCTATAGGGGGCTGGATGGGCGGCGGGCGCGTCCCGCGCGTTGAGAACTTTCATAGTCCACTGCGCGCCACGCGCGTGCCGCGCTTGCGGTGAAGACTATGAAAAATACCTAAGAGTTGTGGAGAGCAAGAAAGTATTCCATGCATTCAACAGAAGGGCATGTTGTATTGCTTTTTTCTGTTACTGTACAAAACCATTGCATTCACGTCATGTGAAATTTTTCCTATCCGGCTCGACTGATGATTTTTATGTGATTCAATCACAGCAAATCAGAATGACCAGTGGAAACGTGCAAGTTTAGTGGATGAGTTTTCCATGGCAGAAGATCAATAATTCGGCAGGAAGCGATCGGAGTTGGCCCTAAACCTTTAAAAATGTCCAACTTTGTCAATAGCAAGCGGCGGAAGACGACCGTATAATGCCCCTCTAGAGTATCGTGTCAGATGTGAAAGGCTACTGCTGTCATAACAGCTCTCATTAATCTTCGTCTATACTTGAACTCCGCTGTGAGGAGTAAAGCTGTTGTTCTCCTTCAGATAGGAGAACGCAGAACCACCGCCTTACGTCATAGACTCAGAATTGATTCACTGAGGGTGGTTACTAAACCTACTTATGACATTGAATCAGAATGAAATTCGTTAAGCGTTAAAGACAGTGTTCACGATAGATGTAGTTTTTTTTTCTGTTTTTCCGCCTATCTTGAAAACGATCCGATGCTGATTTCAATTATTTATTTATTTATTTATTTATTTATTTATTTATTTATTTATTTATTTATTTATTTATTTATTTATTTATTTATTTATTTATTTATTTATTTATTTATTTATTTATTTATTTATTTATTTATTTATTTATTTATTTATTTATCTATTTATTTATTTATTTATTTATTATACGTCGTTATCGACACGCTCAACAACAACGAAAACTCAACATTTATGTTCCTGGAATCGTACAAGACCCCCTGGAAATGGAGTTGAGGTCCCTCAAAATTCAGCTAGGAAAGCATTGTGGACGAGTTGTCCGAGGCTTGTGACTCCCGTTTTTTGCAGCCGATGTGCGCGAGATGACCTGAGTAAAGAGAGAAATGGGATTGAGAGAGTGAAGGGCAGAACAAGGCCTTCGATCGGAAACCATCGCTCATTTAACCACGAATTCAGTGCAACTCTTATAGGGCGTGGGCGGAGTGGCCCAATGGGTTGGCTGGCCCACGAGATTCCCACCCACGTACCGGTCGTTTTTCGTCGCACTTCCGTTCTTAAGCTTCTCAGAGGGACCCAAAGCTTACGTTTTAGCCAAAAAAAAAACGTGCAACTTTTTCTTTGTGAACACTGCCTTTAAAGGCAGCATACACGCTCGCAAAGTTGTTGAGATAACTACATTAGTGGGGTAGTACGAGCCCTAGAAGAGCCCTCACGAAGTTGGAAGAGTTGAAAACGAGTTAAAATTACCGTAATTGCCCATCGATACGGGCTTCGTCCCTCAATGCAAATGTTCAATGCTCGATTACGGTCATTTTGGCTCATTTTTACGCTTCTAACGTCGTGAGCGTCCCAGAAAAGGCCGTACGAGTACATTAGCGTCGTGATCCCGAAAAATTTGTCGCTAGCTGCGCTAATGCAGCCAATGCGGTACAACTCGCCCACTTCTGGTCCAATATAGAGTGAACCGTTTTATCTTCATTTCAGCTGATTTTTTTTTCGTTATCTCTGAATATCAACAGCTTCAGACCTTCGATTCATTTTATGTAATTGATATCATTTTTGAGCGTGTATGCTGCCCTTAAGAATATTCGTTCGAAAAATCTCGAGTGGTTCAGCTCTTACAGAAGTATAAAGCTCTGAACCTTTTAGCTTACAATGCAATTAAATGGTAAACCCATCTGCGAAAACGACTGCTTGTCTCTTGTATAGTAGTAGTAAAACGTGCGCAATATCCCGCCCCGAGAGGTCACGGTAGGTGTCATGCCATTTAGGGGGCCAAAACCTACCATAAAGTTTCGCAAATCGGCAAACGGACGTGAAATTTGTTTTCATCCCCCCGAATAACCCCTGTATACAAATTTCGAGTAAAATCTGAGACTTTGACCAAACTACCGTATGCCCCCCGTAATCTACCGTAATCTGTCAAAAATCATAAACCGACTTTAGATTCGTGCCGCAGCGTTCATGCATGCTGCCCCTGCTGGAAACAGTACTGAATGTTGGCGTTGTTTGATCCAGTTCCGTAGATGCATAAGCCAAGCATCCTAAACACCTTGTTGGCTCCCCTGTGTCGCTGCTCAATGATCCAGCAGGATCTGTCGTTCGTCTAGTGACGCTCGGATTGACGTCCGCAATCCGCCATGGACACGCCATCACACCGCCGCGAATTCTTGACGTCTTCACTCCCTAGGGAAGCAATCTCGGCGAAGTTCAATAGGTCGTGATAGGCGCTGGCGTTGGCGCGCTTTGATGAATAGTCGGTCCCGATGGGCATCCATGCCGCGCCACATAGCAAACTACGGTGGCGTGGCAGGCGTTTTTTGCTCAGCTGGACTCTGTGTTCGTCAATACAATTGTCGCTAGCAGGGTACACATTGAATAATTGGATCAAGTGACTCAGAAATCATCGGGCTAAATTCTATGTCGGAAGATGAGGTGACGCTAATTGTTCTGTACGTTCATGCACAAGACTTTTCAATACCTTTTTTGAGTAGCCTGAACCATTCGTGGAAAAATTGCCAACTAAAAATCACAGCGAGTGGTGCTGATATACTACAACGCCCACAAAATCGATTGATCGGACGATGAATGAAGTGTCTCACAGGGAAACTACTATCAACCAAACTTCCCATTCCGATCGAAATGTGCTTCTCTAGAATCATTTTTCCGACGTAGAGTGTGAATATGCCATCAGCAGCTGCCTAGAATCACTCTGAAAAAAAGTTATAGACGTTTTTTCTCTCATTTTCGTACCTATTGTACCATCCCAAAAGCGCATTATTTTTATGAAAATCCGGAAACGGATCTCAAAATCGTGTTCAGCGCCCAAAACGACCCCCCCCCAAGGCAACCTTTGGGAGAAAGCACGTTTTCCGGACTATGTGCAGACTGATAGCGTTTTGGACTTGAACCAATTTTCGGTTCAACGGTAAATTACAGGCTGATCGAAAAGTCTCGGCAACTTTATTGAGATTCTTCAAATTTATTAGTTACTTTTTTAACATCACAATTCAATCAACAATATAGTCTCTCTCATTAGCTATGAAAGTGGTCCACCTGTCAGGCAGGTCATTGATCCCTTTCTCCCAGAAAGCAGGAGACTAGGAATCGAAGAAGTCACCAATAGCCTTCACAATGGCATCATAATCAGCGAAAGTGTTTTTTGCCAGGAATGTCTTAAGGGGACGAAACAGGTAAAAGTTAGAAGGGGCAAGGTCAGGAGAGTAAGGCGGGTGGGGTACCGTTTGCCAGCTCAGCTCCTGCAGTTTGGATTGGGTTTCCTTGGGGTCGAGCATTATCGTGAAGGAGGTGTACCGTAGCTCGTCTCGGGCACTTCTCTGGCAGGGCGATGGACAATTACTCCAACTGACGTAAATACACGGCAGCGCTTACCGTCATCCCTTGAGGGAGCAACTCGTAGTAGACCATCCCGCGCTTGTCCCAGAAGCAGCACAGCAGTTTGTCTGTTTGTCTTCCAAGTCCGTATCTCCGTCCTTGGAGCGGAAGATCTAACGGGCCACCGTGCGGAAGGAAACGCTGTCCCCGCCCATTGCAGCGTTGATGTTGGTGACGGCTTCGGACGCCGAGGAGCCGCGACGTCAACCGTAGAAGGTAAGTAGTCGAAGTTAAGGTTGGGTGAGATCCATTGTAATTACCGTCCCAAACGAGCTCGCGCCCTTATAAACCCCTACCATGGAAGCTTTTAGAAAGTTCTCGGTGTTGCACCTGTGTAACAACCCCCCTTTTCACGATTTTTCTTAGGATAAATTTATCTTGCTGCCAAGACTCTTCGATCAGCATAATATATCAATGACGTGGTACAGAAAGCATTGAAGAAAAATATTCCAGATTTGACTTAAAATTCGCCCGGGGGGGGGTGATTTGGGGTGCTGATCACGAATTTCCTGGAATTTATTTGACGTTTTTCCGAAGTTTTTGACTAAATTTGTTCAAAGCTTCCCACCGGCAGAAAAATTTGACGGCAAAATCGACTTTTGACGATTTCCGGAATGCGACGACATATGTATGTGGCTCCAATCGTTCTTCTGGGTGTTCTTTGGGGTACTCAACACGAATCTGATGTCAGTTTATCGATTTTTGCAGCTAACGGTAGATTGTGGTGGATATACGGTAATTTGGTCAATGTTTCAGATTTGTCTCAAAGTTTCTATGTGGGGGTTATTTGGGTAGCTGAATACGGATTCGATGTTCATTTGTCGATTTTCGAATTTATAAGGTAGGTTTTGCGGCCTAAATGACATCTTACCTGCCGTAACCTACAGTAAATCCTAAAATTTCGACAAGCGACCCCAGCTTCGTGTTTAGCACCCCAGATTATTCCTAAGTACATGTTTTTACCAAAATCGGGTCCATGGCGGGAGTAGGTACCCTTATCTTGCCGCGAAGCTTTGAAAACGCTAATAACTTCTTTCAGAGTTAGTCTAGGCAGCTGCGATGGGCATATTTGGACTTTACGTTTGAAAATGGATCTAAAAAAGTATATTTCATTTTGAATGGTCAGTATGACTTATGGTAGTTCCCTAGTAAGCAATAAATTGTAATTTGACCTAACTAGTGCTAAATGGTGCCGACTTCGAACACATAAAAACATGCATGGATAATTCTGATCTGTTTCCAGGTATGTGGACGGTCTGACCGGTGTGGTACTCGCTAGATCTCCTCCGATTCGAATCACCAATAGAGCACGTCTCATTATTCAAGGTCAGCGACACTGTCAGGGGAAGGTCACTTAAAGAAAGTAGTCATTCTCAATGAAATGCAACTTTTCAGTATCAACTCTTGATGAAAACATCAAATTTCCGTTTATCCCAACAAAGTTATAGACGTTTATTGTTGAGTTCCCTTGGTTAATTATGAATATGCCCATCGTAACCTACTATAAACTTCCTTAAAACTGTAAAAGAACCTCGTAGTCATGTTCAGCTCCCCAAAGAACCTCACTGGACAAACTTCAAACGAAAAAGTTGGATTGCCGGCGACCCACAAGTCCACAAAGACCCCATAGGTAAAAAAAGACTCCTGCTACATCGTACAAAGGGATTATTCAAGGTGCTGACTAGTGAGGATGAGTATGAGGTCCTTTTTCAGTTTCTATTTTATGCTGTGAGCTACGGTTCGGTCAGTTCATTTGACAATCGTAACCTGTCGCCTATAACTTTTTTCGAGGAAGAAGAATTGGATCGCATTGAAGGTAGCCAAAAATTGATTTTTTTTCAAAAATTGATCCTAAAAACTCGCATTTTGTTTGGATTGTCCACCTTCTCCGAATGGCCTTTCCATGTGAGGCGAACCTACTCTGAGAGTTTTGGCCGAGAAGTAGCCGCGAAATAGCCGAGAAATAGCCCACAAGGCTCCGCAGCGGCTCCTGGTGGGCTATTTTCCGGCTACTTCTCGGCTTTTCACAAAACGTACAAGACGCCGAGATATAACCGGTTGGGCGGGGCCCCCAGAACCTGAATGAGGTCCAAGTGCCTCAATCGTGGGTAATTGAACCAAAGAAGGTGTTGACATCTGGATCACGCTTCTGAAATGAAGATTATTTCTCGGCTGTTTGGCGGCTATTTCTCGGCTGAAACTCTCAGAGTAACTGTCACACTCCGCATAAGTGTAGCTTCTCAGGCGATTCTCGGCCCCAACCCGCGCGGCAGTTCGGCTCATTCTCGCAATCTGCGGGTCGGATTCTGTTGCGGTCCGGGTCACCACTGTTGCTGTCCAGGCTGTTCCAGTTCGGCCGAATAGCAACAGCAGGGGCCCGGAGATTGGGAGAACGAACCGAGCTGTCAGTCGGCTCCGATTGCTGTTTGGTGCGGCTCGGGGCCGGAAAGTCGCCTGAGTTGGTATTGCCATTACAGATCATTATTCTCAAATACTTTTTTTCATTATTTTAAATTCCCATTTACAGAGATTCACTACAACTTCATCGAGAAATCCGACGACTCGCGGCATTTGCGACTTGCCAGCGCCGGCAAATCGAAGACAATAAGCCTTCCTACGGATAAACAGGCTGTTACAGTGGTGAGTGTAGTGTCTCGAAGCTGTAAGTTTGTTTCAATATCAGAGCTTCTGAGCTATACCTCTGCCTTATGGGATCATTCTGATTTGTCTCGGGAGAGCCGCTTTTTTCAACAAAAGCTCAAAGGGCGAAATCGCTGGTTGAAAAAACTAAGGCACATTCGAGGAGCGAGGAGCCCCTTTGTTTAAGAAATACGGCAAAGCCATTAGGGCATTTTGCTGCTCTGGATCACAATTAAAATCGCATGAAGAATTATTGTCACCACTCGACCCGACCGCCATCCTACCGGGGTCAGCCCGGCAATATCTCTACGCCGGGCAGACCGCGGATCGATGACGGACCGCGGGGTGGGTGTTATTCGGTCCGCCCGCGATCTATTTCATGCGCCCGCGATAGGTGTTAGGCCGGGATCATACTTCCCGCGACGCGCGACTGTGCATGTCAGGCATATCGATTTATGTCGATATTGATGGGAAACATAGCGTCGCGTCGCTCTTAGCCGAAAGTCTAATCCCGGCCTTACCGTCTGAGTATCTCTGTTTGCTCTACATGAAACGATTGAGAGACCTCACTCTTATTTCGAAGGTACAGTCCATGTCAACCGAGAAAGGCAGTTGTAATTCTCTCCATTATTTTGGAAAAAACTCTCCGGAAACGTTTAGGGAAGGTAAGTTTCTCCTATACATTATCAGTATACCTAGTATGTTGACAACATACCGGCTTTTGGGACGATAAGGTCGACCTACGTTGCTGTCCTATTGCTCCTCTTCGGCGTCGCCATCAGCTATTGCAAGAATCAAGAAAGACGCCATTATGACAGCATTGGCTACGACAACTCTGGCCATTACCCGGAAAGGAACATCAATAATTTTATCAACAAGTATACCTAGTCTTTTTCTTGCATATATGCAGGACTCACAAGAAACAATGAAAAATTAAAAAACGAAAAAAAAAACAGAAAAATTCTCTACTTATTCTCGCGTGCTTCCATATGCAGGAGAAAACTACAACTTCGCTGTCGGTTACGGTGCAACCTACAGTATGCTCAGTGGAATTACGCAAGCGCACAGTTTCGTTTTTCCGTTGCCGTAGACTGTAATTATTGCCTAAGTGAACCTATTAATGTTTTATGTACTCGAAATGCGGTTCGATTCGATGCTCAACTGATTCTCTGCTTTTTTCTACACGTTTTGAAGAAAGATTCTTAAATTTCGGTAGAGTTTTGTCGACTTTTCTGCCGAGTTAGCATATTTTGATCTGGTCCCTTCAGGCTTCAAAGGCAGGGTTCGCGATATAATCGGTTGTTTTGCTATCCTCATAAGAAAGTAGATCTTGCCATCACAAATGTGAAAATAAATGAAAAGCTGCAGAAGAAAAAGCTCCGGAACAAGTTATTGTTTGGTGTTCGCCCGCCTCCAATTGTCGAGCTTTCTTTAAATGCCTGTCTTTTCAACTTTCATTTTGCTTCTAAAAAGATTTCTGAGCAAGCAGGGACATTTTCGGACGTGGTGAAATTCTAAAACATCATTCTTTATGGATGCTCTTCATCGTTGTCTATATGTATGACTCAACTTATGCTCAAAATCCTGGTTTTTAATTTCATCGTCGTTTTTTTTGCTGTGCTTGGAGAGAAATTCGACTCAAATCCTGGCTGAAAATTTTTTGGAACATTTTCCCACCTTCCCAGCCCTATGCTTGGGATCATCCCTCTTTTCTGTCATATTTCTGCGTCATCTCCTTTTCCTAAAGTTTCAGCTCTCGAGTTTTACTGCCGCCACTCTCGCATGTCGTTTCTTCGCTTACCTATTCGAATAGGCTTCCATTTATCACTGTTTTCTGATGGTTCCTCTATCCAGTTTCGTTTTTTTAGGCTTCTCATGGAGCTGAGCCTAGCGAGTTGCGTTCAATGAGAAAAAGTTTCGTTGTAATAGCCCTTTTGTTCTAAATACAAGCAGCATCAAGGAGAAGTCATTATTGAGACTATATACCCAGCCGTTTCTGATTTTGATTTAGCGGAAATTTGTGGTACGTTACAGTGTGTACTGCTCTAGTCCAATCAGACACACATTCTTTGAAACGCCGGTACCTTCAAAAATAAACAAGCGAGCCACAAATTCGTGCTCAACCGTACAAATCCCGAAACAAATCGAGCAGAAAAAAACGCAGCAATGCGCAATTTTTTCAAGCAAAGCTCAGTGACGATCACATCAGAAAAAAATCTTTAGAAAATTCGTTCAAGAAATATAGGGGCCACTATTGATGCGCCAAAAGAACCATTTGAAGCCAAGAGACGTAAAGGTATACAATGTGAAATTTTCCGGATGCCGTTTAAATCTAGAACGCTAAAAATGACAACGGATTTTTTTATTGATGCTACATCCTACGATCGCCTCCGAACAGCTCCAGAAGGTGCAGTTCTTTACATGATGGCGTCCTCTTTAAGGTTCTCCCTGTGGCTTACTGAAAAAAGTGTAAAAAAACATAAATTTAAAAATTGAAGCCAAAGGGAAATATGAGGCAAGCCTAAGAAACAATGACTAATAGAATCAGATTTCAGTCGCAAAACCGGAAGGGAAGTGATTTGAGAGGTTGGCAGTCTAAAAAATTATGTATCGATTAGACGAGAAATTGGAAATAGACGTCGCAAAAATTATGTGTGCATTTGCAGACACCTTCCTTGCGCCCAAATTATGGGTTGGCTCGACCAACCCAGGATGTGCGTGCGTGAATCAAAGGTGCTGGGTTATCCAACCCAAACCCAACTTTCCACCCCAGGTCTGCAAAACCCAGAGTTGATGCTAACCCATTTTCTAATGACAAATACGGCCTCGGTTCAACAAAAAAAAAGATGGGTTCGCAGGAACATGAATCTTTCCCGTTTCCTAGTTCCTGTCCGTTTTCTAAACTATATAAGTTGTGGTCCATGTTTTATTACCGCCCTCCCCTTGCATCAATACCTTCCCTTGCTGGAAAAAAAATTGCCACAATTGAGCAACAACAACCCAATCGCTAGTGTTACATTGGTTTGGTTGCATTTAAGCCTCTCCCTCTTTCCTTAAGACCAGCATAGTTGTCATGTGGCTCTACACATAATTAACTCAAGTGACGGAGAGGTCGTGTGTCCTAGCATTTCGTGCTGTTTCACAATTTGCTAGTTCGGTTCACTAGGTGCACATTGTGTTTTGTCTCTCTAGAGACATATAATTAGTGTTTCGTAATTAGCTGGGCAGCCCGGAAAGATTAGCGTCATTGCGAGGCTTGAAACGTTGTCGCTCATTGAAGCCGAATACGCCGACATTAGATGCCCATTTATAAGTGCGCTGCCGCAATCGGACAAGCTTATCAGGCGGAAAATCGCTGTCTACATATCTGACGTCAGCTGATGTGGTTGGCATAGTCAAAAAAGTGATGTTTCCTGAGTGGGCGGCAGGCAAGCAGGCAAGTAACTGCGAATCGCCTGCTTGCCGCGTAATGGCCGCGAACTAGCCGCCAAATAATGATTGCCGCAAAATAGCCGAGAAATATTGCTCTCCATGTAGGTTTAAGGCGCATTCCAGAGGTATGATCCAGAGGTCAACACCTCCGTTGGTTCAGTTGCCCAAGTTTGAGGTACCTAGACCTCGTTCAGCCTCTGGCGGCCCCGGATGGTGGCCCGGCGAAACGGCGAAGGTTCCGTTTAGTTACTTTTGATTACTTACCGTAATCAAAAGTTAAAGGTTAAATATCGGCTATTTTTTGGCTACTTCTCACCCATTCCGTGAAAAGCCGAGAAACAGCCGCGAAATAGCCGGTAAATACCCCACCAGGAGCCGGTGCGGATCCTGGTGGGCTATTTCGCGGCTAATCATCTGTCAAAACCCTCAGAGTAGCGAACAGCCCTCACGTGGCAAAAAGGGCAGATACCACGCCTTCATATGCAGAACACAGGCAAAAACTTTACTGTGCAATATGAAGATTCTAATGGTTTTCTGATATGCTATTTTTAGAATGCACAATTTCCCTACTCGGCCGTTTCATCGTTGGACATCGCGATTGGCAGCACGAATTGCGTGATACCAATAGTTGAAATCGAACACCTCTCCGGGTGAGTTAGCGCGTCATATTTGATTTTTGGTCGTGATTTTTGGTTTCTTGGAAATTAGCGTGGCAAACCTTATGTGACGGTCGGTTATGAATTTGGACCCTGTTACTAAAGTCACTTTTGAGAATTCAATGAGGCCGAATTGTATTCAATGCGCTTCAGTGTATACTTTCACCATGGTTCTCAACGATATCGCGCTCCAGCATTATGGTTCACACTTCCCCTTTTGTCAGCATGCTCAGGGTGTCGAAAAACTTATAGTCTGTGTGAGTCACGCAGGTGGCCGCGACGCTACTTGGCGGAAAAATTCGCACGTGAGAAAGCAAAGAGAAAATGGCTATCGATTGAATGATTTCGCACCAGTTGCTTAGCGCGGCTTCCTTAGACGTTATTCATACTAATCAACGCCAGCGCGGAACGCGCGTGACGCCCGCTCCGCCATGGCGTCGTCGCCGGAGTATTCATAGTCTCCGCGAGCGTGTGACGCGCGTGACGCTCGTTCAATCTAGTCATACCCTTAAGCCACGCCCGCGCGTGCCGCGCTGGCTTCGAGGAGTATGAATAGCGTTGAATGACCCCGGCTGTATGTATTAATGTTCTCAGAATTTCATCTTCCAAAAACTTTTTTGTTACAATTCTTGAATTTTCGACCGTTTCTTCACATTACATTCCGATCAAAGTGGTTCCCAGTGTACCGTTTGTCCACACATGTCACCCACGGAAACGACTAGCCGTGGAGCGCACCGATCGGCTGTGGAAATTTGCCGTGGGGCGGACGGTCTCCCAAGTGTCAAAGTTTCAGATTTATCTCAAAAGCTCTCTGTGGGGGTAGTTTATACTTGTGAACACTAATTTGACGGCCATTTGTCAATTTTCGGGATAACAAGGTAGGTCACGCCACCCTAACGACATCGCACCCATCGCAACCTGGGTTGCTGGTACGCTGTGTAGGGGTAAACTTTAGCACGGAAACATGCTTTTTGCCGATGAGGGCACAGACTGGAAAGATACCCTTACCCAGCTTACCGGCGAAAATCAGTGATGAATTCGGCACCTCCAGGAAAGCTCTCACTGTTGTCAGCAGAAATCCACATTCCTGTTCGGCGCGGCACCCTAGATAACCCCTACTTCCCCCTAAATAGTCGTCCGAGAACACATTGAACACTGTCTGATAAAGAGCCTTACCTATTCACAAAGCTGCGGAAATGCCTACAGCTTACTAGGGAACCTCGCTAGTCAGGTATGAGCTTTTGAGAGACTGTGAATGTTTTTTGGTCGACTCGGATACGCTCTCTTCAAATCTGAACTCGGATTTTGCTGCGGACATCTCTGAACAAAGTTGAAAGCGTTTTTGAAGCTTTTTGAAAAGGTAAGGGTTTTCTCATCAGCCAATTTTTAGGGTGTTTGAAAAAACATTTTCGGAATCGGCTCAAAACTTTCAATTGGGGGTTATTCAGGGCACTGAACGCAAACCTGGGGTCTGTTTGTCGCTAGACTTATGGTTACTGTAGGTTACGGTAGGCATTATGCCTTTTAACTGACTTTACCTACCTTAAAATTTCGGAAATCAAAAAATGGATATCGAATTAGTGTTCGGCGTCCCAAATAACACCCGCAGTGAAATTTTGAGTCAAATCTGAGACTTTGACCAAGCTACCGTATACCCACCGTAACCTACCGTAATCCATCAAGAATCGATCAACGGATTGCAGATTCTTGTTAAGCACTGTAAATAACCCTCAGAGCAACAATTTGAGCCATATATATATCATAGCACTCCGGAAATCGGCAAACTTCGCGACTTGCCATCAAATCCCCCCCCCCCCCGATGGGAAGCTTCAAACGAATCATGCCGAAAAGCTCGGAAAATCGCCAAATAAGACCCAGATTCGCGATCAACCCCCCTAATAACCCACCTGAAAGGATTTTAAGTGAAATCTGCAACATTTTTTTACGCTTTCAGAGGTATAAAAAAGCGCTCAACCGAAAATCCGCAGAAGTCCAAAACGCTCTCAGTCTGTGCAAAGTTTGGAAAATGTGCCTTCACTCAAAATTAGCTCCATGGGGTAGTTTTGGGGGCTGAACACAAGCCTGAGGTCCGTTTCCGGATTCCGCAAACTCTAATGCGTATTTTTGATAGAAAAAAGGCATGAAATACGGAATTTGACCGGCTATAACTTTTCTCGCAGATGTCCGTAGCAAAATTCGAGTTCAGATTCGAAGAGAGCGTATCCGAATTGACCAAGAAACAATCAAAGTCTCTCAAAAGCTAATACCTGACTAGTGAGGTTCCCTAGTTAGGGCAGAGATCCGTTTCACATCTACGGTGGCCGAATATTGAACTTAATTTCAAATGGTCACTTTGTCCAATTATCTTCCCTTGTAATTGATCTTCAAAAAGAGCCCCTAAGCTCTTCATCGGCGTATCCTTGTCCATTAATAGAGCTGTTTCAAGAATAACGACTACCTTCTCGAATATAAGACCTGCTTCCTAGATCCCTGACCTCGGACTCCTTGCCTTCCTCGTGGTCACGTCCTATCATCCTACCCTCTCACCAGCGTAGCCACTTACTCGGACAGCAGCAACATTTATGCGATTTGAATGGATTGTGTGCTAGTCGGCGGGGTATTTGCGCGTGTCTCTGTGTCATGTCGAACATGAGCCGTGATAAGGCCCCTCGGGAACTCGTCCGCCTCTTCCCAGTCACGCCCTACGATTCCATTTCTGGCGTTTCGCATGCTTCTTCATACCATTCTAATCGAAATTCCATCCATTGTTCAGCCATTCATTAGATGATGCCACCTTATTTCCCCGTGCAGTTCCTCAAAACACATAAATCAAGCATGTGCTTTCTTCTAACGTCCTACTATTGTTATGAGATGGTCATTGGCTAATGAAATTCGGATAGTGGATTATTAGCTTGTTTACGAGACAAATTAGTTCTGGTGCAAATTTGAACCCAGAAGAACAGTTTTCATCAATCATAAACTCCCAGGAGTCAGAAAATCAATTGAAAAGCTAATAAAATTGACACTAAAAAGGGAAGAATACTTGGACAATGCGGCCATTCAGAATGAAGTGTAAGTTTCTAGGACAGCTTTCTGCCATAGAACTCGGATTTTCCTCGCTTACAAGGTGAGAATACGAAGCGTATGTCGGATTTGCGGAAACGAATTGTGTGTATTGTCAGTATCTCTTGAGCATCTACATATAGCAAAACTTTGCAATACCCCGTTCAGGGATGAGCGGAACAAAAATATGAAATTTCGGAAATCGGTTTTCGAGTTTTGGAGGAGAAATTTTTCTCTCGGGTTTCGGAAATCGGGCGCGAAACGCCTGAGAATGCGCGGAAATGCTGTTTTCGGAACGCGAAACGCGAAACAATTTCAGAAATCGTCTACTGTTTTCTTCCTCCGAGAGGACCCGATAATTTCGCATTCCGCAGCGTTTTTTGCGGTTTTCGGAATGCGAAACGCGGAACTCCGCTCATCCCTGATCCCGTCCCGAGCAGCTGGTACCAAAAGTTATGAGCGTTTTTAAAGTTCCGCGAAAAGGTCAGGGTACCACCCATCGGGAACTTCTTGAGGTGTTTTGAAAAAAAAATCGGATTTTGCTCCACACTTGAATGTGGGGGTAATGTAGGGTGCAGAAAACGAATCTGAGTCTGTTTGCCGAAATTTTGAGGTTTACTGTACGTTACTGTAGGGTATATGCCATTATCAAATAAAAATCGATAATCGGACGTCACGCTTCTATGTATAAATCACCTCAGATAGCCCCCAACCTCACAGAGAAGTTTTGATCCAAATATATTCTGCCATTCAGGAAATCGTCAGAAGTAGCGTTTGGCCGTAAGAATTTCCTTCCGACAGCAAGCATTGAGGAAAAAAATTGAGGACTTGTAAAAATCGACGAATTAAGCTCAGAATCGTGACACTCCAGGCAACTCCCACAAGATCTAGAACGTTTTCCCTAAATTCTTTCAGAACCACCTGATTGATATGAGGCTAACACCCAAACAACAAGGGGAAATAAGTAACTAACGCTTGTAACTCTATTCAGAGAATCATTCCGCAACTCAGGAGGGAAAATTTGAATTCTACGGCAGAAAACGGTCTTCAAAACGTATATCTCATTGTGAATGGCCACTTTTTAGGGGCTGCAGGGTATCGTTTTCAATCTATCTCTAATTATTCCTCCACGGCTACGGGCTGCAATTTCACGTTTTTTTCTAGCCTAGTGCTCACTTTCAGGGTCTTTCCTCCTCACTTTGCCATCTATTGTCATAAATTGGATTAAGTAAAGTGCTCAGCTTCTATGAACCCTTTCGCGAAAAGTGATGCATTGGATTTGATTTCTGAGAAGTGGAAGCTAATTAGCAGGAAAAGGGAAGACATTTTAAATCAAAGGTGACAAAAAAATAGAAATATCGTACGTAAAAAGCAAGACGGAAATAGTTTAATCACAAGGAGCGAAAATGTCAGCTAAATGATCTTATTTCGGAATCGGCAAAAGTGCAACTAAAAAAGGCGGCGATGAACTAGATTTAGCTGTCCGCACATTTATTGACGTAGGAGAAAATGTTAGCCAGACAGATATTTTCTCGCTGAAAAGCACTTTCACACGGTATTCTGGTTCATTCGTTGCGCTTTACGCTTTTCACACGAATCTTTCGGTATATCAGCTTTGCATGTTTTTTTCTCTTCATAAGATCTTCTTGATTCATTCCTCAATGAATGATACATTCACATTTACTGATTTTCCTGTGCTTTTCTGGCTTCCATCTGCTCTGGCAAATCGGGGGCACTTCGCGTAATACACCCGATAGGAGAAAAAACACGGACCTACGCGGAGTCATACGATAAGGGGCAGCGGAAGTACAGCATCGCGATGCTCGTGATGACGTCACAATCACGGTCGGGACACTACCTAAAGGCCTACGGGGAGACCCCGAAAGAACAGCCGAACGATGACGTCATTGGCTTAACGCTTTATTCATTTCAATATACACCACAAGCATGTTGCCTCCGATTGTCGTGGTTCCACGGCGGAGAATGTCCCCACCTGGGTCCACGACAAGGACGTAATCTTCGCCGTGGTCCGCGGCGAGGAACCAATCTCATCGCGGATCGCGGCGAAAACCGCCCCCACCCCAGCCGAGAGGATACCCCTATCCCCCACCGATCCAAAATATGCTGGCCTCCGGAGAGGGACTCGAAGTCACCTTTCAGGACCATCATCAGGATGCCGAATGAGGACTCGAGTGAGATGAAGCACCTTTTATGCCGGCTGTGCACGCGATAAGCATGTCAAAACGTGGTCATTCGTGATCACCATCAATTGTCCGCTGGGTGTTAGGGGCTGAGCAGAGTGGCACCGCGGGGCGGCGCGGCCTGATGATTGAGAGCCGTATTGATAGATCGCGGCGATCTATCAATACGGCTCTCCATCATCAGACCGCGCCGCGCCGCGGTGGCACTCTGCTCAGCCCCTTATGCGGCAGACTCGCTGCCAAAATTTTTCCGGGAGAGTCCCCCGATTCGCCTAAGTGGGAAGTAACTTGACGTGTCTTCTATTTATTTTATAGTTATCCTCTTGGAACCCGCAGCATGTACGACGCTTATCGTAGTAGGGCCCGTTTTTAGGCAAGGTACACTCACTATTTTTCACTTGTGGCAATGATATATAGTTATACTCTGTTTATAATGCAGCGCACAAACTAATGGTCCGCCACTGGTCCTGTACTAGCCCTTTCCTACGTTAATCGACGCGTTCTCGGCCGGCCCGGTATGCATCGGTTACACCTGGATCCATCGATACGTCACTGCCGCCGCTCAAATCTTACCAACTGGAAGATTTTGGTGGGGGGGGGGGCAAGCAATGACGTATAGGTGGCTTACGTGGTCACTCATGAAAATAGGAGTCGGCCGATTACCGTAGTAGAGGACCTGTGGCGGATCATGAGTTTGTGCACGCCGTTATAAACAGAATATAATTCGTTTCACCCTCTTCTGAACACTCCAGAGCTGCTTCTCTTGTTAGCTACGACTGAAATAGAGTTTCTTAAGCGCTGAAGTCTTATTTTCTGCGAATTTGAACCTACAAATTTTCTAAAATGCTTTTTTCGAAGAATTCCTTTTTCGTGATTCTCCAAGTAAAGGTGAGGGGTATATCCGACAAGCATTAGGGTTTCAATTGCTCAAATTGTTGGTTACGATTCTCAACAACCCCTTTATGGTGATTGGCTCTTAATTATGCAACACTCGGGCATTCGCACCTGCCATATTCTAAAAAAATACTCTAAAGACTGCAAATAACACATAAATTCTGTCCAAATGATGCTGTCCGCCCACGCGGTCGGCGTGCGCGTTGATCGGCCATCACGAAGGTATTTTCGGATTCATGAATGGATTAGCAGGAATGTCAGACGAACAGTGAACAATATTCCACCCAGCTGTCTCTCAGTCCTGGGTATACTCGTCAGACGAATACCTTCAAGACAGCCGCTCGACACGCACGCAGACCGCATGGACGGACAGTCTTTTTCGGACAGATTTTCTTCTTCTCAATTTCTATGCTTTTTATGCAGATCGGCTTATGAAATAGGGGAATATTGCGAAAAATCCCACAAAACGCTACATTTTTCGGATCAAAATTCTTTGAAACATCCTTTTAAGCACCCTCGTTTTTTTCCTTTCTCATGATCGGCTAACCTAACACTGATTTGAAGCATTTCTCTTTTTTTTCCACATATTTTTCTAGTCGAGCAGAGCTTGAGCGACTTATTCGGTGCGAGGCGTCCCCACAGCCTGATTGAATCTGCATTTTTCCGACTTCTTCACAGCCCGTTAGGACTCATTTTGAACAAGTTGAGATCGTTTTCCTCAATTCAAATGTCGCCAACAAATTGGATTCGCTGACAGCTTGAACGATGTGCTGGGACAGAATACATAGTTCTTACTGCATGCCTCAAGTTCATTTTCCTCACCTCAGATGTGAGCTTCGAACTCTGAATGTTTCTCACATCTCTTGCTAGAATCTCCGTCTGTTCCAAGCCAAATTATCCGGGAAATCATCCCGGAATATGTACTATAGCTGGGCCCTGGACGAAAAGACCGAATATCGAATAGATTTGGATGGCCCCCTTTTTAAAAGCCCTATCTCTGAATAGATTCGAATGGCCCTTTTTTGAGGTCCGAATTTCGAATATATTCGAATGACCTCTCTTTTATGACTTCCGAATTTCGAATAGATTCAAATAAATTCGATTCAAATATATTCGAATAATTTTTTGAATGATTTCGAACCGACAAACTGAAAACAACCCAGGTGAGCAGTTAATGTATTCTCTATTTCGCAGGAAATCTTACTACCATTGGTCGTGAGCGTGTGCGCGCGTATACTACGTCCCCTTTGCCTCACACTTCCCCGCCATGTGGTCTCAAAACTTGAATATGGTGCTCCCACTCCACACACTTTCCTGTGGCTACCGAGGGAGTGGGTGAGGCGAGCACGTCATATTCAAATTTTCGAGGCCGCATATTGTTATTGGTTGCTCGTTTGAAGCCGGTTTTCAACACTGTTGTTGCAATGGGCCCCAGATCTTACGATTTCCGTTGATGAGTTGAAGGTGGCTTCAAAGAATATTCATTTTTCATCTTCATACAATATCTTAAAAATTTCAGCTCTGCCAGGTAGTCAACCCTTCGCTTCAGCTAACGATATCAACATAGAAAATATTATTGAATACTGCCTTTAATTACCGCTGTAAAGATTTTTAAGTTAAAAAAACGGGACAAAGTATTTACAGAATTGATCAACTTTCTATCCCAATCATTACCACCAGCCCACAACCCGAGGATTAGTGGGCCGATTTACAAGAATTCTCAACTTGTTCATATGTCTAAAAAAAGCTGCGTCTATGCTACAACTTTGTTTCATTTAGCTTTGTAATCTTGGAAGTTGCAGGAATCGGTATGCCTCTGAAATGATTTTTTTTTGCAATTTTGGCATTTATAAGGGGCTAAGAATTTTATGCTAAAAAACTATTGGAGGTTCTCGAACAACTTAGACATAATCAAAGAACAACTCCTCTGATTACCTAGTCAAAATATTATTAGTTACAGGTTCATTGGGTACAATTGGACATTAAATGAGGTAGAACTAGTCAAAACCATCATTTGTTGCAGCGCTGACGAACACAGAAAAAGGCGCACACCAAACCATGGACTTCTACCACGTTTTGCCCGTGGCGAGGCGCCAAGTGATTTCGAAATCCTTTGACGTGGTCATCCTTGCCAATGGAATACAAGGCCATCCACACTACACCTTGAACAGCGACGCCGGGGCAGATTTATTCGAAACTATTTGAAATTATAACTATACGAATGTTCATTCGAATAGTAGGCTTCGAATATCGAATAGATTCGAATGACCCTATTTTTTGAGGCCCGATTTTTTAGTAGATTCGAATGGCCTTTTTTTGAGCTCCGATTTTAGAATAGTATTCGAATGGTGCGATTTTATAAAATCCGATGATGAATACATATTCGAATGGAAATTATTCGAATACATCGATTCTAATCTATTCGAATGGCACAACTATAATATGTACTAAGTCCATATTCTCCCCGAAAGGGTTGAGAAAAGCTGTGAGAACTGCTCCTGACATCTTGAATCTGTCGATTTTGTCTCCGTTGGAAAACTTCGGGCTGTCGAGAATGAGCCTCCTCGGTTTTTTCCTTTTTCTCTTTTCTCAGTAATGCACTTCAGTGCTTTCTATTGTGCGCTGAACCGCAACAAAGGCATTGCATGCCACAATGCCATTCTCCGCGCGGCTATTTGCTCTGATTTCGTGCAACAACTTCTATGCACTTTTTTGACTTCTCAGAGTCTGACTACTCATAGCTGTCGTTCCCACCCTCGCTTGCGTTTTCTCTGCGTCGTAGCTACGACTGCAAGATTTTAACCTGGGACTACTATAAATTCTGACATGGGTATGAAAGCTACCCCAATTTTTCTCTAGGGGCAGCAACTAGGGCTGCGCTGAAATTTTCAAAAAACAACCCAGAAAACAGAAAATGGGCTTCATAAAAAAACAGGGAACAGAAAAATCGAAATGGCCAGAAAAACAGAAAATACCGATCACCCCTAATTGCAAGCTCTGCATGGGCGAAGCTCTTACGCGGGTGAAAATTTTTCTTTCAACCTCCCAACCCCCCCCCCAAATATAGGCTTACCTCAAGGAGCCATTATTCTGTTCATAGGGAGTCTTGAACGATTCCAGAGATACCACTGTGATCAGCGTGTGACTCTCTCCACGACCAGCATAAAATGTGTGAAATAATTTCCTGGGTGTCCTACGCCTTTAAAGGCAGCATACACGCTCGTAAACGTGGTTGGGATAACAACGTGAATCGAACCGTATGGCTTACGACATACTGCCTACGCATTTTGAAGCGTCAAAAACGACCCACACTTTCGATAGAGGAGTAGCAAGTTTGGCCCCGCCCGTATTTTCACGCCCCTGTATTCGCCCTTTTCTTCCGATGCAGGGTTGCTGTGTCATCTTCGCCGTCAGTGACGTGTGTGGTTCACTTGTGAGGCAATCCATCAACAGTCCCGACGGTGAAGATGACCCAGCAACCCTGCGTTGCAGGAAAAGAGCAAATACAGGGGGCGTGAAAATACGGGCGGGGCCAAACTTGCTACTCCTGCAACGGCATTCCGGGTCGTTCTTGACGCTTCAAAATCCATAGGCGTTGTGTTCTGTGCCATATGATGCTATTTTCGTAGTTATCTCTAATACGTTTACGAGCGTGTATGCTGCCTTTGAAGGCAGTGTTCACGAAGAAGAAGTTGCACGTTTTTTTTGGCTAAAACGTAAGATTTGGGTTCCTCTAAGAAGAATAATAATGGAAGTGCGACGAAAAACGGCCGGTAAGTGGGTAAAAATCTCGTGGGCCAGCCAACCCATTGGGCCGCTCCGCCCACATCCTATAACAGTTCCCCTGAATTCGTTATTAAAGGAGCGATGTTTTCCGATCAAAAACCCCGTTCTTCCCTTCATTTTCAACGTCTCTCTTTACTCAGGTCAGCTCGCACACATCGGCTGCGAAAAACGGGAGTTACAAACCTTGGACAACTAGTCCACAATGCTTCCCTAGCTGAATTTTGAGGGTCCATAACTCCGTTTCCAGGAGGTCTTGTAAGATTCCAGGGACATCATTAAAATCAGCATGGGACCGTGTTCAAGATAGGCGGAAAAGCAGAAAAACGATTCTTATCGTGAACACTTCCTTTAAGTAGGTGCCATTTGCCTTTTCTGAATCCTGAGTCACTCTCCTCCGGAAGCTTCGACGTAAAACCATATTGGTGGCGAAAGATTTTCTTTACAGAACCAACAATCGTGTACAAGTATGACCCGAAATTCTCCTTCGTTCTGTGAACTTTACACCAGGCGTGGGCGCGCATGCTGTCTTCAAACCAAACTGGCACTTGTCTTTCAAACTTGATTTCCTCTCAAACTTCGGACATCTTTGCTGTCAATTTTGTCCTGTCACATAGGGAGTCTTCCCCGTTCTCCATGCTCTGATTGCATGCATAGCGGTGGCAATTGTTTCGCCATTAAGCCAATTTTCAATCCTGTTGCCGACAATGACAGTACAGTTTGCCGCAATGTTGAAAGGACATGGTGCGGTTGCGTTCACACACTAAAACTACGATAGAAGACGCCAGATTTCCGTATCGATCGACAGCACAGCTGATTTTCTGGGTAAGTTCCGGTTTTTCTTTTTTTCTTGTTTGCATTATTTATGTTTCTGACTCTTATAATACTACGAATTGGGGGCTTTTCTTTGTTTAGGACAGGAATTTGCCGTTTTTTTTTTCGATTTTAAAACAGAATTCTAAACAGCGAACACTTCGAAGCCCGAACAAGGGGCTAATTTTTTCTTGCACTAAGAATAGCCCCTACTCGCAATATTTAAACAGTTAGATACAAAAATAATGCCGAAACAAATAAGAAGAAAAAGAAGAACCGTACTGTGCTTATCTGGGCCAAATTCCGGTAGGCGATTGCGTTTCGACACGCCTTGCGGCCGCACGCGCTCGAGTCAGTCGGGTTTACAGCGCCAAAGCCGACTCGATGTGGCCTTTATAAACCATTTTCTCTAATTTTTATCAGTTCTCAGTTTCCGAAACCCACCTAGAGTCAGCAGATTGGCTGCTGCGGCGCTGAAAGCTCTTCCGACTCGGGAGCGTGCGGCCGCAAAGCGTGCCGAGACGCAATGGCGGACCGGAATTTGGCCCAGCTAAGCACCGTAACTCACCCAGAAAATCAGCTGTACTGTCGATCGATCATGAAATCTGGCGTCTTCCACCGTAATTTTAGTGTGTGACCGCCACCGCGCCATGTCCTTTTGACATTGCGGTAAACTGTAATTAGATGTTGCTTGTCGAGGACATGAGGTCAAACTTGGACGTTTGCGCCAGAGTTTGAAAGTATCTTGTGAGTCAAATGGAAGCCAACACCTTTCTCTGAACCCACTTCATTAGATGAAATTTTTCGGTAACGGGTGTATGTAGGCTATAAAAGGTTTTACAGACGAAATGAGAATCGTGGCCTTCGCTGTCCAAGAAACATTCATGCGCGATCCCTGAGCGCATTTTTTTGTACAATTGAGTCTTCCACTTTTAACAGTTTACCCAATGTCGGCCTGGAGCCTGAAGAGAATTCACGTTCACTGTTGAAGGTTGGCGCAAACTCTGTGCCATATGCTATAACATAGGTGCATCGAGTTTGCGCCAACCTCCAATGGGGAACGCAAAGTCTCTCCAAGATTCATGCCGATGTTACCTTCTCTCCTCGTTTTTTTTCTCTTGTTTGTAACTTCTTTTAGAGCATGTTCCTTGGAGTTGAAGCGGCGAAAAATTGTTTTGAGATTCGACTCCTCCAGCAATTTCATTTCCTTGGAGACACGCGGAGACAAGAATGGTCACCCCATTTGTGCACCACAACAAAATGTCAGGGATTCAGCATGTTCCTGAGAATCAGCGATGATCCTCCTTTGCAAAAAAATAATGAGTCTTTCCATCCAACCATCCAATAAAGACTCTCCTCCAGATGGGTGGATATGTGCCTTCAAAAAATGGACCAGCATACCGCATTCTGAGAGTTTTGGCCGAGAACTAGCCGACAAATAGCCCGACAGGCTCCGCAGTGGCCCCTGCTGGTCTATTTATCGGTTTGTTGAAAAATAGAGAGCAGAAACCAGATTTAAAGAAAAAATAACTGAAAGTTAAAGAGACGTTGCCGTCACACCGACACGCAGCGCGGCCGTTGCCGTCTTACCTCTGAGAGTTTTGGCTGAGAAATAGCCCACCAGGATTCGCAGCGGTTCCTGATGGGTTATTCCTCATCTTCTAACGAAACGGACACAAAAGTTAACGAAAAATAACGAAAAGTAGTCAAAATTCACCAATACGCAGCCGTCGCCGGCTCGCCGATGGGACCACCAGCGGTTGCGCGTGGCCTGTAGAGGCTGAGCAAGGTCCAAGTACCTCAAACTTGGGTAATTGATCAGGTACGGTTCCGGACAACGGTGCTGGACAACGGGAAGACGAATTTCGGGCGATTTTCTCGGCCACTTTGAGGTTATGGGAGGGGCGTTAGGTATCAGTTGGTAGAAAAATTCACATATATATTCAGAATCTATTTTTCAGAATTATGAAAACCCAAAACCTCATGGGGTGACGTACGTTGCCCCGTCTACGAAGTGAATGATTGAAGCATTAATAGGCTCTATTAATGCCTGTGATTAGTCTGAAAGTATGTCTTATAAGCAAAATTTTGGCTACAGTCCATACTACTGCTACTCTGGGAAAATTTGCCGTGTCAGTGCCGGTAAAGTAACGCGACCCTCGACTGTACCGCGATAATTCCGCGATAATGCCGCAGCGGCTCCGTGATCGGATGATTCTGTTGCCGTGTCTTGAACCTCGACATCGCCGCGATAGTGCCGCAGCGGCTCCGCTTTAAAACCGCGCTGGCTCAGCGTTAGAACCGCGCCGGCTCCGCGAGGATGCGGCAGCAAGCCCGCGCGGTACTGCCCTGTGTGGTAAAACGAAATATTTGCCGGTTCAATTACCCAAGTTTGAAGTACATTCCGTGTTTCCTTGGGTGCATAAACGGCGATAACCTGTCCTTATCAGACAGGGGACATAAAAATCGCGGATGCGTATTTTTGTTCTTAGGTCCCCCTAGTTGCATTATAATTCTTAAATAACTTCATATAAGATACTCTCCAGGAGCCGCTGCGGCACTATCGCGGAGCCGCAGCGGCACTGCTGGGTCGCCGCTGCGGCTCCGCGGTAGTGCAGCCGCGGCTCCGCGATAGTGCCGCTTCGGTGCCCTGAAAAGTTCCGTTATTTGACTTTGTTAGAAGCTTTTTCTCCACTGAAAACACTCCGTCTCTTTTTTTTTTAATTTTTGGCCCTACATTCTTTCGTCCCTCCGAAAATTCCGAAATTTAAGAAAAAATCGTCCGCCCGACTTTGCCTTCTAATTGAATTTCGGCATTATATGAAGTGTATATCAACTACGAAAAATTGAATCTCCGCTCTAAGGCTCGTTCAGGCGAAAAATGGTGGTGAATAGCTATGTAGTGGTGACACGCACTGTGTTAAGATAAGAGTGACGTACTTGTTCGTTGTCTGAGCTCAGAAATCGAAGTCTGGGCTGCAACAATATGGTTACTAGAACGTACACAGAGAGTCGGGGGTCCGATTCGGCCACGATAAGCTTTCTAATCGGGTACCTAGTCGAGTTGAAGGGAACTTTCGCAGCAGCACGTGCTGTTCTGAGGAGCACGTTGCCTGTTCGATTGCACTACGTGGCGCAGCCAGGCAAAACTTTCGCCGCATCCTGTTTCCCACGCTGCGGCACGTGTCCTGTTCGATAAAACTACGCGGCGCTGCGGACGGGCTCCCATCCCTTCGACAGGAGCGGGTCTCCCTCAACAAGGATACAGTCCAAGTTACGGCCCGCAGCAAGGGATCATCCCCACAGCAGTCCGCGACAAGGACATCACCCTCGCCGCGGTCGACCGCGAGGGAGCTCCCCTCGCTGAGGGCCGTGAGGAGACCCCTTAACGGTTCAAAAATCGTCTAGAATGTGGCTCGTAGTCACCTTCCAGGAGCGGCCCCGAAAGGGCGACTGAACTTTCTGCGGGATCGGGCCCCTTATATACGTGCTGTGCGGGTGATATGCGCCGGGTCAGTTCTGAAGCGATCGATCAACGAGGTCAATCATGGGCATTGTGGCTCGTTCGTCGTCCAAACTCACCGTGGTCGAATCAAAAGCGTATCGTGGCCGAGTGAAACGGCTATGAATGGCGGCACGTGCTTCTCACTTGGACGACGATTAGGCCACGTGGCTCTCAGAAAGTACGTGGCCGTATCGTCCTCCAACCGCCTTGTAGTCGATTCGAAAGCCTATCGTGGCCGAATAGGACCCCCCGACTCTCTGAGTAAGCGTGCGAAAAAAATAAGTTCACTCATGCGAACCTCATGCTTGCCGTCAGAGCAACCTCTTTCCGATAATCATTAGAGGTTGTTCCCGAAACTACCAAGAATCATTTCATGCTCAGTATTCTTACATTATCCGTATACACTCTTTGCCTGAATAAGTCTTTCTGCTACACATTCCATTGACGGCAGGTTTGTTCATCAATAAATGGATTTTACAGGGACCTGAATATTGCTGTGCAGTCCGATCAGAGGCACTCTTTCACAGCCGTGATTTCGGTGTTCATTGAGCCGATGGATGTTGAAGGTTGGTCTGTTCAATTCGTAATCCTACTATATATTTCACGACGTCCCGATGACGTCATCAGAAGCCCGGAGCACCTTCCACGACGTTCCGATGACGTCACGAGAAGCCCGGAGCACTTCTCACGACGTCCCGATGACGTCATCAGAAGCTCGGAGCACTTTCCACGACGTTCCGATGACGTCACGAGAAGCCCGAAGCACTTTTCACGACGTCCCGATGACGTCATCAGAATCCCCACTCACCTACAAATCGATTACTTACCAGCCTACGTACCTGCTACCAACTTACCTGTCTGCCAAGTTGATTGCCTGAGACCATTGGCAGTGGCTATAAGCAGTGAGGACTGAAAAGCGTGACGGCCTACGGCTCACGGCCTACGGCGCACACCATGAAATTTTCTTAAGCTTTCGGGCTTACAACTTTGTTATTTGCGAACCGATTTTGCTGAAATTTGGACAGCAGGTGTCTTCTGGACCCCTTCACTCATATCCAGAAGGAAATCTTCAGAAATTTTGTTTCAAAGATTCTATAGGCTATTTTATAAAATTCTAAGTGATCACAAGGTCTAGGCAAAACCAAAGCGCGCAGAACGCCGTAGAAAGTGTGCGGGACCCAAGTGGGAGTGCGCAGGACGCCGAAGAAAGTGTGCGGGACCCAAGTGGAAGTGCGTAGGACGCCGTAGAAAGTGTGCGGGACCCAAGGTAGAGTGCGCCGGACGCCGTAGAAAGTGTGTGGGACTCAAGGTAGAGTGCGACGGACGACGTAGAAAGTGTGCGGGATTCAAGGTAGAGTGCGCCGGACGCCGTAGAAAGTGTGTGGGACCCAAGGTAGAGTGCGCCGGACGACGTAGAAAGTGTGCGGGACCCAAGGTAGAGTGCAACGGACGCCGCAGAATGTGTACGGGGCCCACGTGGAAGTGCGTAGGACGCCGTAGAAAGTGTGCGGGACCCAAGTGGAAGTGCGTAGGACGCCGTAGAAAGTGTGCGGGACCAAGGTAGAGGGCGCCGGACGCCGAAGAAAGTGGGCGGGACCCAAGTGGGAGTGCTCAGGACGCCATAGAAAATGTGGGGGACCCAAGTAGGAGTGCGCAGAACGCCGTAAAAAGTGTGCGGGACTCAAGGTAGAGTGCGCCGGACGCCAGATAAAGTATGTGGGACCCAAATGCGAGTGCGCAGGACGCCGAAGAAAGTGTGCGGTACCCAATTGGAAGTGCGTAGGACGCCGTAGAAAGTGTGCGGGACCCAAGGTAGAGTGTGCCGGACGCCGTAGAAAGTGTGTGGGACTCAAGGTAGAGTGCGCCGGACGACGTAGGAAGTGTGCGGGACCCAAGTGGAAGTGCGTAGGACGCCGTAGAAAGTGGGCGGGACCCAGTGCGAGTGCGCAGGACGCCGAAGAAAGTGTGCGCAACCCAAGTGGAAGTGCGTAGGACGCCGTAGAAAGTGTACGGGGCCCACGTGGAAGTGCGTAGGACGCCGTAGAAAGTGTGCGGGACCCAAGTGGAAGTGCGTAGGACGCCGTAGAAAGTGTGCGGGACCCAAGGTAGAGTGTGCCGGACGCCGTAGAAAGTGTGTGGGATCCAAGGTAGAGTGCGCCGGACGACGTAGAAAGTGTGCGGGACCCAAGGTAGAGTGCGCCGGACGCCGTAGAATGTGTACGGGGCCCACGTGGAAGTGCGTAGGACGCCGTAGAAAGTGTGCGGGACCCAAGTGGGAGTGCGCAAGACGCCGAGGAAATTGTGCGGGACCCAAGTGGGAGTGCGCAGTACGCCGTAGGGAGTATGCGGTATCCAAGTGGAAGTGCGCCAAACGCCGTAGAAAGTGTGCGGGATCCAAGGTAGAGTGCGCCGGACGCCGTAGAAAAGAGTGTGGGACGTAAGGTAGAGGGCGCCGGACGCCGAATAAAGTGGGCGGGACCCAAGTGGGAGTGCTCAGGACGCCATAGAAAATGTGCGGGACCCAAGTAGGAGTGCGCAGAACGCCGTAAAAAGTGTGCGGGACTCAAGGTAGAGTGCGCCGGACGCCAGATAAAGTATGTGGGACCCGAATGCGAGTGCGCCGGACGCAGAGAAAAGTGTGCGGGACCCAAGGGGAAGTGCGTAGGACGCCGTAGAAGGTGTACGGGACACACGTGGAAGTGCGTAGGACGCCGTAGAAAGTGTGCGGGACCCAAGTGGAAGTGCGTAGGACGCCGTAGAATGTGTGCGGGACCCAAGGTAGAGTGTGCCGGACACCGTAGAAAGTGTGCGGACCGAAGTGGGTGAGCGCAGAACTTCAAAATCGTTTTGTGCGTCTATAAGAGAGTGTATACCACCCCTTTTTTCAAGTCCCCTCCCCCTTAACCACTCACTTCAACTGCTTAGCTGTTTATATGCACCAACCTTTCTAAATCGGGTTTATATACGATGGAATTGTGAGTTAATCAAAATATGCCTCCAGAAAACACAAACATCATTAAACTTCATTTGGCAATAAAAGTAGCAGGGTGTCGGTTGGTCATGGAGGCCTTTACTAAATCTGAAACAGCGGTTGTCTTTATCATGACAGAAATGGATATAAATGTGCTACTATTTTAGGACCTCCTAAAACTAGAGAAGGGTCGGTGTGCAACTGCATAAGAAAGTAGGTTAGCAAGGTTTGCAAGGTTTGAAATGCTTAGTAACTTCTGATTGCTCGAGCGTTGTCGTCGAAACTAGCTCATGGGCCGGCGTAACCGGACTCCAGCGACAGAGGCCGGCGATAGCCGGCAAGCGTGAGAACTTCTGAACGCCAACTCACATAGAATCAGCGGATGTCGATTATACTTAAGATGCCGGCTAAGCCGGCAAATGGGCGGGCGTAGCCGGACCTCAGCGGCAGAGGCCGGCGTCAGCCGGCCGACGCCGCTGGTTATTATACACTTGGCAAGCTTTTTTCACAGCTTCTTGGCTTTCTTGTCTTCAATTCGAAGAAAATTCATTTGATGGCAGAATCTTGAAAACTGATCTTCTAATCATCAACTACTCCCGAAACTTATGTCGAGTACTAAGGCACCAATCGCACTGATTATTGATCTATGCGATCTCTACTATTGCAGAAGTAGCTAAGTCGTATGGTCTAAAGATCAATAAGAGCAAGCAAAAGTTTTGACGACTGACGGATCCCGGGCCGCTAGGGGCTGAGCAGAGTGCCATCAGGGAGCGGCGCGGCCTGATGGTGGGCTCCTGTAATGATTGATCGCCGCGATCTATCAATACGGCAGCCCACAATCAGGCCTCTCCGCGCCCTTATGGCACTCTGCTCAGCCCCTTATCCATTTTGATGGCGATCCCCTCGAGCAAGTGGAAAAATTCATGTACTTGGGATCTATTGTACAGTCAATCAGAGTGGCGTGCACAGCGGAGATCCACAGCGGATCAGGACAGGCTTCATCAGCGTTGGCCTCCCTGAGATGGTGCGTTTGGAAAAGAAGAAATATGTCTTATTGACGACGATGATCCGAACACTAATACTACCTATCCTTCTTTTGGGTCGGAAACATTGTCGTTGTTGAAGTCGGACGTCAGCAAGTTGAGGGGTGTTTCAAACGAAGTGTCTGCGGCAAATGTTGAGAGCATCTATTCGCGATCGTATCCGGAACACGGATATTCGTGAGAGATGCGAAGACCAGCCATCCATCGAAGGGCAGATTCAGTCAAGTAGGTTAAGATGGTTCGGCCACGTGTGCAGGATGGATTCGAGCAGATTGCCGTACAGACTTCTTCGGAGAAATCGAGTCGCCGAATAGAAGATATAAAGAACAGCCCCCCAAGAAAACATGGCTCAAGCAAATCACCGACGATCTGAAATTCATCCGGTGCAGTGTGATCGATGCCAAGAACGGTTGCAGAGACCGAAAAGATTGGAAGCGCGTTATTCAGGCTGCCCGAACTCTAATGGCACCCACAGCAGTGTATTGGTTGAGAGATCGACCTGCTCCAACAGGCGCCAGCTAGGGGATTAACAACAGACAAACCACAACAATTGCGCTGACTAGTGGCATATACTCAGAAAACCACCGCATTCAATGCTTGTCGATCATGCATTCAACTCGAGTGACCACACTCATCGAAAGGCTCTATCGCAGGGGCCCATGCTTCAAAGAGCAGCACGTGCTACGAAGTTTCATTGCAGAAGCACGTGCTGCAAATTTTTGTAATAGAAGCTCGTAGTGCAAGATATCAGCACACCGACTGGCGGCCCGGCCGGTACACCGACATGCGAGTCGGCCAGCTCGCCGAGCGCCATCTTGGCCGAAAGCGGTTGGACAAGGTGTCCAGCGGCTCCTCAAGCCACTGGACACCTTGGGTAATTGAACCGTCGACCCTGTCGGCATCTTAGTCATGCCTCGAGAGTGTGTCGTATGCTTTCCTTTTTTTTCTGAGGATAGTTTTGTCATCGCGTTAAATGTGCATCATGTACGCATTTAACGTTTTACTCGTTAGGATACTAAATGTAATGTGAAACAAAAACAACACGAGCGCGTGCTCCTTAAGCAGCACGTTCCCTGACTGTGCTCGAATCGCCTTGTCTTCGAGTTGGATGCATATTGGACACACATTGGCAGCGACTATTGTCTGAGTGTTTATGCTGATCACTGCATTTATGTTGTCTTTTCGGTGCAAAAAATTATTAATTTAGGATCGGCTCGTTTGCGCCCGAAGAGTAAACGAACCGATGACCCCGATATTAGGGTCTCTGGTGTCTCGGCGTCATCTTCGGGTAGTTCAATGAGTCAGGCGAGGTGGGTTACCGCTTTTTCAGATTTTTCCAAAATCGATGCCTGATTGTACTAATGTTCTTTTAAGTCCAAATGACTGAAGCTCATAGCGAATCACTGTATTGGCTGTAGTGGTCGCTAGGGAGTGAAAGAAATAACAAACTTTAATGATGCAGTCCCTGGACGCTGGAAGCCAATTATGAACGCGGTCTAGGCTATTACCAATCCGGTCGACCCGCATCTAGGCTATTGGAAGGGTGTAGAAACATCAAAGTTCTGATTGCTGATACCATCACAAGTTGATCACAATCGGTAATACAAACATTTATGTTACAATTGAAGCAACAGTGCACAAATGAAATGCCTGAGCAAAACTTAACGACAGCAAAAACATACAATGGCTTGACCCTGTATGAAATGTAACCTACTCTCATAAACATAATTCGCCTTCCACGGGCAGCTTTCGAAATCACGATCACAATCCCCTCGCAATAATGGGAGCCGCGACTGATAAGACGAAACTGATGCGAAACCCAGCTCCGGATATATGAACTAGCCGGAGCACGAAAAATCCACGCTCACCATAAAAAAAGATGAGAATGCAGAGGTTGCAACCTTGAGCCGGCCGGGTCATTCAAATCACACCTTAGAGGCAGTGGTCACGATGAAAAACGTTATGGAAAAAGCTGCAAAAATCAGCTTAGATCAAAAACAGCCGAAAAACTGTAAAGGTGGCGCGCTGGAAAACGGGCTAAAATTAGATTTTCTAGGGCCCAAAGATGCCAGTTTGTGCACACGTGCACAGCGCCGTTCAAAAAGATCGCAGTCTCATTCCGAGCAGTCAAAAATCATCGACATTTAGACGAACAAATAAATGCGAATTCACCTATTAATAACAGTTAGACAATGAAAACAAACACTTCAGTCAATATTTTTGACTAGACGAGTACATAAATATTCGAGCAGGTCAGTCCGAAGATTAATGTTCATTGATTGAAGTTCAATTTCAAGCCGGCTGATGTTCTTGATATGGAAGATCATCGATGCCGATGATATGGAGTCGGCTCGTCCACCATCAAAAGAAAAGAAAGTTCATGCTTAAAAATTGGCCCGCAACAGCGGTTTTTTCGCAATTTTTTTTCATAGGTCCTACTACTCTAAACCCAGGTCAGGTATAGTCGAGCAGACCAGCCTGAAGGTCACTGATCAAATCCTATTGCAAACCAGCTGATGCCCTTGATACAAGCGATCATCAATGCCGATGATGTGGAGTGGGCTCGGCCACCGTCAATAAACTGGAAATTTGGAGCCAATAATTTGACCCGAAATCGGGCTTTTTTTTGCAATTTTTTTCGTATATGTCCTACTGCTTTGAATCCAGAAAAGGGTTTAGAGAAGAGAAGTAGATAAGGATATTTTATCGCAACCACTGCCTCTAATGGAACCTCGGCTGTTGACTGCTTTCTCTCTGTCGCTATTAGTAGGATCATGCATCGGCGACGTACAGTCGACACTGATACTTTACGTTCCTTGTTGTGTGTTTGCTTGAACTCGATGCACGTATTTATGTAATAACATATGCGCACGTAGTCAATAAGGAACGCAATGTATCGGTGCGATCCGCGTCGACTGTGCGTTCGCACACAAACGCAACTCAGGCAAACCATCGCTCGGAGCGGGACCGGAGAGCAACTCGAGCGACGCTGTTTCTCCGCTCAGAGCGAAAATTAGCCATCTACACTGGCCACAGCAGTCCCGCTCGGAGCGATATCTAGTCGCACTTGGCACTGCGGTGGCTGTCCGGGCGATTTTCGAAATGTCCCCCTGGTTTTCCTTTATATCCGCCTCTTCTCGAGAGGTGCGTGAATGTCGCGGTCCACGGCAGAGAAATCCCAGCCTCGGTCCGCAACAAGGGCGTAACCTTCGCCGAGGTCCGCGGTGAGGAACCACCCTCCCTGCGGACCGCGGCGAAAACCGCCCCACCCCCCCCCCAGCTGTGGGATCCCCTATCTCTCAGCGGTCAAAAATATGCTGGCCCCCGGAGAGGGACTCCAAGCCACCTCCCAGGCCCGGCATCACAATGCCGAATGAGGACTCCAGTGAGATGAGGCACCTTTTATACCGGCTCTGCATGTGATAAACACATTAGGACGTGATTATTCTCTTTACCATGATTTTCATGTCTGCCACTGCACCACGCACTCTTCAACTCGGATGATGGGTCCCTCAGATGATGGGTAACGGACTTAAGCTCGGGGAAATCGCAGTGGCTGTATTAGGGGAGGCGAAAGAAAACAGAAATTCGCTAGGTGATCCGATATGCCTGCCTGAGTAGTCACAGAAAGCGAAAAGGCAAGGGGAAAAATCGAAACCGATTGTGCAAGGGGCGCCGTGGCGGCTCGGCTTGGCCTGCAAACACTTTATGACATCCTGCACACTTTTCACGGCGTCTGACGTATTCCCATTTGGGTCCCGCACACTTTATCCGGCGTCCGGCGCACCGTCAGTTGGGTCCCGTATACATTGTCCGGCGTCGGGCGCACTGTCACTGGGGTCCCATACACTTTATCCGCCGTCCGGCGCACCGTCAGTTGGGTCCCGTATACTTTGTCCGGCGTCGGGCGCACTGTCACTGGGGTCCCATACACTTTACCCGGCGTCCGGCGCACTGTCAGTGGGGTTCCGTATACTTTGTACGGCGTCCGGCGCACTGTCAGTGAGGTACCGTACACTTAATCCGGCATCCGGCGCACCGTCAATTGGGTCCCGTATAGTTCGTCCCGCATCGGGCGCACTGTCACTGGGGTCCCATACACTTTATCTGACGTCCGGCGCACCGTAAATTGGGTCCCGTATACTTTGTCCGGCGTCCGGCGCACTGTCAGTGGGGTTCCGTATACTTTGTACGGCGTCCGGCGCACTGTCAGTGAGGTCCCGTACACTTAATCCGGCATCCGGCGCACCGTCAGTTGGGTCCCGTATACTTTGTCCGGCGTCGGGCGCACTGTCACGGGGGTCCCACACACTTTATCTGGCGTCCGGCGCGCCGTAATTTGGGTCCCGTATACTTTGTCCCGCGTCCGGCGCACTGTCAGTGGGGTTCCATATACTTTGTACGGCGTCCGGCGCACTGTCAGTGAGGTCCCGTACACTTAATCCGGCATCCGGCGCACCGTCTATTGGGTCCCGTATACTTTGTCCGGCGTCCGGCGCACTGTCAGTGGGGTTCCGTATACTTTGTACGGCGTCCGGCGCACTGTCAGTGAGGTCCCGTACACTTAATCCGGCATCCGGCGCACCGTCTATTGGGTCCCGTATAGTTCGTCCCGCGTCCGGCGCACTGTCAGTGGGGTTCCATATACTTTGTACGGCGTCCGGCGCACTGTCAGTGAGGTCCCGTACACTTAATCCGGCATCCGGCGCACCGTCAGTTGGGTCCCGTATACTTTGTCCGGCGTCGGGCGCACTGTCACTGGGGTCCCATACACTTTATCTGGCGTCCGGCGCACCGTAAATTGGGTCCCGTATACTTTTTCTGGCGTCCGGCGCACTGTCAGTGGGGTTCCGTATACTTTGTCCGGCGTCCGGCGCACGTCAGTGGGGTTCCGTACACTCAATCCGGCATCCGGCGCACCGTCAATTGGGTCCCGTATAGTTCGTCCCGCGTCAGGCGCACTGTCACGGAGGTCCCACACACTTTATCCGGCGTCCGGCGCACCGTCAATTGGGACCCGTAAACTTTGTCCGGCGTCCGGCGCACTGTCAGTGGGGTTCCGTATACTTTGTACGGCGTCCGGCGCACTGTCACTGGGGTCCCATACACTTTATCCGGCGTCCGGCGCAGCGTCAATTGGGTCCCGTATACTTTGTACGGCGTCCGGCGCACTGTCAGAGAGGTCCCGTACACTTTATCCGGCGTCCGGCGCACTGCCACTGAGGTCCCACAGTTTATCACTATTTCTGGAGTTGGCACCGCTGTCGCCCCGAGAGCGACCGGACAGCGGCCGAGGGCGCACTGGCACCGGACAGTGACCGCGGTGCCAGTTCGCCCTCGGCCGCTGTTCGGGCGATGACGTCATAATTGGGAGAAGCCGGTGTCACTTCGAGCGATGGTTTGTCTGAGAAAATGCACAACTTGTTATTTTTGAACTGGGTGATTGACAATGAATTCCCAGAAGAGTGTCATACACAGTCTCTCGAAAAGAAAACTATCATGAAGCTTGTCAAACAGCCTTCATAAGCATTTTCAGCTCCTCATCAGGATCGTCGGGACATTTGAACGTTGTTCCTCCTTTGCCAATGGGTTAGTGATTTTTTGATTAACAATATACTATTAAATGCATGTGAACACTTTTTTAGGCTGGGAAGCCTGTACAGATCGCAAAGGGCGGACATTTTATATTGATCACACAACAAAGAATACCACCTGGCAACGGCCTTCGCCTGATTACAAAGAAGCTGAATCTATGAAAAGGTTTGATGCCGATACAGATAGTCACTTCAAGGATGAAAAGTAACCCATTCTTCAGGTATTCGATGTCGCGGAGGACAGTGGGAGTTACGCCGCCTTCCGCTCCCTCGTACGGCCCCGCTCACTTCTTACAGCGAGCCGACTTCGTCAGCTTGTTACACGAAAATGAGGTATTTACTGTTGAAACCTCATTTGCCGTTAGACTGAGAGATACGATATCACAATTTGAGATTGCCCTCGCTGCCTACAACGCCTCACCAATCGTCAAGCACATTGTGCATCGAATACGGAAATGTGGGGAACCGACGGAGAAATATGAGAATAACAGGTACGAGTAAGATTTTTTACCCAAATTCATTTCAAAAGTTTCTCAAATAGATTGAAGTTTATCGCGTTTTCAACTCAGCACCCGAAGTAACAAGGAAGTTTTATTTTCAAAATCCTACAGGACATGTAGTGGAGTCCACCAAGAGTTTCTCATTTACTTATCAATGAGAAGCGGTGGATTGGAGATCAATGAACATGAAACGTGTTGCAGCACAACAGATCTAGCTCAATCGGTATCGAGCGCGCTGGTTTGGGATTCATGCACACTGATCCCCAGCCGGCCGCTTACTATTGATAAGTAAATGAGACACTCTTGGTGGACTCCACTATATATGTATAGTCTGCAGCAATGGAAGTAGGACCCGGTGAGGTTGCGGACTCGTCCTAAGAGGCTATTCATACTCCCAACCTCCCGCTCTGCCGGACCGGTCCGCGCGTACGAAGAGGTGAGCATTAATAAAATTTCATGCCTCCCGCTCCGCCAGTGAGCGGAGCGGGAGCGGAGGTGCTGCTCACATGCCGCGGAAGCTAGCGGAAGCAAAACGCCGGTGTATAACTAGGGCCTAAGCTCCTGTAAGCCTAGAGAAATCAATCATGATCTGAGGGGAGCGCAGCAGGAGAAGGAATAGCTGTTGCCTGTAACCTTCTTCCCGCATTGATTTCGTGTGTACCCTCTATTTCGAAGCGAAATTTATTTCTACTGTGTCTCCTTCTCGCCCAACCGCAATCATTAAAGGCAGTGTTCACGATGAGAATCGTTTTTCTTTTTTTTCCGCCTATCTTGAAAACGGCCCCGTCCTGATTCCAATGATGTCTCTGAAATCGAACAAGACCTGGGAACGGAGTTATTGTCCCTCAAAATCTGAGCTAAGGAAACATGGTGGGCGAGTTTTCCGAGGCTTGTAATTTCAGTCTTTTGCAGCCGATGTATGCGAGCTGACCCGAGTAAAGAGAGAAGTTGAGAATGAAGGGGAGAACGGGGCTAATGATCGGAAATCATCGTTCATCTCACGATCTCGAGCATTCATTTGTTCTCGTCGGTGGGCGTGTGATGCGCTTTTGGGGTTTTCAGTGCGCTCGAAGTTGCAACTTCGGGCTCTTTTGGGGCTCTTCCTGGCTCGTTTTTATGCGTTCTTTCGACGTCAACGTTACAGTGTGCCCTTCCACTACCCATTCCTGGTGGAAACTGAAACACATTTTATATCGTGAACACTGCCTTTAAGCAAATCCATAAAACGACAACAATAAAAGCGCGAGGCACGGAAAAACCGGAAACGATAAAATAGGAAATCAAACAGTCTTACGAGTTGGCAAAATCACCAACAAGCGAAGCAAGTTGCTAGTGTTGCGAGCCAAGACCAAGTTGTCGCAGGAGGCAGGAGAAATCCAAACAAGAGTCTGACTGTTTCAACAGTGAAGAAAGAATCATGAAAAACGCTGCGGAACATCCAAAATTATCCCGTCTCTTTAAAAGCCACATTTCAATGATGGAGCAGTTGCGCGGGCATGGTTCCGTAGTAGACAGCGTGTGCAGATGCGCCCCAATGCTTTAACTCAGTCGCTCACGCGCTCCAATGTGAATGTAGAAGCGGACCAAACTGTTCCTCGGAAAACTCGACCGCGAGCGGAAGGGCTAGCGCGAGCAGACTTCGGAGCCGTATGGAGCTTTTTCGGGCTCGTTTCCGTTCGTTTTTTCGACCCCAGTGCTCCATAAGGGACCCTGAACTTTCGATTTCCAGCCAAAAACAGAGGACGAAATTTATCGTGGACACTGCATTTAAAGGCACAGTCCAATCTCAGATGTAATTTCTGATATTTGGTCCGCTCGCCGTCTATAGCAACCATACCAAGCGGGAAATCTCAGTTCGCCCAAATAAGCGAGAAAAAGCGAGGATAAAGTCGGCCACGCCCCCTTGAAAGAAAAAATAGGCAACGCCCACTGGCAGGTTTCCGATCTCAACTGGGACGAGACGCGCGAATGATTTTGTTCAAAATCTATGTTCTTCCTCTTGTTTTCGGTCTGGCTTTATATTGTGACCCTACTCAGAATGATTGCTGCGATTAAAGAGAAAATACAGGCTCGAGACAACTCGTCCGCGAACTTCTACCACTTCAAATTCTAAATGTTTGAGGAGCCTTAACGCAGTTCGTAGTGAGTTCTGAGCGATACTGGAGACACCATTGTGATCAGTGTGAAATTTTCTCCAAGATAGGGTAAAATACGAAAAATTGATTCTGAGCTTGGACTGTGGCTTTAAGTACTGTTTATAAAAAAATCCATAGTGGTAGACTATAATTGGTGGAATTTAATCATTTTTCCTTAAAATATCTCTTATGTTTTAATGGGTAATGCTGTTCGTGGGAGTGCGTTGACATAGCCTTTATCTCTGCAGGTGCAAAACTTATCTCAAGAAAGTGCGAAGTCTTGCGCATGAGGGTTCAATTATGTGTATTTGGCCAGTTTTTTTTACTAAAGCACTTTGGTATTTTGCCAAAAGTAGGAACAATTTGAATATTCGATTAACTCGACTATTCGGGAAAACCAAAGTCCGAACAAAGTCATTTATCCGACTTTGCGGCAGAGTCATGATTCTGAATTTTTTTATTCGCTTGATTTACTCCAGTGCCTATATTTGTAGGGAAGTCAGGTTCTAATGCTATCCCGGATGCTATATGGTTAAGGGGTCAGATTGTCACGTCCGTTCCTGAAGTAAGAGACCTAGGTTTTTTAATATCCAGTGATTTAAGTTTCAGAACACACTACAGAAGTTTGGTTAGGAAGGCTAACTACCGTACGTATAATCTTTTCAAGGCTCTCAGAAGTAATAACCCTCAGGTACTTCTACGAGCTTACAAAACCTATGTGAGACCCTTGGTTGGGTGTGGTATCGCAATCTTTAACCCTGTGAAGAAGAAGGACGTTGACTTACTAGAATCTATTCAAAACAACTACACCCGCAATCTCATGATGAGGTGTTCCGGACTCGCTTATTCCCAGGTGCCCAATGGTGCCGAGAGAGCTAGAATTTTGAAGCTTCTTAGTCTTTGCAGGAGAAGGAAAAAGGCTGATCTCATAATGATGTACAAATTACTTACTAGAAAGTTGTCTATAGACCCAGTGAAATTTTTCGGAGCTCCCATTTTGAGAAACAGAAGCGGGAAGCTAAGACTCTATATTCCAATTGCGAGGTCACAAGCTAGGTCAAGTTTTTTCACCTACCGCAGCTTGAAAAACTTCAATCAACTCCTAGGTGAGAACGCGATCCTACTGAGCATGTCTTTGAATGCTTTCAAGTCCCTTCTAAAGAACATATGATCTTCTTCCTGCCTATTCGGATGGTTGTTTTGTCTCATCTACTTGTTTTTACATGCTTTTTAAATTTATTTCACTGCAAGTGCGTTTTGTTGATTACTCAGTCTAGGTTCTTGTAATTGTGTGTAATTTTTCAGTTACTTGACAACTTTTATTATTATGATGTGTATTACTCACGTGGACAGTTCCGCGTCTCAAATAAATAAACAAATAAACCTACCTTCTGTAAACCTAACTTTGAACGGCGTCCTGCACGCTGGAACCTATATTCGGTTTAGGTGTAGCAGTTCATGAATCCGACCGTCATGAATCCGTTCATAAATTGATAAGGTTGCAGTCATACTCTTGTCAGTAATAGCGGGAGACAACTTTCTTTCATTAAACATCGATAGCTCGAGAACCTTTGCCACTTTTGTGTTTTGTTTTCAGGGATTTTGTGGCGTTTGTTAACATGTTTGCGGATGAAACACAACCACTTCCGACTAATTGGCAAGCTAGTGGAAGGAATCCGGTAATACACACTGGCTCCGATTCAGAATGTCCTGAAATTAGCCAGGTGTTGTTCAGACAGTATTTATCGATCATGCAACTCGTCGGACTACGCTCATCGACCCTCGCCTGCCTACTCCCACTGTGGACCGAAAGAGAGGGCGAAGTGCACCACCAGCTCGACGGCAAAATGTGATTTTAGAAGAGACAGGAAATCGGACTATTTCAGTGTTACCTCTGTCGTAATGTCAATTTCGTTAAGCTAGACAAGAACGGGAATCTATTGGATTTGGCTAGTCGCACGGCTGAGATTGCTCTGCTGGTCGAGGAACGCCTACCGGAACTAGCACCGAAAATCAGAAAGAAGCTGCGACTCATTGAACGACTTGGAGCTGCCGCCTTGGCTAGACTAGCGAACGACGTAGATTTGATAACAGCGATTAGGTGAGTCTGGCTGGCACGGATCGTAGTGTGTCTGGTATTCTGTGGTTCAAATAAACAAAACTAGGTTAGCGGTTGATTGCAGCATCCTCGACTCCGACGATGTGACTGGCTCCAGTGAATTCGAGGAGAAGTTAAATCATTTTTATTCCTCTCTCCACCGTAGTGGGTACGGCAAAGGACCACAAAAAGTGAAGTGAGTTGACAATGCGCTTCCATTTTCTATCTATTGGAGTCGCCAACCATTGTAATCATACCTATTAATTTCGCAAACTACGTAGTCGCGACTCAGCTACACGGCGCAAATTAGTTCTGAAATGCCGTTTCCGAGTGCTGCGTACTCAGACACTCTGGCGTTTCTAACGCGCACTGAACCGTCCTATTTCGACCTTTGCGGGGCAAACGGCAGAGTTTCCGCATGGCCATTCCGGTCTGCGTTCAGCGCCTGCCAAACCTCGGATTCCGCCGTTTGGCTGGCGATGACGTTACTGCTGCAGAGAGGCTCGGTGTTGCGTTCGTAGACGATTTGACTGCGCATGAACTCGTTTGCTCTGCCGAATCACGTTATTGATGACTCCACGATTGAACAGGCCCATATCAGCAGCAGAGGACGTATATAAGGGGCCTCATCCTAGAGAGAGCGCAGTCGGCCTTTCGGGGCTGCTCCTGGAAAATGGCTACGAGTCACTCTCTGGACGATTTTTGACGCTGAGGTCCCCCACGGTACTCAGCGAGGGAAGCTCCCTCGCGGTCGACCGTGGCGTGGATGATGTCCCTGTCGCGAACCGCGGTAGGGGTGACTCCCTCACGCGGGTCGCGACATGGACCGTGTCCTTGTTGGGGGAGACCCGCTTCTATTGAAATTGCCGTTGTAAATCTAATCTAGCATGGTCGAAACCTGCAAACGGCAGTGAATCGCCGGACATCGCGGGTGGAACCGAACATGATCGAAACCTGACAACGGCAGTGAATCGCCGGATATAGCGGGGCAAACGGCGGATATGGGGCACCCGCTTTGCCCATTTTTTCGTTTCTAACGGCAGCAGTTCAGATTATGACCCGCGTTTGCTGCGCGTTAGAAACCCCACAGTGTCTGAGTATGCCACCTGTGTAACTGCGTACCAGTGTCGTCTCTGAAGAACACCGACCATAAATTTTTGGGACATTTAGGTTTTGAAATCGCTAGGCTTCACTGGGAACTAGACTATTCATATGTATTCACAGACCTCGGTAAATTATTGTTGCGTGTAACATGCTCCTTTTTGCAGATTCCGGTTCAGTAGATCAAATCTACTACAAGATGCTTTCGATCAGATACTGGCAGCAGATCCATCAACACTACGACGAGCAAGGCTCTCGATCGCATTCGATGACGAAGAAGGGTAACCTTTATTTCTATAATCCTTTCAACTTTCCTATCTTCCAAGCGTGGTAAAGCTTTGTCCGTTTACAGTTTCTATTTATTTCATCTAAATGTAGATTGTTGATAACGATTATCTGCTGTCAATGGGCAGTCTGCTTATACGTATAACTATAGCGAACCATTTTCGTGTAATTAAGGTTGCTCCAGAGTCTTGACTCGTGCATCTCTTACGTTTTGGCAGCTGAGCTTCGAATCGACTCCCTCTTAGGTTGTTTGCTGTCCCTGCTGCTCTAAGAGTTATGGCCGCGAAATAGCCGGGAAATAGCCCACCAGGCTCCGCAGCGGCTCCTGGTGGGCTATTTCCCGGCTATTCCGCGGCTATTTCCCGGCTTCTCATTAAACGGACCAGAAGGAGCCGAGAATTAACCGAGATATAACCGAGAAATATTCAGAAGTAAACAAAATTAACCAAGACGAACCGACGCCGGCTCGGCGAGCCACCATCTGGGACCGCTAGCGGTTGGGCGGGGCCTCCAGAGGTTGAACGAGGTCCACGTACCCCAAACTTGGGTAATTAAACTGACGGAGGTGCTGACATCTGAATTATGCCTCTGGAATGCTCCGTATATCTGCCTGGAGAGCATTATTTCTCGGCTATTTCGCGGCGAGCATTATTTGGCGGCTATTTTGCGGCGAGCATTATTTAGCGGCTTTTTCTCGGCTATTTTGCGACTATTTCGCGGCGAGTTTTATTTGGCGGCTATTTAGCGGCTATTACGCGGCAAGCAGGCATTTCGCGGCTATTTCTCGGCTCAAACTCTCAGAGTGGGAGGCTTGGGCGTATCGTTGTTGTCTTCACTTATTCTGTCGGGTAACAAGCACACTACATTCAAACTCTCCGCTCTACCTTTCCAAGTTTGAACCGTCCATATTAGATGAGGAGTTCCATCCGATCCGCGTGGATTCCCCACTTTAAACAAGAGGCTTGTAGTGCCTTGCTTCTTTAGATATTCACTTATGAATTTCCTTAGTCACAGCAACTACTTTTCCGGCAATGCGATAATTTCAGGCTTCGCCTTAATATTGTTTTTGAAGTGAAGAAATACTGTGTGTTCTGGTTGTTGTTGATCAATTCCAAATTCTGAAACACATTTTAGGTAGTTTCTTTCTGTTTCGAAACTCTCAAGCATTTAACTCAGTTAAATAACACCATCATAAAACGCACTTAACTAGAGCCTTGCTCGCTCGTTTTAGCCCGGGCGAAGCGAGCAGCGGAGCTGTTTGTAATGGCATAATATAACAGTGATATGGAGATTTCGACATGATAAGCCCAATAAACCTTACTTCGACCTGCTCAAAATGAGGGAGTGGGGCTATACATGATACCCGGGGCATAGCTGAAGCGAGTGCTCGAACAAAAGAATTTTAAAGGTGTCACTTCAAGCTGCGCCCAATTTTCACCTTTATCTTCCAATATTTTCTTGGCCCATCATTTCATCTTGCATGAAACGGTGAAGTTCACATGTAACATAAAATATCGAAAACACATCACTCCATCACTTACTAATAAACACAGCGAGCAACATGAAGCCTCTAGGCACTTTGGATCACAGCTGGCGTGTAGGGTTCACGCAATAACTTCAGTCTGATGAATGAACGGGGCTGAGACGGTAGATCACCCCGCGCGAATCGAAACCCCACTCTCCAGTGAGGCTGCCAACCCCGCACTGCCAGCCGCCTGGTCCATGTGTCAGACTAAATCGAAAACGGAAATCATAAATGTTTGCTAGTAGGTTTTGCGATCTACTACGAACTACGCACTGACAGCACTTTCCGTAGTACCTATAGGCAGTGGTAGGGCCCATGTCTGTAGGAGTTGCTTAGGTTTAGAGCATTCTTATTAGGCTTTCGACTTCGTTCATCGCTGGCAGCAAGCGATAGTTTTTTGTCGAAATATCCTTAAAACTAGTCATATTTCAACATGGACCACCGCTTCGCCACTGCTGGTGATCAAGATTGAGAGCTCCTTGGAAATCCGCAAGAGCTTACTTGATTACGGCTTCTACTCCGTCTGCATAAATCTTCATACATGTAAAACCCCGTAATATTACCTCAAGCTTGTCTTACCTCAAAGCTCATCAGTTCACCAGTCCTCGTCTCTTTCAGGCTTGACTATGGCGGTCCATCACGGGAACTGTTCTACCTCCTTTCGAGAGAACTTTTCCATCCATACTACGGCCTTTTCGAGTATTCAGCGCCTGATAAGTACACTGTGCAGATCAGTCCACATTCAAATCTTGTGCAACAAGAGATGCAGTGGTGAGTCGATCAGTAGCTCACATTGATCGTATGATTGCCCATTTATTGCACCACACAATGAGCCAAAGTCTAACCTAAAGGCACAGTACACCCTCAGATATGAATTTTGAGATTTTCATGTGAAGGAGTAAAAGACCCCTCCTGTATAACACGTGCCAAATGCCGGATCTCGTTTCCTCCAGATAAGCAAGATATAAGCGACCACCACAGGCCCGACCCCCTTGGCTCACCACCACAGGCCCGACCCCCTAACAGATTTTCGAACTTGTTAGCGGCTCGATGGATGGATGAATTCCAACAAGTCGTCGTTCTTCAGTCCATTACCGGACTGTCTCCTTATCCTGGCTTTCTCTTACGCAAAGATTGCGAATGAAGAGAAATACAGGCCTGAGACAACTCGTCCACCAATTTTTCACCCTCAAAATCTAGGCATCTTTGAAGAGCCATAACTCTCTTCAGAGGGGGTTTTGGACGATTTTAGAGATACCGCTGTGATCAGCGTGTGACTCTCTCCAAGATAAGCATGAAATCTAAAATTTAATTTCTTGGGTGTCCTGTGCCTTTAAGCTCATATTTCAGGATGGAGTTGGCTGGAAAAGTTCTCGGCCTCGCGTTACTACATCGATGTCTCATAGACACATTTTTTACACGGACGTTTTATAAGATGCTGCTCGAGCAGTGAGTTTGTCTTCATTTCGGGACACTGCTCGGTGGGGAAGTTGGAACGCGGAAAACGAAGGAGTGATTTTTCATTTTGTTGGGTTAATGCAAAAATTTCCGGAGTTTTCACGACTTTGAATAAAACATTTGTTTCAAAAACAAGCAAGGCTCACCCAACAAAGCGTTTTCCGTCACATTCAAGGATGCTTCGTCACCGATCGGACAGTTCATGATTTCCCGACGCGTGGGTCTCTGGCTGTTTCGAGTCGAAGTATTCTTCCAAGGCCATTTTGAGTTCGTCATCTTTAGTGAACTGTTTTCCATCCAGGAGGTGCTGAATCAAGCGGAACAAATGGTAGTCGGATGGGGCAAGATCTGGGCTATATGAAGGGTGAGGAAGAACTTCCCAGCCCAGGTTCAGCGGTTTCTGTCGGGTTATCCGAGATACGTGTGGCGGAACATCGTCGTGAAGAAGGCGAACAGTGTTCATCCCAGGGCGAATGAACCTGGGCGGGGAAGTTCTTTCTCAATCTCCTTATAGCCCAGATCTTTTCCCTTCCGACTACCATCTGTTCCGCTTGATTCAGCACTTCCTGGATGGAAAACAGTTCACTAACTATGACGAGGTCAGGATGGCCTTAGAAGAATACTTCGACTCGAATCCGCCAGAGTTCTACGCGTCGGGAATTCATGATCTGCCCGATCGGTGGCGAAGGATCCATGAATGTGGCGAAATTCATTTTTTTGGGTGAGCCTTGTTTGTTTTTGAAATAAATGTCTCTATTCAAAGTCGTGAAAAGTCCGGAAACTTTTGCATCAACCTAATATTTCACGCCCATACTGCCCAGCTGACTGTGTCTTCCTAATTGAATGACGCCAGCCATACTTTTACGCACTGATAGATATCCTCATGAATAACAACCGTCATTAAGAATGTTTAAACACCTACTGTCACTCTGTCTCACAGTGTTATGATTTCTTCCAGACCTGTCACGCTGCCAGACTTGCAAGACGTCGATCCAGAATTCTACCGTAGTATGACATGGATACGGGAGAATCCTATAGATTCATCTCTGGGTATGACTTTCGTCGTCACGGAGGAGGAAAACGGAGAGGTACTGCGACCACTTATCCTAATAGGTGATTACCTCGTCTAGCGTCGCCTCACCGCGTTAGGCTCCGTTCATAGCAGACGTCCTAGCGTCAAGTGACCGTAAACTGACGCTGGAGGTTTGCATCTTCGGCATTTCTGATTGACCTGACTTCCCAGCGACCACTGCAACCGGTCAGTCGCTGACGGTGGAGCCATAGTGACCGTAACGGCTGTCACTGATATTATCGATACCATAGTTAACCACGTGCCGTCCTCGGACACGTTGAATGCGCCAGCCGTCGAGCGTCATGCGCCAGCGTTTGATCGTTGGCGCATGATGCTCCGACGCCTTGACGCTTTGCCGCTGGTCGTCTGCTATGTACGGAGCCTTAGAGGCAGAACCTCTGCCTTATAAACAAGGCGCTGAACTTGAGACTGAATCAATTTGACTAATGATTTGACCGATTATAGGTGGTTGAAAAGGAGCTTTTGCCAAATGGTGGAGATCTCGAGGTGGCTGATCACAACAAAGAGGAGTTCATCTCGCTAATGGTAAAATGGCGTGTTGAGCGTGGCATTCAACGACAGTCACGCGCTCTTCTGCGAGGTTTACATCAGGTAGCCATATTCTTCAAAGGCAGTGTTTATGATAAATCTCGTTCTCGAGGTCTTGGTGTGAAATACTAAGTTGGCAGGTGCTGTAGAGGATAGGGTCGGAGAAAGCAACGAAAACTGGCCAGAAATAAATACAAACGGCTTTGAAAGCTCTCCCGGTGCGCCTACCTATCCCGGTCCGCCTCCCAATCGGACGAGCTTGTGGCGCCGCACACGTTTCGATGGCAAATTGCTAAGCAACTCTGCCGCAGTTAGCATTATCGATTCGAGCAGATTTTGCGATGAGCGCGCGCTTGCTGAAATCAGCAGGGCCCATGATTCTCGTCCACGCCGTGAATTTAGAAACCGTTATTTTGACTTATTCTGAACGTTTTTTTCTTTCCTGTTTCTTCACTATTAGTTACCTCACGACCAAACAATCCCATTTTTAGGTCGAACTCGAGTGCGATATTAATCGTGAACACTGCCTTTAAAGGCAGTGTTCACGATAATCTTCAATTTTGTGATTATTCGCTATATTGATAAGTGGCCCCCGGGTGGAACTAAAATGACGTAGAAATTGAGAAAAACGCACCAGAAGTACACGAAATCCTTAAGTATCACTCGGCCTCTTAAGTATCACAGGAAGTGTTTGTTGTGACAATGAAATTTTTTGTGGACCCGTCCTTTGCAATTCTCTACTCTTCATTGCTCAGTTCTTTCCTTAGGGCCCCAACTAATCCTGCTTTCCATAAAATATTCTTCTATTTTCGGTTGACCCAATTTACCACCGATGACAACCACCATGAACATGTTCATCCAATCGGTCAACTAGTCCATGTTATAGAACAATGTCACTGAAATACGACGTTTTAATGCATTTCTCGCCGTTTCTTCTCAATTTTGGTAACACTTGAAGGCCAAGGCATTGTTTTATGTGAAAAACTCGGGGAAGAAAATCATCGTGAACACTGCCTTTAAGTGATTGCGGCAGCACGCTTCATGAGACAATTTGTTTGATACATATTACGCTTTGAAGCGGCCTTCATCTTGATCACTACAGTCTTCCTTACTTCAGATTATTGATCGAGATTTTCTACGCGTGTTCACTGTCGACCAAGTTGAGCTGGTCTTATCTGGATCGAGGGAGATCGATCTCGAGGACTGGCGGAAAAATACGGAGTATAGGGTAGGTTTGTCACGATTTCCTCATGGAAGTCCCCCTATTTTCACTCACAAGGGAACTTCTTCTAGTCAGCATGGCCATTCCTGATGAAATGTACTGTTCTAGAACCGTTTTTGGCGTAGAATCCGATTGTGATATTGGCAGCTGCCTAAAACCACTCTGAAAAGAGTTACACGCGTTTTTCAAAGCCTTTTCGAAAGCGGCAAGCTTCTTAGGGTGTTTTGGAAAAAATTCGGATTCGGCTCAAAACTTGTTTCTAGGCCTAGTCTAGGCTGCTGATCTCGAATCTGGACTCCGTTTGTCGAAATTTTGAAGTTTACTGTAGGTTATGGTAGGTACCATGCCATTTAGGGAACCAAACCTACCTTACTTATTCGAAAATCGGCAAATAGACATTAAATTCGTATTCACCACCCCAAATATCCCCCGCATACAAATTTTGAGTCAAATCTGAGACTTTGACCAAACTACCGTGTACCCACCGTAATCTACCAAAATCTGTCAAAAATCGATAAACGGACCTCAGATTCGTATTGAGCACACTAAATAAGCACAAACAGACAATATTTATCCAAGCACTCCGGAAATCGTAGAAAGTCGTGATTTGCCATCAAATTCTCCTTCGACGGAAGACTTCAAACGACTGAAGGCGAAAACTTCGGGAAATCGGCTAAGATATAGTGCTTCTCTGGGCCAAATTCCGGTCCGCAATTGCGTCTCGGCACGCTTTGCAGCCGCACGCGCGCGAGTCGGTCGAGTTTCCAGCGCCAAAGCCGACACGATCGGGCTTTTTTATACAAGTTTCTCCAATTTTTCTTAGTTTCCAGTTTCCAAAACCAACGTAGAGTATACAGATCGGCGGCTGCGGCGCTGGAAACTCTTTCGACTTGGGAGCGTGCGGCCGCAAAGCGTGTCGAGACGCAATTGCGGACCGGAATTTGGTCCAGAGAAGCACAGTACCAACCACAGATTTGTGATCAGCGCCCCAAATAACCCACCTAGGAGAATTCTAAGTCAAATCTGGAACTTTTTTTTTCGAAACGCTTTCAGAGCTTTGTAATTGGATAAATGAACGCCCAACCTAAAATCCGTCCAAGTCCAAAACGCTTTCAGTCTGCGCAAAGTTTAGAAAATGGGCCTACCCCAAACTTGGCTCAGGAGGGTTGCTTTGGGCGCTGAACACAATTATGAGGTCCGTTTCCGGATTTTCCAAAGACCAGTGCGTGCTTTGGAAGGTACAATAGGTACCAAAATTTGGCGAAAAACGCCTCTAACTTTTTTCAGAGTGGTTTTAGGCAGCTGCGAAGATCAAAATCGGATTCTACGTCAGAAACGATTTCAGAGAAATTCGATTCCATCCGGAATGGCTAGGCTGATTAATAGTACTGTGCTTATCTGGGCCAAATTCCTGTCCCGCAAATGCGTCTCGACACGCTTTGCAGCCGCACGCTCTCGAGTCAGTCGGGTTTCCAGCGCCGAAGCCGACTCAATGTGGCTTTTTTATACAATTTTCTCCAATTTTTCTCAGTTTCCAGTTTCCAAAACCCACCTGGAGTCAGCAGATCGGCGGCTGCGGCGCTGGAAACTCTTCTAACTCAGGAGCGTGCGGCCGCAAAGCGTGTCGAGACGCAATTGCGGACCTAAATTTGGCCCAGATAAGCACAGTAGTTCCCTTATCAGAGGAAAATCTCTTATCATCTAGTTACTTGTTGCTTCTAGGGTAAAATTTGGTGACCCACGCTATCTTCGGCGCAAACCCGGTCATTCAAATAAGATCTTCAGGGTGGTTATTTCGACGATCATGTGGTCATCGAATGGTTCTGGGAACGGGTTGCTCAAATGTCAAATGCCGATCGTCTGAAGCTACTACAGGTAAGTATCCTGTACTCAATATTCAGATAATCCCTCTGGAAAACCTTTTCAGTTTGTCACGGGCACGTCAAGTATACCGTTTGAGGGATTTGCGATGTTGCGGGGAAGTAACGGACCAAAACGATTCACTATAGAGAAATGGGGTGAAGAATCTGCTCTACCAAGGTAATACATATAGATCACGTGAAGACGGTTGGCCGTGAAAGGGAAGGTTTGTTGGGGTGGAGACAGCTAGCCGTCCGAGTATATTTTTTGCATTCAATATTTTTATTTTTGATTATTAATTCTTGTAGGGGTGTTCACGAATGGGAAAACGGCTTACCAATTATCACTGATAATCTGATCTTCACTTATTGGTCATATTAGATCTAACTCGAAGTACTTTCAGGGCACATACGTGTTTCAATCGCCTTGATCTGCCGTCGTATCCTACGCGGCATATACTGAAGGCCAAATTACATACTGCCATAACGGAAGGAATTAATTATGCAATTGAATGAATAAATGCTGATTATTCTTCACTATGTGCACATATTTCTTTAGAAAAAAATCTCATTCTTTATTCGACTTTACGGCACAATACCGTATAGTAATGATAAATGTATGAGGCCATCGTCGGCGGCCGACGATTGTTGAACTGGAGGTGGAGGACGAGATAACGGTTCGATTATTGACGCGGGTGAAACTCCTTAAGATAATACGGCTAATCACATTAAGGCATTTTATAACAGGAAAAATAGCATTCACAATTTCCACCGACGAGGCTTGCGTGTGTAGACTCAAAACAATTCGTTTCGACCCACTCAGGCGATTCACGGCCCCGAGCCTCACCGAACAAGAATCGGAGCCGCCTGACAGTTCGGCTCGTTCTCCCAATGTCCGGGCCACTGCTGTTGCTGCTCGTGCCAACCGGAGCAGCCCGGATAGCAACAGCAGTGGCCCGGAGAGCAACAGCAGTGGCCCTGACAGCAACAGAAGCCGACTCGCAGATTGGGAACACGAGCCAAACTGTCAGGTGGCTCCGGGCCTAGAATCGCATGAGCATTGATTGTATTAAAATGAATGCTTTCATAATAAAATATCTAGTGCATGTCATTCAAGTATCTAGCCTCGATGAAAGACAATAACTATCGATCATGTACACCTTTTGGCTACGATATTCACATGGGATACATCCGCTGCTGCCTCTTCTCTGGGGGAAGTGAGAAAACCCAAACAAAAACTGTAAGACTGTAAAGGGGTCTGCAGCGATGCAGAGGCCGGCGATTGGACGCCGAGCGTCAGCCTTGACGCGGTGACAAAAATGTTTCGAAACATTATCGTCGTGGCGCCGGTTACCGCTTGCTGGCAGTGACTTAGTGTCGTCAAAGTGTCAATACACTCTGCGGTATCCCCTCGCCGCCCTTCACGCCGCGTCGGTCGTCATCGTCGCCAAATGTAATCGATATTGCATCACACAGTGCTGCTCGTCGCTGTGAGCAACGCCGCAACTTCAACCCTGCGGACCTTTTAGGCGCTATTCATACTACTCAACGCCAGCGCGGCACGCGCGTGCCGCGCTTGCGGAGACTATGAATACGCCAGCGGTGACGCCTAGGCGGAGTAGAAAAAAGCGGGTCTAACTTTTCCAAACAATTAAATTCTGTAAATGCGTTCACCGCCATGATAGCAGAGGAGAGCAATGGAATTAAATGTAAAGAAACGAAATGAAATTGATGATGATTTAGTAGTGAAAATGATTAAAAAGCCGTTACGGCCATCGCCGCCATGGCGGAGCGGGCGTCACGCGCGTGCCGCGCTGGTGAGGCGTTAGGCCATTCATACTCAAACGCCACGCCAGGGCGGCACGCGCGTACCGCGCTGGCGTTGAGTAGTATGAATAGCGCCTTAGGTCGCTTGCAGCCGAAGTATTTCGGAAACATCAATTGAGAGAGCTGCAAACAAGGAGAGAGGCCGCGAAAGTCCAGTTCACGTAACGCGACTGTCAGGTCTTGAGTTAGAAATGCGCCAACGAAAATTCGGTGTTCGTCAGATGTTTGGAACAGACCAACTATAGTTTACCGCAATGTTAAAAGGAAATGGTGCTCTTGCGGTCACACACTAAAACTACGGTGGAAGACGCCAGATTCCATTATCAATTGACAGCACAGCTGATTTTCTGGGTGAGTTACGGTTCTTCTTTATTTCATGTTTGTTTGTGATTATTTTTGTTTCTGACTGTTTAAATATTGCGAATAGGGGTTATTCCTAGTGCGTGAGGGAAATAATCCGTTTGTTCGGGCTTCGAAGTGCTTTTTTCCAAAGTTATGTTTTAACATCGAAAAAAACGACGAATTCCTCTCGCACACTAAGAAAAGCCCCTATTTGTAATATTATACCAGTCAGAAACAAAAATAGTGCCGAAGCAACCAAGAAAAAAAAGAAAACCGTAACTTACTCAAAAAATGTCGGTCGACCGATAATGAAATCTGGCGTTTTCCACCGTAATTTTAGTGTGTGACCGCAACCGCACTATGTCCTTTTAACATTGCGGTAAACTATAAGTAATAATAAAACTTCTGAAAATTCCGGTACGGGCGCTGCCTTCATGGCGGAGCGGGCGTGACGCGACTGCCGCGTTGGCGTTGGGAAGTGGGAACAGTCCCTGAATGCTTCGGGGTATTTCCAACGAGTTTTCCTGCTGAATTTGATAGCTATTTGTTAAAAATTCGGACCAGATATACTTAGTTTCTGTTTGCCTTGTATAACCATGATTGTTCCTAAAGAACGTTGAAAACTTTAGTTCAGCGTGGTTTCGCTGCGAACAGGCCGCTTTGGAGCGGGGCTCGCACTTACAAGCTGTCTCACATGCTCATTTCGACTAACAAGGGAAGTGTTTAGAGTGGTAAACGCATCTGCGAAAACGATTAGTGTCGTTAGTATCTCTCCTGGCTCAATAGTATGGGCACATTTATGAGGTCCGTTTCTAGATTTTCAAAAGACTAATGCGCTTTTTGTAAGGTACAAAAAGCACAAAAAACGACATTATTAGGCTTGTTACTTCTGGGTACTGGGGGCTGAGCACTGCGCATTTTTACTATTAAGTCTCAAGAAATATTAACGATTCTAGTCGTTTTGGCAGATGCGCTTACCACTGTAAACGCTTCCCTTGTTAGTTGATTGTTCTAGAACGCGTTTAATTGTAAACAAGCAACGAATAAATAACAAAAGATAAGTTGGGATGGAAGTCGGTAGGCACATTTTAGTGACAAAATAAAAGGAAAGCTCAAAACTTACCTATTCGATTGCTCTGTATGCCTCCGGTAACCATTAACATTATTTGAACCTGTAATTTCTTTCGTTTGCCGGTCATGAGAACAGTAGCTGTACGAAACTGAATTGCAAAAGGGGAAGAAGCTGAATATACGTTTTGAAATTAGAATGCCTCAAATCTCACCACATGGAAAATCGCTGCAAACACTTTCATCACGCATTCAGACCGACTGGCTTCGACGTTAAAGCAGAGCTTGTGAAAAAAAATTGAAGCTTTTGCTGACAAGACCGAAATCTAGATATATAGGATAACGATCAAGGATTTTTAGGAGGATTTTTCCTGCTGCAACATCTAGATCGTATCAACGATATTCGCGGAAAACAGGAGAACAACGACCTGGAACGATACATATGCAAGAAAAACGGAGGAGTGCAAAATCATAAACAATTTTAGATACCGGACACATAATTTGTACCAAAAATTATTTTTTGTCACTCAGATATCTATCGTAAATAAAGCCGGTGCGTGTGCACATGCTTCTTTTTGGGGTTTGATCAACCACTGTGTGCTTACTATGTACATAAACACTGCACAGGAATTAAATATTTTTCTATAATCCGATTTTCGGAACGTTCAAATGCAAACGAAATCATTCAAATGGGAAGGCTAGATGAATAGTTACATCCAGTTTACCGCAATGCTAAAAGGACATGGTGCGGTTGCGGTCATACACGAAAACTACGGTGGAAGACGCCAAATTTCATTATCGATCGACAGCACAGCTGATTTCCTGGGTAAGTTACGGTTTTTCTTTTTTTCTTGTTTGTTTCGGCATTATTTTTGTTTCTGACTGCTTAAATATTGCAAATAGGAGCTATTCTTATAGCGTGAGGGAAATCAGCCGTTTGGTCGAGCTTCGAAGTTTTTTTTTTTTTTAGTTTTTTTTCTTCGAAGAAAAAAAACTAATTAAAGCACTGAAGCAGATCTCAAACATCGTGATTCAAAAGTAAAAGTTTGTCATCGATCACAACTTGATAACGCTGTCATCGAGAACGAGGTGATTTGATTATCAGTCTAAAAGAAGGAGAAAACAATCACAAATGGTCAAAACACGCGATAACAGTACTACGAACAGCAGAGCGCTGTCATGTCATCGATAGCGAATGAAACTAACAAGGGAATTCCGTTTGGTCAAAGATGCCGTTTTAAATGAAATGTACTTTTCTAGAACCAATTTCGGACGTAAAGTCCGAATATGCTCATCGCAGCTGCTTAGGCTCACTCTGAAAGAAGTTATGAGAATTTTAAAGCTTCGCGAGAAGGTAAGGGTACCCCATATTTTAGGGTGATTTGTAAAAAAATTTCGGATTTTGCTAAAAATATGTATGTAGGTGTTATCTGGGGTGCTAAACACGAATCTAGGTTCCTATTGTCGAAATTCTGAGGTTTACTGTAGGTTACGGTAGCCCCCATGCTATTTAAGGAGCAAAACCTACCATTGTGAATCGAAAATCGACAAATGGACATCGAATTCGTATTCAGCGCCCACAAATAACCCCAGCATAGAAAGTTCGAATCAAATCTGAGACTTTGATCGAACTACCGTATACCCACCGTAATCTACCGTAAGCTGTCAAAAATCGATAAACTGACATCAGATTCGTGTTGAGCACTCCAAATACTCACTAGAGAAACGATGTAAGCCAAATCTGTTATCACATTCCGGAAATAGTTATAAAAGTCGATTTCGCCTTCAAATTTTTCTCCCGGTTGGAAGCTCTGAACGAGTTTAGTCGAAAACTTTGAAAAAACGACAAATAAACCTTAGGTTGGTGATTAGCACCCCCAAATAACCCCCCACGGAAATTTTTTAAAAAATCGCTTTCACCCAAACTTTGCCTAGGGGGGTTGTTTTGGGGCCTGAACACGATTATAAGCGTAGTTTCCGGATTTTCGGAAGAAAAGTACGCTTATTGGAGGGTGAAATAGGTACGAAAATTAGAGAAAAAAATGCCTATAGCTTTTTTTCGGAGTGATTCTAGGCAGCTGCTATGGGCATATTCGGACTTTACGTCAAAAAACTGATTCTAGAAAAATGCATTTCGTTCGGAACGGTCAGTTTGACTAAAAGGAGTTTCCTTGCAAGAGTAAGTCATTGAGCCTTTTTGAAGATGGACTTCGACTAGTTCCCATGTGAGAAGAACTCACTCCTCCCAGTAGGTGGAAGTACGAATAAGAAAAATATTCTCATTCTTCTGAAAAGAATGAGAGAGGATACAATCGCTACCCGTCAGCTGTGGCCTATTGTAACGAAGTTAAGCCGGAAAACTTGCCTTTAAAGCAGCTACAGATTAATTCTTTAGACTCAAGCAGCACTAAAAACACTCCCAAATGCACAGTTGAGAGCCTTATTTGATCCGAACACGGGAAAGAATTTTCATAGTGAAACCTCAGTGGGACTGAACCGGCTCGCTCTTACGTGAATTTGCAATTCAACCAGATGGCGACTAACTGCTAAGCTCTTCCTCATAAAACGTAGTCAACAGAAAGTTTAATCGAATCCGCATAAAATGAGCACTTTTCTGGGAATGCTGTTCCTACCACATTAAATTTTGCCAATATTTTTTATCTAATGGGAAGTAGTCTTAGGCCCTAGTTATACACCGGAGAGACCCTGCGGAAATAGCGAGACAGCTATCACTTATTTGCGCCCTAACTGTGTGCTCAGGCATGCCAAAAGGAACAGTGGTCGCAAAAAAACACGCCAGAAGCCCGTCTCGAGCAGTTATACACGCCGCGGCACTGTATCGTTGCGGGACCTACCCTATTGAAACTTTGCCAATTTCCACCAGCTGATTATTTTTCAGATTCAAAAATGTTAAAACATTACCAAAACGACATAACGAGCACTATGATGACGAGAGGAATTGATTATTAGTGATGTTCTGCAATTAACAAATTATTGAAGCGAAAAAACTGATAAAATACAACTGAAACGGCTGGAAATTTTCAGTCTGCAATATTGCGTAAAAAACGTCAAAAACGCAATTTTGCAGACGAGTCCCTGATTCAAGCAGCAAGCGGCGACAATGTCATCGCGAGACGTTTTCATTCCGCTGATATATAACTAGGGCTTTAACGAAATTGTTTTCCGTGCTTCTACAGGAAAATTGCAAACATGGATAAGTGGCCCATGTTAGAGTCATTTTGTGAAGAAGACCTAAACAGTTACGAAATTTTTTGGAAAAAAAAGACAATTCTTGGAGATGTCAAATTATAGTACTGAGCAAAACGCAAAAAAAATTACGAAGCAAGACAATTTAGGCTTTTGTTGACCCTATAGGGATGCGGATTGACTGGCGGAGGCTTGAATATTCGCCAGTTTCACGGTGACGATGTCTGGTTCAATGCCATAATAGCCGTAATAGCCACAACTTTCGCACCCAAAAAACAATCCAGCTGCGACCATTTGCCGTCTAAAAAGCAGGCTTCTGTATGCAGCTAATAGTTGAATAATAAATCCACATAATTTGAAAGCATCAGGACAACGTTCTATGCTTCGCACTTAGTATATGTAGTTGTAGAAAAACAAAAATTCCGAAAAAAAATTCGGAAGATTTTTCGGATTTTTTTCGTTCCTTTTCGAAATTTTTTTGAACGAATTTTGAAAATTTTTCGTTTTCGTTCGCTCGAAATTTTTCGATTTTCGTTCGTTCGACATTATTCATCGAAACCGTACAACCAAAGTACACAGCTACACAGCTGAACTTGGTTGAAAACAGTTATGAATTCCGACAAATAGCGTAGTTACACCGAGACGAATCACCTCGCTCCTCTTGCTCTGCATGTTTGGCATGTTCAAAGGCACAGTCCAACCCAGGATAATTTCCAACATTATAATAGTTCGCCCGCGGGGTCTAGCAAGCATGCCAAGCGCGAAATCTCAGTTCGGTCAAACAAGGCAGAACCTACAGGTGAAGTCGGCCCGCATCATTATCCCCGGAATAAACACTAGCGTTCCGCCCTGGAGCGGCATGCATGAGCTCTACATGAGCGCTAGTGAGGAAAGCAGGAGGCGGCTCCGCGTCCTACGCGCGAAGCGTCGGGCCAAAGGTCCTCGGCCGAAAAGTCACACGCCGTCTTTTATAGTTGTGCCTTTCGAGTAAATTTGAATCGAATTTATCGAATATTGCCGTGCGAAAACCTATTCAAGATTCAATTTCTGGAATCGCACCATTCGAATACTATTCTTTATTCAGCTCTTCAAAAATGGATCCGCTTATCCACAGGGCTAGCGTCAGTTTACCGCACTAATAAAAGGACATGGTGCGGTGGCGGTCACACACTAAAACTAAGGTGGAAGATTCCAGATTTCATTATCGATCGACAGCACAGCTGATTTTCTGGGTAAGTTACGGTTCTACTTTTTTTTCTTGTTTGTTGTGACATTATTTTTGTTCCTGACTGTTTAAATATTGCGAATAGGGGCTATTCTTAGTGCGTGAGGGAACTAGCCGTTTGTTCGGGCTTCGAAGTGTTTTTTTTTCAAAATTCTGTTTTGAAATCGGAAAGAACGGCAATTTCCTATCGCACGTTAAGAAAAGCCCCTATCCGTAATATTACAAGAGCCAGAAACAAAAATGAAGCAGAAAAAAGCGTGAATTCCACCGTAGTTTTAGTGTGTGACTGCAACCGCACCATGTCCTTTTAATACTGCGGTAAACTGCATCTGAGAGAAGAAACGGAGGGAGCAGCGGTGAAGCATGTAAATTTCGTTTTTGCCACAGACTGTATGAGGATACAATTTTCTGCCCTTAAACTCCCTTCAATCTTATTCCTGAAATGCGTTGCATTACATGACCCTTCAAAACTATTTCCACCCAGAAGTCCCTTTGGAGTAATGAAAATTATACTCGTCATTTAAATTTTTACAGAGCCAAACTTTTTAAGGCAGTGGTCACGATGGAAAACGTTATCGAAAAAAAAAACACAAAAATTGGCTTAGAGCGAAAACAGCTCAAAAACTAAGAAGGTAGTGCGGTGGAAAAAGGGCTAGCCCGGAGATGCTAGCTTGTGCACACGTGCAAAAAGATCGCTGTCTCATGCCGAGCAGTCAAAAGTCATCGGCATTCAGAGGAAGAAAGATATGCATATTTGCCTAATAAAAACAGTTGAACAATGAAAGAAAGCACTTCAGTCAATGTTTTGGACTAGATCCGAAGGTTCATTGATTGAAATTCAATTTCAAGTCAGCTGATATTCTTGATACTAGAGGTCACCGATGCCGATGATGTGGAGTGCGCACGTCCTCCACCAGAGGGCAAGGAAGTTCAGGCTTGAAATTAGGCCCGAAACTGGTATTTTAGTAATTTTATCTCATAGGTCCTACTACTATAAACACAGAAGGTTTTAGAGAGGAAAAAAAGTCGAGCAAATTTTAACGCGACCACTGCCTCTAAAAGGAAGAGAAGAGTTTCTGACGTTTGAAGGTAAGGAGCCTGAAAAAGAAGCGAAACAATAGATTAAAATACTGCCGTGAAACAGAAACGATGCTTGCTTGTATGCTTGAAATTCGACAAAGGTGGCATTTTGTTGCCGACATGATTCAACGAATTTAGATGGTGTTCAAAGCATAGGCGTCGTTCCAGGCTGATATTGCATGACTATGAATAGGTTCCGCATAAATGACAGACTCCGCTTTTGTCAGGTCCTAAATCTAACGGAGCTACATACATACTAAACAATTTCAATCGATGATTTCAGCTTATCTACAATTTCGATTGACGTTTCGATATGATCGCCCTCATCGAAACCTGTACAATCTACGACGTAAAAATACACAGCAAAAGTTGAGAAAGAAGTTCGCGCACTCTAGGATGTCTCAATGCCACCCTTAATGAACCTAAGGGCACTGTTCGGGACAGACTTTGATCTCGAAGTTTTCATGGGGAAGATTTGTGGTAGATCTCGAAAGCCGCTTTTGGAAGGCAGTAAGCAGCCTCGGAGCCGCACTAATGTCATAATAGAGTTTTGCGCCCTGACAAGGGAGGCTTGCCTTGCTTCCTTTTGCTTCTGGAAAATCATGTTGTCGTTGTTGTAGGTCTGTGACAGTACCTAAATGAGCCGTGCTTGAATTTGGCTAAATAACTACGGGGGTTCCAGAAATAGCATTTTCATTGCTTCACTAAAAAGGTAAGGGCACAAACAAGGGAATTTTTGGAATGTTTAGATCCTCTGAGAAATTCTGCCGCGTCAGCGCCGGGAAAGCACCGCGACCCTCGACTGTACCGCGATAGTTCCGCGACAGTGACTCCGTGGTCAGACGATTTTGTTGCCGTTTCTTGAGCCTCGACATCGCCGCTATACTACCACAGCGGCTCCGCGTTACAACCGCGTCGGCTACGCGAGGATGCAGAGCGAACCCGCGTGGAGTACTATGTGCTATCCTCTGTGATGAAACGAAGTTGTCACCGGTTCAGCTACCCAGGTTTGAGGTGCAGTCCATATTTTCCTTGGCCGCAAAAGCGGCGGTAACCTCTGTCCCTATTAGGCAGGTGACGTAACGACCGCAGGTGCGAATTTTTGTTCTTGGCCCCCCTAGCTGTATTATCATTCTTAAATAACTTTATAACAGATACTCTCCCGGAACCGCCGCGGCAACATCGCGAAGCCGAAGCGGCACTGTCGCATAACCGCTACGGCTCCGCGATAGTTCCGCCACGGCTCCGCGGTAGTGCCGCTTCGGTGCCCGCAGGCTCCGAAGCGGCACTATCGCTGAGCCGCAGCGGTAATTTCTCTCAGAGTCAGGGCAAGACATGGCGCTGTGATCGGTCGGTAAAAGATGCGGCCCCCTTCACGAAGCCTGGAGGTTTTTGTGGCCCCTCCCTTCGAAAGGAAAAATTATCCCGGCTTCCCAGGTGGGTCATGGGTGTGATAAATAAAAAAAAATTTCGGTGATTTTGTAGGTAATTTGAAGTTATTTCCGTATTTCAAAGTAATGTTGGGATAATTAATTTACCAAAACTCATTTGTATTCATCTTCACGAACTTTCATACCGCCTAATAGCAACTAATTATGCCTGGCAACCAACAAAGGCTGCGGCCCCTTTCCTCTTTCCGCTGCGACCCCCTCTGTGACTATCACAGCGTGAGCCTAACCCTTGTTAAGATAATTTTTTTTCGGATTGGACTCAAAACTCTCAACTGGGGATTATTTCGAGCGCTTAACCCGAATCTGCGGTTTATAACTCTCCAGACTTAGGGTTACTGTAGGTTACGGTAGGCATAATGCCTTTTAACCGACGTTACTTACCTTCAAATTTAAAAAATCAAAAAAAAGGACCTCAAATTCGTGTTCAGCGTCCCAAATAACACCCGCAGATAAATTTTGAGTCGAATCTGAGACTTTGACCGAGCTACCGTATGCCCACAGCAACCTACCGAGTCGGAATGTATAAGTTTTGAGCCGATTTGATAGTAGGATTCTCAAAATCGTCAAAAGTCGCGTTTGGGCATCAAATTTTCAACCATTTTGAAGCTTCGGACCAAATCCGACAGAAATTTTCATTTTTTGGGCCTCAGATTCATAATCAGCACCCGAAACAACCCCTGGAAACAAGTTTTAGGCTCGATCCGAGACAATTTTTTGATTGTTCTGAAAATTGTCATTCGTTCACCCCTTTTCTATTGGCAAAGCTATGGAAATACCCACTTTTGGGAATCTCTTGTAAATCTCTGAGGCATTTAGCCAATTTTGAGTATGGAATATTGGAGTACTGTCCTCCCCCTAGAACATATTAAAGTTGCATCTTGAAACTCCATCTTATGTGTGCAACCCTCCCTTGTGAGTTTCATGAATAGCATCACGGCTTACGTCCGTTGAATCTGATTTGGTTTCATCTACACCGACACTGCTCTATCGCTGCCACGCTTTGACCTGCGGTCATCAGCACTCAGTCAATCGGATTGACTAAACGTTAGCGTTTGATTGGCGACCGAAAACCATTCCCGGTGTCCAACAGCTTTTAGACGGCTGTCCGCCTTTGGCACTATCTGACACGACAAGGATGAACCAGCTGCCGGCCTCGTATCTGCCATTGGCCAGCCAAATGCCAGTTGTGACCCGAGATTCCGCCAGCTCTCATTTTCTGAGTAGTGAATTTTTAGTATAGTGTTGTTGTTGTTGTCGTTGTTAGGTGAAACGTCTATTTCTAAAGCTCCCTCAGTTGAGATGCAGTCGACACGAATCAGCCGCCGATCTGTTGACTCTAGGTGGGTTGTGGAAACTGGAAACTAAAAGAAATTGGAGAAAACTGTATAAAAAGCCACATACAGTCGGCTTTGGCGCTGGAAACTCGACCGACTCGAGCGCGTGCGGCCGCAAAGCGTGTCGAGACGCAATTGCGGACCGGAATTTGGCCTAGAGAAGCACAGTAATTAGAACTGATCGCGAACGACCAGCATCGTATTCCGGCTGAACGCGAGCAACGGCACATATCGGACTGACCGCGACGAACCCCGAGATCATCGCCGCTTCAACTATCCAAGGTTTCATACCCTCTCCTCTTTGATATCGATGTTAACAGGCAACAATCCAACAAAATCGTGCGAGACCATCTTCATTGCTTCCATCTCCAACGACTTCGTCTGGTTGTGTTTGCTTAGGTTAGACATACGAATATTAATTAGTACGGCTGTTGGGAGAGGTAAGCCCCTCGACCCTCAAGTTGGCTAGGCCATGCATTGGCCGCTGCAGAACCTCTGACATTTTCGAACCCTCTACCTCTGACAATTCATACTGAAAATTCCATTTCTCCGTAACTGTGATATTTGAGGTTTGACTGAATCCGACACTAATGCGTTCCCGTGCTTGGGAAGTTGCAGTTTTCGCAGTATTCATATGGATGCTTCTCGGCAAAGTCACCACATACATGCCGCCTACCGAATTTCAAGAGGAGAAGATGCCAAACGGAAATAAGATTTACAAGGTGAACTGGTGCTAGCTTGACCAGCCATCTTTCAGCATCAGATGTTTTTTGCTGTTTAGGTTTACAGCTTAGAAAACATAAGGCGCACTCCAGCCTGGGAAGCTACACATATCTGTGGCAAGTGGGGTGGTCGCATGGCTTCCATCATGTCAGTTGACGAATTGAATTTTCTGAATGGTTAGGACATGGTTTTCTTCATCATTTCGGAGTTTGGCTTCAAGTTTACGGAAGCTGACCAGTATACGGCTAGTAACATTGCTCACGGTTTCTTGCCGGTGCAGTACTAATTGGGATGGAACTCTAATGTCCCTTCTCACTAGTTTTGCATCCCCGGGTCTCCATATAAGGCTCTGACCAGCGGCAAGTGTCGTAGCTAGGTATGGAGCTTCGGGAAGGATGGCTCATTCTCGTCCCGGCTCTTCAAATTTCTAACTTTTTACTTCGATGTTGTTATATTTTCACAACCGGTTCTGCTGTTTTACGACATTCTTGTCCAGTCAGATCCTCAACTGCTGACCCCTACAAGAACGATTTTAGTGTGCTAGCGGAGGTCAGGTACCGTAATCGTTGCCGTGAAATTGAATGCATTGGGAGTGTTGGCTGCGGGCAAAACGACTGAGTGAACGGGGACTAATAATCTTCAAACCCTCATCATCCCTTATGGGCTTTTTGAAGAAGTTCACAAACAGGCCGGGTGTTATCGCAGCAGAGGTGGGGGGGGGGGGGACTGGGGTATCGCACTTGGCCACGGCCATTTTTCCGTACGGAAACGGATTTATAACACCAGCCCGTGTTTTCCTCCCCTTCCGAATTCTGCACAGCCGTTGCCGCACGGAAAAATGAGCGTGGCCAAAACCAACAGCCATGTGCCCCCCATAACGATAGCACCAATTCCTAAATCAAGTTTCGGACACTGTAGTACCCCATTTCATTAGAATGCAACGGTCCGTCCCTCGATACTCATCGAAAAAACACCTGAAGCAAGAAAAAGGTGAAGAAATTATCAGTTGCCGTCAAATTAGATGTTTGGTCTGCAAACAACGGCGGCTGAGCATTCAATTTCACGGCAAAGATCACGGTACCTGCTCTCCGCTAGCACACTAAAATCGTTCTTGTCTGACCCCTGGGGTCGTATTCGCCAACAACCCGCCGGGGGAAGTCGAAGGGAAGCGGAAGGGATGATACCGCGCGCGGCAGAGGGGCAGATCAACCCATCTCACACCATGTAAGATGGAAATGCAAACTGTGTTACGTATCGATATCACTGCGAAAAGATAAAGATTCCATCGCAAAGCGGCTATTCTTCAGCTATGCGATTCGAAAAATTCTGGCGGTCGCGAGGGAAGCCAAGGGAGGCGAGAGGTGGCCGTGGAGCAAGCATTTTGTATAGTGGAGTCCACCAAGAGTGTCTCATTTACTTATCAATGAGAAGCGGTCGATTGGAGATCAATGAACATGAAACTCGTTGCAGCACAACCGCTCTCGCTCAATCGGTCTCGAGCGTGCTGGTATGGGATTCATGCACATTGATTGCCAGCCGACCGCTTCTTATTGGTAAGTAAATGAGACACTCTCGGTGGACTATACTTTACTGAAAATTCACCTCACCTACCCTTCGACTCCGCGGCATGTTTATGGCGAATATGACCCCTGGAGAAGAGTGAAGACACACCGCTCTTCACTTCTTTTATACCCCAACTCTTTATCAATTGGTTATCAACAATTTTGTTTGCGAGAGCCATCCTCCCCAAAGCTCCATACCTACATTCTAATAATAGTTACAGCAGCTACTGCTGCGATGCACCCCACCCCTGAGGCCCCGGTTATAGTTGGTGCTATTTGCATCTGCATCCCCCCCGCACCCCCCAACACCCCCCCCGCACCCCCCAACACCCCCCAACACCACCCCGGTCGATACGTATGACTAGAATGATGGAATGAGGTTGAGAAAATCACTCGGTGTATCCAACTAGATATGACGATGATTACGTCGCCAACAGGATTGCAACTGTTCAGAGAAATAGTGAAGGAGAGTATGTTGAAGTAACGGAGGTAGCAGTAAAGTTAGCTTTCTAGTGATACGCAATGTTTTATCTTCGACCCGCCCACCCGGTGATTTTCTCATCCGTCGTCATCCACGTATTGCATGGATATCGACCGCGTCGGATACATCGAGTGATTTTCTCAACCTCACTCCATCATTTAAACATACGTATCGACCGGGGTGCGGGGGTGTTGGGGGTGCGGGGGATACACTGAGTGATTTTTCTCAGCTTCACCTCACCATGTTGTTCATACGTATCGACCGGGTGGGTGTTGGGGGTGTTGGGGTGCGGGGGATACACCGAGTGATTTTTGCATCCCATTTCCAATGCATTCGGTGTGTATCGACCGGGCTGGAGACGTCGGTCCGTCCAACTATGACCGGGGCCTCAGGGGATAGGGGCTCTCTGCTCATAGAGGGAGGAGTTAGCTTGTTTTTGAAGTTTGACACGTCACGCTATCCAGTGCAAGCAAAGTGGTCCCGAGTGGAATTAGAGCTTCTAAGGCCCCGGTCAGAGTTGGTGCTATTTGCATCTGTAACCCACCGACTCCTCCCGACTCCCCCCAACACCCCCCAACATCCCCCAACACCCACCCGGTCGATACGTATGACTAGAATGATGGAGTGAGGTTGAGAAAATCACTCGGTGTAGCCAACTAGATATGACGATGATTACGTCGCCAACAGGATTGCAGCTGTTCAGAGAAATAGTGAAGGAGAGTATGGTGAAGTAACGGAGATAGCAGTAAGGTTAGCTTTCTAGTGATACGCATTGTTTTATCTTCGACCCGCCCACCCGGTGATTTTCTCGTCCGCCGTCATCCACGTATTGCATGGATATCGACCGCGCCGGATACACCGAGTGATTTTCTCAACCTCACTCCATCATTTTAATCATACGTATCGACCGGGTGGGTGTTGGGGGTTGTTGGGGGGGGAGGGGTGTTGGAGGGATACACCGTGTGATTTTTGCATCCCATTTCCAATGCTTTCTGTGTGTATCGACCGGACTGGATACGTCGGCTCATCCAACTATGACCGGGGCATAAAGACGAGACAACTCCTTCGGTGAGTAGAGAGCCCCTTATTCCCCTTCAGCGACAGACCCGCTGCACTGGTCACTGTGGAGTGAAATCAATAACAAATGTCAAAAAGGCAAACTTCCAGCGTCACCTGACGCTCGTCGTCGGCTATGGACAAACTCACAGAAACTCACGGCCCGTCCGCGGCGCTTTTTCAGTTGCCGACGACCGGACGATCCTTCACCCAAGCCGGTAAAGCGCCGGAAAAGCGCCGCGGACCATCCTCTCCGACACAGCTTGACCGGTCCGCCTCTTCTCGAGAGATGCGGGAATGTCGCTGTCCGTGGCAGAGAAAGCCCCGCCTCGGTCCGGACGAAGGCGTAACCTTTGCCGAGGTCTGCGGTGAGGAGCCAACCTCCCTGCGGACCGCGGCAAATACCCTCCCCCCCCAAGCTGTGAGGATATCCCTATCCCCTCAGCGACCAAAGATATGCTGGCCCCCGGAGAGGGACTCGAAGTTATAGTCCCACAGAATTATACAATTCAAACCGCAGATTCTATCCACAGTAACCCAATGGTCATGATAATAGTATTGAAAGCAAATTCATCCATTTATCGTCATGATGAAACGTAGGTCGGTAGAATGATATCATGCTTCCTGCAAGGGATTCATTCCGGTAATCACAGAATGAGGTTTCGTATGACCGTGCGTTTGAGACGCGACACTAAGGACCTTCGCATCAAGTTGCTCTCTTCAAGTTGGAAGATTTGCAGGTTTCCCCTACTGCTGCATAGGGTAGCACGCTATAATCTTACAAGGTGCACACCCACGCCGCTTCGCGGCGTACTTGTGGTCGTGCTTTAGGATCTATGGATTATTTAAAGTGCAGGGCGGTGCCTCGCTGTGCTCAACAGCCTTAAAGGCATCGTACGCGCAAAAAACGGTGTCTTACTTTTCTATGTTTTCGAGTAGGCAAACTCTTGAGGTAAGCCATAATAGCAAAAAAAAACCCAAAAAACTCCTGATTTGGATAAACGCGTTTGAAAACTTTTCGAAAAGTTGACTTTCCACCCCCTCCGTCGAATTCGGTGTGTCCACTGCAATAAGTTTTCCTGAACGTCTAAAGTGGTTTCACGCTTTAAACTTTCTAGGTGAGAAAATTTCTTTTGCCTTTCATCGCGATAACTTGCTTCAAAGTGGTTCGATTTCAATTTTGAAGTAAATTCTGAATCGCTTTCATTGAGCTCTATACGATAGTGTTAGAAAATAATATGTTGAACTTAAGAAATACATCGAGAAATGCAATATTTGCACCACACAATCCCTCACTATGAACTGGACAGTCGATCATGATAGCAGAAATCTTTCATGATCTGATTTGTTGTCGATATGCATTTTGGAAGGAAATACACATTTCCCAACAGGATACGGGAGTTGCAAAGGCTCTCTACAATTGCCTCACTGAGAGGACCACGAAAACTACCCATGAAATTCATTTCGTCAATTTCGAAGCGAGAGATGGCGATGTGGCGCTCTCTTTGAGAAATATTGCCGCGACTCTTCCGCTACTGCCCCGCGACTCCACCGTGATCCCGGACTGTTCGGCAACCCTCCAGCGACCCTTAACTCTTCCGCGGCTTTGCCGCGACTTCTTCGTGTGTCAAGCGTTCGCAAATCTACCGCGACTCCCTCAGGACTTTGCCGCGACCCTACCGCGATTCGGTGAATGAAGAATAGTCCGCGGTTCTGCCCCGCATCTGCCCGCAAATCCTCCAGGCGCCACCCCAAAGAGTTGCGGCGGAGTCGCGGCAATATTTCTCAGAGTTGCATGAGCAAAATACGTCACAAAAAGCCCCTTTTGCAGAAAAAGCACCCGTGTGCTACTGTATGTTTTCACGGAAATCAGTAACACTGTGCTCAATCAAGCTCACGCAGGGAACTTTCGCAATGCAGTGCATAACCTTTTTTAGTCTGACATAGATTCGAAAGAAGAGAATCTACGGAGGAAGTTATGACACTTTTCTCCATGGATTGGTGAACATTTCGGTTTAGATTGATGTCCCGCTCAGTTCTTGAACTCATCGCAGAAAGGAACAGTTGAAGCAATAGGCACACATGAATCCTAATATATGCAGTACTCAGATAAAAACAGCCCACTTCCCGCCGGCCAAGTCGGGCTAGTCGACTTCGCGCGGCCCCAATTCTGTGGGCGTGGCACAGCGCCCCACTTCCCGCTGACAGAGAGGTTTTACCGTCTTTCCGCGGAGTGTCGGCGGGCAGTCGGCTATTGCTGGGGGTCATCGAACACTCACTCATCGATTCCCTTTCTGATATCATCATTGCACCACCCACTAGAGTGGAGCCAATGAACAATTGACGAGCAGAGAACGCTGTGTTGAGACTCTTTTCAAAACCCGCGCTGTGTGCGACGCTGGCCCTGGGCATATGAACCACTGTCCGTTATTGGCATCTGCGAGTAGGAAGACTGCAAGAACCAGTGAGTGTAGGAAGCTTCCCCGTAGAAGCTCACTCCTTATTTGTCAAATGCAGTTCAAGATGAAATCCCCAGGAGCGGATTTTTCGAATTTTGTTAGGAGAGACCTTTATTTAAAGGGTGATTCTAAAATGTGCCGCAAAGCGCTTTCGGATTGTCTTCTGTCAGTCATCAGATTGGCCTTAAAGGCACTGTCCAACCTCAGAGGTAATTTTCGATATTTTGGTCCGGTCGCCGTCTATAGCAACCCTGCCAAGCGCGAAATCTCAATTCGCTCAAATAAGCGAGAAAAAGCTAGGAAAAAATCGGCCACGCCCCCTTGGAAGAAAAAATGGGTTACGCCCACTGGCAGGTTTCCGACCTCAATAGGGAAGAGGCGCGCAAATGATTTTATTCAAAATCTATGTTCTTCCTTTTGTTTTCGGTCTGGCTTTATATTGTGACCTGTTTGAGAATGATGGCTTCGAATAACGAGAAAATACAGGCTCGAGACAACTCGTCCGCGAACTTTTACCAGTTCAAATTCAAATTATTTGAGGAGCCGTAGCTCAGTTCGTAGTGAGTTCTGAGCGATTCTGAAGACACCACTGTGATCAGCGTAAATTTTTTTCCAAGATGGGCAGAAAAACGAAAAATCGATTCCGAGCTTGGACCGTGGCTTTAAGGCGGTGGCAGAAGGGCTGCAGAGTGCGTGTTCACCGTATACGGGCAGTCAACGAAGCAGCGCTGCCGACTGCCCGCGGCCGATCTATTGGCCTTCCGCGGGAGGGGTTACGGGACGTCGGTTAGTGGTACCGCGGGAAGTGTGATGTCTGTATCTGAGTAGAATGTTTTCTCATTGACACGGGAGGTCAATCACCAAGGCTGCATGCGTGGACAGTGTGTGTGACAACCGGGTGTCAATTGTTAACGACGGGTGGCGACGACTAATTTCCGTTCATTGTCACACACACACACACACACACACACACACACACACACACACACACACACACACACACACACACACACACACACACACACACACACACACACACACACACACACACACACACACACACACACACACACACACACACACACACACACACACACACACACACACACACACACACACACACACACACACACACACACACACACACACAGACACACACACACACACACACACACATACATACACACACACACACACACACACACACATACATACACACACACACACACACACACACACACACACATACACACAGACGGTCACACACACGAAGCAGCGTATAGTTAGTAGGATGCCCAACTGAGGTACTCAGTGCGACGGCCGGCGAACCTTTCCCAGCGGGCCCGCGATCTCCGTCCTCCGGCCGCCCGCTTTTCATTCGCAGGCTAGCTCCATGTCGATGGCCCGCCGACCTTTATCAGATGGCCCGCGATCATTATTTGTTGTATTGTTTACCTCAGGCATGTCATCACGGGTCCACGGCGGAGAAACGCCCCGCCTCGGTCCGCCGCAGTCTGCGGTGAGGAACCACCCTCCCCGCGGATCGAGGCTAAAGCCGCCCCCCCCCCGGCAGTGGGGATACCCCTATTCCCTCAGCGGTAAAAATAACGCTGCTTTCTAACGCAGCTTTACCACTCTAATTATTGCCTCAGCTGCTTCAGTTTTCGCTCCAAACTCCTGCGCTTCAGTACTGCTCAACAGTTGCTCTCGACAACACTCACCAAACTGTCATGAAAAACCTCATTTCAAAAGTGTCGGAGTGAATCGCTTCCAAGGAGCATGATAATCTCCCAACCCACATTATATCACGGTTGTGAATGGGAGGCAGATGTGCTGCTCTACTCTTGTCATGTCCATCGGGTTACGGTGGATAAAATCTGCGGTTTGAGATTTATAATTCCGTCTCGGATTCACCTTCCAGGGCCGGCATCAGAATGCCGAATGAAGACTCGAACAAGGTGAGGCACCTTTTATACCGGCTGTGCATAAGATAAACACATTAGAACGTGATCATTCGCTTTACCATGTTTTTTCATGGTTGCCACTGCAGCCGTGCCTGCGGTCAACTGAGATGTGAGTGAGTGAGATGAGGAGGTGGAAGTCGTTCAACTGCCGTTGCGCCCCGGAACCACCCCCATCGAGAACAACAGCGCCGCGGATGAGCCGTTTGACCAACCCGCTATCCGTTGTGCCGCGGATCAGCCGTCAAGCGCCGCGGACCGTCCGGAGAGCTCATCTTCGCCGCGGACGGGCCGTGAGTTCCTCTGAGAAGCCTAAAGCTCACTATTCCACACAGATTCAATATTGATACCGCTTAAGTGATTGCTGGGAGTGATAGTGAGCGAGCAAAACAGTATACAGCTGCATAGCGCTTTAAGTTTTCTCACATCCTCATTTTCGTATACATATAGTGGAGTCCACCAAGAGTGTCTCATTTACTTATCAATAAGGAGCGGTCGGCTGGGGATCAATAAACATGAATCCCATACTAGCACGCTCGATACCGATTGAGCGAGAGCGGTTGTGCTGCAATGAGTTTCATGTTCATTGATCTCCAATCGACCGTCTCACATTGATAAGTAAATGAGACACTCTTGGCGGACTCCACTATATATGATCTAGTTCCGCAATCGCGTTCAGTCCGCAAAGTCTCATTATCATAATCACAGAAGCGAAGCGGTTGTTTTGAGAATGATTCTAGTTGTTTTTTTCAAAAACAACCGCTTCGCTTCTACGGTTGTGATAAAGAGGACTGAACGCGATTGCGGAACTGAACTATATGTATCAATGGCTACGGCCGGCCGCAGCAGGTTTTTCGACTAACAATGGCGTGAGCAAAAAAAAAGGATAGAATCTGAACTGAATCGCACCGATATTTTTCAGAGCTGGTGCACAAGAACATCCCTCACGCTAGCTATAGACTTTGGTTATTGATTGGATTGAGTAAGGATGCAGGATTCGATAAACTGTGGAAGTGGCACTTCAAGGAATCTTATGAAAAGACTGCCTCTTACTTCGCTTGGGATACCGCCAACGAGACTCGTAATATATCCTATAAGCGTCAAGGATTCGTTAGTTTCAGTTTTTTGTGCCTCTGAACGACGAACCTTCAATCACCATCTGGGCTCTAACTAGAGAAAGTCTTGAAAGAACCGCGACGTTTCGGAAAAACATCCAACTGAAATTTGTGAAGGATGAATAGAGTAACAAACATGTATCCATGCTGCGTTTTCCCAATGGACCCTTCGGTAGGTCACAAGGGGGAAATATGACAAAAAAAAGGGTGCAGCTTCTCTCCAAGTGGCCACCATGGCTGCATTTCTTACTTTCTTTGGGCGAAAATTGGCTGTTATGTGCAGCTAACAGCCCTCCTTCGAAAAACACCATACAGACAAAAATCTAGAAAAAAAGTTTTTTTCCGAGTTTTTTCACCTTCTACACCATCATGGGATGATGTCCTGAGAACCAACAATTTTTTTTTTGATTGAAGTATGTTTGATAGTTTTAGATGAAGAGTAGACATGTAAGTCAACCGAGTGACGCCTCCTAAAAATGAAATTTTTTGGCTATGATGGCCACTAAAAGAGGGGACACTTACCTTGCCTGTAACTGGCATTCTCTTCCACTTTGTTTGTATGCATACGAGTGCTCCAATCCTCAACAATTCTTTATAGAGCAAATTCAATTTATAATGAGATAATAGTAACTAGATGGTACTCCATCATCATCCGAAAAGGCTAGCGACTGTTACTGCGTTCTATGAAGCAACCGAAGCAGAGGCGATGCAAGTGCCTCTGCCTCGGTTGCTTCATAGATTACAGTCACAGTTGTCAGCCTTCTTACAAAGGAAGTATACAAAGCGTAGGTCGGATCTGCCAAAACGACTAGTATGCTTAGTATCTCTTCTGACTCAATAGTAAAAATGCGCAGTTTCCCGCAACCCATCAGGCATTTTTTCGGAGGTTCAGAACATTTTCTCTGATTTAGCTCAAAACTTGTTTGTAGGGGTAATCTAGGGTCTCGAGTCCATTTATCGAAATTTTGAGGTTTACTGTAAGTTACGGTGGGTAACATCTGCAACAACAATAATTGCGAAAGAGCGGCAGAAAACGAGTTTGAGAACTCCACCCACCTGCTAGTGAATCACCAACACAGATGATATGTGATTTGAAAGGGCCCCTCTGAGAGTTTTGGCCGAGAAATAGCAGCGAAATAGCCGCGAAATGCCTGTTTGCCGCGTAATAGCCGCCAAATAGCCGCCAAATAATGCTCGTCACGAAATAGCCGAGAAATAATGCTCTCCAGGTAGATATACGGAGCATTCCAGAGGCATGACCCAGATGTCAGCACCTCCATCGGTTCAATTACCCAAGTTTAAGGTACTTGGACTTCGTTCAGCCTCTGGAGGCCCGCCCAACCGCTGGCGGCCCCAAATGGTGGCTCGGCGATTCGACGACGGTTCCGTCTTGGTTAATTTTGTTAAATTCTAAATATTTCTCGGTTTTATCTCGGCTAATTCTCGGCTACTTATTGTGCGTTCCGTGAGAAGCCGAGAAATAGCAGCGAAATAGCCGGGAAATAGCCCACCAGGAGCCGCTGCGGAGCCTTGTGGACTATTTCGCGGCTATTTCTCGGCCAAAACTCTAAGACAAAGTGCTCATCATTGTGAACACTGCCATTCATAGCAGGTCGCTTCGACTAGTCGCGGCAATGCCAAATGTTACAAAAGTCATCGCGCGAAAAGATCTTGCACTGGGTCGCGACGGTTTGGAACAGTTTGCAGTTTCAGTCGCGCTGACTGGGGTATCTCATAGCTGGTCGAAGCGACCTGCTTGATTTTGTTAGGTGGCTTACACTAATCGCGTCGCTTCCACGATGGAAGCTATTCGTTTAGTCGAAGCGACAAGTCCGCAATCTTTTGTCACAACCTTGCGTATGTTGCGCAAAATTACAGACGTCACAGTTGACTCGCAAAAAAATACGGCATGTGAAAAGGAAAAACGAGAATTTATCATGCATTTACGATGAGAGAGACCATTTTTTTTGTTTGAAAACTGCGCAAAGCTCTTTTATCTAGAAGGTAAGGGCAACAATTTCAAAAAAATAATAGAAATGCCGAGAAAAAAGGCTGTTTTTTTTATTCCCGCGGCTTGGTCCGCAATTGTCCGTGAAACCACTCAAAATTACGTCCGTTCGAGCGTTTTGAAATCGCTGGACGAAACTATCTCAAGTCACGGCAGTATTGTTGGTGGCTTCGACTTCAAGTCGAAGCGACCAGCTATGAATGAGCCTTTGGAATGTCGTTCTCAAATATACACAATGGTGATATGAACACATACAATCCTTCGACCCCAACTCCGCCTTCGCGTTTCGCGCACTCGATTGATTGTGTCATTCCTATATGCCTTGTCGCAGAGTAGGGCATGTGAGGGCTCAAAAGAAAGAGCTCTCAATGCTGATTCCAAATATTCCCTCAGATTCTCAAATCGACCGCTTTGAATAGAGTCATGAAGAAAGGGCACAAAAAACGCATTTTCGCGTCTTGTTCGCCCAAAACGCTAAAGATATGGCCAGTATTGTAGTCCTTCGTTAAAGGCACTGTTCGCGATAATTTTCATCCTCGAATTTTTCATTACAAACGCTTCTCGTGGCTCTCAGAAGCAGAACAGTGTCGAAAAAACGGGACGAAAAGCTACCCAGGAGCCGCAAAACGGCTTAGAAAAGTGGGAAAACCCCACCATCGTGGGCAAGCCCCGCCTCTTCCCGCCCCTCGACGTGAACAAAGGAACACTCGAAATCGTGAGTTGAGCGATGGTTTCCGATCAAAAGCCCCGTTCCTCCCTTCATTCTCAACTTCTCTCTTTACTCAGGTCAGCTCGCATACATTGGCTGGAAAAGACGGAAGTTACAAGCCTCGGACAACTCGTCCACCATTTTCCCTAGCTCAATTTTTGAGGGACCATGACTCCATTCCCAGAAGGTCTTGTACGATCCCAGAAGAATCATTGGAATCAGAATGGGACCGGTTTTAAGATATGCAGAAAAACAGAAAAGCGATTTTCATTGTGAACACTGCCTTTAACAACCGTAATCTTGGTTGAAACTTGGAATAAACCTCATCTTCGCATGTGGCACTCAATTAAGCTTTCCGAACAATGTTTGGACGATTTTTCGACATTTGGAGCCCGAGAATTGGATCAGTGTTAGAAAATGTTACGATTGACGCGCAACATTGGGGTCTCCAGCTTTGAAACTTAGCGGACCCCATTTTTTCTATATTGTTCTCTCTTCAGTTCGTACGTGACGACACCCCTGGCTCTAAATACGATGGAAGAATGGCCTCGACCATTGATATGATGGGTGGAACTAATTGGTACCACTTGTACGGTGTAGGAGACGGGTGGATTTGCGAGAAAGATGCTTGATTGTGTTTTGTGTACCTAATCCACTTTGTATTACAATTTTCAATCCACTGTAAAATAAAGCGTATAGCATTCGAACTACATTCTTAACAACATTAATAACGCCCCAGAATCTCGTATGAAATATGTGCAATTTAAGATCACATTCGACCCCATTCCATAAACGTCTTCATTCGTTACTGTGACATATTGAACTGTGTCCAGTCTCCTTGTAAATTGTAGTCTACTGACTGGATGCTGCCGCGGAGGTAGATCCTCGCGAAATCCAGGGTTATGCGGCAATTGCCGATTGTCGTTTGCCGGCCGTTTCTGGACGAAATTTCCTCTATTCTCGCTTGTCATTTTTCCTCTCACCTTTTGGCAAAATTTTCTTTTTCTGTACGAGTTGATTTATTGTAACATTTGCCAGCCGTTTTAGGGCGAATTTTGCCGAAATTGTCTAAAATCGTTTGCCGCACATCCCTGATCGAAACCCAGTTTGAAGATGGTGTTCGCGTAAGCCGCGCAGCCGGCCGCTATGATTGAGCCTTGGCCATTCACTGGACTAAACTTGATAAAGAGACCACACCACTTTTTGATCTAGCCCATAGATCAAAAAGATTCAATTCAAATGTCTTATCAAGAAGTTTATTGAGCATTTGAACCCACTATGAGCTAGATCAAAAACTTAACGGAAGATCTTAATAGAGCGAGATTCGTATCTTTCACCAAACCTTGACAAGGTGCTTCTATAACTGTCGACGGCGGGTAATTCCATTTTTCCTTTTTTTGCTACTGGTTTTTGGAAACGAAAAAAAAAGGAAATGGTCAACGAGTGACAAAATAAGTACAACTGAGAAGGGAATTGTATATCTCAAATAACAGCAAAGTTTCACAGCTGAGACTCGTTTGATCTGGCAGAAAGTAACGATGTAGCAAACTCATGAAATTGCCAATGTTATACTTTTGCGACGCGCGGTCGCGTTGCTCTGCGCAGCGACAGTGACCGCCTGTCGCGGAGCTCCCGCCCTTTAAATCGTAACTTACATTTATATATTACACGTAACATACATTTATATTACATGTAACTTAAATTTGTATTGCACGTAGGTTACACTTATGTTACATGTAACTTTATATTTTCATTATTGGTGGCCATCACGCGACGCAAACGACACGCGACGCAGAGAGCTCGTCCCAGAACAAATACTAAGCAAAAAATTGCTGCGCGAGGCCTTCCCTGCTGGTGTGGGTTCAAATACCTTGAACCTGGGTAATTGAATAAACAACAACGCCAGCCGGTAACCCGCGAATGCGTCGTACATCCCCCTTGGAAATATCTTCTTGGCCGATTTAGGTTACTTGCGACTTATATTGAGCCATTTAAGTTACATCCTCTCATAAATCGAAAAAAAGTTACTTGTTACATATTGAAGCTGATGTAAGTTACTTGCAACTTACCTCAAGTCATTCAAGTTACATGCAACATATCTACAGGAAACCGCGTTCAATCAATCGCGTTCGTTCATATGTCACATGTAATTTAAATGGTACACAAAAAGCCGCAAGTATGTCACCTACATCGGCCCAGATATGTTACAAGGCACTTGTTTTCATTTTCTGAGTGGCCGTCGCTCATGACAGCGAGAAAGTATGTATACCATTCACCTCACTGTTTCTAGGGTGTGGAGTTTGCACCAACCTTCAACAGTGAACGCGAAGTCTCTTCCGGATGCACGCCAACGTTACCTATTACAAGCGCTAATGCATGCATACCGGCAGCCGGCAGGCTAGTTCCGTGTGCAACGCCGTTCAGTTAGGTGTTTCGTGTGTAGTGTACAGCACGATGCGCACTAACTGACGCCGACGAAAAAAATTCTGACATTCACAATTTTGTGCTTGCTTGTCGCTTGCGTTTCCTTATTTGACGTGAATTTCATCTTACGTTTGCTGCAGATTGTCTGAGAGTATCCCTTCATTCCCAGCACAACATGTATTCAGTTGGTAGAGTCTTCACACGAGCATTCTCAAGCCCGTCAAGTTTGCAGGTGAGAAGTCATTGGCAATTTTTTTTGAAAATTTAAGAAGTTTGGTGCAGTTTTCCGACCGTTTTCGTTCAAGTGTTGTTTTTTTAACTTTTTTTTGTCACTGAAGCAGTCGTTATCCTAGCAAGTCGGCTTCCATTTCCGAAAAGTTTTTTTTTCAAGATGAAAAGTAATAGAAAGAAACTTGTGGTGGTCAACTAGAGTTCTCGCAAAAGTTTTAGATAGTGCCTAATCATACGCGTTGGTAAAAAAATTGTCATCCGACGTACTGTGCTTCTCTGGGCCAAATTCCGGTCTGCAATCGCGTCTCGACGCGCTTTGCGGCCGCACGCGCTCGAGTCAATCGAGTTTCCAGCGCCAAAGCCGACTCGATATGGCTTTCTGATACAGTTTCCTCCAATTTGTTCACTTCCCAGTTTCTAGAACAACCCTAGAGTCAACAGATCGGCGGCTGCGGCGCTGGAAACTCTTCCGACTCGAATGTGAGCGGCCGCAAAGCGTGTCGAGACGCAATTGCGGACCGGAATTTGACCCAGGGAAGCGCAGTAAACTCACATCTGCTCGATTTTCAGGCGGCTTCTTCATCAGCTGGTGTCCACTTCAGTGGAGTCATCCCCACAGATGCCATAGAGAAACGCTACACTCTCAGCAGTGGGCCTGGAGGACAAAATGTCCAGAAAAACGCCACCAAAGTCAGTTGTTGCACTTTCCATTATGTTATTTTGCTTTAAATCTGAGCGCTTTCCTAGCTATGCTCTGTCCCCAACGAGTTGACAAGCGAGAGTCCAAGCAAGCAGCTCTTGCACTGCATCTCTGACGGCCGCGCAACGCACGCGGTTCGCGTATGCGACGCTGCATCTGCTCTACCGTAACCCAAAAACAGAGTTCTGCAGTTTTTTCACGTACCTCCTTCTTTCGTATATTTCATTAATGTTTAGTATTTATCAAACCATAAAGAGAAATAGAGCGTTTGGAGGGAAAATAGCGCAAAAGAATAGTGAAGCATGCGGAAAAAAGGAATGAGCGCGTGAAAAAATCGATGAATTTTGTCTTTACATTACGGTAGAACAGGTGCTGCATTGCGTATTTGGCGCGCCCGTAAGAGACGCAGAGAGAGCGCTCCTTCTCTGGACTCTCCGCTTGCCCACTCGCTTGGGACAGAGTATAATATCAGTGATATCGAATCGGCATTTTCTTAAGGTATCTGCGTGGTTCAAGTAGCGGCGTTGCTAGCAGCGACGAGCAGCGCTGGGTGATATAATATCGATTACCTTCGGCGATGGGGGCGACCGACGAGGCGTACCGCAGAGGGATTTGAGGCAACGACTGCCCTGCGTCACTTACAGCAAGCGGCAACCAACGCGGCCGTGATATTGTTGGAAACATTATTGTCGCCGCGACGAGGCTGACGCTCGGCGACAATTCGCTGGTCGCTGCAACTGTGCAGATCCCGATAGTGTAATATCAGGCAAGAAAACTCTAAGCTAACCGTCACGGCGGCTGCGGGAGGTGCAACTCATATTTTTCTCATTTGTGTACACTAGGATTCGTCTAAATGCGCGAACGTGCTTTGAAACTAGCCTCATCTTTCTGTAAACAGAGACCTTATTTGGATCTTTTCTCATCAAAATCGGTTGTGTTTTCAAGGGGTGACGAACAACTCGTCCACCACTTCCAATTCAAGGCACTGATAAGCAACCAAAATTGAGATTAACTATTTTTTTGAAGCAATAAGGGCTCCCACAAGCATACTGGGTTCCACCCTTCTGGAGGTTTCAATCCCCCACCCCAAAACCGGGGAGCACCCTGCGGACATGGACGAGTTACACCCCGCAGCCGCCGTGACCGTTAGCTGCGAGTGGCAAGAAAATGCGCGATAACTGACTGCCTGCTTGGTTTTGCTGACCAGGCTTAATATATGTGGGACAACAAGGGTCAGAGCTGGTTTTTTTTTTCGCTATAGTTGTCAAAGCTAGTTGGGTTTTGCTTGAGGTTGGGCATTTGCCGGCCTGTTTTGTCTCATCTGGACTCGGTGAAGCGTTCAAGCGTTTCTCTTTACGCCGATCCTGTAATAGCCCCTCCCCCTTCTCGGGTCACATGAAGGCTGAGTTTGTGAAAAAAATATTCAGGGCTCTGCAGAGTTGCAGAGACGAGCGAAAGATCGCTGAACATCAGCCTTGACGCGGCGACAAAAATGTTTCTAAACATTATCGTCGCGGCGTCGGTCGCCATCGTCGCCGAATGTAATCGATATTACATCACCCAGTGCTGTTCGTCGCTGACTTCAACTCTGCGGATCCCTTTCGACAAATTTTAGTACGAATGGACAGTTTGTGTGGTCCTCATGAAAACATCTATACAAATACCATGAGGGCCAATTTCTTTTTTGGGAGGAATTAATCTCGCTAGTTTGTCGTAGCATCATCTGCTTCAGGCCCAGCGCTTCACAATGCTGAAAAAGCATTTCTCATACTTTGGGAAAATATCGTCATTGGGGCAGGCCTTCACCATAAACGGGCAGTCTACCAACACTGTTAGCCTGTTTTCTCTCGTTTTGAGCGTCGTTCCTCCATGTTTTTTTCTGTTCTTGTGGGCTCCATACTACGCACTATCATAACTAAGATAGTCATGGGGTAGTACGTCGGCTCACTAGGGGTTGAATCCGCGTGCAAATATATTAGCAGCACCATCGCTGTAGGTACTGCTAGCAGCAGGAGCTGCTGCCAATTAGCCTCAGCTCCTGCTGCTTGTTGTCTGATTCAATTCCTTTGTTTGTCCCAGCCCGTCCTGGGTTCGGTAGCCCTTTTCGCTAGTGACTGCTAACACTCCTCTCCGATTGTTGGTCTGACAGGGGTGGGTCAGGGGCTGTCTACACACAGAGGGAGGAGTTGTCCCGTTTTTGCAGTTCGAAACGTCACACCACTCAATGCGAGCGAAGTGGTCCCGAGTGGAATTAGAGCCGCAAAAGGCGGGACAACTCCTCCCTCGGTGTGTAGAGAGCCCCTCTTCCGACGGGGGTGAACAATGCAGCAACTTCTTCTATGGGGGCGGCGGGTACAGCCTTTCTTGGCCGGTCCGAGAAGGTGACTTTGTGTCACTTTCCTGACCTGGGTATGGCGTGAGGTGTGTTGTATCACAGAGAGGGGGGGTCGGACGTTCGACCAACCAAGAACCAAGATGAGCTCCTACTACAGTGGTGGGGTGTATCGAGAGGTGAATCGTTCTTCTTCTTTGCAGCCACAGAGAGGGTTTGTCATAGGTTCAGAAACTCGGCCACTAGCGTAGGGTTCGTCCACAGATCCATTGTCGTTAATGTAGTCGGTCTCTTCGGGCAATTGAACAGGTGCGCAGTAGTATGCCCTTGACTACCGCAATCAGGGCGCTCGACAGGTTTGCTGTTATCAATCTTATGCAAATATGACATAAGCATGGGGGAGTGTCCACAGCGTAACGATGCAAGGGTGCACCTGGCACGCCTGCCATGTTCCATCTCTGTCTCGCTGACCTTCGGGGGTGCGACTCCTAGGGTGGAGTTTATGGCAACTCTGCTCAAATGTTCCATCACGAATCGTGTATGCTCCGCGCGCAAGAGACGGAGGCGTTCTTGTTGTGCTTCGGTCCATCTCTGCACATCTACTTTCGACGGAGCATCAGCGAAAGGCTTTCTGAAACATCTCTCTCTCACCGGGTCTTCGCGATGGATGATTCGGCTGCTTCCCGACGTTAATGTACATTTGTTGCGCCTGGAGTTGGCAGTGGTCTCTAACAGGCAATATACGAGCTTCGGCGTGTAAGTGCTCAATTGCATCCCCAGGACGTTCCACCGAGAGCACGCAGGACGTTGAGTCTTGTTTTCACTGTGGCTTGCTTCTGCTCAGTGTTCTTATGGAACTTCAACGAAGGATCCAACACGAGTCCAAGTAGTTTGGGGAATCGGGTGGCCTGCAATTGAGTTTCGTCCCACTTCACCATAGGATGGGCACTGTGCTCTGCATTATCAGTGGAAAAGACGGTGACGGATGATTTGGAGGTAGAGACTGTGAGCAGCGAGCGGTGAATCGTTAGTATAAAAATGACGGCAAAATGAGATCCCAATAACTGGTCAGTATTATACACAGATTTTCTGGAAATTCGTAATCTAAGATTCATTTTTAGGCGATTTAGGATTCACAGGTTTGATCACGCCAATGGTCGAGATTTTCGCAAGGCTGGGAAACCATGGATAGTTGACTGTTTCAAAAATTCATAGTTCACTGTGATATCTCTTGTAACTTCCTCCACGAAACTGACTTGTTAGGCAATTTCCAAGGTGCGACATCGCTTGAAGCTTAAGTTTTTATGCCCTGAGGGCACAACGGTGCAGTTTCGGGCACGAAAACTACATTTAGAATATGGTATCCCTAATGTGAAAACGCACCCCATATCTGATGACCGCAGCTTGAAGGAATTTATATGGTATCACACCTAAAAATGGGTCTTCAAAGACCATTTTGAACAGGCTAAAGGAACTAAATTAATCACTTGGGTCCAGGACTAGGTTTTCCGCACTTTGTGCGCGGAACTCCTTAATTAGAATTTTGATAAATATTTGTAAGTATTTCATAACAATCCCGGACTTCCCCATTTTTTCTTCAACCCCATCTTGTGTATCGCTCTTCGGCTTCAAGCTGCGTTCGTGGAATTTCGGGCCATACATGCGGATTTCCTACCCCGTGCCAAGTATATACTGAAACCCGGAGGGTTGGGATGGAGTTGCCTCATAAAATCGCTTGCGGCGTTTACAGATAGTTTCTGTGTTTCAGGTTGAAATCAGATTCAATCTTGAAAATGCTGCTTGGCTGTCAAGAGAGCTGAAGGGTGGACTTGCCAAGCGTCTGGCTAATCGGATCAATTCCAAGGGAGAGGTCAGTGTTTTAACAATAGTTTGTTCTCGATTTTGTTCCATTTTCATTTCATGGTTGGTTTCAAATCTGGATAGATTCATAAAGTAAAGTATTATGCAGCCAACATCTAATTTAGTTGATCATCGACAGTGATCGAACCCGTGAGAGGAATCTGAATTTGGCCGACTGCTTTGACAAGTTGCGATCTACTATATATGATGTGGAAAGGAGCATGAATTCACGTATTGAGACCGAGGAGGACGCTGAAATTATTCGAAAGGTTGGAGTTTTTAGGTTTTCCCTGGAGATGTGCAATATTTGTGTGTGTGTTTTGTGATAGTCATCTGAATGAGAGGTAGCTTCAGAGAGCGGATTTGGCAGCACAATATCGCCTTGCGGAAAAGAGGCGATCTTCAGACAAGAAAAGGCTCAGGAATGTGGCAGTTTGAAAAGGATACGATCAAAGTGTAGAATAAGGAATATAGAATTTGTTGATTTTTGTTAATTTTTATTTTACTGTCACATAAATATGTATATTACAGAACGTGTGTAGTTGATACAGTTTACGCATTGATGGGAGTGAAGGGTGGGGTAGATGAAAGTGCTCAACAGATATCGATTCGGAGGGCGCTGACCTTGACGATGTAGCATAGCGTTCAGAGTTCTATCGGCGCAAGGGGATATGTTTATGAGGCTGTCCGCATAAGAATTGAGATAGGTCGGAACAAATTTTTTTTTCGTTTTTTTCTCCAAATTTACATCGCTAGAGCACCCAAAAAAACCGAGGTACTCGCTCCTCAGATACCGATTATTCTCGAAAATCTGTAGTTCAAAAACTCCAGTTACGAACGTCGACAATCGAATTTCGGCTCGGACCATTGAGCGTGGCAGACACATAATCCAAGCCACACTTATAGCCTAAAGTCAAAGTAAGGCTTACCGGGCCTGTCATGTCAAATTCTCCTTATCACTGTCATATGTTGCCATGACCGACCGCTCCGCTGCTTGCTTGCTCCATCCGGGGCCGTATGCAAGGACGCGCCGGTTGGGGCAGGGGCAGTGCTGTCGGCGCCTTTGAAGATCGCTGTTGCTCACAAGATAGGATTGGTCTACCGTGGTTGACCACAAGCCAAGACACGTATGTCGTGCCCCAGCCGTCCCAGCTAGGAGATTGGAGCGGCTGAGGGCCGTGAGAAAGATTGTTGGGGCACGACATACGTGTCTTCCCTTGTGACCAACCACGATAACGATAAGCGTTGTATTGGTCTCTTGGATAGAGTGTGACCTTCATCTCTGTTTTTCTGGCTTCATGTTTCCGGACTCCGAAACTGAGAGCGTTTCATGGTTTTGCGACGTCGGTCCTTTGGAGCCCTTAAATGTCTTAAGTTCATAACACAGCAGGTACTCAGATATTGGGCCTCCAAAAGAGGTATAGTACTGAACGAGGAACTCTTTGGTCACACCTTCGTATCTTAAAGGCAGCATACACGCTCGTAAACGTAGTTGGGATAACAATGTGAATCGAACCGTATGGCTTACAACGTAATGCCTACGCATTTTAAAGCGTCAAAAGCGGCCCACAATGTCGTTACAGGAGTAGCAAGTTTGGCCCCGCCCGTATTTTCACGCCCTCTGTATTTGCCCTTTTCCTGCAACGCAGGGTTGCTGAGTCATCTTTGCCTTCAGTGACGTGTGTGGTTCACTTGTTAGGCTATCCACCAACCGTACCGAAGGTGAAGATGACTCAGCAACCCTGCGTTGGAGGAAAAGGGCAAATACAGGGGGCGTGAAAATACGGGCGGGGCCAACCTTGCTGCCTCTGTAACGGCATCGTAAGTCGTTTTTGACGCTTCAAAATGCGTAGGCGATGTAATCTGAGCCATACCATTCTGTTTCGGTAGTTATCTCAATCACGTTTACGAGCGTGCATGCTGCCTTTAAAGGCACAGTCCAACCTCAGAATCGGTTTTCTGTTTCCCTGTCTATCTTGAAGACGGTCCCACGCTGATTCCAATGATGTCTCTGGAATCGTTCGAGACCCCCGGGTTATGGCCACTCGAAATTTGAGCTACGGAGTCAAGGTGGACGAGTTATCCGAGGCTTGTAATTTCCGTAATTTGCAACCGACGTATGCGAACCGACCTGAATGAAGGGAGAGGCTGAGAATGAAGTGAAGAACGGGGTTGTTGCTCGAAAATCATTGTTCCTTTCGCCACAGTTGAGCTCGAAAGATCGTAAAAGGGGCGTGTCAAAGTGGCTTCCTGGTGTGGGCGCCAAGGGGTGGCTTCCTCCTATATCTCGCTTATTTGGAGGAATGGAGAGCTGGCGCTTGGCAGGTGCTATATAGTTGGGTCTACCTCACAATTATGTGGAAACCTCAGATTTCGTCCCTGAGCTTGGACTGTGTCTTTAAGGGCAGTGTTCACGATGAAAATCGTTCTTCTGTTTTCCCGCGTAACTTGAAAGCGGTCCTATGCTGATTCTAATGATGTCTCTTGAAACGCACAAGACCTTCTGGGAACGGAGTTACGGTGCCTCAAACATTGAGCTAGGGAAGCATGGCGGACGAGTTGTCCTAGGCTTGTGACTTCCGTGCGGTGGTCCCACAGTGGTCCAGAAGCTCCACCGGACCACCGTGGCCAAAAACGGAGGGCGAAGATTTTTCCGGTTTCTGAAGTGCTTTCCAGCTACCCATATTGCTGGAGTTTTTCAATATCGGCGGCTCATGAAACGCTATTCATCCCCTTTGGAATGGTGAGGCCCCAAAAATTGAAAAAAAACCTCTAAAATGAAAATAGTCAGTAACGTTTACCAACTTTTTCACTTTTCCTAGAGGGTCGTTTTTTAGCCGAAAAACATGTTCCTCTGAAGGGGGTCGTTGTTCAGGACGACTCGGAACACCGATGTGCCTGATCCTACGCTAAAGTATACCAGTGTGGTCTATCGAGCTCATTCATGAAATTGAGCCTGAAAAACGGGAAGCGCTTTCCAGCACGAACGATGCCTTTAAACGGCACAATAAAAGTCGCCAGTAACTTACATCGGCTTAGATATGTTGCAAGCAATTTGTTTTCACTTATCTGAGAAGTCTAAAATGCCATCACTCTGTACAACGTTCGAAGAGTGTGCTCTCTGCCAAAATTTGTCCTGGGGGGAGCCTATTTTGGGCGCTAAACACGGCTATGAAGTCTGTTTCCAGATTTTCGAGATTACTGCTCGTTTTGGAATATGCAAAGGGTACAAAAAAGGACCGTTTTAGGCTTGTAACTTCTTGGAACCTGCAGCGAGGGGCGAGATACTGCGCAGTTTTCCTATGGAGGCCCTAGGGATACTAACAATACAAGTCGTTTCTGCAAATGCGCTGACCGCCATATACGCTTCCCCTGTAACTTCGTCCAGATAACTGATGGGGATGAAGTGGAATAAAAAGGGCAGTGTTTTAATACAACTGGGCGCAGCATTATGGTTCCAAAAGGTGCTGCTCACATGGCAGTCAATTGCGATCAGCTGCGCAAGTGCGTGTTACTCGTTTGACATTGACTGAGGAGGGAGGTATAATGGGCTACATCACGTGTGCATGGCCTGCGTAGTCACATGTGCCTGTAAACAGCGGGGCCAGCACGCCCAATAAGTGTGTTGCTGCTGAGTGTCATCGTCGACAACTCAGGAAAATGAAAACAAGTTACTTGTAACATAAAAGGCCGAAAACAAATTACTTGTAACATATCTGAGCCGATGTAAGTTACTTGCGACTTATCTCAGGTCATTCCAAGTTACATGTAACATATCGGCTGGATAGTGCGTGCGGTGTGCCTCCGATATGTTACATGTATCTTAAATAGGCCTGAGATAAGTCATAAGTAACTTACATCGACTCAAGTGATATGTTACAAGTAACTTTTGTTTTCGATTTCTGAAGGATACTGTGGGCAGTGCGCCTCCGATATGTTACATGTAACTTAAATGGCACATTATAAGTCACAAGTAACTTAAATCGGCCGAGAAGATATTTCCAAGGGGATGTACGACGCACTCGCGGGGTCACGCTTATGACTGGCGTTGCTGGTGGTTCAATTTCCCGGAGTTTGGTGTACTTGACCCCAAACCAGCAGGGAAAGCCCCGCAATTTTATTTTAGCTTAGTGTGTGGTCTGAGACGCGCGCTCTGCGTCGCGTGTCTTCTGCGTCACGTGATGGCCACCCACAGTAAAAATATAAATATAGGTTACGTGTAACATAATTGTGACTTACATGCAATATAAATTCAAGTTACATGTAATATAAATGTATGTTACATGTAATACAAATGTAAGTTACTTGAGACATTCAAGTAAGTTACATTTATATTACAAGTAACTTGTTTTGATTTTTCTGAGAAGGTGGCGTCTACTGAATACGACGTGCTTCCTCTGCCCTATACAAAGGGCAGCTGATATCTGACTGATTCTATACGGCAAATATTGCTCGGAAAACAGGTGGGCGGGTCAGGTTTTTTTTTATGAGCACAGTTTTCTCGGTTTTATTAGGTGATGCAAAAGTTTCCGGACTTTTCTCGACTTTGAATAAAAAAACATTTATTTCGAAAACAAACAAGACTCACCCAACAAAATAATTTCCATCACATTCTAAGATCCTTCGCCACCGAATGGGCAGATCACGAATTCCCGACGCGTAGAACTCTGGCTGTTTCGAGTCGAAGTGTTCTTCTACGGCCATTTTGACTTCGTCATCGTTACTGGACTGTTTTCAATCCAGAAGGGTGCTGCAACGAGCGAAACAGATGAAAGTCGGAAGGGGCAAGATCTGGGCTATATAGAGGGTGAGGAAGAACTTCCCAGCCCAGGTCCATGGGATGAACACTGTTCGCCTTCTTCACGACAATGCTCGGCCACACGTATCTAGGATAATTCGACAGAAACTTCTGGACTAGGGAAAGGAAGTCCTTCCTCACCTTCCATATAGCCCAGATCTTGGCCCTTTCGACTACCATCTGTCCCGCTCGATGCAGCACTTCCTGGATGGAAAACAGTTCATTATCGATGACGAAGTCAAAATGGCCTTACAAGGGATGTATACAAAGCGTAGGTCGGATCTGCCAAAACGACTAGTATGGTTAGTATCCCTTCTGGCTCAATAGTAAAATTGCGCAGTGTCCCGCCCCGAGCTGCAGGTTCAAAAAAGTTATAAGCATTTTTTAAGTCTTGCGAAAAGGCAAGGGTACCCATCTGGCATTTTTTTTTTTGAAGTTTCAAAAAAATTTCTCGGATTTGGCTCAAAATTGTGTGTAGGGGCAATCTAGGGTGGTGAACACGAATCTGTAGTCCATTTGTCGAAATTTCGAGATTTACTGTAGGTTACGGTAGGAAACATGTCATTTAGTTGTCGAAACCCATCTTATTATTTTAAAAATCGACAAACAGACGTTAAATTCGTATTGTCCACTGCGAAAAACCCCCGTATACAAATTTTTAGTAAAATTTGAGATTTTGACCAAACTACCGTATACTCACCAGGGACGAGCGAAACTAAAATATGAAATTTCGGAAATAGGTTTTCGGGTTTCGGAACAAAATGTTTTTCTCGGGCTCCGGAAATCGAGCGCGAGACGCCTGAATATGCGCCGAAATGCGGTTTTCGGAACGCGGAACTCCGCTCATCCCTGATACCCACCGCAATCTACCACAATCTGCGAAAAATCGATAAACGGTCTCCAGTTTTGTGTTGAGCACACTCAGAGAGGGAGTTTTGGGCACTGAACACGTTTATGAAGTCTGTTTCCGGATTTGCCGAAGACTACGCTTTTCGGAAGGTATAAAGAGCAAAAAAAATGACCTTTTAAACTTGTAACCTCTTGAAACCTGCAGCACGGGCGGGATACTGCGCAGTTTTGCTATTGAGCTACAAGAGATACTAACGATACTAGTCGCATTGGCAGATCCGACCTACGCTTTGTATACTTCCCTTGTTAGAAGAATACCTCGTCTCGAGACAGCCAGAGTTCTACGCGTCGGGAATTCATGATCTGCCCAGTCGGTGGCGAAGAATCCTTGAATGTGACGGAAATTATTTTGTTGGGTGAGCCTTGTTTGTATTTGAAATAAATGTTTTCTATTAAAAGTCGTGAAAAGTCCGGAAACTTTTGCTTCAACCTAATAGATGGCGCTATAAAGCATAGATGCTCTACATCCTCCCAGACAAGTGTGATACCGATTTTGTCAAGAACAAGCTAAGCTGGCTTCAGCGGTATCGAACTTGAATAAGCGCGGCGACAGTGGCGCCTCTTGTCACTACGCTACAGGCGCGCATGGACTGCAAGCACAAATAAATTCAACAAAAATGTAGGGTTTGAATTTTGAAGAGGACCGTGATCTGTCTGTCGAAAGAGAAGTCGCTCTATCCGTTTACCATACATACATAGTCAGCTGACACGGGGTTGATGGTTTCACACGACTTTTTTCTCGATGTACGTCAGCCATTGTTGTATAGGTGGTGGATGATTTGCCATCTGTTCTCTTCCATACGAAAATCGTATAGTAGTGGAGGCGACGTGATGAAGTCTCCAGTATTCAAGGATACCATCCCCGTAGGAAACTGCATTTCCTATTTTGTACGCTGCTGAAGTCACTCACATACATTAGAACATTAAAATCGTACTCCCCACAAGGTTAAATTTGTCTCAAAATGATTTTATATTTTGTGCAGAACGGCCTCATTGTCTGAGTATTCTGTTCTTACCAAGGGGGGGGGGGGCCGAATCAGAACACGTAAGCTCTCCCTAGTGATCTGTCGGTTTTTGATTATCACCGGCAGCGGAGCGGTGGGCCTCGGTGAAATATAACTAGCGATAAGGAGGTTCCGACAAAAATGCCACCGCTCCGCGCTGTGGCATTCGAAAAGATGAGTTCACTTGAAATGAACCAGAGTTTATGTATGCAAGAAATGAAACATGGAAAGCATGTGAATAATCACAGGCTGACCAGGTGATATATACTGTGCTTATCTGGGCCGAATTCCGGTCCGCAATCGCGTCTCGACACGCTTTGCGGCCGCACGCGCTCGAGTTAGTCGGGTTTCCAGCGCCAGAGCCGACTCGATTTGGCTTTTTTATACAATTTTCTCCAATTTTTCTCAGTTTCCAAATTCCAAAACCCACCTAGAGTCAGCAGATCGGCGGCTGCGGCGCTGGAAGCTCTTCTAACTCGGAAGCGTGCGGCCGCAAAGCGTGTCGAGACGCGATTGCGGACCGGAATTTGGCCCAGATAAGCACAGTACATTAACTAGAGAGAAGGGAAACCGTAACAGTACTTTCTGAGAATTTTGGCCGCGAAATAGCCCACTCGGCTCCGCAGCGGCTCCTGTGGGGCTATTTCTCGGCTTTTCGCGAAGCGGACAAGAAGTAGACGTGAAATAGCCGAGGTTTAACCGAGAAGTACCCCAAGACGCAACCATCGCCGGCGCGCCGAGCACCGTCGGGGACCGCCAGTGTTTGGGCGGGTCCTCCAGAGGCTGAACGAGGTCCAAGTACCTCAAATTTGGGTAACTGAACCGAGCGAGATGTTGGCATCTGAATCATGACTCTGGAATGCGCCGTATATCTACCTGGAGAGCATTATCCCTCGGCTATTCTGTGGCGAGCATTACTTGCCCGACACTGGCTTGCACACCTAGATAAAGGCTCCAAACCGCGAAATTCTCATGGTTTCTACGCGTGCTGGTGCGGAGCGGAGGTTAGAGACAGTGAGAGAGCGCATGACAGACGGAGCGAGCAGAATCGCGCGCACCGCTCGTGCCATGAGCCGTGAGAAATAGGTCCATTTTCTTTTAGAATTTATTGTCGGAAGAGCTTCTTTCAACTTTTTTACCTCTATGCAAACGTTATGAGGAAGACTAGTACCCTATCATGAGTGCCGAGAGTTTTCCGTGCATGTTTACTCTGGATTTCGATTCTATTCCCTTGTTAGAGACTCCACTCAAAGCCTATTCGAAAGAGATTGTCCGCCCACGCGGTTGGTGGGCGTCTTGGTCAGTTGTCGCGAAGGCATTCTCCGGGCCTGTTGATCGATTAGGAGGAATATCATGCGAGTATTCCAGTCAGAATAATCTCAGTCGTGAGCTGCCTTATCCAAAAAATGCGGCGCTGCGGCTCTCCGCGATAGTGTTGCTCCGGCGCCTACAGGCGTAGAGGCCATGTGATAGTCCGAGAGAGTATTTCATGTGATGTTAATCATTAATTATGATACAACTTGAGGAGCCTAACAATAAGGAGAAAAGTGTTACGGTTGTTACGTCCTCTGTCTAATAAGGACAGAGGTTACCGCCGCGCCGCTTCAGCGCCCAAAGAAATACGGAATGTACCTGTATTACCACACAGGACAGTACATCGTACTCCAAGCTGGTTCGCTGCTGCATCCTCGCGGAGCCGGCGCGGTTCTAACGCGGCGATGTCGAGGCTCAAAAAACTGCAACAAAATCGTCTGATCAAGGAGCCGCTGCGGAACTATCGCGGAACTATCGCGGCACAGTCGAGGGTTGCGGTACTTTCCCGGCACTGACGCGGCAAATTTTCTCAGAGGACGGCCGCTCGACACGCACGCCAACCGCATGGGCGGATAGTCTCATTCGGACAGACTTTACCTCGTGTTCACCTACATTTTGGGCAAGTTTGGAGTCAGTTCGACCCGCTTCTGATTGTTTCCAAGATTTCTTCCCTCCATCTCTTGGATAACCCTGCCATAGTTGTAGGTGGATGTTAAGTCCAGAGAAATCCATGCTTTGCTTTTACTCGTCTCCTGTGTTGTCTTTCCATCGCGTTCATCGTCCATTTTCAGGAGGGGGGGGGTGGTTTCACGGTCTGGATCGAATTACGGAATAGAGTCACATGTGCCGCAGTCGTCATTTCGGTTTTTTGCATCGTGTACACATAGAATACAAACGATCAGCTGACTTTATGTATCGTCCGCCCTCTCGTTTATCAATGTTTCGTGTTTTGCTAGTAATGAAACTATTGTCTAATTCACCATCCTTGTAACCAGTTGCTCGATTCCTGCCCTGTAATTTATCCACTTGTACTCATGAGTGAGTTTATAGTTTTTTTCTCTTATTGTACACCTAGATCGGCTAGGTATTCTGTGTAAGGCACCGTATATTGAACATGATCAATAAATTTCATGAGCTTCCCGTGCCTTCTGAAAGGGTAGTATTGTGGAGAAACATTCACCAATTCGAATGTAGAAGTGGTCACGCTGGTTATCCTTCCTGATCCTACACTGCTCTCAAATGAATATTCGACGCTGCTTACCGAATGATCGAGTTAGAGGCAGTGTTCACGATAATCTTCAATTTTGAGATTATTTGCTATATTGATTAAGTGGCCCCCGGGTAGAACTAAAATGACGTAGAAATTGAGAAAAACGCATCAGAAATCCACGAATTCCTCAAGTATCATCCCGCCTCTTAAGTATCACAGGAAGTGTTTTTTGTGACAATGAAATCTTTTGTGGACCCGTCCTTCGCATATCTCTACTCTCTATGGCTCTGTTCTTTCCTTAGGGCCCTAACTAATCCTGCTTTGCATAAAACATTCTTCTATTTTCGATTGACCCAATTTTCCACCGCTGACAACCACCACGAACATGTTCATCCAACTCGATGTTGCAGGATAATCTCACTGAAATACGACGTTTTAGTGCGATTCTCGCCGTTTCTTCGTAGTTTTGGTAACACTTGCAGCAGAGTTAGGCTCACGCTGTGATGATCACAGAGGGGGGCCGCAGCTCAGGGCGAGCGGAAGCGAGGGGACTTGCAGAGACCGGCGAGTGGTGGCTGAGCGTCAGCCTTGACGCGGCGTCAAAAATTTTTCAAAACATTATCGTCGCGGCGTCGGTTGCCGCTCGCTGGCAGTTATGTATGTAGTAGGGCGGTCGCGGCGTCAATACACTCTGCGGTGCCCCCTCGTCGCCCTTCACGCCGCGTCGGTCGCCATCGTCGCCGAATGTACTGTGCTTCTCTGGGCCAAAGTCCGGTCTGCAATCGCGTCTCGACGCGCTTTGCGGCCGCACGCGCTCCAGTCAATTGAGTTTCCAGCGCCAACGCCGACTCGATATGGCTTTCTGATACAGTTTTCTCCAATTTGTTTACTTCCCAGTTTCTAGAACCCACCTAGAGTTAACAGATCGGCGGCTGCGGCGCTGGAAACTCCTCCGACTCGAATGCGAGCGGCCGCAAAGCGTGTCGAGACGCAATTGCGGACCGGAATTTGACCCAGGGAAGCGCAGTAATCGATGTTGCATGACCTAGCGCTGTTCGTCGCTGCGAGCGACGCCGCGACTTCAAGTTTGCGGACCCCTATAGTTGGTATTCGGAAGGTTCAAAATTTTGTAAAAAAAATGGAATAAAATTTCATCAGAAGAACACAGTGAAAAACAACATGAAATATGAAAATAGTAACAATCTATTCACAAATCATTAAATTTCCTAAAACTTTTTCATTAATTCGAAGATCACATTCACGACACCGTAGAGGCCGCACAAAGTATTGAGACGGAGAGAGGGGGGTCGTATGAGTTTTCAACAAGGAGGCATGGGGGCCGCACCTCTCAGGGAACGATCACAGCGCCATGCTTAACCCTGACTTGGAGGCCAACGCTTTGTTTTATGTGAAATACTCGGGGACGTAAATCATCGTGAACACTGCCTTTAAAGGCAGCATACACGCTCGTAAACGTGGTCGAGATAACAAGGTGAATCGAACCGTATGGCTTTAACATAATGTCTACGCATTTTGAAGCGTCGAAAACGACCCACAATGCCGTTTCAGGAGTAGCAAGTTTGGCCCCGCCCGTTTTTTTACGCCACGTGTATTTGCCCTTTTCCTGCAACGCAAGGTTGCTGGGTCATATTCACCGTCGGTACTGTTGATGGATTGCCTAACAAGTGAACCACACACGTCACTGACGGCGAATATGACTCAGCAACCCTGCGTTGCAGGAAAAGGGCAAATACAGGGGGCGTGAAAACAAGGGCGGGGTCAAACTTGCTACTTCTGTAACGGCATTGTGGGTCGTTTTTGACGCTTCGAAATGCGTAGGCATTATTTTGAAAGCCATACGTTTCGATTCACGTTGTTATCTCAACCACGTTTACGAGCGTGTATGCTGCCTTTAAGGCTTCTCTAACGGGATTTCTTTTTTGTGGTTCTAAATCCGAATTCGATATCCATTTTTCGATTCTCGAATTGCGTGGGGTTGAGGTTCGGAAAATGATGGCATTGCACCTACCCTGCCCCACTCTCTACCTCAGACTATCGACAAACGGATTCTAGATCCGTGTTGAGAACTTTTATTACTATTTATTGAAGCTTAAGTCTTACAGTAAGGTTTTACAATAAATGTGGAGCATTTTTGGAACACCTTAAAATATTCTGGCTTTCCGCAGAGCTTTAACTTCATTGCAGCTGCTGAATTTTCAAAGCAGCCTTCACTTGTAGGAGCACCTGATTCAACAAAAATCATCCTTCAGAGTGCACTACCTCGGATGTTTTCGTTCCGAATTGAATACACAATGTAGAAATTCAATTGTAAGTGCAGCTGGTCCAATAGAGCGACGACGTTCATTGAGGCGTTTCATCGGTGAATTGAGGTTAGCCGACTGCCGCGGTGCTATTGAGGCCCTCAACGACGCCATCCATTCACCGCCATTCATGGCCGTCCGCGGATGCTCTGAGGTTGTCGCGAAGGGCGCTGACCCAGTCTTGATAAAATACGCTAACGTAACGGATTGAAGTTTTCTGGTATTCTCTTTTCTAGTTTATCCCATTGCATAGGAAATCTCCTAACCTCTGATCCGTTTTTATATCTGTGGTTACATCATTTTGCAGCCTCTCTGAATCATTTTCATTGTTGCTCATTATAGTTGTGCCTTGAACGAAAAACCCGAATATCGAATAGATTCGAATGACCCTTTTTTGAGGTGCGAATTTCGAATAGATTCGCATAAAATCGATTCGAATATATTCGAATAATTTTTCGAATAATTTCAAAGCGGCAGACTGAAGACAGGCCAGGTGGGTTGTCAGTGGATCATCTAGTTCGAAGTGAAACATACTGCCACTGATCATGTGTGTGTCACATTTTGCGTCAATCATCAAAAAAGGCATCTTTCACAATCTTGTACACATCTTCTTGAAGATTATATAGTATCAATAAAAACAATATATCAATATTAGAGCCTGGGTGCTCTCCTAGAAGCTGTGATTCATCCGTGTTGTACTCCATTAAGCGTTCCTTGGCGTGCTCGTCGTCATCATCATCGGACGATGGCGGTGAATCGCTCTCGTTCTCCTCCACATCGGCTACGATGCTACTTCCGTAGCGGCTGAGCTCCCACTGCGACCTTCTCTGAGAAAATTTGCCGCGTCAGTTCCGGGAAAGTACCGCGACCCTCGACTGTACCGCGATAGTACCGCAGCGGCTCCGTGACCAGACGATTTTGTTTTCGTGTTTGAGCCTCGACATCGCCGCGATAGTACCGCAGCGGCTCCGTGTTATAACCGCGCCGGCTCCGCGTTAGAATCTCGCTGGCTCCGCGAGGATGCAGCAGTGAACCCGCGTGGAGTACGATGCACTGTCTTGTGTGGTGAAACGAAGTTGTCCCCGGTTCAGTTACCCATGTTTGAGGTACATTCCGTATTTGCCTTGGGCGCAAAAGCGGCGGTAACCTTTGTCGTTATCAGACAGATGACGTAACGACCGCAGGTGCGCATTTTTGTTCTTACCCCCCCCCTAGTTATATTATCATTCTTATATAACTTCATGTCAGACACTCTCCCGGAGCCGTCGCGGCACTATCCCGGAGCCGCAGCAGCACTTCCGAATCACCGCTACGGCTCCGCGGTAGTTCCGCCATGGCTCCGCGGTAGTGCCGACGCGGCTCCGCGATAGTGCAGCTTCGGTGCTTGTCGGCTCCGAAGCGGCACTATTGCGAAGCCGCATCGACGATTTCTCTCAGAGATTGTCATCTACCGTACACCGTAAATAGCGTATCATTCGAAATTGTAACTATTCGAATGAACATTCGAATAGTAGGCTTCGATTATTCAATAGACTCGAATACCCCTTTTTTAAGAGGTCCGATTTTTGAATAGTACTCGAATAGTGCGATTTTAGAAATTCCAATAATGAATACGTATTCGAATGGCAATTATTCGGATATATCGATTCGAATCTATTCGAATGGCACAACTATATTGCTCATCCTCCTCGTTTGCACAGACAGTTCTATTGGCTAGGGATTACTCATTCAGTATTCCCCATTTGCATATGTTTACCCACCCTATGGAAAAAATTAAAATGCCAAATCAGAAAAACAGGCCGTGTTGGATTTCCTGTTCCGGGTGTGTGTTGTGAATTTGGGCCATTGTTATCCATTCAGGGGTCGAATTTTCTGAACGAAACAGCGTAAGGCCTCGTTCAGGGTTCGATCGCTGTGCGACGCAATGGCATGTTTTGAATGCAGATCGACGTGCGATGCGATCTCGATAGCTGCTCATGGTTATCATCCCATCGCGTCGCACAGCGATCGAGTCCTGAAAGAGGCATAACCTAAAGTTAGAGAAGATTTTTGAAAATCGAACGAATTTTCGAAAAAAATCGAAAAATCGGATCTCGAACGAACCAAAAATGAAAAAAATTTTGTTCGATAAAAATTCGAACAAACCAAAATCGAAGAAAATCGTTAAAAAAAGAAAAAAAATTCGACGAAATTTCGAACCAACGAAATTTTTAGAATTTTGGTTCGACAAAATTTCGAACGAAAAAAAAATTAGAAAAGTCTTTCGAAAATTTCGTTCGTATACAACTATATTCCTTATACCTAGTAAGTCGTACCACTCAAAGTCCGCTGAACTTCTAAATTCGTATACAGTGCGTTCAGAAAGTATAGGGACACCCTCCTACTGAATGCTCCCCAACACATCAGCGAGCCACCGCCGAAATTCCGTCTGCTGAGAATCAATGGATCCTTGCGCAGATCTCGCCAGTAGGATCGAGCACCATCCAGTCCGTCAAGATTAAATTTCTTCTCGTCGGAAAGGATGACCTAAAAAATTTTTGCGTCGTTTCTCGATTTTTCCCGAATTTTATGAGACAGCCTGACCCTTGTTGCCATGTTCCTCTTTGCAAATTCAAGTCGAGCCTCTTTATGGTTTGCAGATAACGACTGGGCCTTCTTCATCACTTGTCGGACAATGTTTTTATCGCCATTTATGGTGTTCCAGACTGACGTTTACGAAACACTGACCGATAATCTAGACTTAATCTGGTTCAGCGACAGTGTGCTGTTGGAGCAGAGCCGAATAACTCTTCGCGAATCCTGATTGCTGATCTTCTTCGGCCGTCCAGTACGTTTTGCAGTGCCGTAGGAATCTGGATCTTGCAGGAACTAGTTGATACAGTTGGCAGATCTTCCGAGCTGGGTAGCGATTCGACGTTGGCTCAACCCGGCAACGCTGAGCGCACGAATTTGAGCTTATTCAGCAGCAGTTAGAGCAGTACCACGAGCCATTTTAGGAATAAAGATATCACATGTACACATCTTGAGTTTATGTAGCGAACTTGCAACGGGAAATTTTGTTTGGATAAAAAAATCTGAATATTCGAAGCTGAACGGCGAAAATTCTAAAAGTTGAGATAAAGTCTTACAAAATTTCACAATTGTTATATAAATAATCAAACACAGGTTTTCCATGATGCTGAATTCATTGATGAACAGTATTGATCTGCAAACACAAAGTTTTATTGGAAACCTCGATTTTCGGGGGTGTCCCTATACTTTCTGAAGGCACTGTTTATGTCATTAGGAATAAACGTATTATGCTTCATCCGGAGATTTTGGCCTATGCTTCTGTCTGCTATCCGGCCATCTTCTTACCGGAAAAAAGTTTATGGTGAATGTGGAACCGCTCTAGGATCGATGGCATAGAAAGTCTCAAAACACGAGCATTCGTCATCCTACTGCTTTTTTGTTGTTTCGACAGGCAGCTGGTCGATTCGATTGCAAGAAAGAAAAACCACGACAAAAACAGCGCGGCTGGGACTGTCGTCAGAGTCTGTGTAAAAACCATCTAGAAGTTGCGCACACCGATTCGCTTTCCTCTTCGGAGCACTCTGTGACTGGGCGACCTGCACATCTGGCACCTCAAATCTGCCTGTACACTTTTTGTACACCTTTCCATTCCTCAGTTCCTATTTCATGCTTATACATACATATAACCTATCCACATCATTTTTAGCCTGACGAATTAAGACTTATCGGCCTTATTTTGGCGAAATCTCCTTATCACCATGATATTTTATCATTGAGTCCGGGCGGAGCAAGCCGCTCCGCTGCTTGCACCGCCCGGACTCAAATGGGCGACATAGGCTATATGAGGCGGTTCACGTGAGAATCGAGATAGATCGGTACACAAAATTTTTTTGCCGTTTTCTTTTATATCGCTAGAGCACCCCAAAAAACTCAGGTGTACGCTTCTAGAATTTTCCGAAAACTTTCTAAAAAATTGTTATAAAATTCCAAAGTTGGGCATTTTTTGAACATTCTTTAGTATAGATCCTTAGCGTAAACGAACTCTTATGATAAAAAAAAATCATAAGGGGTAATCAACTATGAGGAATCGACTGGCGTTGTCAGGATTTTCAAAATCGTGCCCTGTAAAAAACAATTATTTTTTTGAGCACAGATAGAGACTATGCTCAAAAGATGCGCCGTAGTCGTTTTGACATACAAAAATTTAAAATCAAAAATCGAAAGACACAAACAACCTCATTTTTCCGATCGAATGACGCTCGCAGGCGAAAAACCTGTGTGGAAAAGGCCGCTCATGCACTCCATCGCGCGAAAAAATGGATGCAGTGTTAGCTGACTTCGAGAAGCTGACATTTTTTCGCGCAATGGAATAGAATGCTAAAGAATATTCAAAAAATGCCCAATTTTGGAATTTTATATCAATTTTCATATAAGTTTTCGGAAAATTCTCTATGCGTAAACCTGAGTTTTTTGGGGTGCTCTAGCGATATAAAATATAAAAACGGCAAAAAAATTGTGTACCTATCTATCTCGATTCTTATGTGGACAGCCTCATATGTTTAGCTTTCGATGCGAAAAGCGTGATAAATACAGTTTACCGCTATGTTAAAGGACATGCTGCGATTCAGGTCACACACTAAAACTACGGTGGAAGACGCCAGATTTCATTATCGATCGACAGAACAGCTGATTTTCTGGGTGAATTACCTTTTTTTCTTTTTTGTTTCGACATTATTTTTGTTTCGGCCTGTTTAAATATTGCGAATAGTGGCTATTCTCAGTGCGTGAGGGAAATTATTCGTTTGTATGGGCTTCGAAGTGTTTTGTTTTTCAAAATTCTGTTTTGACATCGGAACAAAAACGGCAAATTCCTCTCGCACACTAAGAAAAGCCCTTATTCGTAATGTTATAAGGGTCAGAAACAAAAATAATGCCGAAGCAAACAAAAAAAAGAGAAAAACCGTAACTCACCCAGAAAATCAGCTGTGCTATCGATTGATGATGAAATCAGGCGTCTTCCACCGTAGTTTTGGTGTGTGACCGCAACTGCATCATTTCCTTTCAACATTGCGGTAAACTGCAAAACTCTGTCCTATTGGCGAAATCATCTGGAGGCGGTGTCCTATAGTCCCATAATCTCGTCTATTCATTAATTCGAGGTAAACATGGTATACTAGCCCTCCGTAAATGATCGTCTACTCCACTTTGGGCGATTATAAGGAAGTCTATCTGACACTGATCAGGTTTGATTGTCTCATTTCGGACTTCCTCTTGCGTTCACGATGAATATCTTTGTTGAGTTCGATTCAAAAATGGGTTATTTGGTCGTGAGCTATCGAATAAAGAAGAAGCAGCGTAGAAAAGCTCTTAGCATAAGCTAAAATAACGGTTTTTAACGTACATACTGTGCTTCTCTGGGCCAAATTCCGGTCCGCAATTGCGTCTCGACACGCTATGCGACAGCGCGCTTTCGGGTCGGAAGTATCCAGAGCAGCAGCCGCCGATCTGTTGACTCTAGGTGGGTTTTAGAAACCGGAAAGTAAACATAATTAGAGAAAACTGTATAAAAAGGCCATGTTGAGTCGGCTTTGGCGCTGGAAACTCAACTGACTCGAGCGCGTGCGGCCGCAAAGCGTGTCGAGACGCAACTGCGGACCGGAATTCGGCCCAGATAAGCACAGTAGAAAAGCATATTTCGATCGGAATGGCCGGTTTGGCTAATAGTAGTCTCCTTGTCAGAATGAAGGGAATAACCGGTATATTTACCGAAAACCATCGCTCATATTGCCACTGTTGGGCTTGAAAGGTCGCTGAAGGGGGCGTGGCAAAGTGACTTCTCGCTGTGGGTTTGCCTGAGTGGCTTCTTCCTATATATCGCTTATTCGTAGAAGTTGACAGCTCGCACTTCGCTGGTGTTATAAAGGGTGGGTGTACTTCACAATTATGTGAAAATCTCAGATTTTTCAGGTTGGGCTGTCTCTAAAACTGTTCAGTTGCTTTCAAACGTTTTTTTTGAATAGTTTCTATTTTATAATGTTCACTTTGATTTAAAAAAAGTATCAAATTTACCCAACATAGACATTCCTAGAGCCTAGTCATTCCTTTGTTTTCAACATCTGCTATTCAGAGACATTGGCGTGTTTACGGCGGAATGTTGTGTTTGTTTATCGCCTACAATGCTCGATAAACCATTCGCTCCTCGTGTGAAAGTGAGAGGGTTTAGGGCTAGTTTACAGATTTGGAACACGTTCTTGTCTCTCAAATTCCTGATTCCATTCAACTTTTTTCCTTGATGTCTGAATGCCACTGTGTATCTGGCCTCTGTAGGAATGTCTCTAGCGCTCCAACCTTTTTTTCCTCCCCCTTCCTTTCTATAAACTTGCTTAGCCTTGAATAGCAAGTGTAGTCGATTGCATCAGCGAAATGTCTACTATCTGTGTTTTTCTACGATCTTTGATTCAGATAGCGGCCATTAGCCCCACTTTACTCGCCTTTGATATAGTAGAAGAGCGACATTAAAGCAGAATAGAGCGTAATCTTCATAACTGAATGAAGACTCTGCACCTTTACCTCATCTCTGGTAAACAGAAACGGAACTGTTTTCAAACGCTACTTTCAGGACTTTCCAAGAAGTTTATGGTCCCTAATTCCATCGCTATAGAGATAGCGCGTTCGAGAAATAGACCTTTTGACAGAAATGTTGGAGTTTAACAGCCTCTACAATTTATCTATGCATTCGCGTTCAGTCGGCAAAGTGTACGCTGTTTGCGAAAGCTTGTTGGGGCGCGGTTTCGAGGCTTTTCAGACTGGGATGTGGGATCACACGGACAGTTTTCACCTTTTGTCGCCCCGGCGGGTGATCCCGCATCCCTGTCTGAGAGGCCTCGAAACCGCGCCGCAACTCGCGTTTGCAGTCAGCGTGCACTTTGCGGAGTGAGCGCGAATGCGTAGATAAACTGTATATCCTCTGTTTTGGAGTTCGAAATTTACTCTGTTCGTTTGCGCGCTTGTGCGAAGCGAGGCAAGAGACAGCGAGAAAGTGTGGGGAGACGTAGACGCAGCATACGCGCGCAGATGCACGCGTTGCTCGGAAATATATTTTAGTCTGGAACAGGTGATACCTCACTAGAGACTGATCCCAGCGTGAACTGGAGTTCCAGCAAAAGGTCCTCTGAATGTTTTAGCGGAGATGAAAATAAACAGTGTAAAGTTCATCAATTTTTCTTATTGCTCGTGGGTAGATCAAACACTACAAAAATAAAAATTATTAGGATTTAAGATATTCGAACATGTTTAGCCAAACTATTGTCCAGCGGGCTTATTTGGGGCTCTGAACAAAAAATATAAGGGGCCTTTATACTTCCGCCGCCGAGCGCCACGGCGAAGTGCAATCCTATCTCGTCGATCATGCCGCGCCGCGGGATCAATATAAGGTGTCGTTTATACTCCGGCCGCCGAGCGGCGCGGCACAGTGCATTTATGTTGATCACGCGGCGCCGCACGATCAATATCATAAGGGGTCGTTTATACTCCCGCCGCGGGGCGGCACGGGTTAAGGCAATCCTATGGTACTCATCACGCGGCGCCGCACGATCGATATTAGGGGCCGAATACACTCCCGCCGCTGAAAGGCGCGGCAGCATGCAATGGAGGAGAATCGATCGTGCGGCGCCGCATGATCCATACTCCCCCCATTTTACGCTGCCGCGCCTTTCAGCGGCGGGACTCTAAACGACCCCTAATATTGATCACGCGGCGACGCGCGATAGATGCTGCAGGATTGCACTTCGCGTCACTGTTGTGAATTGATACTTGTCCTACCGTAACGTACAGTAATTTTCTAAGGAACTGAAAAACAGTCTTGCATTCCGGTTCTTGGACTGTGCCCTTCAAATATTCCAGCCAGAGCTTTCGAGCTTAACCTGTTCTGAATCCACAATTTTCGCGTTGATCTCACTAAAGAACCTTTATGGGAATAAGCGCTTATATGTAGATCATTCCGTTCAGAGTAAATGAGCATCGCAGCTCAGAAGGACGACTTCAGATTTCTCGTTCAAATAGAATTATTTAAAAAGAACAATTGTATGGAAAACTCCTGAAATCGTCTAGACAAAAGCTATAGTCCACAGCAATGAAAGTAGGACCTGGTGAGGTTGCGGGCTTCTCCTAACATACTGTAGTCTTATTGTGTTATCACTCATTTTTTCGAAACACCTGAGATAGGTCGGTGAGTTTTTGTTTCCACTCACATTTTCACCTGTTTTCATTGCTTCCACAGATGTAGTCATATCGGTGAAAACACAGACTCGCCGATTTATCACAGCTGTTTCGGAAAAATGAGTGATACCACTAGTAAACTACCGTATGTTAGGACGAGTCCGCAACCGCACCAGGTCCTACTTCCATTTCTGTAGACTATAACTCAGCGTGGATCACCTCTTAACTATGCAGATTCTTCAGCTTGACATTAACATTTTTGAATCACATAAGAGTTTGAAGGTAATCTCTGAAACTTGTGTGCGTAAGTGTCGAGTTTGGCCTGCGATTTCATGCGTCAGCGCTCTTGCTGACGTCAGAAAAGTGCTCATAACATCAAGAAATTACCGATTCCGCATTTTACCCTGGTTCTCTCAGACCCTTATTATTTCTGCGAAACTGTGATGGTGTGAAAGTGCTTCTTTATTGGATATAAATAATATCGGCATGGATCCTATTGAGACTTTGCATTCCACATTGGAAGTTCTCAGAAAAACGAAAACAAGTTACTTGTCACACAAGATCCCGAAAACAAGTTACTTGTAACATATCTAAGCCGATGTAATTTACATGTGACTTTTATTGTGGCATTTAACTTACATGTAACATATCGGACGCGCATCGCACGCGGTTTCCTGTCGATATGTTGCTTCGCAAGTAACTTACATCAGCTTAAATATGTTACAAGTAACTTGTTTTCAATTTCTGACAGTAGACTGCGTGCAGTGCGAATCCGGTATGTTACGTGTAACTTAAATGGCGCAATATAAGTCGTAAGTAACTTAAATCGACCAAGAAGATAGTACTTGAACCGCTGCTGGTAGTTCAATTTCTCAAGTTTTAGATACTTGATCCCACACCAGCAGGGAAGGCCCCGCACAGCATTTTTCTGCGTAGTTTACGGTCTGTGACACGCTCTTTGCGCGTCGCTTGTCGTCTGCGTCACGTGATGGCCACCCATAGTGAAAATATAAGTGTAAGTTACATGTAACAGAAGTGTAACTTACATTTAATGTGAATTTAAGTTACACGTATTATAAATGTAAGTTACTTGAGGCATTCAAGTATGTTACATTTATATTACAAGTAACTTGTTTTGATTTTTCCGAGTTGGCGTGAACTCGGTGCACCTATGTGAGGCTTACATATTTTAGAGTTCCATCGCAGTGTGGCGCGATCAGATGTTGTTTATGGGATTTGTTCGATAATGTGTCGATTTACTGTGCTTCTCTGGGCCAAATTCCGGTCCGCAATTGCGTCTCGATACGCTTCGCGGCCACGCGCGCTTTCGAGTCGGAAGAATTTCCAGCGCCGCAGCCGCCGATCTGCTGACTCCAGGTGGGTTTTGGAAACTGGAAACTAAACAAAATTGGAGAAAACTGTATAAAAAAGCCACATCCAGTCGGCTTTGGCGCTGGAAACTCGACTGACTCAAGTGCGTGCGGTCGCAAAGCGTGTAGAGACGCAATTTCGGACCGGAATGTGGCCCAGAGAAGCACAGTACATACGAAGCGTGATGTTGCGCTGCGCCGCGGTCGAACTCTAAAAACCCCCTAATACCTAGCACGTGGCACCGAGTTTGCGATAGCCTTCAATAGTGAACGCAAAGTCTCATTAGGATCCATGCCGGCGTTAAGTGAAAATTTGTTTGTCTAGTGTAGAAGTAGAAGTACATGTTTGTGCTGCGATTTTCTTTTCGCATAAGTTTTGTTGGAGCGCAGAATATACTTTGATTGAAAAATGAACTCTACTGTATAACAGAGTAAGAGAAAAATTTGAAGAAAAACGCGACTTTGGGCCGAACACAAACATTAAAGAACATTTTACTGGGTCGATAGCGATTTGTTTGCAGAGACGTCCAATTGAATGAGCCCAGAGTTGTTATTTCGCCGCTGCTGAGCTCGGCTTTGCTCTCTGTTGACATTTGTTAGCCGCCTGAATTCATTCCTGTTTGTTTCATCGAAGAGAATGGCCCCTCTGATATGTTTTTCTGACGAAGGCTGCTCGCTTTTCTGCGTCGGAGACATGATTTTCTCTTCGTTTTCTCGATTCTGTTTACCCAAAAATTTGATATGGGTAGGTCTGGCTGCAACTTGTTTTTCAGGTTTTAAGGCTCACCTGCGTCGAGTTTCTGAAGGCGTTGTATACATAGAAACCGTGTACAGGCTATAAAACGGCGAAATTCACATGGTTCCCCCACGTGCTGGTGCGGAGCGGAGGTTAGAGACAGTGAGAGAGCGGGGGCAGACGGAAACTGAGGCATCGCGCACGCCGCTCGCGCCTCGAATCATGTGAATTACGAAGTTTTATAGAGGGTATTACTCTGGTGTCTCCATGTAGGTCAGTCGTTGTAATCAAAAAATGGGAATGAGAAAGAACCCTACAAAAACCTCTTGTTGGAAGGAAAAATCAATTGGGAATCTCTGAAAGGATCATTTCATGTTTGCAGCATACTCTGAGAGATTTGGCCGAGAAATAGCCGCTAAATAATGCACGCCGCAAAATAGCCGAGAAATAGCCTACCAGGAGCCGCTGCGGAGCCGGAGCCTGATAGACTATTTCTCCTTAGTTTGTTTCCTTTAGAAAAAAACTTTAAATCTAAACCGCGGCTGGCGCGGGCTGTTTAAATCTCGCAGACGGCTGGCTGATAATCACCGGCCAGCCAGCTGTCGATGAGATTTAAACCGCCCGCGCCGGCCGCGGTGATATAAATGAATTTTTTCTTGAGAAAAGAAGCCAAGGAATCCATCATATGTGTATGAAGTTTTTGTAAGTAACTACTGTGCTTATCTGGGCCAAATTCCGGACCGCGGTTGCGTCTCGACACGCTTTGCGGCCGCACGCGCTCTAGTCAGTCGGGTTTCCAGTGCCAAAGCCGACTCGATGTAGCTTTTTTATACAATTTTCTCCAATTTTATTAGTTTCCAGTTTCCAAAACCCACTTAGAGTCAGCAGATCCGCGGCTGCGGCGCTGGAAGATCTTCTGACTAGGGAGTGTGCGACCGCAAAGCGTGTCGAGACGCAATTGCGGATCGGAATTCGGCCCAGATAAGCACAGTATGTACAGTCGACGCGGCATTGATCGTCGGTTTGGTGTTTTCTGTAGGAGACTTAGAATTTGTGCCTCTCAAATAAAGTAGCGACGCAGACTGCTTGGGCCGTTCTGACGAACGGATGTATCTAAAGGCTATAAAACCGCCAAGTTCTCATGGTTTCTACGCGTGGTGGCGCGGAGGTTAGAGACAATGAGAGAGCGCATGACAGACGGAGGGAGCAGAATCGCGCGCTCCGCTCGCACCATATCAACTGTGTTTCTTTTGCTGATATCCGGATTTCTATTGTTTCAAAATGGTCTTGTGTTATCAAACAACTAACGCATAAGATTTCTATAGCAAACTTGTGATAAATTCGTGGTTATTTTCATCTAATTTTCCCAAATCCAATTGCTTCCGTCGCTGAGCTCATGTTCCTTTATGAAACGTCGAATTTATTCTTGACTTCTATGTAGTACGTCACAATGAGTCAGTACAAGTTTCTATCGCGAACAAATTGACGTTAGCGCGTGACATGCTCTGTCGGGAATTTCCTGCCCTATCGCGAATGCTTGCGTGCGGCAGCGCGTCACGTCGATTTCTGAAATCCCGCGATGAGCTCAACGTTATCGTTTTTTTTTGTCCTTTTGTCAATTTGATCATTAATTTCTAATAGAGATTACTTGAAAAATTCTTTATAATTTCATGTTCCAATGAATATCAGTCTGAAATTCTCCTTACTCAGTTTTTATAAACGCTTTTCCATCCTTGCTGCAAAATACTCAGAAAAGGATTTGCTAAGAGCGTGAGCCTCTTTTCTCTTTCTCATGGACTTAATATTTCTCATGCAGTCTCACAATTAATTCTGCTTCACTCCTTGTTGATTATGTTAAAAATTCTGGATGACAACTATTGGGTTGGTAATTAAGTAATTGCGGATTTTTTTAAAAATTAAAAGACAATTTTTTCATGGATTGCAATAACTTTTTTCTGTAATGTACAATTGTTAATTTGAATCCGCGTGTTGTCCCGAAGTCGTTTTTCAAGTATTCACATTACCATCTAATATGCGACACTTTTTCAGTGTGAGTTTCACATTATCGTTAGTTCGTGTGCTCGCCTCATATTCGATCAGACCCTGTAGTTAGTTGCCATAGTTTCAGCGCATGCCGTCGCTCAACTCACTTTGCCGCAGTCAATTTTTGACACTTTTCGCCAGAAGCTTCTCCCCCTACTCTGGAAAAGTAGAATTTAAATAAAACGGCGAGCAAACATTTGAAAAGATTTTATTCTCACTCTGTTTATCGACCTCTGTGCTTCTGAACTGCTTGAAATTCTTACGCCAAGTCATTGGTAAGATGCCGGACAGAAATTATTCGATGGAATATGTTTCTTGAAAAATTAATAAATCATAAAGTTTACCTGGATGAGTTCTTGTCCTCACCGTCTGCATTTCAGCAGTTTTTGGGTCGAAAGTTGTTAACAAATTTAATAATTAACGGAAATCTTGCGTAGGTAGAAGGAGAAAATATTATCGTTGGCGGAGAGCTGGCCTGGACATGGTTTTCCAGATACTTTAAACGTCGCGTTTGATCTGTGGTTTCCTCTGCTACCGAAGTCAAAAGAGTCAGTTGCCGTAAAGAAAGGTCTTCTTCCTCAAAGTTTGGTTTCGTTTTCAGCTGACTTCAAAGACGTGCCATTAATCCATTCACGACCACATGTCCGACCGGTGGGAGATGTTTTTCAAAGAAGGAACTTATAAAGCTACATATTATCAAAGCATTGATCTACCTTAGACTTGAATACAAACCTCGTGGTCCGCCGGTAGGTAAAATGCAACAGCGGATTTGGACCCTTCAAGGAATACTGTTGGTTGAGGTGAAAGAAGAAGCGCCTGTGCAGCCATTTCAGAAGCACCTTATCACTTCATTTCGGTTCTATCCCTACTTTTTATATTCAAAAGGGGAAATATATTGTTTGAAACTTGTTTACTCTTCTCAAAACGTTGCAAGTTAGTTGACCGTGTAGCGGTTTCCAGGTATTGTTTTTCTAAAACGAGAGGGTGTTGGGAGTTCAAAGTGTGATCATGTTCCTTCAGAGTTAGTAGCTACAATATGAAGAGAAAAGAGAAAAAGCAATTACTCTTGGAATGCTAATCAAGCTGGCAAGTCCCACCGATGGGACACGGTATACAGTGACGCAATATTGCGTACAGTCGTGAATGTGTTAACCTTAAAGGCAGCATACGCGCTTGTAAACGTGGTGGAGATAACTACGGAATAGAATGGTATGGCTCAAAACACATAGCCTACGCAGTTTGAAGCGTCAAAAAAGACTCATATTGCCCACACTCGGCTATTCATTTCGAGTAAGAATTCGGCCCCGCACCTGTGTTTCTCCGCCCCCTCTATTTGCCTAATTCTTCTACATAACAGGGGTGCTGGTCCATTCCCACCGTCGACGATGTATGTGGTTTAACTTATTGTACCACCCACAAACGTCGGCGACGGTGGGAATGGCCCAGCATCTCTGTTTTGAAGGAAGAGAACAAACACAACGGCGGAGAAATACGGGGCGGGGCCAACTTCATACTTGTGTAGCGTCATTTTGGGTCATTTTGACGCTTCGAAATGCGTGGGCGTTGTGTTCTGAGCCTAACCCATTCAGGACTGTATGCAATATTGAGTCACTGTATACCGTGCCCCACCGATGGGACACGCCAGCTTGAATAGCCTTCGACGGTTGATTGCTTTTTCTCTTCACTCTTCATATTGTAGCTAGTAACGCTGAAGGAACATTATCACAGTTTGAGATCCCAAAATCTTCTCGTTTTAGAAGAACAATACCTCGAAACCGCAACACGGTCAACTAAGTTGCAACGTTTTGAGAAGAGTGAACAAGTTTCAAACGGTATATTTCTTCTAAACCTAAAAAGGAGCCATAGAACCAAAAAGAAATTTAACGGTGCTTCTGAAATGGCTGCACAGGCGCTTTTCTTTTCACCTCAACTAATGGTATTTCTGAGGTCCAAATCCGTTGTTGCGTTTGGCCTACCGGCGGACCACGAGGTTTGTATTCAAATCTAGGATAGGTCAATGCTTTGGTCATATGTAGGTTTGTAAGTTCCTGCTAGCGACGGAGAAATCGATTTTTTGAAAAACGTTTCCCTCCTTCTACTTCTTCTGCAGCCACAGAGAGGGTCCTGTCATAGATTGAGGAGCTGAGCCACAAGCGTCGGATTCTTCCACAGATCTACTGGCAGGGTCAAGCGGGGTTGCGAAATTCCGCAACGATAGGTAGGGGGGGGTCGCAAAAAAATTGGCCCGAAAATGAAGGTTAGTAGGGGGGATCGCCAAAATTTCAGTTCAAAAATGAAAATTTGGTGAAGATGTCCCAAAAATTCTCGATATTTCTGGTCACCAAAGGGAAGGATCGTAGCATTGCTCAGCTTTAAGACGCTTGGGCCCGGCTAATGAACGAATTTTCGGCGTCTGATAGTTTTAGGAATCAAATATAAACGGCTAAGGAACCGCGCCTCGGAAGGGATTCAAAAATTTCGGATTTTGGAAAAAAAATGATGGTGGGGGGGGCGGGGTCGCTCCGAATTTGAAAAATTACGCAACGCCCCGCTTGACCCTGTCTACTGGTGCTAACGATGTCGGTCTCATCGGGCAGTTGAAAATGTGCGCAGTAGTCCGAGTTTCCCACCGGTGGGAATGGGTTAACAAGTCGCTTTTTTTCACTCGTTACCTTTTTCCTGTTGTTCAAAAATGGGTTCTTCTCCAAATTCCCTGGTGTCACGCGAGACCAAAGTTTCAATTGGACTTCAAGGGGATTTGCATTGCAAAAGAGGGCAGGAAGGCTGTCTCTCTACTGCTCTGGACGCTGCGAATGGTTTGAGTGACGAAATTGCTTTACTGCTCTGTGTTTCATCAGTGTACCTTAGTAGGAAAGTTTCTGAGGTGCTAATGTGATCAACACGTTGTAACCCCAGAAGTTGGCCTTCACAGTACCCATGGAGTCGTGTTCTTGCTTGTCTTGCAGCCGTGCGATTAGAATTACAAAATGGTGTCGATAGCGTCTATTTCGTGTCCGTTAAGCCTAGTTTTGACTGCAGGTGGTCGCTGCGGCTATGCGAGGGACAACTGTTCCTTTTTCATCGCGCGTAATGGAAAGCCGCTCCAATTGTAATCGCTTCATGGCAAACGTCCTACATCGCTGGGTCGCGGCGACGAAATCCTATGTTTTACTGCATCGCTGCTTGAAGAGCGATTCTAATGGTTGCTGACCGTCACTCCATCGCGGCCAAAATGGCAGCGATGGAGCGATTGCCAGCGAATGACAGGTTTCGTTTAGTGAACGTTGACCCTTTCACATGACAAGGTTAGTGTTTAGGGGTCGAAACGTGTTACTGGTAACTACCAGCCATTAATTTCACTGATTGATTGAATTTCTTCGATCATCCGTGAGGCTTTGCACTATGAACAGAATCGCTGCCGCTGCTACATCGCTGCAGCAGCGGGTGTGAAATCGCTGCGATGAAAAACAGCAGCGATGCAGTCAAAACTAGGCTTTAGTGCTTCGCGATGACGTGCGCAACTACTTCTTGAAGGTGGTTTGTGCCCATAGCGATTAATGTCTACAGGGACTTTCGCGCTTGTAAATGAAGTGGACGTACTGTTATGCTTGTTTGTTCTGTGATTCTAACAGTCGAGGGATCTGGTTGTTCTCTGGGGTCTATATTTATCGGAGGCGTTTTATGTTATTTGGCGCGCATTAAATTGAGGAAAAAGCTGAAATCGTGTTCATGCCTGACAGTTTGGCCAAGTTTTTCTCCTTTGATGAAACTCGTTTTCAAAAACTTTGTTTCACTAGTGTCCTCTGGCCGTGGGGCAAACACTTTTGCTGTTCCTGAGCATGGTTTCGGCTCAGTAGGGTTCATTTTAAGACCACATTTATTCCAAGAGAGTCTCTGATTTCACACTGCACTTAATTCAATCTACCTTATTGGTTGGCTGTGTATACTTCTAACCTTTCGCAGAGAGAGAGAGAGCTGGGTGTGGCGCTAGACAGCGGGGTGTAGAGGGGGTCCGAGCTCCGCTGGGGGACGAAGTGGACTATTCTGATTGTGATAATACACTGTTTAGGATCAGTTTTTTCACGAAGAATCCCAATACAGATACCTTCCAATTTTTGCGAAATGGTCCTCTTGCTTCAATTTTACAAAAAAAAACGGACCAAGCCACGCTTATGGGGGTTTGAGAAAAGCGGGGCGTTGAAAGACCTCGGCGAAGCCATGACTCCCATCAGGTTTACAAAATTTCCTTTTGGGTCGAAAATTGTACGACCCCCTTTTTTTACTCGTTGCGTCAATGTTGGTGGATTTTTTCTGCCCCCCCCCGCTTTGGCTGCAGAGCTGCGACTCATTTTGAACCCTGACTGAAATTCCAATCGTAATAAAGCCTTTTGACGTTCTTCCTGCTGGAAAAGATAGCGGAACGGATAGAAATCGCGGGTCACGTGTTCGATGAAGCTGGTGAAGAAAAGTGGTCTTGTGACATGCTCGCACCTTGTGTGTACGCAGTGTCATGAGTCAGTGCTATTCTCGACGCTTCCACTTGCGTGGCTTTTCGAAAATCCTCAGCTGCAAATGATTCCGTTGCCATTTATGGGTCATCGCTTACGAAACTGCAACCGCCAATGACGCCAGCTTCTCGTGAGAGTGAGTGTTTTGCGAGGAAATCCCTCTGGTTCGCTTCTTAACTTGGTACATGTTTTCCTCGTTAGGACCAGACAATATGCTTCAAAGACTAGCCGTATTGTCTAGAACAGGGTCAAGAAGAGCATTGTCCCGGGTCTCGATGGGGCTACGACCCCCTTTGTTGACCAAGAGTTCTGTTAAAAATCGACGATTTTCACGTATTCTTGGTGTACCTTTTTTTGAAAATTTCGAATCAGAATTTTTTTCGAAAAATATTTTTTTTCTGTAATTTTTATTTAATTTCTTTTCTTGTCAATTGTACACTACTCATTTTTAGACAAGAACGATTGTTTAGTTAGCCAGAACGGGGCTACCGTAAACTTAGGCGTAAAATAAATTGTTTGGAGACGGTGGGTCACGTACGAAACAGCTGACTTCACGCCAGATAGTGGATTTTCGTTCGTCCCGCCCCCGCTGCGATAGCACCCTCAAATTCAGTGCGGCATGGTAAAATGGGCGTGGCTAAGTGCATCGCGCCATAGTGTCCCCCCCGCTAAGATAGCAACGGTTTTTTTAATATATGATTGTCGCTGTCGAATGAGTTGTTTTGTACGTGACCAGCCGTTTCCAAACAATTTATTTCACGGCTAAGATTACGGTCACGGATTATGGTCACACAATCGATTTTTTTATCCCAAATTTCTGCGATCCCCCCGAGGCGCGATTTCGAGGCAGTTCATATTTGATTACTAAAACTGTCAGACCCCGAAAATTCGTCCATTAGTCGAGTTCAAGCGGGTATATAAGCTCTGGCATATCCCTAGTGACCTGTCCATTTTGATTATCACCAGTAGCGGAGCGTTGAGCCTTGGTGAGGTGTAACTAGTGATAAGGAGGTTCCGACGAAAAAGCCACCGCTCCGCGCTGTGATAATTGAAAATAGGAGTTCACTTGAACTGAAACAGAGTCTAGATCCTGAGTAATGCTACGATCCTTCTCTCTGGTGACCAAAAATATGGAGAATTTTTGGGCCATCTCCACCTAATTTTCATTTTTGGTCCGAAATCTTTGCAATTTCTCCTAGCCTATATTATTCGGGTCAAATTTTTCGCGACTCTCGCCCTACACCCCCCCCCCCCGTTGCGAAATTTCGGCAACCCCTCTTGACCCCGGATTTCGTACAAGAACCGACTTGTTAGTCCAGGTTAGCTTTTGACAACACATATGGTTAGGTCCGTGGATTGTTTCCTTAGGCCCCGGTCAGACTTCGTCGAAAAACCTGCTGAGTCCCTTTGAGTCCGGTTGCCCCCAGCGCCAACCAACTCCTCTGCGAAACACGCAATTGACAGTGACGATTATCACCTCAGCTGTGAATCGGAACGTGTTTGGTGGCTGATTTTTCTTGTTTTCAACATGTCTGAATCTGATTTCCGTATCAGCAGCAGGTGGGGCAGAGCGCAGACGACGAGAGTCGAGATGCGGCAGGACTCGGCAGGTCGCAGTCGGCCAAAAAAAATGCACCCAAATCACGTGAGAAACACCTATATCGACCGGGTGGGGTGAGGATGATTTCGGTGGGACTCAGTCGGTGCATTGGCCCCGCCCTTGTACGCATGAGAACCATCAGTATCGACCGGGGGATTGCGGTGGGCATCAGACGGTCGCAGTCGGACTCAGTAGGTTGTTTTTTTTTTTGCATCCATGTCCCACGAATTCGGGGCGTATCGACCCGGTGGGACTCAGTAGATCCACCGACTATGACGGGGGCCTTAGGAAAAAAACATTCAAATCTAAACGGCCGCTGGCGCGGGCGTTAAATTTCACAGGCGGCTGGCCGCTAATTACCAGCCAGCCGCCGGTGGAATTTAAAATGCCCGTGCCAGCCGCGGTTCAGATTCAAAGGTTATTCCTTGAAGAAACAAGCCACGGACCCAACTATAGTTAGGTTCGTGGCTTGTTTCGTCTGAAAAAATCTAAATCTCACCCGCGGCTGGCGGGGCGGTTTATATCTCTCCGGCGGCTCGTGGTATGGTTAGCTAATCAGCTGTGCTCTTCTCTCGGCGTGAATCGATTAGCGGACCGGCGCACGCGACCGCCCTCGCCAGCCGCCGGTGGAATTAGAATGTTTTTATTCGAGGAAACAAGCCACGGACCCTACTATACTTTGAGATGATAATAGAATATGAGTGTTGGGTTGGCAACTAAGTAATTGCGTATTTTTTTAGGAAATAAAAGACATTTTTTTTTCAAGGAACGAATTAACTTTGTTCTGTAATGTACTGCCCATTTTGAGCAATGACATTTTGCCATCTTTTAGACGGCATCATAACTCCACGTTCATAAAACTTTTGGTTTTTATCAGCAAAAAACTGAATCAGGTACGATTTGACATCATTATCATTATTTAAATTTTTACCATTCAAGGAGTTTTGCAAAGGTCTAAATAAAAAGTAATCAGATGGTGCAAGGTCAGGACTATATGGTGGGTATGGCAAAACATCCCAGCCAAGCGACAAATTGACAAATCGAAAAGGTGTTGTATTTCATTATGAAAATGTAAGGCCACACACATCTTTAGTCACTCGGAAAAAATTACTGGAGCTTGGTTGGGATGTTTTGCCACATCCACCATATAGTCCTGACCTGGCACCATCTGATTACTTTTGATTTTGATTTTTGCAAAACTCCTAGATTGGTGAAAATTTCAATAAGGATAATGATAACAAATCGTATGTACCTGGTTCAGTTTTTTTGCTGTTAAAAACCAGAAGTTTTATGAACTCGGAATTATGATGCTGTCTGAAAGATGGCAAAAGTTCATTGCTCATAATGGGCTATACATTACAGAATAAAGTTATTTCGTTCTATGGGAAAATTGTCATCTATTTTCTAAAAAAAATCCGCAATTACTTAGTTGCCAATCCAATACTTTAAGTGGACGTGGCCGCATAATTCGTATGCTATGATTAATGGCTTGCAAATGGCGTGGAGCAACGGGGCGATGTCGCTGAAATTACGACGACGTCGGTGAACGATCATCGCCGCGATAGCAAGTGAACGTGGGCCGGTTTTTTATTGAGGTGATTAGGCCTTATTGAGGATCAGTTTTGATTTTTTTCTGGGCATAGACTGTTCTATGGGCTTTGGATTCAACATCCTCGCCTTTCTAATCATTGCATTCTTCTCTGTTTGTTTTTTTTGTTGTTGTAATTCTTATAGCATTTTTTTCATTGGAAAATTAGCCTTCCTGACATGGGGTGTTGGTGAGAAATGGAGAAATATCCTTATTCACTTATTTGTACCCTAATTAGTGCATTTTACGCGCAGTGAAATGGATGGTGCTGTCTGCAGTAGAGTATTTGCCTAGCGTTATGTTGCAGATTGTAAACATTCTTATCGATGACCCTGTGCCGCCTGTGGTTGCCCGCTGTCTGTAGGCCACTTAGCCGTTCCTCCTATACATGTCTGGTTAGATCCAAACAAGGGCCAGGCCTTCAAGAAAGTCTGTATCCTCGTTTTTCCAGAAATGCTGCTTCCTTCGCTATTACGTATCCACAAACCAGTAACGGTCAAAATCCAAGGGTTTGCCCCCCGGTCTACATTACCCTTGTACCTTGCGAGACCGACATGGGTCATGAATCTATGGTCGCGTGAGCATGATATGAACCCACCAATCCATCCCGCCACGAGCAGGGGTACTGCAGATCGGGGGCAGGCCCGCAGATTTTGACCGTTACGGGCTTGTCATATATCCAGATTGAAAACTTGATTACAGGGTTATCAGCGGTTTCTGGCTGTGGCTACTTGGCGCGCGGTGATTCTATGGAGGATGGCGGCTCGTCAACGAATACTCTTCTCGTATCGTTGCGTGAGCGTGAACGCGTCTTCTATGCCGCCGGCCGGTTGCCAGCCAGATTACCTCAGGTTTGTTTACCTTTTTATCTGATTTGGTATGTTTTTTTGCAGCAGTGAAGTTTTTTTTGCAGAAATTGGCTGTTCCCATAGAAATAAACATTTAGAGAATCATTTGTGGACGTAGGATACGAATAAGCTCTCCAGATTTGCCTACATTCTCCATGAGCAGCTATGTGGGGGGGGGTCGTAGAAATTTTTGGTTGAAAATGAAATTTTCTGGTGGAAGTCGTGGGAATTTGGTCCTGAAAAACGATGATTGGAGGAGGGGAATATGAAATTTCTAACAATTTTCGGTCATCACGTTCCGCTAACTTATTACCCAGCGACTCGCTTTAGCTTGGTCTGTCTCAGAGTTGGGTCGAAACGTCTGCGGGAGTGCTTAACACAAATATAAAGTTTTTTGTTGATTATTAAAATATTATTTTGGCATTTGCCAGCTGGATGGAATTTCACCGGCGGTAAGCGACAGTATACCTACTGTGCTTCTCTGGGCCAAATTGCGGTCCGCAATTGCGTGTCGACACGTTTTGCGGCCGCGCACTTTCGAGTCGGAAGGGTTTCCAGCGCAGAAGCTGGCGATCTGTTGAGCCCAGGTGGGTTTCAAAAACTAAACAAAATTGGAGAAAAAAAGCCATATCGAGTAGGCTTTGGCGTTGGAAACTCGACTGACTCGAGCGCGTGCGGTCGCAAAGCGTGTCGAGACGCAATTGTGGACCGGAATTCAGCCCAGAGAAGCACAGTAAGGGATTCGGCATGCTGGCCTCAGATTCGTGTTCAGCACGCTAGATAACCTTCATGATCGGAGTTAGGACCTTTTGAAAAATGTGGTAAATCTATACGAATTGCACTATTAAGTGGTTTTTCAAATTTCGAGTTGATAAAAAGCGAACGTGCTCGTCCCAATTTTGTAAATTTTTATTGGGGCTTAAGTTTTGACTACCCTTTAACTTTGCTGTACCGTGGGTTCGACTCTCCTTCTCGCGAAGTTTTGAAAACGCTTATAACTTTTATTCAGAGGAGCTGTGGGCAGCTTTGAAGACACGTCCGTAACGGTAAAAGTCTACGGGTCTGCCCAAGATCTACAGTACCTTGCTCTTGGCGGGACCAACATGTATTGGTGTCGCACATGCCACCGTGGCTTCATATCATTCTCACGCGACCATGGATTTATAAATCATGCCGGTCTCGCAAAGAAGAGGGGTACTGTATAGAAGAGGGGTACCGGGGGCAGTTCCGTAAATTTTTACCGTAACTGGTTTGTGTTTTGGAGGCCATGCCCGTATTTCACGTCCTAAAATTGTTCGGAGGTGCAATTTTAGCAGAACGGCTGAACCTCCCAAGAAGTTTTTCCTTGTGAGATTCAAAGGTCTTGGGGCTACTATGGAGATGAGATTCTCTCCTTTGTTGTCCAAAATTTCCGATATTTATCGCGATCCCATCCTGAAATATATATTCTCTGGCCAAAAATCAATTACGATCCGCACGCGAAATTTTAGTTTTAGAGCCAAAATTTCCACGACCTCCACGCTCGCGGAAAAAAGAGAATCTACGCTACCGCGTTTGACCTTGTCTGTAGAGATTAAATCTGTGACAAGTCTGTGTGTAATTTCTGACATTGGTGGGATAAAAGCCAAAGTTTTTCGAAAACAGCCAACTGCTCTTTCCGCTTCTCGAAAGGCCAAATTATGCTTTCGTAGCTCTGTAGTAGTAAATATTCCACCTTATTAATGTATACATACTCTGCTTTCTCGACACGCTTTGCGGCCGCGCGTTCTCAAATCATAAGAGTTTCCAGTGCCGCAGCCGCCGATCTGTTGACTCTAGGTGGGTAAGCCATATCGAGTCAGCTTTGGCGCTCGAAACTCGACTGACTCGAGCGCGTGCGGCCGCAAAGCTTGTCGAGACGCAATTGCGGACCGGAATTCGGCCCAGAGAAGCACAGTAAGGAATTCGGCATGCTGACCACAGATTCGTGTTCAGCACCCTAGATAACCTTCATGATCGGAGCTAGGACCCTTTGAGAAATGTGGTAAATCTATACGAATTCCACTATTAAGTGGTTTTTCAAATTTTGAGTTGAAAAAAAGCGAACATGCTCGTCCCAATTTTGCAAATTTTTATCGGGGCTCAAGTTTTGACTACCCTTTAACTTTGCTGTACCGTGGGCTCGACTCTCCTTCTCGCGAAGTTTTGAAAACGCTTATAACTTTGTTTAGAGGAGCTGTGAGCAGCTTTGAAGACACGTCCGTAACTGTCAAAATCTACGGGTCTGCCCCCGATCTACAGTACCCTCCCTGCTCTTGGCGGGACCAACATGTACTGGTGGCGCACATGTGACATATCATTTTCAACATTCATAATCCAGGCTGGTCTCGCAAAGAACAGGGGTACTGTAGATCGGGGGCAGACCCGTAGATTTTGACCGTTACTGGTTTTTGTTTCGGAGGCCATGCCAGTATTTCACGTCCTAAAATTGTTCGGAGGTGCAATTTCAGTAGAACGGCTGAACCTTCCGAGCAGTCTTCCCTTGTGAGGTTCAACGGTCTGGGGGCTACAATGGAGGTAAGATTCTCTCCTTTGTTGTCCAAATGGTCCGATATTAATCGCGAACCTGCACTCGAAATTGTAATTTTTGGGCCGAAATTTCCACGACCTCTGCGTCTGCAGAAAAAAAAGAGAATCTACGCAATTGCGCTTGTAGAGATTAAATCTGTGACAGGTCTGTGCGTAATTTCTGTCATTAGTGGGATAAAAACCAAAGTTTTGTCGGAAAGAAAGTTCGAAATCTACCGTGCTGTGGTGCCAGCTGCCCTTGTAGCGGCTACACAGGTCAAATTATTCACTCAGAATCTTGTATGGGTATATATTCGACCGTATTAATGTAAATATCTGTTATATTATTCTTTCAATTGTTCCAGGGTGATGGTGTGATCGGGTGGTCGTGTCGCGACCGTGAGGCAGCATGGATTTGCTCTGCAGCACGGCGACTTGGCCTCGACGTCGATTCCTTCACACTTGCGGTGGCGCTTCTCGACCGTGTCATCTGTGGTACGAGAGTTCCAACGAGGTGAGTGCTCGGATGTGCTTGATTCTGTCTTTTTAGTCGCATACACAGCTTAATTGGGTGCCGCTGCTATTTTTTATCTCTGCTCTTGTTTTTACTATTATTACCTAGATTTTTCTGCGAAAATCGCCGAAAAAGTTTGGAATTTTGTCCACAATTTTTTCAGCAAAAAGAGCGATTTCGTAAAAGCGACAGGTTGGCGATTAAAGGTATGAAAATTTGTGAACCGTCTCACCGGTGCAAATTTCCTCTCGGATATCGAAAATTGGTTGCGAAACGTCCGGAAATGTACAGAAAAGCGAAAAAAAAATGAGATTGTTGATTTGCCTCAACTGGCTTTATCAACGGGGCTATTGAAAGTTCTCGAATGGTGGACCTTTTTCTGACGAAAAATTAGAGTTTCCTCATCGTAGCTGTATAAAATATCTCTCAACCTTGGATATAGGTGTCTCTTCGGTTCTCATTTTGGTGTTCGCCCCCTCCCCCCCCCACCCACTCCCTCAAATAACCCGCTGAGGTTGGTTTTTTTGCGAAGCGGAATTTTCGACCTATGTAGTCCCAGGGACGATAAAGGTTCTTCTGGGGCCAACAGATGTGAATTTCTACCCAGAACTGAATGAAAGGGGGTATTTGGGGCGCTGAACACGAAAGACTATGGGGCCTGTTTTCAAATCCTTTTTTCTGAAGATGGTGGTAGGACACGGCAGGTAAAAGTCCATTGTTCCCTACCAAAAAACGCCTATAACTCTGTTTAGAATAAAAACTTCCGTTCTTTGAAGGGAAAATTTGAATTCTTTGTAAAGAAGTGCTACTGGAAACATATATTTTATTTTAAATGGTGACCCCTCCAGATGACTACTAAAAAGTGTCCTGCTAAGTGTTCTAAGGTTCCGAGAATAAGGTTGCACAGGGCACAGTGGGGTTCTGGCTGGTTCTAACAATGGTGTTGAGGTTTGTCTAGATTTTGGCTCGAAATAAATTAATTTGAGGGGCCTCGTAGGAACTATTTTTTGGGAAGTTAGTTCCGTCGATGGCGGCCACAAACCCTTGTAGGACCCTATGTATGTAGATATACCCGTGGTTAATGGTACACCCTGTCCCAAACGAGATGGCAAACGAAGAGTCCAAAGAAGCAGCGCTCCTTCTGCGTCTCTGACATTTTGGGATTGCGCTAAGACGTTGCGTACGCAAATACGTAGCATATCCTGAATCATCTCCTGAAACACTTTCCCCGCCACGTTAAGAAGAATATCTGTATCAAGAGTGAGTATCACGAGCATTTTGAGCGAAAATAACGCAAAAGAGTAATGAAGTATGTGAAAAAAGAAGTGAGAATGTGAAAACTTGTCGAATTCTGTTTTTGTATTACGGTAGGACATGCTACGTATTCGCGTACGCGACGTTCATCGTAATCCAAAAATGTCAGAGACGCAGAGGGAGCGCTGCTTCTTTGGACTTTTCGCTTGCCATCTCGTTTGGGACAGGGTATAATTTGGGTCAAGCGAGGTTTTGTTTGCACGTATCGGATTGTGGAGGGGTCGTACAATTTTTGGCTTGACAGTGATCGCCGTGTGGAGGGGTGTCGTATAAATGAAAAATCATTTATTTTATGAGGTGACTTATGACTAGGTTGTCGAGAAGGGTCGTATGATCGGCGAGGTCGGGCTAAGCGGTTCGTTTGACTCAGGCAATGTTGTTCTCGGAGCCAAATTCCGGTGCGCATTTGCGGACAACGGCTCTTGCATGACGCAGTAGGAGGATAAGGGTGCTGGGAACACTTGGTCCCGGCACGATTCACATTTCTCACAGTACCATTATCGTCTTGTCGCGTGAATCAGCAGCCATAGTCCGCAACTGCGGAGCGGAATCAGGCTCAGAGAACGACAGTAGTGATTGCCTCAGGTTCAGGTGGTTGTATCTCGAGGGGCAACAAAGGTGGATGTAAAATTGTGAAAAATTGAGGAAATTTAGGTCTCGTCTCGTTCTTTAATGCTCGTAGTCTCGTCAGTAGGGTGAGGAGTGTGGTAAAATTTATTGAAGAAAGCAGGCTCAACCGGGCTGAGAAATTTCGTAACGGGGGGGGGGTCGCAGAAATTTTGGCTGGATAGTGAAGGTCGCAAAAATGGCTGGAAAGTGAAGATCGCAAAAATTTTTGGATTTTGGAAAAAAATTATGGTGGGGGTCACTACGATATCGAAAGGTTACGCAACGCCCCGCTTGATCCTGGAAGAAAGTAATAAAGAAATTACGGAAGTTTTTGTTTCCTTTTCGGAAAATTTCAGTGCCAAAGCTGTTCAAAAAAATCCATTCAGAATAAGGTATGTTAAAAATATCGAAATTTTCTTGAAACTTTGATCTCCAAGGAGGGGGCTTAGCTTCTTCAATGTTCGAAACAGCGATTTGCTTGACCCTGGATTGCCTTATTTCAGATACGTGAACTGCGTGGCAGCAGCGTGTTTGTCCTTAGCGAAGAAGCTGTGTGAAGATCATGAGGAAGATGCGTCTCTGTATCTACAGAGACTTCGTTTGTCATACAGTGCTAGGGAGCTGAAACGCATGGAATTACGTATATTAGGTAAGCTTTTCAAACCTGAATTTTCAAGCATTTTGAAGAAAAAGAATATCTCTTCGCAGATCTGCTCGGCTGGGATGCGTATTTGCCGTCGTTCGATCGGTTTCTTGTGGCTCTGCTGAAGTCAATGGGTGGCGAATGGTTGGTCTCGCCGTTGAGGTTGGTCCTATCTGAATACAATTAGTTTTTTCGGCATTTTAGAGTTCCTGTGTTGCAGAGTTCATGTAGAAGCGATAGTTTGCGACTCGTCGGTGATGTCACAGTTCGCTCCGTCAACCCTTGCCTTGGCCGTAGTGAGCCTTCTAGTAGAGGCGACTAGCAAGCAGTGGATGCCAGCGATTCAATCGCAGATCAGATTGTGCAAGGTTGGCACTATCCAGATCTGGATTATCATTTGCAATTTGTATTTGAAACCTTAAAATTAAGCTTTATGACTTCTGTTCCTGACAGGTTCTGGGGGTGTAACTTTTATTGGCCTGACGTTAGGACAATCCGTCGTTTTCAAAGATCCAAAGTGGAATCATTGATTAATCCAAAATGGCACAAATTTGGAGTAAGGAGTGAAACCACACACTTGACTCAAAAGATTGAGCAAGGTCTGTCGAGTGGGGGATCAAGCAGATGTTGGTTTAGCCTAAAATCCAGAGACCAGCGCTAGGTGTTGTTTTTCTTCTCTTGAGCTTTATTCTCCTTCTCACCAGTCCTGCCTGACACGAGTCTCTCTTCCAACTTGCTTGCCTCCGCGTCCGCCATGCCACCATGTGGCCCTCTGACCCGCCACTCGACAGCCGCCTCGACATTGTCTGCGATTCCAACTCACCCAAATTCCACCAACTAGCTTCTCCCTGCTTCTTTGGCGCCAAAAGTAGAAATGGGACATACTGCCCTCATATGTGTTTTGTCCAATATATATTTGACGTGAGACATAAGTGACATATGCGATACAAAATACATATAAGGGCAGTACGTCCCATATCTACTTTTGGCGCCACAGATGCAGGGAGAAGCCAGCTGGTGAAATTTTGGTGAGTTGACCTCGCAGACAATGTCGCGACGGCGGGTCAGAGGACCACGTGACGGCATGGAGGACGCGGAGGCAAGCGAGTTGGAAGAGAGACTCATGTCAGGCAGGACTGGTGAGAAAGATGATGAAGCTCAAGAGAAGAAAAATAACACCGAGCGCTGGTCTCTGGATGTTAGGCTAAACCAAAATCCGCTTGATCCCCCACTCGACAGACCTTGCACAATCTTTTGAGTCAAAGGTGTGGCTTTACTTTTTATTCGTAGTTTGACCGTTTTGGATTAATCAAAGATTTGACTTTAGACCATTTAGGTCTTTGAAAACGACGCATTGTCGAAACGTCAGGTCAATAAAAGTTCCACCCTAAAAACCTGTCAGGCACACAAGTAATAAACAACGCTCAGAACAAATGACCAAACGTGGACACCTCAAAATTATGTGTTTAGACCGATCCGTGTGAACTTCTGCGTTGTCGGGAACGTCTGTCGAGCGTGTGGTCGCGAACGTTGGTTCCATCATTGTCCCCTTTCGAACTGCTTTCACCGTCATCAGATGAGCCGACGACGGTGGCGACAACGTCTCAGTGTCGAGGCCCGACGCTTGTTGTCACCGCAAGTCCAGGCGGAAACAGCACCACTACTGCCTCCACCGAGGTGATCACCTCACCCTGTGCACCGCAACCCACACCGTGTTGAAAGGTTGGTTCCGTTGTATTATTCTGTTTTCCATCAGGAAATTTCCAAAGGAATTGACCTTGCTCGAACAAAACACTTTTTTCTGTGCGATCAATAGCCACATCATTCAATCTGAAAGAAAACGAGAAGATTTTGCTGATGCGATTGCAATTCCATCGCTCTGAAGAGCTCCCATCTGCAACTATACCCTGTCTCAAACGAGATGGCAGGCGAAGAGTCTAAAGATGTAGCGCTCCCACTGCGTCTCCTACATTTTTGGATTACGGTAAAAGGTCTCGTACGCAAATCACGCAGCGTCTGTTTTACCGCAATCCAAAAACAGGATTCGACGAGTTTCGCATGTTCTCACATGCTGCTCGTGATACTCACTCTCGATACAGATATTCTTCTTTTCGTGGCCGGGAAAGTATTTCAGGATATGGGGAACAGCTCGGAGGGCACGAAGTCATATTTTTTTGGATTACGGTAGTACAAGCTACGTATTTGCGTACGCGGCGTCAGACCGTAATTCAAAAATGTCAGAGACACAGAGGGAGCGCTGTTCCTTGGACTCTGCTTGCCATCTCGTTTGGGACAGGGTATACCACCAGTTTAAATGATGGCCTTTCTTCTGGCAGATTTTCATACCCGTGCTTTAAGAACATATAGTCCACAGCAATGGAAGAAGGACCTGGTGAGGTTGCGTACTCTTCCTAACATACTGTAGTCTGATTGTGTTATCATTCATTTTTTCGAAATAACTGAAATTGGCCGGTGAGCTTTCATTTCTACTCTCACATTTTCACCTGTTTTCATTGCTTCCACAGATGTAATCATATCGGTGAAAACGCAGACTCACCGATCTATCACAGCTGCTTCGAAAAAATGAGTGATACCACTAACAAACTACCGTATGTTAGGACGAGTCCGCAATCTCACCAGGTCCTACTTCCATTGCTGTAGACTATAACCCAAATATTGGAAGAGTCTAATCAGATAGAACTAACCTAAAATGTTGAGTTGTAGCGAAAGTTTCCCGTTATCCAAATCAGTATTTTTCGAAGCTGCCAGTGTGAATCTTTTGGTCAGTTCGATAAGCCGTTCGAGAGTCCAGATCGCTTCCTACATATAGTGGAGTCCACCACGAGTGTCTCATTTACTTATCAATGAGAAGCGGTCGATTGGAGATCAATGAACATGAAACTCGTTGCAGCACAACCGCTCTCGTTCAATCGGTATCGAGCGTGCTGGTATGGAATTCGTGCACATTGATCCCCAGCCGACCGCTTCTTATTGATAAGTAAATGAGACACTCTTGGTGGACTCCACTATAGTACTGATTTCCGCCTCGACAAAAACCTGGTGATTCTCGAATTGTTTGCTGAAATTCAGTGAAAATCTTGAGTACTGGGCATCTTTGAGCGCTTTCATGTTTTTCAAGGAGAAGAACCGAAACTAGCGAAATTGATATACTCTGTCCCAAACGAGGTGGCACGCGAAGAGTTCAAAGAAGCAGCGCTTTCTCTGCGTCGTTGACATTTTTAGACGTCAAATGGTGAGCGAAGGCCTTAAAGGCAGTGTTCACGATGATTTTTGTTCCCGAGTTTTTCACATAAAACAACGCGTTGGCATCCAATTGTTACCAAAATTACGAAGAAACGGCAATAAATGCATTAAAACGTCGTATTTCAGTGACATTATTCTATAACATGGACTAGTTGTCCGGTCGGATGAACATGTTCATGGTGGTTGTCACCGGTGGAAAATTGGGTCAATCGAAAATAGGGGAATATTTTATGCAAAGCAGGATTAGTTAGGGCCCTAAGGGAAGAACGGGGCAATAGAGAGTAGAGAATTACAAAGGACGGGTCCACAAAAGATTTCACTGTCACAACAAACAGTTCCAGTGATACTTAAGAGGCGGGGTGATACTTAAGGATTTCGTGTACTTCTGGTGCGTTTTTCTCAGTTCTTTCGTCATTTAAGTTCTACCCGGGGGCGAAACAATCGATTTAGCGACTAATCTCAAAATCGAAGATTATCGTGAACACTGCCTTTAAGTGCGCCCATTTTTGCACAGTATACCCTCTGTTTCCGCTCCTGATTTAGTGTGTGCATTTGCGGACTTGCGCCGTGGGGGCGCGGCTCATCGCTTTCGTACGAGCTTCCGCGCCCGCCCTTCACCAGCTGTTCATGCTGCATTTTCCTTGATGTTCCTTGTTTTTTTTTGCTGTTTCTGACTTCTTTTTCAACAATTAATTTTTGGTTTTTCAATGATACGTTTGTTACATTACGACCGCTTGCTAATGTTTTGATTTCAGGAATAGCGGGAATCGTCGGCAACGGTCAGGAATCGCCAATTTTCGGTTTTTTTTTCATTGTCATGTGCTTTCTAGACTTAAACCTGTTTTTTGTGCTTCTTGCTTATTTCCCATTTTGTTAGCAAGCTTTTCATTGATCGGTTACCTTTTATTGTTTAGGCAGGCTGGACTCTCCAAAGACCATCCTGTATGTGAGTTTTTTCTTTCATTTCAAATCATTTTCCAGGTTAATCATTTGTGCATGACCCATGCTCAGCAAAAAGATTTCGAGGAATGCATAACAACAAAAAATACATCATTAGAGTAATTTAACCTGAAAAAAATGATTTGAAATGCAAAAAAACACATCCAGGATGGTCTTTGGAGAACCCAGCCTGCCTAAACAATAAAAAAATTCTGACAAGGTAACCGATCAATGAAAAGCTTGCCAGCGAAAAGAGACATAAGCAAAAACACAAAAAAATTGTTCAAGTCTAGAAACCATATGAAATTAAAAAAATACCGAAAATTGGCGATTCCTGAACGTTGCCGCTATTCCTGAAATCAACTATAGCAAGCGGTCGTAATGTGACAAACGTATCATTAAACAACCAAAAACTGTTGAGAAAGAAGTGGAAAACAAGAAAAAACAAGGAAAATGCAGCAAGATCAGCTGATGAGGGGCGGGCGCGAAAGCTCGTACGAAAGCGATGCGCCGCGCCCCCACAAGTCCGCAATTGCACACACTAAATCAGGCCCGAAACCTAGAGGATAGCTCGTCACTGAGTCAGCTTCGGTGACTGTGGCCGTGAGGAACTGCTCCAATGGGGTTATTTTCAAGCGGAGTGTTTGTGCTTGAAAACTCAACATAGCTGAAGTCCTCGGACTCCAGCTATGGTCAGTATTGAACGAACGCGAGAGCAAATTTCCAAAATTCATTTTTGACCAGCTTACTGTCTAACAAGGGAATGACCAGACCTGGTCGCCACAACTAATCATGAGACCAGGTTTTTTTGATCGACTACCTCCTGGGTAGTTATAAAATCACTATCCGAGCTGCCCGAGTAATAGTAAAAGAAAAAGTTTGGCGTAGAAGCTGCGAGCTCTGTAGGTGAACTAACATTTATCTGCCGTATACTGTCTTTATCGTTCGAATTACCGAAAACGTGAGTTATATTCGTGTTCAGCGCCTCAAATATCCCCTTTGAGAGAAAATTGCGCAAAATTTGTTTTATGAATTTTCGTTTTGAAAGTTGAAGATTTTGTTATTACTCGGGCAGCTAAACAGGGTTTATACAAATACCCGAAAGGTGTTCGATCAGAAAAACATGGCTACATGCGTAGTTCCGTCAGACAGGTTTGGTCACACTCCCTAGTAAGATAGCTGAGTTTTTGCCACATTTTTCGTTTACCTGACGACATACTGGCATTAAACTTGGAGAACAGGTGCCCCTGAAGGTTTTTCATCGATCTGCACTCTTATTACCAACTTTTCTCAAAATCGATACACTCGATCAATTATCGATTCCCTTGAAAATCGATGAGAAGAAAAAAATTCAATGAACAATATTGGTGCAGTATTCGAGCACACTACGGTAACGTACTCTACCATAATCACAACCTTCCTTCTAGTTTTTAATATAAATATTTTTAAAGTTTTTTTTGATCTGATTCTGTTTCAAAACTATAAAGGCACCAAAGAAATAGTTGTTTTTTATGATATGGTCAGATTCACTCACCCAAATTTCTACTGAAGCATGTAGTATTCCTATTTACTGCAGTTTACTGAGATCTAGTGCTTCCTACCGAAAATTAAGATCAAGTTAATGTGTGGCGGGAACCTAACATACCAATTGAGTAAGCGCTGCATAATCAAGGTATTCCATCAATTGTATCGGCACACTTGTATGTTCTCAGGCCACAAGTAGGACCAAGGATACTAGATGAACACCGAGAATGCTGAAATCAGGGCGAAATCGGCAGATATCTTGATAGTTGTCGAGTGGCACCATCAGCTTCGCGCAGGTCCGTGTCAATCTCTGGCCGGATCTTCCCAGGGCGACTATCTGAGGGTGAATCAAACCAATCGGAAACATTGCGAGAGATACTGGAAGGTCTGCACGGCAGGCCGGGCACAAAAGAGCGGCTCAGGTGCTCACTAAAAAGAAAGATCTTGGCAATGAGATCTGTATAGATGTCACTCTTGAGCCCGCCGTCACCCTGGTCATTAGGAGACCCTTTTTTGTCTCCAATGTGTCCATTCCAGTTGAATTCGTGATAAGGTAGACGACTCCAATGGTTTCTACCTATTCTGGCTTCATTTGAAAAAGACGGGGTTCTTGTCCCGTGGTCGAATTTTCGATACATGCTCAATGACGGTTTGTAGAACCAATTGGCTGTGTGGTATCGTCATAAAAACCATAGAGTTGAGCTGATTTGTTGCCCACGGTCTCGGAATACATAAAAAAAAGTATTTCGATACTTATTTGTGGGCTCAACGAAGTTGGGAGTCAATGATAGTCTTGCTGTCCATGACAGGGTTGAGCAACGTTGTAACTGGTCACAACGGGGGGTCGTAAAATTCCTGGAAATTTCGGGAAAAATGAAAATTTGGAAGGGGGGTTCACAAAATTTTAGAGAAAAATAGTATTTTTTTCCAAACCACTTGGTAAGGTAAAATGAGGTAGGAATAGTCAGTCGCGTGTGAGCTGTATGCATTTTCAACATTATAAAAGCAGATAATATATATAGAGAAGCTGTTTAGAAAATTGACTCTTTTGACGAAATTGACAATCAGACGCTAAATAAAGCTTCTGTGCTTTCTGGGCCAAATTCCGGTCCGCAATTGCGTCTCGACACGCTTTGCGGCCGCGCGCTTTCGAGTCGAAAGAGTTTCCAGCGCCACGCCGCCGATTTGTTGACTCTAGGTGGGGTTAGGAAACTGGAAGCTAAACGAAATTGGAGAAAAGTGTATATAAAACCACATCGAGCCGGCTTTGGCGCTGGAAACTCGACTGACTCGAGCGCGTGCGGCCGCAAAGCGTGTGGAGACGCAAATGCGGAGCGGAGTTTGGCACCGAGAAGCACATTAAAAAATTCGTACCAGGGAGTCGTAAAATTTTGGGATTTTTTTTTCGAAAAAAAGGCAACGGGGGGGGGGTTCGTAGCCGCGACAACAATCGCCACAACGGCCTGCTCAACCCTGGTCCATGAGAGCCTCTCTCTTTTCGCTTGATTCGAAGGTCATATTATTTAACTTCTCAGCCAGCTGGCACATATTCTAGACGTAGAATGCATTGAACGTATCTGAGGTGCGTCACTAAACGAGATTGATCTAGCTGAGAGGCACTACAGCACCGTTCATGAGCTCAAAAGTGCAATTCCTGATTCATGAAAGAGAAGCAGGGCCAAGGCCGATACCAAAAATTCGAAATTCCATCTGTAACCTTGGCTTCGAAGTTAAATTTTACGGGGGAGATCCCACCAAAATTTAATCTGCAGTGAAAGATCACTCAATTGCAGTTGTACTAGCGAATTCTCGAGTGCCTTCATAGTTATGAAACAGGGTAAAAGCATAAATTTTCAAAAAAAGTTGTTAAAAATAAATCTTGCTGGGGAAACTGTTGTGGACTAGTGTGTGCGGAAGTAAATAAGTCGTCAAATATTCATTACTGTTCCCGCAACTTTCTATCGAATTAGTTATCCTCAGAAAATAGGGGTGCCTTTATAGTTATGAAACGCGCTGTAAAAAACTCATGAAACGCGGCTCGTCCCGCTCTTTTGGTCATCGATTCTAGTATATTTTTGTTTTAGTCATGATATCGTTCCAGATTTTACCCTTTATATTGCCGTGGATGGTGTGTGTCGCATGCTGTTATGCCGTCCGTGGGATTACGCGTCATCAAAACACGATCTTTGCCAGATGTGCTGGGTGGTATTCGTTGATCTAACCACTAACCGTTCCGTTTCTCTGTTTCCCGACCTCTCCCTGTCCCTTGAGGATGTTGTGAATATAACCAACGGCAGGTCCGTGAATGTAGTTGGAAGTAGATGGAGATTATGTACCTGCCTGTCTAACCTCCTCCCTCTCTCTTCCCGTATAGCTGTTTATAACTGTCCAATTTTCCTGTTAGAATGTTTTGAGAAAGGCCACCGAGCGTCTTCGAAGGTTCTCCCGATTACATCTGGTGGGAAATGATGCCGACTTTGTTTATAGGTTTTCTTCTTTCATGTTGCAAACATGACCGGCATCATCATAGTGTATATATTTGATAGAGTTCATGGTCTATAAGGCGTCTGCGGTAGGTGTTGGCTGGACTGACTCATGTTTACTCGATGACACCTTGTGTTTATGTAATATATTCCCTAATATCATATGTAGATGATGTTTCATGTAGATAATGTTTATTTCTTGTAGAGTTCTGATCTGTCAAAGTTACCTGAAGTTGTGTTTTGTTGCTGTGTAATTCTTATCGTCTTCTTTAGTGTTTCTAACAAATTTAGGTCGCTCTTCCCCACTCCATCCCATTCTTACCTAATGCACTCTGGCAGTGTTTTCTCTCCCGGACGAGTTTTCTGTGAATAAATTGTTGATCTGCGATTGTTGTGTTTAATTCGGAGATCTTTACAAGGAAATCGACGCAGTACATCAAGGCTTGAGACGAGGGAGGTGCCAGCATCTCCCAAGGCCACCTCAAGCAGCAATGGAAAGTCGACTTCGACTGCTTGGGCATTTACTAAGAAGAACGCCGGATCGTCTCGTACAACACGCTTTAAGAATGCTTCCAAATCCTGTCTGGAAACGGCCACCTGTGCGTAGGCGAAAGTTCTGGACGGATGTGGTTAAAGAGGATTTGAAGTCACTCAGCATCGAAAGACAGTTCAGGGGCAAAGTTTCGTTTCGCAGGAAATGGAATAGTGACAGCTGGATGGAATCTGTCCAAATTGTGGCTAAATACCGTGAAAAATGGACACGGCTGATTACTAGGACGGCGCACCTCGGTGAAGATGCGGGTCAAGTAAGTCAATTCGGTTACAATCTATATGGAGTCTTTCTTGCTCAGAAAGAAAGCTGGCGGAGGATGGTCTAGGTGGGAGACTGAGTGTGACACCTCTGACAAGGAAACTACTATAAGTCATACTAATCAATCCAAATGAAATGTACTTTTCTAGACCTATTTTCGGACTAAAAATCCGAATATGCCCATCGCAGCTGCGTAGTAGACCCAATCTGAAAGAAGTGAGCGTTTTTAGAGCGAGGTAAGGTAAGGAATTTTTGAGGTGTTGTTGATTTTTTTCCGGATTTTGCTAAAAACTTATGTAGGGGTAACCTGGGGTGCTGAACACGAATCTGGAGTTCACTTGTCGAAATTTTAAGGTTTACTGTAGGTTACAGTAGGTAACATGCCATTTAGGAGGCGAAACCTACCTTAATAATTCGAAAATCGACAAATGCACATTGAATTCGTATTCAGCGCCCCAAATATCCCCCACACAGAAACTTTGAGACAGATTTGAGACTGGCCAAACTACCCTATACCCACCGTAATTTACCGTAAGCTGTCGAAATTCGATAAACTGACGTCAGATTCGTGTTGAGCACTCCAAATAACCTCCAGAAGAACGATTTGAGCTACATCTGTCGTCACATTCCGGAAGTCGTCAAAAGTCGATTTTGCCGTCAAATTTTTCTGCCGGTGGGAAGCTTTGACTAAAGGCACTGTTCACGATAAACTTCCTCCTCGAATTTTAAAACAAACGCTTCTCGTGGCTCTCAGAAGCAGAACAGCGTCAAAGAAACGGGACGAAAAGCTACCCATGAGCCGCATAACGGCTTAGAAAAGTGGTCAAACCCCGCCGCTTTGGGAAAGTCTGGCCCCTTTCCGCCCCTCGACGTGAGCTATGGAACACTCGAGATCCTGAGATAAACTATGGTTTCCGATCAAAAGCACCGTTCTTCCTTTTACTCTCAACTTCTCTATTTACTCAGGTCAGCTCGCATACATTGGCTGCAAAAGAAGGGAGTTACGAGCCTCGGACAACTCGTCCACCATGCTTCCCTAGCTCAATTTTCGAGGGACCATAACTCCGTTCCCAGAAGGTCTTGTACAATTCCAGAGACATCATCGGAATCATAATGGGACCGTTTTCAAGATAGGCAAAAAAAAACAGAAGGGATTTTTATTGTGAACACTGCCTTTAAATTCAGACGAAAGCTTTGGAAAAAGACAAATAAAGTTCAGATTCGTGATCAGCACCCCCAAATAAGTTCCAGGGCAAATTTTACGTCAAATCTGAAATATTTTTCTAGAACGCTTTTATTTTTCTAGAACGTTCAGATTCGTGATCAGCACCCCCAAATAAGTTCCAGGGCAAATTTTACGTCAAATCTGAAATATTTTTCTAGAACGCTTCGGGGGCCCTGTAATTGGTATAAATAAACGCCCAACCGAAAATCCGTACAAGTCCAAAACGCTGTCAGTCTGCACGAAGTTCGGAAAATGTGCTTTCACCTGAACTTTGCCTAGGGAGGTTGTTCTGGGCCTTGAACACGATTGTGAGGCCCTTTACCGGATTTTCGTGAAAATAATGCGCTTTTTGGAGGGTTCGATAGTTGTCGATATTACTGATAAGGGGAGTTGGCATATCTCGCTCACAAGGAAACTACTATTAGTCAGCCCGGCCATTCCGGATGAACGGCACGTTCTAGAACCGTTTTTAGCGTAGAATCCGATTATCGTCCGCACAGCTGTCCATACCCACCCTAAAAAAGTTTTAGGCGTTTTCCCGCAGATTTCGGCACCTTTTGTACCCTTAGTCTTTGGAGAATCCGGAAACGGACCTCATCATTGTGTTCAGCGCCCAAAACAGTTCCCCTGAGCAAAGGCACATTTTCCATACTTTGTCCAAACTGACAGCGTTTTGAACCTTTCGGTTGGGCGTTGACTTAGACCAATTACAAGGCTTTCAAAGGGTTTTGAATAAAAGTTCCAGATTTGACCTAAGACCCTCCTAGGTGGATTGTATGGGCGCTAATCACAAATCTGGGTTTTATTTGTAGATTTTCCCGAGCTTGCGACTTGATTCGCTCGAAGCTTTCCATCGGTGGAAAATTTGATGGCAAATCGCGACTTTTGACGATTTCCGGAGTGCTACGATAGATATTGCTCCAATTGTTCTTCTGAAAGGTTATTTGGAGTGCTGAACACGAACCTGAGGTCCGTTTATCGATTTCTGCCAGATTACGGGAGACTACGGTGAGTATACGGTGGTACGGTCGAAGTCTCAGATTTGACTCAAAATTTGTATGAGGGGGTTATTCGGGGTGGCGAATACGATTTTAATGGCCATTTGTCGATTTTCGAAGTTCTAAGGTAGGTTTCACCCCTAAATGGCATGGTACCTACCGTAACCTACAGGAATCTTCGGAATTTCGACAAACGGACTCCAGATTCTTGTTCAGCACCATTGACTACCCCTGCATTTAAATTTTTGTCCAATTCTGAAATCTTTTTAAACACTGAAAATTTCAAATTTTGTACCCTTACCTTGCCGCCGGGCCTTTAAAAACGCTTATAACTTTTTTCAGAGTGGTTTTAGACAGCTGCGAAGTTCACTATCGGAATCTACGCAAAAAACGGTCCTAGAAAAGCACTTTTCATGCGGAATGGCCGGGCTGGCTAAAAGTAGTCTCCTTGCTAACGTTTTCTTGCATGCCGAATTTAGCAAAGATAATGGTGGAAGTCTAATACCAGAAGGAAGGATTCCAAAAATTAGAAAAATCAGGTGTTCACTATAGATCTTTCTTTACTCGAGATATATAAGTAGGTTATCCAACAATAAAAACTACATGGTTGTGCGCGATCAATCGATTTGCCATCTCCAGTCAGCCATCGAGAGGAACCTGTCTTTGAAGGAAACAGCCGATCAGCGCTCATCTGGTCTTTTCACTGACGCACTATTGGGCGAATTTTTCCCGGTCTCGAGTCAAAATTTCGTCTGTATTCGGTAAGTATTCACTACATTAGACGACTTTATATCTAATCACATTTGCAGTCAGTTCATAAGATTTTCCGATTAGGTCTAGTACCACGTAATTCTCTCTTTTGAAAGCAGTGTTTACGATAATCTTCAATTTTGGGGTTATTCGTTATATTGATTGAGAGGCTCTCGGTTAGAATTAAAATGACGTAGAAGTTGAGAAAAACGTGCCAGAATTACACGAAATCCTTAAGCATCACCCCGCCTTTCAAGTATCACAGGAAGTGTTTGTTGTTACAATGAAATCTTTTGCGGACCCGTCCTTTGCAATTTTCTACTTTCTATTGCTCCGATCTTTCCTTAGGGCCCTAAATAATCCTGCTTTGCCTACGATATTCTTCTATTTTCGATTGACCCAATTTTCCACAGGTGACAACCACCATGAAGATGTTCATCCAACCGGACAACTAGTCCATGTTATAGAATAATGTCACTGAAATACGACGTTTTAATGCGTTTCTCGCCGTTTGTTCGTAGTTTTGGTAACACTTGGAGGCCCACACATTGTTTTATGTGAAAAACTCGGGGACGGAAAAGTTTCGTGAACACTTCTTTTAACCCTACACGAAGTTCTCGGTCACAAGCAAAAACTATCAGCGCATGATCTTCCTAATGATTAGTGAAGTGACGGCAATCATCGGGTTTGGTCTAGTTAGCCTCCACAGAATCTTATTTTCCTTCCACGGGAATTATCCTTGGAAGATCACTTGTTACCTGCATTTCATAGCACTTCCTCAAAAAGACTTTGTGCAGAAAGTAGGATTTTCTGCTGTGGAAAGAACCGCCTGTATTCTACCGAGAACCTCTCGGGAACCTGCCGCCTGGGTGTCGGACCGGAGCCGAAAAGGCAGAACCCTAGCAGATCCGTGGCAGGACTAGGCTTCGCTTAGATTATGCCGGAATCTCTAAGCGTCGACAAGGCAAAATACCACAATAGCGGTATCCTGCCGGAAATCTGCTGCGATTTATGTCGGTGTATGCCAAGATTCGAAACATCAACCTTTCCCAGTCAAGAATGAGCGGAATTCCGATTTCCGATGGTTTTGCGACTTCCGTATTCCGAATTCCGAAAAAAAGCCTGAAAATGCTTAAGAAATCGGAAATGTCCACGATGACAGATCTTTGCCAAATTCGTAGGTGGTCATTTCGGGCGCTAAATTCGAATTCGAAATCCATCTTCATTTTTCGCAAAGCTAGGGTTGCTTGTATTCACAGTTTACCGCAATGTCAAAAGGACATGGCGCGGTGGCGGTCACACACTAAAACTACGGTGGAAGACGTCAGATTTCATTATCAATCGACAGCACAGCTGATTTTCTGGGTGAATTACGGGTTTTTGTTTTTTCTTGTTTACTTCGGTATTACTTTTGTTTCTGACTGTTTAAATATTGCGAATAGGGGCTTTTCTTAGTAAGCGAGAAGAATTTGCCGTTTTTTCCATTTCAGAACACAATTTTGTAAAAAAAAACATTTCGACGCCCGAACAAACGGCTAATTTTCTTCACGCACTAAGAATAGCCCCTATTCGCAATAATTAAACAGCCAGAAACGAAAATAATGCCTAAACAAACAAGAAAAAAAGGAAAACCGTAGCTCACCCAGAAAATCAGCTGTGTTGTCGATCAATAATGAAATCTGGCGTCTTCTACCGTAGTTTTAGTGTGTGACCGCAACCGCACCATAGCCTTTGAACATTGCGGTAAACTGTACAGTCCACGGCAACAGAAAAAGGCGATGGTGCAGTTGCGTTATTCCGCTCAGCATGTTGTAGCCATGGGTAGCTCCAAATTTGTCATTAAACGATAAAGAAACAGCTGATATATTTTTTCTGGTCTATGTTTTTTCTGTTTTTTTTTCGTCTGTTCGTTATTGGTATTACACCGTTTCCAAACGTTTCCAGTGCCCTTTGCCCTCCGAAAACGCTATGGGAACGACAAGTTTTCTCTCTGAACACACAATACCAGTAAATCTAGAGTCTGTACTACAGATTCAGGCAAGAATAACAGGGAGAAAGGGAAAAGGACAGAAAAAATCATAACCCAGGGAAAAACTATCAGCAATCAGTTATCGATTATTGGCAAACTTGGAACCAATCCAGCCATGGCTAAAGTATGCTAAGCGAAAATACGCAACTGCACCCCCGTCTTTTTCTGCTGCCGTGAACTGCAGCTGTACTGTGTGCTTCTCTGGGCCAAATTCCGGTCCGCAGTTGCGTCTCCACACGCTTTGCGGCCGCGCGCATTAGAGTCGGAAGAGTTTCCAGCGCCGCAGCCGCCTATCTGTTGACTCTAAGTGGGTTTTAGAAACTGGAAATTGAACAATAGTGGAGAAAACTGTATAAAAAAGCCATATAGGGTCGGCTTTGGCGCTGGAAACTCGACTGACTCGGGAGCGTGCGGCTGCAAAGCGTGTCGAGACGCGATCGCGGACCGAAACTCGGCCCAGAGAAGCGCAGTAATTGTGCCTTCATTGAGCGGTTTTTTGTAAAAACGTTAGTAAAAACAGACAGCGAAAACAATAAAGATAAACCTCTTTTTGTAATATACTGTGCTGGACTTTGAAAACGTTGTGAATCACCGTAAGCCCGTGATTGTTCTAGAGACCAAATGCCAACTCCAGATGGGAATCTCGTGACGGATCAGTGCTCGGTGTCCTACATGACACCGTGGGCGACTGTGGTTGCATTGACTACCTGTTACCTGTTAGTTATTTTGTGGATCTGCAAGAGTGAGTTACTTGTATTCTGCTTTGCTTCATCTTACATATATATGGTTAGGTCCGTGGCTTGCTTCCTCAAGAAAAACATTTAAATCTCACCCGCGGCTTGCGCGGCGGTCACGTGCGCCGGGCCGCTAATCGATCCAGGGCGAGAGAAGAGGCAGCTGATCCGCTTACCATACCGCCATCCGCCGGTGAGATTTAAACCACCCGCGCCAGCCGCGGGTAAGACGTAAATGTTTTTTTCTTGAGGAAGGAAGCCATGGTCTAACTGTAAATGGATATTACCGCGATTTCTCGTCAGGAATTGCTCGGTATTGCATTTTAACCATATTTTTAACGTTCGAAAGATGTTTATAATTTTTCTCTACCATTTGTTTAAGTTGTTTAAAGGCAATGTTCACGATAGGAACCTTTTTTCTGCTTTTCCGCCTATCTTGAAGACGGTCCCATGCTGATTCCAATGCAGTTTTTGGAATCGTACAAGACCTTCTAGGAACAGAGTTATGGTCCCTAAAAATTGAGCTAGGTAAGCATGGTGGACGAGTTGTCCGAGGCTTGTAACTTCCGTCTTTTGCAGCCGATGTATGCGAGCTGACCTGAGTAAAGAGAGAAGTTGGGAATAAATAGAAGAACGGGGCTATTGATCGGAAACCATCGCTCATCTCACAATCTCGAGCATTCATTTGTTCACGTCGGTGGGCGTGGAAAGTGCATCTGGGGTGTGACGAGCTGACGGGTGTCCAACTTTGGGGCCGTAGGGGACCGTTCCGTGCTATTTTTTCTAAGTTTTCTCAACGTTAGGATTGCGCTAGGCCCCGCAGCTGCCGATCTCCACCAAAAAAATCAGACATAGTTTTTATCGTGGACACTGCCTTTAACCAAGGCTTTGTATACTTCCCTAGTAAGTAAGACCTTCCTCCATGCAATGACAAATTTCGTGTCGCTTTCGGAAGAGTTTGAACCACATAAAGCATGCCCGAATGAGAATGGCGGCCCATGCAGCCGGCGTGCTTTGCAGGCGGCCGTCGCATGTGCCGCTCTCGGACGAGTGTTGGATTCCAATGGCGGCCATCCCCGCTCTCCCTTCTGCAGAGCTGATTGATCGGCGCAGTGTTTGCTGCCAGTCGGTGCCGATCCCGGTCGTAGTCGATGGCGGTGGGGACTTTTCGTGTGCTCGTCCGAGAGCGGCGAACGCGGCGGTCGCCTGCCAAGCACGCCGGCCGCATGGGCTGCCATTCTCATTCGGACACATTTTAATCAATTCTTCGTTTAGATGGGAAGAAAATGTGCCTTCCAGTGCCGGACAGTCTCTTCCCATATCAGAAGCAGCTGAAACAGTTGAAGCGAGGTGAGTTTGTGAGTGCATTTGTGTCTGCCACAATCGTCCTTAAAGACATCGTACGCGATGAAAACCGAATTTCAGCTTTTGCGTTCAGTCGGACTAGTAGGTCATGACAATGCCACTCAGAAAGTTTGGAGTTTCAAAATCGCCTCTGAATGAAGATTTGCTCACCTCAAACAGGCCTTATGGGTTTGGGGGCCGGCCTTGGGGTGGATCCGTTGTTACAAGGAACAAAACTCCATGGTTGCTGCCGGCGGGCGTGCCTTGACGCGTCGTAGGGCGCAATGTACACGCAAGTCGATTTCACATTTGGCAAACATCGGAAGTAGCTGACAGCAATGGATGCAGCAGTTTGCTGAAACTTTTTAATTTTGTTCAAATGGCTGGTTTTTAGGTAATAAATCAAAAGCTTCCAACGCTGCGCCAAGGAACGAATTGTAGAACTGTTCCTTGCGTCATCCGCGCAACTATCCCAAGGATTCTATGAGAACTCACACCCATCGTCTCGGGAGACGGGCGACGGCAGAGGAAAAGGTTAGAGCGCAGACGGCGAGGGTCAACGCGCAGACAGCTAGTGTTCATTATCACTGGAGCGCGATAGACAGATCGTTGTCGTTCGAAGGGCTCAGTACGCATTACGAGTTGCCAGTTTAAGCTCTTTTCAAAGATTATAGAGGTAGGCATGCTGTTTTAGAGTGGTGGGCAACCTGATTTATCCAAACAAATGCAAGCATAGTGGAGTAAAAGGCATATAACAACGTGTTTTAACAAGAACAGCTTTCACAAACATCCACTACATCAATGAGCTGATCTTGCGGCTATATATTAGGTCTAGAAGTTAATTTCCGCGTTTTTTTACGCTTTTTACACTATTGAAAACTGGACATACTTAAACAAAATTTTTATTCAAAATAATTTCCGTCATTAATAACAACCATTTCCCAGAGTTTGGGTAACTTATGGATTCCATCATAATAAAATTTTTCTGGTTTGGCCTCCACCCATTCATCGAGCCATTTTTTGACATCTTGACGATCTTGAAAGCGCTGCTCCGCTAGACCATGCGCCATTGACCGGAAAAGGTGATAATCCGACGGGGCGATGTCTGGAGAGTACGGCGGGTGCGGTAAGACTTCCCATTTGAACTCTTTTAGCGTATCCTTTACCGTTCGAGCAACATGAGGTCGAGCGTTATCATGAAGCAATATGACTTTTTCGTGTCGACTCGCCCATTCTGGTCTCTTTGCTTCGATTTCATGCCGCAATTGCGCTAGTTGATGTTGATAGCGATTCGCAGTAACTGTTTCGCCAGGTTGAAGAAGTTCATAGTACAGTATACCGCGTTGATCCCACCATATGCACAGTAAGACCTTCTTCCCGTGGATGTTTGGTTTTGCGGTCGAAGTTGTTGTTTCACCAGGACTAACCACGATTTTCTTCGCTTCGGATTGTCGTAGTACACCCACTTTTCATCGCCAGTTATGATGCGGTGTAAAAAGACTTTCTTTGGAATCGGTCCAACAAGATTTGTGAAGTTGTTTTTCTCTGCTCTTTTGTTGCGTTCTGAGAGCTCATAGGGGATCCATTTTCCTTCCTTTTGAATCTTCCCCATTGCCTTCAATCGAATAGAAATTGCTTTTGGGTGACGCCGAGAGATGCCGCGAGCTGTTCTTGCGTTTGAGCCGAATCTTGATCCAACAAAGCCTGAAGTTCTTCGTCTTCGAACTTTTTGGCTGTCCTGGTCGATCTTTGTCCTTAACGTCAAAATCACCCGATTTGAAACGCTGAAACCATTCTTGGCAGGTTCTTATGGATGGAGCAGCATCCCCGTAAGCTTGGGCAAGCATTTGGTGCGCGTCAGTGGCTTTCTTCTTGAGATGAAAAAGGAAAAGGAGAGCTTCCCGCAAATGGCGTTTTTCCGGCACAAAAGTTGACATATTCTGAAACTAAAATAATACTTTTTTTATAAGGTACGTGAAGCAAGTTATATATCAATAGAAAGCTGATAATACAGTGAGCATTATAACATAAAATTCGTTATATAAAAATAATTTTATTTTTTACAAAATATCAATAACAACAAAAACGCGGAAATTAACTTCTAGACCTAATAGTTTAGATATGGATGGCATTCTGCTTCTGTAGGAGGCCTATTCACGGTGTTAACAAACAGGTTGTACCCACGGAGCTCTTCAGTAATTTCATCCTGCCTGGTTCCTTTTCTTGGTGGGTATGTAGATAGCTCTGACCAAGTTCATCGTTAGATAGTGGCAAAATCTTAGAAAAAAATTCAGTATGAAAACGTCCTTTCGAAATACACTGGTATACAGTGATTACTTCTATAAGTCGCATACTTTTGACGACTGGAATTATTTTCTGCAAGACTTCGTTGGTTGTTGAAGGCATGATGTAGTTGAGAGCCTGTGCATTGAAGTTAAAGAAATAACATTACAAGTAAAATATGGCCACCTTTTGACACTATAATAATCGCTCGATATCAGGCTCGTGAATGTGAACTTAACGCGAGTGACTCCCTAGAATTGAACCATGAATATGAAAAGTTTGCGATTTCAGAGGAGGGACAATCCATTTAGAAATTATACGACAATTAATACACTATATATAGCTTTGATGGCATCCATATTACTCTCTCTGTCACCAGTTACATCTTGCACTTCTGATATTCACACCCTGCGATGTATTCGGTGGCTCATTTCATGCCTTCCCCCGTTTGCCATCCCGGGTGAACGGCCGCGAAGGTGAGAGAGGGAGAGTGCACGACAACGAGACGTTCGCCGCCGCCTGTGACGTCATTGCGCTGTCTCGGGTGCGCTCGGGTGTGAGTTCTCCGGCAACCCTATCCCAAGTTGATGTCTGCGCGAACTTCAAATTTGTTTTGAACTTTCTTAAAATGGGGTTTTCTTCAAAAAGTGACGTTTTTGAGGGGGCCTTTTGAAACCTTCAGTCACTATGGGGATATACCAGGCCGTCCAATAATTCCTGTCCGAAAATTTTCAGAATTCTGTAATTTTCCTTAGAAGTGTTATAATATCAGGCAAGTGTAAGAACCTTCTAGAAGGTTCTCCAAAGTTCTACGCTGGGGGTATATAAGGCGCAGTCGCCGCGTCTAGCTACCAGTACAATCTAAAATGGACCAAGGTCGAATTCGTACGTTCGTGTACTACGAGTGGCTGCTGGGCGACGACACGGGCACCAACATCTGCAGAGCGTGCAAGGAGGATGCAGTGTCCCAACGCACAGTCAGCCGCTGGTTCAATCGTTTCGAGAGCGGCGACACGAGCCTCGAGGACAGGTAGCACAGCGGAAGGCCTTCTACGGTGGATGTTGACGAAGTCCGTCGCTGTATCAAGGAGAATCCGGAAGCCACCACCCGTGAACTGGCGACGACGCTCGGCTGCAGCAAGTCCACCATCCACAATCGACTCAACTTACTCGGCTACCATAAAGGTCTGGCTCGTTGGATCCCCCACCGTCTGACGGACGCCAACAAGCAGAGCCGCGTGGCCGTCTGCCAGTCCCTCCTCCTTCGTCCGCATCGCAAGGAGTTTCTCGAGAACCTGGTTACTGGGAATGAGAGCTGGGTCCTCTACGACAACGTCGCCCGCCGTGCCGTCTGTATCCCGCGCGGAGAAGAGCCGCCGACGAGGCCGAAATCCGACCTGCACCCGCTGAAGATCATGCTCTGCTGCTGGTGGGACACCAAGGGCATGCTGTACTTCGAGCTGCTCCCGCAAGGCAGGACGGTCACCGCATCCATCTATACCGATCAGCTCGAGAAACTAGCCGCCGCCATCCGAGAAAAGCGTCCCCGACGGGCCTCGGTCCACCTGTTGCACGACAACGAGCGCCCCCCACGTGGCGAAGGAGACCCAGCAGAAGTTGGCGACGCTCGCCTGGGAGACATTTGCCCATCCGCCGTATTCCCCGCACCTCGCACCCTCCGACTACCACTTGTTACGCCCGCTGAAGCACCATTTGGCCGGGAGAAAATTCACCAACTACGACAACCTCAATTCCGACATCGCGGACTTCTTTGAGTCGCAGCCCCCGGAGTTCTGGGCGAATGGCATCGGCGACCTGCCCAATCAGTGGGCCACTATTGTGGATAACTGTGGTGATTATATTGTTGATTAGACTTGTTTTTCAATAAAGTTGAAAAAAATTAAAAATGGTGAAATTTTTGGACAAGAATTATTGGACAACATGGTAACAACGCAAAATTGTTGAAAACCCAAATATGGTTGTCATCGTGTATTATTCCTTTAAAGTTGCGAAATAAGCCGCAATTCCCTTATTTTCCCTCCGCCTCATAGAGTTTCTCTTCGCAGAACTGTCGCGCTACCTCGTCGAGGACAATTGTATCGAAATATTCGGCACTCCACTAGCTCACACCAATCAGGGTACTCTTTTCCGTGGAACAATCGTGCCACGAGTGAAGCATCGCACAACGGAACGTGTGCCGGTAGCGGTGAAAGTCAGTATGTTTTATGACTGTAATCGGTTTCATTCCCCTGAAATCATATCCTTCTATAGGTGAGCCATCCAAATCCGAAGCACAGTGTTGCTCTCCTGGAAGAGTCCGCTCGGATCTGTCGCCTGTCACATCCCAACATCTCCCGAATTCTGGCCGTGTCGCAGCTGTCGTTTTCTGTTCTACGGCCAGCTGTGGCACATGAATGGCTAGCCGGCGGAAATCTGGCCGACTACTTTCAGCATCAGATCAGAGTTCGTGAGTGAAGGTAGTGGCGCTTAACGACTGGAAATTCTGATAGTCCGCTTTCAGGATCGCGAAGAACGAGAACGACCGTTGGTGCTGTTACGAGATATTCTGGAGGTGCTGGTGCAGGTGAGCACCGCTCTGAAGCACTTCCATGAGATTCTGGGCGACGTTGCTCATGGTGCCGTAACAGCGGAAAATGTACAGCTCACCTCAAGGGACCTACGCAGGTATGTCAGGATTTGGAAAACCCTAAGGTAAACCCTGATTTTCATAGTTGCAGATGCGCCATCAAGCTCAGCAGCCTGTATCCACCATCGGCGTCCCGTCTTCCGCCGGAAATCGTCTGCTCCACCGAACGGAATCCGAAACGCAGACAGGAAAGCGACATCTGGTAAGGTGAAGTAGTCAAACTGTAGCCATACTGCAACCGATCTACCTGTACAGGATGTTCGGCATTCTCTGCTGGGAGAGTATGACACTGGGAGCGGAACCTCACTATCAAAGAACTTGTGAGGAGATACAACGGTGAGACATACACATTTTTAACCCATTCACGACCACGTGTCCCACCGATGGTACACGCTTCTCAAAAGTTGATTTCTATGCTACAAGGATGAATTTCTAAACTTTCTAGTGTCCAATGTATTACCCTACCTCGAAGGCAGCACACTATACTTGTTCCGAATTGAATAATCGGATGAGTATCCGACTGCTTCAGTCGGATAAAAAAGTCGACCTTTTATTCGAAAAGTCGAATATTCGAAAAAGTGCGATATCCCACTACAGTCGAAAAGTCGAATATTCGAGAAAGTGCGATATCCGACTATAGTCGAAAAGTCGAATATTCGAAAAAGTGCGAATCCGACTATAGTCGAAAAGTCGAATGTTCGAAAAAGTGCGATATCCGACTATAGCCGAAAAGTCGGATATTCGAAGCAAATTTCATTTGGAAGAAGTATACAGCATACACGCTTGCAAACGTGGTTGAGATAACAACGTTAATAGAAACGTACGGTTTACAACATAGTGTCTGCGCATTGTGAAGCTTCAAAAACGATCCACGATGTGATGCCGTTACAGGAGTAGGAAGTCTGGCCCCGCCCGTATTTTCACGCCCCCTGTATTTGCCCTTTTTTTACGCCCCCTGTATAGTAAGGTTGAAGAGCTTGCTGATTTTATTTAAACTCACCGCAACTTGATTTGATTAGACTTCTTATTTGGCAGAAAAACCAAAAAAAACGCGGAACCACTTACCTAAGAATTTTGAAGCGCGAAACGATTTTCCCGACGTCGGGTTCGATGCGTTGTCCGCAGTCTCCCGAAACACACAAACAGGCATAATTAGATTTTTTCAGATAGTTCTCTGAATATCTTTGCCCCGCTTTTTGAGTTTTTCCCTATCAACCTGTTTTGCCTGCCTCTACATTCTTCTCGCTCGCCTAATTACTGTGTAAGGCGCTATTCATACTACTCAACGCCAGCGCGGCAGCGCGTGCCGCGCTGGCGTGTCGGTTGTGTATAAATGGCTTGACGCCCCGCCCGCGCAGCACGCGCGTCACGCTCCGCCATGGCGTCGCCGCTGCAGTATTCATACCGCCACCCGGAACGCCTCGGCGTTTTCATCAACTGATATTATTTATCGATCGTCTCATTCATTCCAGCTTCACTGCTCCGCCATGGCGTCGCCGCTGAAGTATTCATAGTCTCCGCAAGCGCGGCACGCGCGTCACGCGCGTGGAAAGTATTCATACACAAACGCCTCGCCAACGCGGCACGCGCGTGCCGCGCTGGCGTTGAGCAGTATGAATAGCGCCTAAGCTCTGTTTACCTATTCTACTATATATATGGTGGAGTCCACCAAGAGTGTCTCATTTACTTATCAATGAGAAGCGGTCGATTGGAGATCAATGAACATGAAACTCATTGCAGCACAACCGCTCTCGCACAATCCGTATCGAGCGTGCTTGTATGGGATCCATGCACATTGATCCCCAGCCGACCGCTTTTTATTGATAAGTAAATGAGACACTCTTGGTGGACTCCACTATATTTTGGTAAATTTGTGTGTGCGTGTGTGCATGTATGTATGTATGTATGTATGTGTGCGTTTCTCTGTGTGTTTGTTTGATCGTTTATTCGGACTTTCAAGACGGGCGACCTTACGGGTACGGGCTCAAGAGCGCGCAGAACGCCGTAGAAAGTGTGCGGGACCCAAGTGGAAATGCGTAGGACGCCGTGGAAAGTGTGAGGGACCATGGTAGAGGGCGCCGGACGCCGAAGAAAGTGGGCGGGACCCAATGTAGAGGGCGCCGGACGCCGTAGAAAAGTGTGCGGGACCCAAGTGGGAGTGCGCGGGACGCCATAGAAAGTGTACGGGACTCAAGTGGGAATGCGCAGTACGACGTAGAAAGTGTGTGGGACCCAAATACGAGTGCGCCGGACGTCGTAGGAAGTGTGCGGGACCCAAGGTAGAGTGCGCCGGACGCTGAAGAAAGTGTGCGGGACCCTAGTGGAAGTGAACAAGACGCCGTAGGAAGCGTGCGGGATCCAAGTGGAAGTGCGCCAAACGCCGAAGAATGTGTGCGGGACCCGATTGGGAGTGCGCAGTACGCCGTAGAAAGTGTGTGGGACCCAAATACGAGTGCGCCAGACGTCGTAGGAAGCGTGCGGGATCCAAGTGGAAGTGCGCCAAACGCCGAAGAATGTGTGCGGGACCCAATTGGGAGTGCGAAGTACGCCGTAGAAAGTGTGTGGGACCCAAATTCGAGTGCGCCAGACGTCGTAGGAAGCGTGCGGGATCCAAGTGGAAGTGCGCCAAACGCCGAAGAATGTGTGCGGGACCCAATTGGGAGTGCGCAGTACGCCGTAGAAAGTGTGTGGGACCCAAATACGAGTGCGCCGGACGTCGTAGGAAGTGTGCGGGACCCAAGGTAGAGTGCGCCGGACGCTGTAGAAAGTGTGCGGGACCCAAGTGGCAGTGCGCCAGACGCCGTAGGGAGTATGCGGGATCCACGTGGGAGTGCGCCAAACGCCGTAGGTAGTATGCGGTATCCAAGTGGAAGTGCGCAGGACGCCGTAGAAGGTGTGCAAGACCCAAGGTAGAGTGCGCCGGACACCGTAGAAAGTGTTCGGGACCCAAGTGGAAGTGAACAGGACGCCGAAGAAAGTGTGCGGGACCATGGTAGAGGGCGCCGGACGCCGAAGAAAGTGGGCGGGACCCAATGTAGAGGGCGTCGGACGCCGTAGAAAAGTGTGCGGGGCCCAAGTGGGAGTGCGCGGGACGCCATAGAAAGTGTGCGGGACACAAGTGGGAATGCGCGGGACGCCGTAGGAAGTGTGTGGGACCCAAATGCGAGTGCGCCAGACGTCGTAGGAAGCGTGCGGGATACAAGTGGAAGAGCGCCAAACGCCGAATAATGTGTGCGGGACCCAATTGGGAGTGCGCAGTACGCCGTAGAAAGTGTGTGGGACTCAAGTGGGAATGCGCAGGTGTGTTGGACCCAAATGCGAGTGCGCCGGACGTCGTAGGAAGTGTGCGGGACCCAAGGTAGAGTGCGCCGGACGCTGTAGAAAGTGTGTGGGACCCAAGTGGCAGTGCGCCAGACGCCGTAGGGAGTATGCGGGATCTACGTGGGAGTGCGCCAAACGCCGTAGGGAGTATGCGGGATCCAAGTGGAAGTGCGCAGGACGCCGTAGAAGGTGTGCAGGACCCAAGGTAGAGTGCGCCGGACACCGTAGAAAGTGTGCAGGACCCAAGTGGAAGGGAACAGGACGCCGAAGAAAGAGTGCGGGACCAAGGTAGAGGGCGCCGGACGCCGAAGAAAGTGGGCGGGACCCAAGTGGGAGTGCTCAGGACGCCATAGAAAATGTGCTGGACCCAAGTAGGAGTGCGCAGATCGCCGTAAAAAGTGTGCGGGACCCAAGGTAGAGTGCGCCGGACGCCAGATAAAGTATGTGGGACCCAAATGCGAGTGCGCCGGAGGCAGAAGAAAGTGTGCGGGACCCAAGTGGGAGTGCTCAGGACGCCATAGAAAATGTGCGGGACCCAAGTAGAAGTGCGCAGAACGCCGTAAGAAGTGTGCGGGACCCGAAGTAGAGGGCGCCGGACGCCGTAGAAGAGTGTGCGGGACCCAAGTGGGAGTGCGCGGGACGCCATAGAAAGTGCGCGGGACTCAATTGGGAATGCGCGGAACGCCGTAGGAAGTGTGTGGGACCCAAATGCGAGTGCGCCAGACGTCGTAGGAAGCGTGCGGGATCCAAGTGGAAGTGCGCCAAACACCGTAGAATGTGTGCGGGACCCAATTGGGAGTGCGCAGTACGCCGTAGAAAGTGTGCGGGACTCAAGTGGCAGTGCGCCAAACGCCGTAGGGAGTACGCGGTATCCAAGTGGAAGTGCGCAGGACGCCGTAGAAGGTGTGCAGGACCCAAGTGGGAGTGCTCAGGACGCCATAGAAAATGTGCGGGACCCAAGTGGGAGTGCTCAGGACGCCATGAAAGTGTGCGGGACTCAAGTGAGAATGCGCGGGACGTCGTAGAAAGTGTGCTGGACTCAAGTGGGAATGCGCAGGACGCCGCATTAAGTGTGTGGGACCCAAATGCGAGTGCGCCGGACGTCGTAGGAAGTGTGCGGGACCGAAGTGGGAGTGAGCCGGACGCCGTGTAAAGCGTGTGGGACCCAAGGTAGAGTGCGCCGGACGCCGAAGAAAGTGAGCGGGACCCAAGTGGGAGTGCTCAGGACGCCATAGAAAATGTGCGGGACCCAATTAGGAGTGCGCAGAACGCCGTAAAAAGTGTGCGGGACCCAAGGTAGAGTGCGCCGGACGCCAGATAAAGTATGTGGGACCCAAATGCGAGTGCGCCGGACGCAGAAGAAAATGTGCGGGACCCAAGTGGGAGTGCTCTTGACGCCATAGAAAATGTGCGGGACCCAAGTAGGAGTGCGCAGAACGCCGTAGAAAGTGTGCGGGACCCGAAGTAGAGGGCGCCGGACTCCGTAGAAAAGTGTGCGGGACTCAAGTGGGAGTGCGCGGGACGCCATAGAAAGTGTGCGGGACTCAAGTGGGAATGCGCGGAACGCCGTAGGAAGTGTGTGGGACCCAAATGCGAGTGCGCCAGACGTCGTAGGAAGCGTGCGGGATCCAAGTGGAAGTGCGCCAAACACCGTAGAATGTGTGCGGGACCCAATTGGGAGTGCGCAGTACGCCGTAGAAAGTGTGCGGGACTCAAGTGGCAGTGCGCCAAACGCCGTAGGGAGTATGCGGTATCCAAGTGGAAGTGCGCAGGACGCCGTAGAAGGTGTGCAGGACCCAAGTGGGAGTGCTCAGGACGCCATAGAAAATGTGCGGGACCCAAGTGGGAGTGCTCAGGACGCCATGAAAGTGTGCGGGACTCAAGTGGGAATGCGCGGGACGTCGTAGAAAGTGTGCTGGACTCAAGTGGGAATGCGCAGGACGCCGCATTAAGTGTGTGGGACCCAAATGCGAGTGCGCCGGACGTCGTAGGAAGTGTGCGGGACCGAAGTGGGAGTGAGCCGGACGCCGTGTAAAGCGTGTGGGACCCAAGTGGGAGTGCGCCAGACGCCATAGGGAGTATGCGGGATCCAAGTGGAGTGCGCTGGACACCGTAGAAAGTGTGCGGGACCGAAGTGGGTGAGCGCAGAACTTCAAAATCGTTTTGTGCGTCTATAAGAGAGTGCATACCACCCCTTTCTTCAAGTCCCCTCCCCCTTAAACACTCATTTCAACTGCTTAGCTGTTTATAGGCACCAACCTTTATAAATCGGGTTTATATACGATGGAAATGTGAGTTAATCAAAATATGCATCCAGAAAACACAAACATCATTATACTTCATTTGGCAATAAAAGTAGCAGGGTGTCGGTTGGTCATGGAGGCCTTTACTAAATCTGAAACAGCGGTTGTCTTTATCATGACAGAAATGGATATAAATGAGCTACCATTCTAGGACCTCCTAAAACTAGAGAAGGGTCGGTGTGCAACTTCATAAGAAAGTAGATTAGCAAGGTTTGCAAGGTTTGAAATGCTTAGTAACTTCTGATTGCTCGAGCGTTGTCGTCGAAACTAGCTCATGGGCCGGCGCAATCGGACTCCAGCGACAGAGGCCGGCGATAGCCGGCAAGCGTGAGAACTTCTGAACGCCAACTCATATAGAATCAGCGGATGTCGATTATACTCAAGATGCCGGCGAAGCCGGTAAATGGGCCGGCGTAGCCGGATCCCAGCGGCTGAGGCCGGCTGACGCCGGCCTCAGCCGCTGGTTATGTAATAAGAGATCAATATAACTCAGAAGAGAGAGTTGTAGATGCTTGCATCAAACACAGTTTTTCTTGAAACTTCGAACAGATCACTCTAAGGCGAGTTATGGGACAGCAGGGCAGTTTCGCGGTTTCTTTTTCAAACAGTATAAAGTATTGTGGTTAGTGCATACATATAGGCCTTTGGCCAATTTTAGTCCAGCAAATGGACAAAGCGACCAGTGCGGTAGTTGCGACATCACCGGTTAGCAGGGTTTCGATCACGAACGACGATCTTTCGCGCGGTCCTCTCCACTCACTAGATTTTCCGAAGCGGCCATGTATTCAATCGGTCTGGATCCTAGTGATACCTCGATACTTGTTCCCTGGTAAGGTTGGCGCAAATCGGGTGTCATATGCTATCGGCGCAAACCAGGTGTCATATGCCGAGTAAGTTAACCGAGTCTGCGCCAACCTTTAATGGAAAACACAAAGTATCACTAAGATCCATGTCGACTGTATAGTGGAGTCCACCAAGAGTGTCTCATTTACTTATCAATGAGAAGCGGTCGGTTGGGGATCAATATGCATGAATCCCATACCAGCACGCTCGATACCGATTGAGCGAGAGCGGTTGTGCTGCAACGAGTTTCATGTTCATTGATCTCCAATCGACCGCTTCTCATTGATAAGTAAATGAGACACTCCTGGTGGACTCCACTATACGTGCTTTTGCTGAGTTTCAAAAATAGCACCACGACTTTAAGGCAGTTATGTTTTCAGATGTTTTCGGCTACCAGACCGCGGTTTGACCTGTCCACAAGGCTGTCCGCTAGACGTGTGAGTTTATAATAAATTTTTTTCTGCAGAATTTCGCTGTTCCATTACTACACACATTTGTTAAAATATTTTTTTTGCGCCAGAGTCTCTATTATTCGCAATCATAGTTGCGAAAGTAAGGGACTTTTAGGAGACCTCTATAACTGAATGAAGGGCACATCCGATATGCTTAGGCACCTCGGATGAAGCTCAGTTGTATAGGAGAAAAAGTGGCGGAAACCACGCTCAGCTGTCCCATCACGAACCGCTACAACGTTTTTCTGCTACTACGGAACATAGTACTGTAAAAAGTGTACAAAACAGTATTTGCAAGGAATGATTGCGCAAAAAGTATCCACACAGATCGAAAAAGTCTGTGTGGTTACCTGGGAAAATGAATGAGGGCCCCGTCAGACTCTTGAGGGTTCTGGCCGAGAAATAGCCGAGAAATAATGCACTCCAGGTAGGTACTCTGAGAGTTTTGGCCGCGAAATAGCCCACAAGGCTCCGCAGCGGCTCCTTGTGGGCCGTTTCTCGGCTATTCCGCGGCTATTCCTCGGCTTTTCACGGAACGGACAAGAAGTAGCCTAGCAATAACCGGGAAATTTTTAGAAGTAAACAAAATTAAGCAAGACTCAACCGTCGCAGGCCCGCGGAGCCATCATCTGGAATGCGCCGTATATCTACCTGGAAAGCATTATTTAGCGGCTATTTCTGGATAATTTCGCGGCTATTCCGCGGCAAGCGTTATTTGGCGGCTATTTCGCGGCTATTTTTCGGCCGAAACTCGCAGAGTATACGGCGCATTCCAGCGGCATGATTCAGATTTCAACACCTCCGTCGGTTCAGTTACCCAAATTTGAGGTGCTTGGACCTAGCTCAGCTTCCGGAGGCCCGCCCATCCGCTGGCTGCCCCGGATAACGGTTTTGCGAGCCGGCGACGGTTGCGTCTTGGTCACTTTTAGGTACTTCTCGTTAAATCTCGGTTACTTGTCGGCTTTTATGTCATCAGCATACATCTTACATATCTAGACTACTTCTTGTCCATTTCGTGAAAAGCCGAAAAATAGCCGGGAATAGCTCACCAGGAGCCGCTGCGGAGCCTGTTTGGCTATTTCTCGGCCAAAACTCTCAGAGGAGCTGGTCGGTCGACTGAGTCCCACCCGGTCGATACACACCGAAATAGTGACAGAGAACGAGAATGAGGCCGTCTGGGACCGTCTGCTTTTGTCCGCAATGGACCTATTCGATACGGGTGTTTTACGCGCGTACACGGGCAAGGCCAATGCACCTGATTTTGCTTTTTTCTACCCCGGACTCAGTCGGTTTTTCGACCAAGTCTGACGCTAAGAGAAGAACATTGCAAAACTATAAGATGGGAAAACAACACTCCGGCACAATGCGTTTCGATTGCTCACAAAATTTCGGTCTGCGAAATCGCGGCATTTTACGCCAAACTGCGTCTGTGATCAAATTACGCGGCAAGCTGTGGCATGTCCACACGGCAAGTTCTGCTGGAGTAAACCTAGGACCTTGAGAAGGTCTGATAGGAAGTTACATCTGCAAATTAGATCGAAATATGAAGTTGCACAGCTAGGCTTTCTTTTGATGTACCTCTTACGAGTACATGTCACTGCAGAATGTTTGTTGATTCAGATGGTCACTTGCGATGGAATGCCTTTCCGAAGCTCATCGACGACCGCGTTTCGTGGGCGCTACACCCACACTTGTAGATCGGATACAACAGTTACGTAGTTTTTATGCACAATCAATGGAATGCCTCTATCCTGTACCAAATATAGGAAACTGTACTTGTGTGGAGCACCAATGCAGGAAATTGGAGAGTTTTGATAGGGAGTAAAGTTTGTTATGTGATGATTCTATGTACACTAGTTCTAGTCATTCTGTGTTACATTGTGTGTGAAAATTTGGATAAATAAATTGTTTGTAATGCTGGAGCAAAAACATTTCTGATCATATTTATACCATTAATTGTTTTCCAGTCATACGATCAAAACACATAGGACATCTTTTGATAAACATTATCTAATGCGTCGGGAATGCAGCTGTCCGTAAGTATCTAACACCTTAACATTTCCAATTCCAATTCGAGTCCCGCTAAAGTCGAGGAAAGTCCACAAATAAATTTTAAAGGCAGTGTCCACGATAAATCTCGTTCTCGAGGCTTCAGTGTGAAACACTAAGTTGGCAGATGCTGGAGAGGATAGGATCGAAAAAAGAAACGAAAATGGGTCCGAAATCAATAAAAACGGCTTTGAAAATTATCCCGGTGCGCCTACCTATCCCGGTCCGCCCCCGTTCGGACGAACTTGTGGCGCCTCCACGTTTTCGATGGCGAATTGCCAAGCAACTTTGCAGCGTCCAGCCTGATCGATTAGCGCAGATTTCGCGACTAGCGCGCGCTTGCGGAAATCAGCAGAGCGCATGATTCTCGTTCACATCCTGAACGTTAGAAACCGCTATTTCAGCTTATTCCGGACGTTTTTCACCAACGATGATTAAAGACAGTGGTCACGATGAAAAACGTTATCGAAAAAACTACAAAAATCAGATTATATCAGAAACAGCTGAAAAACTATGAAGGTAGCGAGGTGAAAAACGGGCTAGAATTAGAGTTTCTAGGGTCCAAAGATGCCACTTCGTGCACACGTGCACAGCGCCGACCAAAGAGATCGCAGTCTCATGCCGAGCAGTCAAAATCATCGACATTCAGAGGAAGGAATAAATGCAAATTTAACTAATAAAAACATTTTTGATAATGACAGAAAGCCATTCAGTCAATGTTTTGACTAGATGAGTACATAAATATTCGAGCAGATCAGTCCGAAGATTATTGCTCATTGATTGAAACTCAGTTTCAAGCCAGCTGATGTTCTTGATATTAGAGATCATTGATGCAGATGATGTGGAGTGGGCTCGTCCGCCGTCAAAAGGCAAGAAAGTTCAGGATTGAGATTGGGCCCGAAACTTCGGTTTTATCGCGATTTTTTCTTATAGGTCTTACTACTCTAAACCCTGAAAAAGGTTTAGAGAAGAAGAGAAGACGAGCATATTTCGTCGCGACCACTGCCTTTAAAGGCATCGTACACGATGAAAACCGTACTTGGGTTTTTGAGTTTTTAGTGTGGTTATATGCCTATAGTGACTGAAGGTTGCAAAATGCTCCCTCAAAAACGTCAAATTTTCAGGAAAAACCCATTTCAGGAAAGCTTAGTACAAATTTGAAGTTCCCGCCGAAATCAATTTGGGATAGTTGCGCGAAGAACACTAGGAACACTTTTACGATTCGTTCCTTGGCGCAACGTTGGAAGCAATTCACCGAGGACGCCATTCAGACGAGCGATCTTTTTTTTTGAACGAAACTAAAAAGGGTTACCAACATGCTGCGTTCATTGCTGTCAGCTGCTTTCAATCGATGCTGAGCGTGAAATCGAGTGGCGTGTGAATTGCGCCCTACGACGCGTCAACGCACGATCGCCGGCAGCGACAACGGAGTTTCGTTCCTTGTAACAACGTATCGACACCAAGGCCGGCCCCCAAAACCCAGGAAGCCCTTTTGAGGTAAGCGAATCTCCATTCAGAGGCGATTTTGAAACTCCAAACTTTCTGAGTGACATTATTATGACCCACTAGTCCGACTGAACGCAAAAGCTGGAATTCGGTTTTCATCGTGTACGATGCCTTTAAGTTACATGGGATATAAATATAAGTTACATGAGACGTTCAAATAACTTACGTTTATATTACAAGAAACTTGTTTTAATTTTTCTGAGATGGACTGTTCCATAACAATTGTGATGGATGAAAATCTTTTGACGAGAGCTGGAGCATATTCCCGGCCGGGCCTTCTTACTGGGTGACAGAATATTCAGGTACTCGAATTATATTCGAGTGAAGGAATATTCGGTTCACACTAATTAACACTTCATAGTCAGGAAGTCCCTAATGGCGAAATTTCTTCAGTCAACTTCAGATTCGTGTTGAGCACCACAAATACGCAACCCCCTCAGGCGATGGACAAGCGAATTAACTCGTTGTTAGGCCGTAATCATACTTCCCGCGACCAGCGACGGCGACTGTGCACATCAGGTATATCGATTTTCGGTCGATATGAATGGTAAGCATTGCGTCGCGTCGCTCATCGTTGGAAGAATGATCCCGGCCTTAGCCAGCAGAAGATGGCCCAGTGCCAAAAGCTGATCCAGCCTCAGTGTCTCCTTTCGCATATCTTTTTTTCAGAACATTCTATTATTCGGGCGAAGATCCGAATAGTGGGTAATACGAATAGCCGAATATGCATATTTATGCATTTTTTGGCTTTTGTGTAGAGTCGAAAACAAATAATTTAAAAGGCAGTGTTCACGATATTAATCGTTTTCCTGCTTTTCTGCCTATCTTGAAGACGGTCCCATGCTGATTCCAATGATGTTTTTGGAATAGTATAAGACCTTCTAGGAACGGAGTTATGGTCCCTCAAAAATTGAGGTAGGGAAGCTTGTGGACGAGTTGCCCGAAGCTTGTAACTTCCGTCTTTTGCAGCCGATGTATGCGAGCTGGCCTGAGTAAAGAGAAGTTGGGAATAAAGGGAAGAACGGGGCTATTGATCGGAAACCATCGCTCATCTCGCAATCTCGAGCATTCATTTGTTCACGTCGGTGGGCTTGGAAAGTGCATCTGGGGTGTGATGAGCTGACGGGTGTCCAACATTGTGGCCGTAGGGGACCGTTCCGAGCTCATTTTTCTTAGTTTTGTCAACGTTAGGGTTGCGCTAGGCCCCACAGCTGCCGATCTCCACCCAAAAATCAGACAACGTTTTCATTGTGGACACCGCCTTTAAATAATTGACTTATCCGGACTGTCTAATTATTCGGAAAATAATTTTTTTTGCCCCGAATTCGTTGACAGAGTACAGATATCTAGTAGAGATAGTGTAAGGCTCAAAGCCTGAAATTTCGAGATGAACTGTTCATCAAAGCGAGATGCTACATTCAATTCTGTTCACTATACGAAAGCTGCTTTTTTCACACAACAACGAATGGAGGATGAAAACCACGTCACTGAGGTTTCGATGTTTTTCACAAGCTAAAACAATGCAAAAACACTATGTCATTTCGTGTACCGTTGTGTAGTCCATGTTTGCTCAGCTTCACGTCGTCAACTGAATATAAGCTTCGAGGGACAGCTGGGAGACATGCCAATCAACACTCCATACAATGCAATTTTTTCTGCTCGCCATCGTTGCTATCGCTACTATGCACGCCGAACCGGTTGGTCAATAATTTTCTGAACTTTATTGCAATAAGTGATTCGTAGAGTTTTCAAAGGTCCCTCGTAACACTGCATCACTCTCAAGGAGTTCGATTAAGTCCGACGACAGCCAAAAAAACCCAGATTCTACTGCAAAAGAAATATAAAGGTGTCCCGGTGACTCTACAATTTCCAGAAAGACACTGTAGAACGCAACACTTTATTTCATTTTATTTTTATTTATTTTACGCCAATAAAACAATATTAGCAATATTATCAGCAATAAAGCTAGGCGAGATGAGTGAAAAGAGATGGGAACACGATACAGACATAACCACTAATTTCATCACACCGTCGCTCGATCCGACCTGGATTAGGAATAAATAGCGGCTCCTCACTAAATTAACTGACAAGCTCTTCCAAAATGGAAACCCCCAAAGCGAGGAAGCCCCTAACAAGGAAACTACCACTAGCCAAACTGGCCATTCCGATCGAGATGTACTTTTCTAGAATCACTTTCCGTCGTAGAGTCCGAATATGCCCTTCGCAGCTGCCTAGAATCACTCTAAAAAGTTATAGGCGTTCTTTCCGTAACTTTTTTACCATCCAAAAAGCGCATTAGTTTTACGAAAGTCCTGAAACAGACCTCGTAATCGTGTTCAGGGCCCAAAACAACCCCCATAGGCAAAGTTTGGATGAAAGCACATTTTCCGAACTATTTGTACACTGATAGCGTTTCGGACTTGTGCGGATTTTCGATTCAGCGTCCAATTTATCAATTACGGGGCACAGAAAGCGATGAAGACAAATATTCCAGATTTGATCTAAATTTCGCCCTGGGGGGTTAATTGAGGTGCTGATCACGAATCTGAGGTTTATTTATCCTTTTTCGAAGTTTGCGACTAATTTTGTTTAAAGCTTCAGATCAGCAGAAAAATTTGAAGGCAAAATCAACTTTTGACGATTTCCGGAATGTGACGAGAGATGTGGCTCAAATCGTTCTTCTGTTCTGGGGGTTATTTGGAGTGTTCAACAGGAATCTGATGTCAGTTTATCGATTTTTAACAGCTAACGGTAGATTACGGTGGGTATACGGTAGTTTGGTCGAAATCTCAGATTTGTCTGAAAGTTTCTATGTGGGGTTATTCGGGGTGCTGAATACGAATTCGATGTCCATTTGTCGATTTCCGAATTATTGAGGTAGGTGTTGTCTCCAAAATGGCATGCTACTTACCGTAACCTACAGTAAACATTAAAATTCCGACAAGCAAACCCCGGATTCGTGTTCAGCACCCCAGATTACCCCTACATACGTGTTTCTAGCAAATCCAGAAATTTTTTTAAAACACCCTGAAAATTCTATGGGGGGTGAACTTACCTTGCCGTGAAGCTTTGAAAACGCTCACAACTTTTTTCAAAAAAAGTCTAGGCGGCTGTGATGGGCATATTCGGACTTTACATCCGAAAATGGTTCTAGATAGGTTTGTTTTATTTGGAATGGTTAGTATGACTTATAGTAGTTCCCTTGTAAGCAACAGGAAAAGAACCCAATGCAGTCAGGAACTTCCTTTCCGGCCTAACACACACCATGCGCGGGGTTACAAGTGATTCTTCACAAAAAAAAACACCGTACAATTCTCAATGTTTATTTATTTATTTTCCATCTTAAAGGCCGTGTTCACGATGAAAAAGTGTTTGGAACAGGGGTGTGCGGCGATTGCCGTTTGCCGTTTGCCGGCCATTTTTGGGGTTTGCCGTTTGCCGAAATTTCCGCCAAAAACGGCAAAATTTCGGCAAAATGCAGTCAAACAAATGAGTTTGCCCTTACTGCAGTTTCTGTAATGGCTAGCGATCCGTAGCTGTTACAAAATAATCATTTTAACTAGTCCCAGCTAGTAGTTCCAGCTCATGCAAAGTATAATTGCACCTATTAAATCGATAACTAATAAAAGTATTTTGACTGGGATATCAGAGGAGTTCGTTAATGTTCTGAGTTGTTCGGGGGCCTCCAGATGTCCTGTTTTAATCATGAAATCGTTAACCCCTCGGAAATCTCAAGGATGCAAAAAGAGCCTTTTAAGAAGCATACCGCTTCCTGCGAGCTTCAAGATTTCAAAACCTAGTGATTTCGCTGTTGTAGAGTGGAAGTAACCTAAGCACTTAGTGAAAAATAGTGAACTTAGTAACTTGAGTAGCGCTTTTTAGACATATGAACTAGTTGAGAACTCGTGCAATGTTCGCTGATCGCCGTTTGGTTGGCAGATGGTAATAATTGGATCAGGTAGTTAATCAATTCTGCAAAAAGTTTGCCCGGCGAAATGGTGTAAAAAGGAAAAAAATCAAAGAACTCTATAGGCAAGTACTGTAACTGTTCAAACTGCCTTCAACCTTTCACTATAAGTGGAAAGTTCCGAGGCCCATTGCAACAGCAGTGCTCAAAAACGACTTAAAGGCAGTGTTCACGATGGAAGTCGTTTTTCTGTTTTTTCGCCCATCTTGCAAACGGTCCCATGCTGTTTCGATGATGTCCCTGGAATCGCACAAGACCCCCTGGAAACGGAGTTATGGCCCCTCGAAATTCAGCCAGGGAAGCATTGCGGACGAGTTGTCCGAGGCTTGTAACTCCCGTTTTTCGCAGCCGATGTGTGCGAGCTGACCTGAGTAAAGAGAGACGTTTAGAATTAAGGGAAGAACGGGGCTTTTGATCGGAAATCATCGCTCATCTAACCACGAATTCAGTGCAACTGTTATAGGACGTGGGCGGAGTGGCCCAATGGGTTGGCTGGCCCACGAGATTTTCACCCACCTACCGGCTGTTTTTCGTCGCACTTTCGTTCTTAGTCTTCTTCGAGGGACCCATAGCTTACGTTTTAGCCAGAAAAACGTGCAAATGTTTCTTCGTGAACACTGCCAACACATGGCAAGCTTGAAAACCACTTTCCAATTGTCAGGCTTAATCTCAAGAATGGGCCTGGCAGACCCTATCGGTAAATTTCGGTGTCTAAAAACCAAAGGTTACAAGGCTGGAAAGGGTTAGAGATGAGGATCCGCCACCAGTTCTCACCAGCCATCTACCACTTTTTCATATGTTAATGCGGCCGTCAAACATCGTGAGAAACTGAAACGGCACAAACTCCACATGCAAAACAACTTCGTAAATGACAATGACGAGGTCTCCAAATGCAAGAAACTTCGATGAAGATTTGGGTATGGCATTCAGATTCAACTTTACAGTGTGTTCAGACTGACTTTTTTTTTTACAAACGACGGCTTTTCGCTGGCTCTTTTGACATTTCGTTTCCTAGAGAGGCAAAGCTAAACAAAAAGATGAAAAAATAGTATACGGTTTCCTGCGCGTACGAGGACTTTAAAACGAGCAGCCAATAGCAGTATGTATACGCCCCCCCCCCCTGAATGTGATGTGCTTGCCTAACCCACTTCCTCGGTAGTCACAGGGAGGTGGGTGAGGCGCGCACACCACATTCAAGTTTTGGGACCCCATGGAGCGATTTATTGCTGGTTTTTAGCCGACATTGTTGTTGTAATAGGTCTCGCTCCGGTAGGCTATATACACAGAAAGGGAAGCGCCCACGAACAGTCTGGCTGGCTAAACGCGCTGCACACGGTGCTCCAGCGACGACATTAGCGCAGCGGCTTTCTGTCGCATCGCATGCACCCGCCAAACTGTCACTAAGTGCCTCATATTCTGCGTATTCGATCAACATGTCCCTCGGAGCTCTTGATTTCCGATGAAATCTCGAACGCTGCTTTTATCGTAAGCACTGCGTTCAACTAGACCAGTCTCACTCCACTTCTGTGGCCTCACAAGGGTAATTATTTAAAGGCAGCAGACTCGCTCGTAAAAGTTGTTGAGATAACTACGCTTTTTGGACCGTATGGTCCCTAGTAGAACGCTCACGCCGTTGGAAGCGTCAATAATGAGTGAAAACTACTAAATTTGAGTCGAAATTTTTCGTCAGCCACGCCCATAAGCTTCCAACCCTGCCCCCTCAATATACGAATACGGTCGTTTTGGCTGGTTCTTGAAGCTTCCAACGAGGAGAGCATTCTAGTGCAGGCTGTAAGAGTCTATCGGCTTCGCTATCTCAACCGTTTTATCGTTAATATTGGCTATTTCAACCGCTCGGGGAAAACTCGTCCAATTCTACCTCATGACAAAAACAGCCGTTATTCCTGTATTTGCATGCAGTTTTCGTCGGGTTTTTCGTTAGTTTCACATACAACTAGCTCCAAACCTTCGATTTATGATATAAAATCGACACTATTTTTGAGCGTGTCTGCTGCCTTTAAGCGTAAATTCAATTGAGCGAAATAAAGAACCCAGAGCCTACTATTTGCTACTAACAGTAAAAATTGTGAGTGACTCCGGTCATAACCTAAACTGCGCGTTGCTGATTGCGGTGTGGACTGTCTTTCTATGACACCGGCACCGGCTAAAGTTTTTGGGTCGGCGCGTTCTCCCACTGCAGAAAGCTTGTTTACGGTTCGCTGCACGTCCCGGATCGACTAGGCTGGGTCGTGCTGGACTCAAGCCCCCTTCAATAAGAATGTTTTAAGTATCTATCACACTTTGCAGTGCTAAAAAGGACGCCCATTTTTTGAATCTCTAGTATTCATTGTTCAGAAACTTCAGTTAGTGGGAACGACCTCGTTGATCTTGATAGTGACCTTTTCGAAAAGCACATACAGAACAGCGCTACTGGCAATCTCTGATCACCCGAGACTTTAGAGTAGCTTTTGATATATGAGATTTTTTCTTCCTGTAAAGGTTACTGTAACGCCAGGTACATAGTAAGTGGCGGATACCACAACACAACAGTAAACACCTCACCACTAAGCCAATGTTGATGTATTGTAGCACAAAACAGGTTTTGCCGTTTGCCAGTCATTTTTGGGGTTTGCCGTTGCCGTTGCCGTTTGCCGAAATTTGAAATTCCTTTGCCGCACACCCCTGGTTTGGAATTCCACTAGGAGTGGATAGTGGAGGGACACACTGTCACGTTAACGTCGAAAGAAAGCATGAAAACGAGCCAGGAAGAGCCCCAAAAGAGCCCGAAGTTGGCAGTCTGAGCGCAAGGCAAACCCCAAAAGCGCATTGCCCGCCCAACGTCGTAAACGAATGAAAGCTTGAAATCGTGGGATGAGCGGTGGTTTCCGATCGATTGCCCCGTTCTTCTCTTCATCTTCGTTTTCTCTCTTTACTCAGGTCAGCTCGCATACATTGGCTGCAAAAGACGGAAGTTACAAGCCTCGGACAACTCGTCCACCATGCAACTCCAGCTCAGTTTTTGAGTGACCATAACTCCGTTCCCAGAATGTCGTGTACGAATTCAGAGACATCGTTGGAATCAGCATGGGACCGTTTTCAAGATAGGCTAAAAGGCAGAAAAACGATTTTAATTTTGGACACTGCCTTTAACCTATTAAAGAAGAGCAGGGCTACAATAGTTATTGATGAAGCCAAGCTGAATTTTTTTTCACAGGGGTTGTGATGTCGTTAGAAATTCGTTGGCCTGAAAATATAATGTAGGGTTGATTACGAGCCATCTTTGCGTGCACTGGTGAAATGAAAGAAAATTTTCAGGTACCTCATCCAGGAAGCTACGCCGATATCGATTACTCCGGTGATGAAACGACAGAGGCTACACAAATCTTTGGAGTATCCAAGGTATTTACTAGATATTGGTTTCCTAAGATTAACCCAGCGACTTCAAGGGCCGGATTCATCAACGATAAAACCGTGGTTTTAGGGTATAATTTACTCCGCGGGGTAAATTTTTGCGATTCATCAAAAAATAAACCCCAGTTTTTGGGGTATATATGGGAGTATCCGATACATACATTTGGGGTTTATTTTGGGGTGTGGAGTGGAGTTAATTAAACTCGGGGTATAAATTACCCCAAATTTCGTTGATGAATCCGGCCCCAGGACTAGATTATATAAGTTTTGTTTAGGCTGTTGTAAGGAAAGCAGAGGGATCACCACCGCCATCGCCAGCAGGAGGCCTATTTGACATTCAGAAGTTGATGGTGATGCTTTGTCTGACGATAGCGATCAATATTCAATTTTTAAATATTGTTCATGTCGTTCAATCAGAAACTGGGGCTAAGCTTCTGGGGGCAAAATCCTTTGGTAGATAGTCGTCATGGTTTCGTTCCCTCATGTGCTACTTTTCCCGCCGTGTAGCGTCGCGGCTTGCTTATTGAATGAGACTGACAAGGGTGGGTTGCCCACATCAGATGAAGTTTCAGCATGCAATTTCAATATGTTCTAGGAGGGGGACAGTGTTCCGATATTCCATACTCAGGATCTGCTAAATGCCTCAGGCAGCCTTTAAAAAGGCCGAAATCTGATTAAAGCTAGAACCGCCCGGCCGAAGTGAGTACAGCTGGTTTAACGATTGCATTACCTTTAGATATGTCCAGATGCAGAAAAAATTTGGTGCATTGATAATTGATTGTTTACATACAAAATCATACATTGTTGCCTAGAGTCTGATCTATTCTGGACATATGTACATAAATGCAATTCAATCGGTAAATCAGCTTTACTCACTTCAGTCGAGCCATTCTGGCCTTGTTCAGATTTTGACCTTATTAGAGACTGCCTGAGGCACATAGCAGATTCTGAATAAGGGATATTGGAACACACAAGGCGATTATTGGCCCCCAGCCGCCTGACAGTTCGGCCGGTGTTCCCAATCTGCGATTCGGCTTCTGTTGCTTTCCGGGCCACTGCTGTTGCTGTCCGGGCTATTCTGGTTGGCCCGAACAGTAACAGCAGTTGCCCGGAGATTGGGAGAACGAACCGAACTGTCAGGCTGCTCCGATCCCTGTTCGGTGCGGCTCGGGGCCAAAAATCGCCTGAGACTGTCTTCTCCCAACAACCTTGAAATTGCATCCCGAATTTCAATCTGTTATAGGCGGCCCTCCTTGTGAGCATAAATAAGGGATGGCGCATTGTAAAGAGGTCTGTGTTTCGCAGCCTTTTAAAAGTATTACTAGCGAAAATAATGACCAAAGATTTTCTAGAGGAAATTTCCCTGGCGCATGTTCAATAACCATGAGTCATTCGAAGCTACTGTGCTTCTCTGGGCCAATTTCCAGTCCGCAATTGCGCCTCGACACGCTTTGCGGCCGCGCGCATTCGAGTCGGAAGAGTTTCCAGCGCCGCAGCCGCCGATCTATTGACCTCTAGGTGGGTTTTAGAAAACTGGAAAGTAAACAAAATTAGAGAAAACTGTATGAAAAAGCCATATTGAGTCGGCTTTGGCGCTGGAAACTCAACTGACTGCAGCGCGTGCGGCCGCAAAGCGTGTCGAGACGCAATTGCGGATCGGAATTCGGCCCAGGGAAGCACAGTACAGTACGGCGAGTAACAGTAAGGACGTACGACTTACGCGAGATTTAGTCTGGTGTCTTCTACCTATTCGATAGGACATTTTCCGCGCGTAGACTGCAAAATTATTGGGCATAATCAACAACAAAGTCTTTAATAGGTGTTTTTGTTGGAAGGAAATACTAGGGCGGTCCGTAAAGTTTTGCCACCAATGTTTACGTTTCAGGAACTGTTCAACTCATTCGCCCGAAACGTTTTCGCGCCGTTGAATCTTGGAGTCAGTCACTAGATCTGGAATTGGTTTCTGTGCTTTTTTTTGAGCTAGATACAGCAAGCTTACCTTGTCCCAGTAGTGCAGTAGACAGTAATAGTGTCGTAGCAGTAGGGTCACGCGTTGCTGTAGAACATTATAGTCTTCTCCAAACAATGTGCGATGGATTTATACTTTGTGGGAGCAGCGCTGAATGGAGCGAGCAAAGAGAATGAACTTTCTGTAAAGAAGGTAAAAAATTGAATATTTCAGAACAATGGAGAAAGTTCACTCAGCCTCTTCCGCCTCCCCATAATCAGCGATCTCTTCTCCTCTCGGGTGAGTTCAGTAATGTCGGGTCTGGAGACGTAGGGTTTCCATCAGAGTCATGGCTTCTTGGAAATATGTCCTGAGAAGCTAGCACGTGTGGGATCTGAATGTATTTTTCGCACTCATCTGGCTAGCCGCTCAATCCGTTGCTCTCTCCGGTCCACAACCTTCAGGGTAACTCCGGTTTACAACGTGGAACGACCTTACCCTACTCTTAGAGCACACTCACGTTAGTGCTCCAGCAACAAGAGGATAGGAAAAGATTCATTTGAAAGTTTTCCTACCCATACAAGTCTTCCGGAAATTTTTTTCTTATACGTGGTATTACAGAGAGGAGCACCATCCAATGAATCCAAGTCTCTGCCGATCTTCAAATCGCTCCCATTGGTGAGCTCAGTTATGCCTCATTTCATAACCAGTCCAGGGGTCGTATTCGCCATCAACCCGCCGGGGAGTCGAAGGGTAGATGAGGTGAAATTTCATACAAAATGCGCGCTCCACGGCCACCTCTCGCCTCCCTTGGCCTACCTCGCGACCGCCGGAACTTTTCGAATCGCATAGCTGGAGAATGGCCGCTTCGCGATGAAATCTTTATCTTTCCGCAGTGATATCGATACGTAACACAGTTTGCATTTCCATCTTACATGGTGTGAGATGGGTTGATCTGCACCTTTGCCGCGAGCAGTATCATCCTTTTCGCTTCCCTTCGACTTCCCTCGGCGGCTTGTTAGCGAATACGACCCCTGCTTCCATCACAGCTTGCAGCACGTATAGTGGAGTCCACCAAGAGTGTCTCATTTACTCATCAAGAAGAAGCGGTCGGCTGGGGATCAATGTGCATGGATCCTATACCAGCACGCTCGATACCGATTGAGCGAGAGCGTTTGTGCTGCAACGAGTTTCATGTTCATTGATCTCCAATCGACCGCTTCTCATTGATAAGTAAATGAGACACTCTTGGTGGACTCCACTATACAAAATCAGGCATAAGGCCCCCGTCAGACTTGGTCGAAAAACCTGCTGAGTCCGAATGAGTCCGCGGCGGAAAAACCGCCCTCGACCGTCTGCAGCCGACTGAGTCCGGTTGCACCTAGCGACACCTAGTTCCTCTGCGAAACACGCAATCGATATTCAGCGGCAATAGTAGGTGGGCAGAGCGCAGACGACGAGAGTCGGGATACGGCGGGACTCGGCAGGTCGCAGTCGGCCGAAGAAAATGCACCCAAATCACGTGAGAAACTCCAATATCGATTGGGTGGAGTGAGGATGATTTCGGTTGGGACGCAGCGGTACTCAGTCGGTGCATTTGCCCCGCCCTTGTACGCATGAAAACCATCAGTATCGACCAGGGGGATTGTGGTGGGCGCCAGACGGTCGCATTCGGACTCAAAGGGTTGATTTTTTTTTCGCACCCGTCTCCCACGAATTCGGTGTGTATCGATCCGGTGGGACTCAGTAGGTCCACCGACTCTGAAGGGGGCCTAAGTGTTGCTCGTATCTACAGTTGACCGCAATGTTAAAAGGACATGGTGCGGTTGCGGACTCGCACTAAAACTACGGTAGAATCTGGCACTTTGCCAGATTTCGTCATCGATCGGCGCCAACCGTCGTCTCTCTGCTCACTAGAATATCACCCGTGGCGCCGATCGATGGCGAAATCTGGCAAAGTGTCAGATTTTACCGTAGTTTTAGTGCGAGTCCGCAACCGCACCATGTCCTTTTAACGTTGCGGTCAATTGTATATATCTTTGCCAGAGGGAGAGGTTGTTGACGAGGGGCTCAACACAACACCAAGACAACCCCCCTGTCGAGGAAGAAGTAGAGATGAAAGCTGTCTCGGACTGTGGCCACATGAAAATCGTTAGGCGCGTAAGACCCAAAAACTTTAAACTTTCCAGGGCGACCTTCCCACGCTTGCACCCATCACTCTTCCTGCCTCCAAGCCATTCCTTTCTGTGCGTTCTTCAGCTATTTCTTCTCATGCAGCTACGCTGTATGAAGAGAGATCCATCCATTATTCTTTTCAGAATCCAGTAGCGAGGGCAGCTCCAAGAGGCGAATGCATACCCAAACTCCAGAATGAGTTCAGAGAGAACGCCACCTACTTCAATGAGGTGCAGAAACAAGTTGATGGTGCCAATATTGACGCAGCTTACGAGGTCTTCCTTGCAAAGGTAATCAGGTTTCTCATACAAACGCACAATAATATGCATGTGACAGGTAGGGGCATCATTGCAATATCAAAACACTTTATGAACCCGAGTATTCTTCACTTCCGCCCTGCCGTTCAGTCCGCAATGTGCGCTTGATTGCGAAATCGTGCTGCGGCGCGGTTGCGAGTATCCTCAGACAGGGATGTGGGACACCCGGGCGGTGGGATCACCCGGGCACCAGAGGCCAAAAGCGCCCGGGTGATCCCACATCCTTGTCTGAGGATGTTCGCAACCGCGCCGCAGCGAGATTTCGCAATCAGGGTGCACTTTGCGGACTGAACGGCAGTGCGGAGGTGAACTGTAGGTGAGGAAGGAGGTTATGTAAAGTTCGCGCAATCATTTTAGTCTGTTGAATGGACGGGGCTGCAACGGTAGATCACCCAGCGCGAATCGAACCCCCATTCCCCAATGAGGCCGCCAACCCCGCACCGCCAGCCGCTTGGTTCATGCGTCAGACTAAACCGAAAACGGAAACCATACGAAACAGTTCAGTATCTGAATAAATTCACAACACATATAAAGTCTGATTTTTCAAGGTCAGAATCCCTGTGAACCTAGCAATACGAAATTGCACAAGCACAATGTTACAACCGAAGAGAAAATACGGAGCAAACATCGAGCACACCTCCCTCAAGTAAACGACGGAATCCGACTGGCCTAAGAAATTGTCATTCCAACACGTGACGTAAACGCGCTTTGCTCACTGCGCTTTGCTCACTTGCAGATATTCTGTTCTGCAGTACTCAAACACTCCATCTCACGCGCAAACTCATTCCTTCACCTTTATAGGACTATCCTTTGTTCCACTGTTTAAGAATCTTCCCACAGGGAATAATAGCTTGACAAGAATCTTCTGATTGTGTTTCAGGCCGTACAGCTGTGCACAACTGAGCAGCTCAATCGCCTCAAGACACTGCTGAAGAAGTACGAGAAATTACAGGAGAATGTGAAATCGGTGAGAGGCTAGGTTAGGCTGACTAACTCCGCGACGCTGGTTTAGAGAGCGTCGTATTGGTAGGTTCTCTAAACCAGTGCAGAGCCAAGCAGCTACAAATATTTCGATTGTGCAACTCTTATGAACAATTAATCACGATTTTTGCAGTTAGCACCGGAGTATACAACAGAGGTTAGGCATGACGTACTTAACTGGCTACGAGACGACAATCTAATTGCTCTTACACAGTTCATTGGAAAGGAGGGCATGGTGAGCAGCTAGATATACTCTGTTTATCTTAAAATGCACAAAACACGGTCCGCCAATAGTCCTCTAATTGGCCCGCTAGTACCGTAGTGTACGTCCACGACGCGTTCTCGGCAGACCCGGGTGGCCGAGGGACGGCATTGACGAATCGATTGCTCTGCACACTGGGTGCACACCCGGGTCTGCCGAGAACGCGCCGTGGACGTACACTACGGTACTAGCGGGCCAATTAGAGGACTATTGGCGGACCGTGTTTTGTGCAATTCAAGATAAATAGAGTATGATTTGGGACGGGCATCAGCTAATGCACATGGACCCCAGATTCGTGACACACGTTTATGGGAAGGTTTAGCGCATGGGGGTCAACTAAGTTCGCGGACTACCATATGATGCTTATTGTCACCTCACTGACTTTGGAATTGTCATGTGCGTCTGACACTCCCTTAGTACCTGACTACAAACGATTAGGAAATCTACTTGGAACGCACCCCAGAATCTATTAATGTATAAATCTGAATATCCTTTCTTCAATGGTGATGCGGATTGGTATTATTCAGAGTTCTCTCTTGAATCCATCCAAGAACAAGAAGCTGATGGAGATCTCATTCCAACTGACTGCAATGCAAATTGATCTTTTCTTTAGTCCTATATGATAGGAGATGGACTATTCTGTGTTTTTAATCTCAATTTCCTATGTGCATATATGTGTTTGTAGCCAATTTTGGTAATACCTGTAATAAATGTTTCTAACTATTTGTCGACAAACTATCCAAATGACGTGTAGTGATGATTGACAAGAAGATTATTTTTTTAATAACCGAAATGGAGAAATTATGCCCAGAGTGTAAGTATACAAAGCGTGTGTCGGATCTGCTGAAACAAATTGTATTGCTAGCATCTCGGAACACAGTCAATTCAATTTTTTTTCAATTCAATAGCTTTATCTGGCGACATAGAAACATACAAAATGTATGTGAGATAGGTTTAAGCAAGACAGCCTGGACATTCAGGCAAACAAAATTGTAGGCAAAGAAAACACTCGTACGAATAAGAGCACCCTGAATTCAAAGCTTTAGCAGAAAGCACGGCCATCGATCCCATGCAATGACCTGAGGTTGAAATGAGATAGCCTGCTTTTGAAAATCGGAAAATGCGCGGCCTCAACGATCTCTGATGGTAATTTGTTCCAAATTGGGATGCCTCTAAATGCAAAGGAATGCAGCACGTTGGACTTCGAAGTAAATCTACGTGCCAGCTGAAAAGCGTGCTGGCGGGAGCGAGTAAAGCGGCTGGTGAACACGAAAACACTCTCAAATGAGATGTCGCAAAGACCGTTAACGATTTTATAACATAAGTGTAAATCGAACTCGGTTCGCCGATATCGTAGGGTTTCGATCCCCAACATTTCAAGCCTTGCCGTATAGTCTGGTACTTCTCGCGTAGGAAATACTTTGACAAAAATGCGTTTTGAGTACCGCCTTTGCACGTTTTCAATTACTTCATCATCTTCGGCAGAAGATGGCGACCAGACCTGCGTACAGTATTCCAGGAGCGGTCGGCAGTAGACAATGTATGCTTTCCTGTAATGTTCGAGACATGGGTGTTGCAGAGATCTCAGGATGCAATTTGCCACACGAGAAGCTTTCTTAGAGATTTCCTTGCAGTGGGATTCCCACTTAAGGTCGGTGCTAAAAAGCACACCAAGATCACTGACAGTCTCGGGTACGGGAAGCGCAACATTGTTTAGGCGTAGAAAGCACTCATGTTGGAAATTTATATGGAACAAGCTACATTTTTCTTCAGATTTTTTCTTTTTCTTCAGATATTCAGTCGATTAGGTAAAGTAAGTAAGTAAACTCTTGTTTTTGTATAACTAGGCCTCTCCAGTGAACGGAAATGCTGCAAGGGCCCTCGAAAACACCTCATTCCTAAAGAAACCAGGGCCCGTAGTAGACCCAAGTCAGCCGAGTGAAGATGGTTGACGGCACCCGGCTAGCTGTAGCAAGCAATTACGATCGAGAGCTGTGCCTAGTCGTATTGATGACTGATGCATGCGACGATTTCAGGGTTGGAGTGTTCCGCCAGGGGGTTGATTATGGTTGCGGTGCCATTGACAACCAGGCATGCCGCGCCCTATTTTCCCTCGCGCTTGCTGCGCTCTCCACTCCACCTTTTGCGCTGGAGACACAAAGAAAAAGACGCTACTATTGTGCCCTCGACTGGCATCACTTAAACGATTGAGATTTCGAAGAGCATTTTGACAAAAAGCCACAACTGTTTCGTCTATGTGGATTGTGCGGCTGTAATCTCAATTACACCTGTAAATACATTTCCTGTAGAACAATTTCTTAGAATTCTATCAACATTTTTATTTCCGATTAATCGGGAACAATTCTAATGCTCGTTTGTTGTAGCACTACACAAATTCTTCGACAAATGTACTGGATTACCGAATTCTTCGCTAACGCTGCCGATTATACATGTGATATAAAAGAAAAAGCAACGCAAGTTCGATTAAAAAAGAAATTTACAGAGCAAATGTGATTTGGTGCGGACAGAAACATCCCAACAAAAAAATGATGAATAGGGAAGTGGATCTCGAGAACCGATTTCTGTGGCAGAAACTTTTGACGCGCAAAAACAGCCCATTTTATTATTCTTCATAGAAGAACTTCGTGGTTTCGAAAATGACTTCTCTTTCTTCATTTCTATTCTGATACCGTAGAAAATATGGTTTTCGCAAATCTACACAAACGGCTTCGTTTCGCTGTTCGAAAAGTAAAGCAGTGAAAGTGTTGTGGCAAATGCAAGTACTAGCATATGAACATTCTTAAACATTCATGGGAAAATTCCGAGGCCTCTCTTTGAAAAGCCTCGGATTCTTCCGTGTCGAATACTAAAACGGTTGCTTTCGGAGAAGTAGAAATTTTATCTATGAAAATCGGTTCTCAGGAAATATCTTAAAATCTTTGTAGACTCGCCCACTCTACTTTCTTGACATTTTGTTATAGCAATTTTGCCAGCACCAAACCGCTTTTGCATGGAGAAACGCACTTAGCTAGAATTGCGAATTTTTCTTGATAATTTTGCACCAGCCATACGCTTGAACGAACCGTATGTAAATATGTTTGGTGAGGCGGTGTACTTTAGGCTTAAAAAGTTTAAGCCTGCCCTGCATGACAACATATACCTCCTCAAGTTGGTCTTAGGCATTGAAAAAGATATTTTGATCTGTCCTTCCCTGGTTCTCGATTGTATCAAACTATAGAATCGGGACACCCTAACAATAAGCTGGCCCGATAGCAGTTTGAACACCATACACGCGTCTCTTAGCTTTCGACAAGATTCCAACGAGTTCAGATTGAGAATCGTGTTTCTCATCTTAGCACAGGGTATCAATGAATAATCAAATCCTTCTGTCCGAATCAAGAGTTTCCTAGGGCTTTAGATTAATGTTGTTGAATAATCAGACACATACTACAAGATTCTCCCTAAACCAGTTACTTCTCAAAATCTATCAAAAAGTGTCACAGAAAACGCATGTAAGCACGCTTGCATCAGTCGCGCGCAAGGATCTATTCGCGCTTAGATCCATAGCCAACTTTTCGCGACTGGCGACGCTATTGAGTGTTGTTTTTCATCCACATCTGCAAAAATCGCTATGACTGATATGCATGGTTGCGGTCACGCGTAGTGCGATGTCTCAACGTTGACGTTTCGGAGAACACTCGATCGCTTGCGCGCACCACACGCACACTCACGCTCAGTTGCGAAAATGCATGCACGCGCCTGCGCGTGTACAAGCACACACACAAAGTCAGTCACATATGCACACGCGCTGTGACCAACGCGTGCGCGCACACATGTAGACCAACACACACGTGTGTAAACATACCTACGAGCGCAAGCGGAGGCATAACCATATTTATAGTAGTGCCATAAATTCCACTCAAAAACAGAAGATGCTTGCGTCTTTCTCGACAGTTGGCGACAGTCGGCGACGCTGCGACGGCGTCACTCTGGGCGCGATTACTTAGACGACTATCGCAACCAGCTTACGCGCGATCACCTTCACGACGTCCTGTCGACGTCATCTAAAGCCCCACTGATTTCCACGACGTCCTGACGACATTATCTGAAGCCCTACCTACTTTCTACGACGTCCTGCTGACGTTGTCGGAAGGTTTAAATCCCGCGTGTCGAACCTTTGCGTCTCTTATCAAAATTCAGCTCGACTCGCAAGTTGCGATTTTGTAACTTACGACTTGGGCTGAAAATACTCTCCAATAGCAGTACTATTTCGTAGCACACTAGAATCCGGATGATTATGCGAGTCCATCTGACTTCCATCTCATTTTGAGACCTGGCCAGGTTATGCGCCGGTGCCCTCGTCTGCCATCCTACAAGCTGCATGTACGCATGCTGACAGCCGGCAGTCAGATCAACAGTCAGGATGATTTAATCAGCCGGACTGGGGGTTAACTACGGGCCCAGTTTTTTTACACTGTGAAAGCGAGTTTGAAATTTGCGCCGAAGCGGGATTTGAAGTTTTTCCGCGTTTGGAGACGCCGTCATTTCTAAAGTTTTCCTATACGAGGAGTTCATATTCTGTGAAAAGTGCTAGATGATCAACCCCACAGCCGTTTTCAGGTGACCATAGCCCTTATCTGGTGCAGATTCAGAGCCTCAGGTTTTTTGGGTGCTGCCAGCTAGCCGAAATTGTTGAATATTCAGAGCTCACGATGTCAGTGCCATGCATGCTGGTGTGTAATCTCTAAATCTTCGGCGAAAAGCGCTATCCTACGGATAACTCTCGGCAGGATTTCCGGTTTTCCACTCGATCCAAGTCTCAGGAGAGACTTTGGAACAAAGCGAAAACGTGTGTTTTCTGCCTGAGCTTTTAAGTACGCGATTTGAAACGGGATTCTCCTACAGAACTTTGAAGACATCTCGTGCGGGGTTGACGCCTACTGCTCTGGCATACATACACCAACTAAAGACCATTTTCGCATCCACTTTACCATCTTTAGAAATGCTCCATCAGTTGTGGTTTTAAACATTCAAGTAATGAGCGAAATATTGAGTCAATAATTATTTTTGTATTCAATATTTCAGTTAATATTTCAGTTTGTTTATTTGGAAGTATATCTTTTTTTTTGATGTTGCACATGGGGTGATGAATGGACAGTAAATAAAGAAGAAACTGGAACAAAAAAGGCCGGAGATGGCTCTAGACTACGTCTCTTGAAATCTGAAGACTTTCCTACTTTTTTCGGAATTTCCATAAAAAATGTGAATCCGACACTGAAAAAATCACCCAAGCCGATTGCCGAGTCACAGTTGAATGGGATACGATGAGATACATATCCTCTGATTCGGAGCCTAATTTACCCTGTTCCTTAGCGCACTTGCGCTGAGTGGGCGCAAAGACAGCGAGAGAGTGTGAGGGAAACGAGACGCAACATGTACGCGCAGACGCACGCGATGAACGGAAATATATTATTCCTTTAATGGCTCCTGACTTCAAGTAATGTCGCCTTTTCGATTATTCTCTAATTTTAACTATGGCCTTGTGGTCGACAGTTGAATCTTTGCGCCAAATCATGATTTGTTTTTGTATTCATTTCCATGGTTCTATCTCACTACTTTGTGGCCTATAAGCACTTCGGCTACGGCGTAGAATAAGTAAATAAAAATAAATAAATGAAAATTTCACTTCGAAACGGAGGTTAATTAGGTCGGCTAGAAATACAATCACCTCATGTCGGTGAATTCTTGTATTTCTAAATTCGGTTGACGGGAACCATGCCCTATTCCTCTGGAAGGAGTTGCCTGGAGTTTACCGAGAATTCATCGCAAACCTGGATTTTATCGGGAACTTGCCGCGAAAATAGCGCGAATTTTCCGAGCGGAGTCTGCCGGGAATTTACATCAGGTATGCCGCAAGTTTACCGCTGAAATGCCGAGAAGTTATCGCAAAGATGACGCGAGCTCACCGAGAAGTCTGTCGCGAAGTTACCGCGAAAATACCGAGATATCACAGCCATAATTGCAATGAGAGTGCCCCACATTAGTGCAGCAACGGAGATGACTCAGTCGATAAGGCTGCGGACTACAAAGCGATGGAGTGGTAACGGTTGGTGAGGGTATTTGATATCTAGTGACATTTTTCTTCGTCCAGTCAGTGGGATCTCGGCAGAATCCGGACAATGTCATCTTTTCTACAGCGAAGATGCCGGGAATCAGCCGCTTCGGCTCCTGTCTGGAACGGAAGCGGCAGGTTCCCGGCACCTTCGCGGTAGAAGAAATGACATTGTCTGGATTCTGCCGAGATCCCGCTACCTGGACGAATAAAAATGCGGCAATGGAGGAATAGTGCCGCGAATCTACCTGATTTTCGTCACTACTTATCAAAAACCCCCACCAACCCTTACCACTTCATCGCTTTGTAGTCCGCTGCCTTATCGACTGAGTCATCTCCGCTGCTGCACTTATGTGAGGCACTCTCATTGCAGTGATGACTGTGATATCGCGGTAAATTCGCGGTAAATTTGCAGCAGACTTCTCGGTGAGTTCGCGTCATCTTTGCGGTAATTTATCGGCATTTTCGCGGTAAACTTCCGGTATTCCTGCGGTAAACTCCCGGCAGATTCCGCTCGAAAAATTTCGGCTATTTTCGCGTCGAATTCACGATAAAATCCAGGTTTGCGATGAATCCTCGTTGAATTCCAGGCAACTCCTTCCAGCGGAACAGGACAAGGTTCCCCTCAACTTGATTTGGAAATACAAGAATTCACCGACATCAGGTAATTGTATATCTTGCTATAACCAGGCGACATAATTAACCTCTGTTTCGGAGTAAAATTTATTTCCGTTCATCGCGCGCGTCAGCGCGCATATGTTGCGTCTCCTTCACCCCACACTCTCTCGTTGTCTTTGCGCCCACTCAGCACAAGTGCGCTAAGGAACAGATAAAATTAAGCTCCGAGCCGGAGGATATGTATCTCACCGCATCCTATTCAACTGTGCCTCGGCGATTTGCTTGGGTTATTTTTTTAGTGTCGGGTCCACATTTTTTGATAGAATTTCCGAAAAAAAGTAGGAAAGTCGTCAGATTTCAAGAAACGTAGTTGTGAGCGATCTCCAGCCTATTTTTTTGTGAGTTCTTCTTTATTTAGTGTCCATTGATCACCCCACTTGCAACTCTGCAAAAAAAACTGATCGATTTTCAGATGATAAGATTGACTCTTGATTCAATATTTCGCTCATTACTTGAATGTTTAAAAGGGCAATTGATGGAGCATTACTAAGGATGGTAAAGTGGATGCGAAAATGCTCTTCAGCTGGTGTATGTCAGAGCAGTATGCGTTAGAGCCATGCAAGCGGTGCGTAATCGCTATGTCTTCAGTAGAAAGCGCCTATCCGGTGGACAACTATCGACAGAATTTCCGGTTTTCCGCTTGATTCAAGTCTCAGTAGGGACTTTGAAACAAAGCGAAAACGTCGGTTGTCTGCCTGAGCTCTAAAGTATGAGATTTGATACGGGATTCTCTTATAGAACTTTGAAGACATTGTGCGGGGTTGACGCCTACTGCTCTGGCATACATACATCAACTAAAGACCATTTTCGCATCCACTCTACCATCCTTAGTAATGCTCCATCGATTGTCTTTTTGAAAATTCAAGTAATGAGCGGAATATTGAGTCAATAGTAATTTTTTTCATTCAAAAGTGTATCGTTTTTTTTTGCGAAGTGACAGATGGGTTGATGGATATGGACACTAAATAAATAAGAAACTGGAACGAAAAAGGCCGGAGATGGCTCTAGACTACTGTGCTTATCTGGGCCAAATTCCGGTCCGCAATTGCGTCTCGACACGCTTTGCGGCCGCACGCTCCCGAGTCAATCGGGTTCCCAGCGCCAAAGCCGACTCGATGTGGCTTTTTTGTACAATTTTCTCCAATTGTTCTTTGTTTCTATTTTCCAAAACCCACCTAGAGTCAGCAGATTGACGGCTGCGGCGCTGGAAGCTCTTCTGACTCGGGAGCGTGCGGCTGCAAAGCGTGTCAAGACGCAATTGCGGACCGGAATTCGGCCGAGATAAGCACAGTACGTCTCTTGAAATCTGAAGACTTTCCAACTTTCTCCAAAAATTCTATCAAAAAAATGTGAACCCGACACTGAAAAAATCACCCTAGCCAATTGCCGAGGCACAGTTGAACGGGATGCAATGAGATACATATCCTCCGGTTCGGAGCTAAATTTTATCTGTTCCTTAGCGCACTTGTGCTGAGTGGGCGCAAAGACAGCAAGAGAGTGTGGGGGAAACGAGACGCAGCATGCGCACGGAAACGCACGCGATGAACGGAAATAAATTTTTTCTTTAATGGCTTCTGACTTTATGTAGTGCCGCCTTTTCGATTATTCTCTAATTTGAACAATGGCCTTGTGGTCGGCAGTTGGATCTTTGCGTCAAATAATGATTTGTTTTTGTATTCATTTCCATGGTTCTATCTCACTACCTTGTGGCTTATGTGCACATCGGCAACGGCTTACAATAAGTAAAAAAAAATAAATAAACAAAATTTTTTTTTCGAAACAGAGGTCGCCTGGTTATAGGAAGAAATACAATCACCTCGTGTCGGTGAATTCTTGTGTTTCTAAATTCAGTTGAGGGAAACCTTGCCCTAATCCTCTGGAAGAAGTTGCCTGGAGTTTACCGAGAATTCATGGCAAACCTGGATTTTATCGGGAACTCAACGCGAAAATAGCGCGAATTTTCCGAGCAGAGTCTACCGGGAATTTACAGTAGGGATGCCACAAGTTTACCGTCGAAATGCTGAGAAATTAAACGCAAAGATGACGCGAACACATCGAGAAGTCTGCCGCGAAGTTACCGCGAAAATAACGCGATATCACAGCCATCATTGCAATGAGGGTTCACCACCTTAAAGGCATCGTTCGCGCTGAAGACCGATTTTCATTTTTCAGGCTCAATTTCATTAATGAGCCCGGTAGACCACAATGGGAAATTTCGGCGTTTCAAAAACGTTGGGTTATGAGGTTGGAAGGGGTTAAAGATGAGGATCCGCCACCAGTTCTCACCAGTCATCTAGCACTTTTTCGTAGAATGTTGATGCGACCGTCAAACAACATGAAAAACAGTTGCGGCACAAACTCCACATGCCGAAATTCTTCGAAAATGACAGTGACAAGGCCTCCAAAGGTAGAAAAACGTCAAAAACCATTTTGGCGCGATATTCAAATTCATATTTGCAATGTGTTCCTATTGACTTTTCTTTACAAATGAAGGTTTTTCATGAGCGCCTTCGACATTTTCGTTCACTAGAGAGGCCAGGCTACACAAAAACATGGAAAAATAATATACGGTTTTCTGAGCGTACGATGCGTTTATTGCAGCAGCGGAGATGACTCAGTCGATAAGGCAGCGGAGTACAAGTCGATGTAGTGGTTACGGTTGGTGAGGGTGCCTCATATGCAGTGACAAAAATCAGGTATATTCGCGGCGAAATCCCTCCATTGTCGCATTTTTCTTCGTCCAGTCAGTGGGATCTCAGCAGAATCCAGACAATGTCATTTATTCTAAAGCGAAGATGCCGGGAATCAGCCACTACGGCTCCGGTCCGGTACCGAGGCGGGGGGGGGGGGGTTCCGACAGTTCTCAGTAGAATCCAGTCTTCCGCAGAAGGGATTAGTTTGGGAGGCGTGGTGGCCCAATGGGTTGACTGGCCGGCTTACGGGATTTTCACCCACTTCTTGATGGTTTTTCATGACTTTCTTTTAACTGTTTTCATCGGTGGATTCCAAAGCTTACGTTTCTATGGAAAAACTAGCGATTTTGCCATCGTGAACATTGCCTTGAAGGTGTATAGAAATGGAGCTCTAGCAGTCCCATTTACACGGTGTACGCCTTGAGTTTCTCAAGTGTGTAATCGGATTTTCGAGAATTAGATGTGAAGACGTCAATCGTGCACGATAAATTCTTTTGCCGTGCTTTCCATGAGTAGTGAATGCACAAGGGAAAAATCACTGGGAAGATTGAAAACCAACTTGCTGACTCAGATCTGTGAGGAATAGCCTGAATTCTACTGAGAACTCTCGGTAACCCTCCGCCTCGGTACCGGACCGGAACGGAAGCAGCAGATTCTCGGCATCTCCGCGGTAGAATAAATGACATTGTCTGGATGGAGGAATTATGCCTCAAATCAACATGATTTTCGTCACTACTTATCAAAAACTCCCACCAATCCTTACCACTCCATCGCTTTGTAGTCCGCTGCTTTATCGACTGAGTCATCTCCGCTGCTGATTTTATGTGAGGCACTCTCACTGCAATGATGACTATCACGGTAAATTCGCGGCAGTCTTCTCGGTGAGTTCGCGTCATCTTTGCGGTAATTTCATGGCATTTCCGCGGTAAACTTGCGGCATTTCTGCTGTGAATTCCCGGCAGATTCCGCTCGGAAAATTCGCGCTATTTTTCGCGTCAAGTTCCCGATAAAATCCAGGTTTGCGATGAATTCTCGGCGAATTCCAGGCAACTCCTTCCAGAGGAATAAGGCAAGGCTCCCCTCAACTAAATTTAGAAAAACAAGAATTCACCAACATAAGGTGATTGTATTTCTCGCTATAATCAGGCTACCTAATTAACGGAGTGAAATTGTTTCGGAGTGAATTTTATTTCCGTTCATCGCGCGCGTCTGCGCGCATATGTTGCGTCTCCTTCCCCCCACACTTTCTCGCTGTCTTTGCGCCTACTCAGCACAAGGGCGCTAGGGAACAGAGTAAATTTGGCTCCGAACCGGAGGATATGTATCTCACCGCATCCCATTGAATTGTGCCTCTGCAAATGGCTTGGGTTATTTTTTTAGTGTCGGGTAAACATTTTTTGATGAGATTTCTGGAAAAAGTAGGAAAGTAATCAGATTTCAAGAGACGTAGTTTTGAGCCATCTGTGGCCTATTTTTTCCGGGTTCTTCTTAATTCAGTGTCCATTCCTCACCCCACCTGCAGCTTCGCAAAAGAAAACTGATACCCTTCCAGATGATAAGATTGACTCTTGATTCAATATTTCGTTTATTACTTGAGGGTTTGAAAAAGCAGTCGATGGAAAATTAGTGACTGAAATTGATGCGAAAATGTTCTTTAGTTGGTGTATGCCAGAGCCGTATGCGTTAGAGCCATGCATGCGGTGCATAATCTCTATGTTTCGTCGAAAAGCGCATAACCGACGGATAAAGCTCGACAGGATTTCCGGTTTTCCACTTGATTCAAGTCTCAGTAGGGACTTTGAAACAAAGCGAAAACGTCGGTTGTCTGCCTGAGTCTTAGAATATGCGATTTGGAACGGGATTCTCTTATAGAACTCTGAAGACATTTTCGTGCGCTCTGAAAATCACTTTTGATTGTTTGAGATCAATCCAATGATTTGGGCTAGATGGTACCACCCATGATACCTGAGCTTTTGAATATGCGCCCGATAAAAGTTATGGCCAGCTAAAAACGGCTGTGGGATCGATCACCTAGCACATTTCACAGAATATGGATGCGACCCTCAAAAGCAATTATGGCCCGAACTTCTCATGTAGAAAAGCTTCAAAAATTACGGCGTCTCCAAATGCAGAAAAACTTCAAAATCCGTTATGGGGCGAATTCCAAACTCGCTTTTACAGTTTATTCAAACTGGGTTTTCTCTAGAAATGAAGGGTTTTCGAGGGTCCTTGCGGCATTTTCGTTCACTAGAGAGGCCTTGCTATACAAAAACAAGACTTCACTCACTTGACTCACCCGACTGGCTTCCACCTGACGCGGTCAGTCCGCATCTTTGCCGAGATACGCCCTCTTAGTAGTCAGCCGTGTCCGTTTGTCACGGTCCTCAGCCACAATTTGAACACAATCCATTCACTGATCGCTATTCCACTACCTGCGACGTGAAAAATTGCACCAGAATCACCTTTCAATGCCGAGTGATTTTAAATCCTCCTTCACCAAATTCGTTCAGAACTTTCGCCTCTACGTCCAGGCGGCCGTTTCCAGACAGGACTCGGGAGCATTCTTAGAGCGTGTTGAACAAGTGGATCTGGCAGTCTGCTTTAAATGTGTTCAAACAAACGAAATCGGCTTTCCTTTGCCGCTTGAGATGGCGTTGGGAGATGTTGGCACCTCCCTCGTGTCAAGCGTTGATGTACTGCGTCGATTTCCTTGTAAAGGTCTTCGTTATGGCATGCACGCGGCCAGAAATATCCAAGCAAACGCCTAAAAAGCTTCCTCTCAGTGCAATCCAACCTTTCCATCTGCATCTTCGGTGCTGCCCACGTCTCCGATCCGTACATCATGATAGAGCGAATAGCGGATAAGTAGACGCGCAACTTGACTTCCTTCGCGATGGTGGTAGACCACAAACACTTGGTTAGAGAATTGAATGCAGACGTAGCTTTCGCACATCGTTGTCGAATATCCGCTGCATAACTACCACCGTTCTTCAGCAAACAGCTCAAATAACAGAAATCGTCCACCATTTCGATACGTTGTCCGTCCACAAAAACTCCCATTGAAGGCCTCTGAGAGACCCACATCTGCTTGCATTTGTCGGCACGAAGGTGAAGTCCATAGGCTGCGGCATACCTCAAAACGAGGTTCGCAATCCTTTGCTGTGTTGTGTTGTTTTCAGCGATTAATACAATGTCGTCGGCGTACTTCAGGTCGATAAGGGAGCGTCATGATGGTGTTAGGATCACATCCGCAGGAAACTGTTCTGCAATTCTACGCAAGATGTCATCAACGGCGAAGTTGATTAGGAAAGGCCCTGCCGCATTTCCTCGCCTTACTTCTGTTTTCACCTCCAACGGGTATGAACAATATCTTGTGCGCATAACTATTGAGTTACAGTTTCAACGATAATGACTATCTTGGAGTTTGCACCGGGAATCGAAAGGACTGGGGTGCGGCCCTGTGCGAAAACCACGCCAAAAAACCAGCTTTGCGGGAGCGCTAAACTGCCCTATACGGAACATGTGAGGAGGAAGGATAAGATATTAAAAGGCTACAATAAGGCAAATACAAAGTGTTTCCTTCGATGATGGCTGTTGTGAAAACTGGGCCTCGTGCGCTCGTGCAGTCAACCTTTGAGGCCGACGTTATTGTTGCACTGGTCAGCAGTCGTTTCGGATCTTGGTGCAAACACGAAAATAATTTTTCGTCGTGGACGCTGTCTTTAAAAGCTTTGAAAATGGAGTGTCTCTCAGAAGAAAACGTGAACAAGAGCAGTCTGAGAGCAGAAAACATATTTATTCGAAACAGTGCAAATCACTGTATAACCATCTTTTCACAAATCCATCCTTCTGCGTATACATTCGCAGCTGCCCAACGTGCATGAAAATGGGGAAGTTTATGGTCCGAAAGGTGCGTCAAGTTCTTGTGATAGATAAACTGAAACAGCTGAATTTTCGTTAACCTAGACATGATAGAAAAAGAGTTAGAGACTAAAGTTGACTTGAGCAGAGTTGCTTTTGCTGGCTGTGTTCCATTGTAGCGACAACACCGTTACCGAAATGGACCCACATGCTCTGCCTACATCGGTCTTGAAAAATTTCAGAAACTTCGGGGAAACACTTTGCTGGCATGGTGATTAAAAAATTTCAGTAACACGAGCCGAGGGGTGTAGCCATGGCTTAGTTTGCAGATGTCAGGCAGGTTCGGCAATTGTCGCGCCCTATATGTGGCTATTAGGTTGATGCAAAAGTTTCCGGACTTTTCATGACTTTGTATAAAAAAACATTTATCTCAAAAACGAGCGAGGTTCACCCAACAAAATAATTTCCATCACATTTAAGGATTCTTCGCCACCGATTGGGCAGATCATGAATTCCCAAAGCGTAGAACTCTGACTGTTTTGAGTCGAAGTATTCTTCTTAGAACATTTTGACTCCGTCATCGTTAGTGAACTGTTTTCCATTCAGGATGTGCTGCATCGAGCGGAGCAGATGGTAGTCGGAAGGGGCAATATCTGAACTATATGGAGGTTTAGGAAGAACTTCCAAGCTCAGGCCCAGTAGTTTCTGTCGGGATATCCGAGACAGGTGTAGCCGAGCATTCTCGTGAATAAGAACGGATAACCCGACAGAAACTGCTGGAGCTGCGCTGGGAAGTTCTTCCACACCTTTCATCAGGGTTCGGCTCGGGGTGTGGATATCCACACCGGGGGTCTGAGCTGCGCGATTGTGGAATGAAGGGGGTCTGAGCTCCACCGGGAGACCACGTGAATCATTCTGACCGGGGGTAGTAAGTAGACTGTTTAGAAATTTTTTTTTGCGAATAATTCGGTAATACCGTCCAATAAACATGAAACCTTATTTTAATTAAATTTATTTAAATGTTAAAATTATAGTAAAGGTTCTCCTACAGTTGAATATAAGGCACATAGGTTCTGGGCATGTAACCTGGGTAGATGTGCACTGAATTGCAAATAAGAACAGATTGTAAGGTACGGAATGGGGCGGAAGAAATGAGTGGGTGCGATGAATGAAGTTATTGGCAAGGGCGAAGACGACTAGATGTAGTAAACAAATAAATATGTTTTCAGAGAAGAACAGGTCACTTTAAATGTATGGAAAACACGCTTTAATAAGCGGTTAGATACGAAAATAGGTGCTTCAACATTATTCAGACCAGACATGGCAAAAACACTTGCTAGTTGGAAAGAGCGTCATCTAATCTGGTTACGTTTCGAATTTCATTCTTCGAGAACCCACTCATACACGAAACACACGGCACGGGTTCGATCCCGCAAGGTGCTTAATTTTCGGAAAACACTAGACCTCAAGTTTTTTCCAAAAAAAGGGACACGAAAAGAAGATACTCGAGTCGAGAAAGGTAGATTTACCCTATATACAATATTCACCCTCTAAGGTGGACGCTGAAAGGCACTTCTCTGTGTGGCCCACACCTGTCGCAGGTGCGGTCGCGCTGAAAGTCTTCATTTTTGCAAAGTGTGAGTCAAGAGAATACCATGATGTAGTCCACCGTGGTCGATTTACCCTGCATACTCACTTTCAACGTCCAACATAGATGCTGAACACCGCTACAGTATCAGACCTCATGCTTTTCTCAGGTGTGGTTCCGCCGTAAGTCACCAATTTCGAAATTTAGGTGTCACGAGGGTAGGATATTTGAGTTCAGCGTGGTCGATTTACCCATTCGACAATCTTTTACCGTCTCAGTGTAACACCGAAGAGCGCTACATAGAGAGTCCACAAACCAGGAATAGGGTTCTGAAACACCTGTAACTTAACTTCCAAAAGAGCTACCCCGGGTTTCAGAAAAACTAAGAAACTAGGCTTGTAACCCTACCGAATGAAACTTTACTCGCTTCCAGAGGAAGCCTTACAAAAAAAATCACTAGGTGTGGACATTTGATGTATTGAGCATAAATGTCCACACCTAGCCAGTGCATTTAGGTGTGAACATTTATGCTCAAAACATCAAATGTCACCCCCAGTAATTTTTTTTGTATGGCGTCCTCTGGTAGCGAGTAAAAGTTCATTCGGTAGGGCCACAAACCTAGTTTCTAAATTCTGCTCAAACCCGGAGTAGCTCATTTGAAACTTAAGTTACAACTGTTTTACAACCCTGATTCAGGTTTGTGGACTTTGACGTTTTTTTACGTTTTTTTACTTTGTTCCGTTCTTTATGTAGCGGTCTTCGGCGTTACACTGAGACGGAAGAAGATTGTCGTAAGGGTAAATCGACCACGCTGGACTCAAATATCCTACTCTCGTGACACCTAAATTTCGAAATTGGTGACTTCCGGCGGGACCACACCTGAGAAAAGCGTGGGGTCTGATACTGTAGCGGTGTTCAGCATCTATGTTGGACGTTGAAAGTGAGTATACAGGGTAATTCGACTACGCTGGACTCCATCATCGTATTCTCCTGACTCATACCTTGCAAAAATCTAGACTTTCAGCGCGACCGCACCTGCCACAGGTGTGGGCCACACAGAGAAGTGCCTTTCAACGTCCATCTTAGAGGCTGAAAATTTGTATATAAGGTATATCTACCACTCTCGACTCCAATATCTTAATTTCGTAGCCCTTACTTTGCAAAAAATGTGAGTTCTAATGTTTTCCGAAAGTTGAGCACCTTGCGGGATCGAACCCGTGTCGTGTTTGGTGTATGAGTGGATTTCGGAGAATAAAATTCGCAACGTAACCAGATCTGATGACGCTTTCCGAACCAGAAGTCCATAAATCTGAAGTGACATGTTCTTCTTGGGCTTGCGAAATGAATTTACGAACTCATATTAATTTGAAAACACATTCATTTCTTCTAAACATCCCGTATTCTTGACCTTAGCCATTCACTTCATCTTCTCCACGCTTCTTTTCCACCACATATATACGTTAGCTTCCTACCCGGATTCATTCACACTTTCTGGATACACGTTCAAACCTACGTGTCTTACATTCAACATTAGGAGAGCCTTCACTATAATCAAAACCCTTACTTCAGCTAAGTTTCTCGAAAACGCAGGCAACTTCATGTAATCCGTCAAGAAAAGCCTCGTCCGTGATTTATTTCAATGATAATTTCTTGTTATTTTTTTTTTGAAATGGTCGTTCTTCTTCAAATTGTACATCGTTTCGAATAAGTTATTCCTTTCATTTCAATTTTACTACAAAAACAGTTAACACTCGTGGGAGGGGGTCTGGGAGAGTCGCCAAAAGTTTGCTTTTAGAGGGGGGGTCTGAAAAAATTTAGCCTTGTCCACACCTCGTGCCGAACCCTGCCTTCCATATAGCCCAGATTTTTCCCCTTCCGACTACCATCTGTTCCGCTCGACGCAGCACTTCCTGGATGGAATGCAGTTCACTGACTCAGACAGTAGCATGCCCGTTTTTAAAGTAGTGGCAATTTTTGAAGTTGCAAGTATCTAGGGAACCTTCACCATTCACCACTGTCCTAAACAACCTTCACCTCTCGGACCGCCGTCTCCACCCCAACGAACCTATGCCTTGCGCCCGGCGGTTTCCTCTCCGTCTCTGCGGGTAGCTACCCTTGTCTGCCTCTGCTCTCACAGGTGGGGAATAGGGGCCGCCACTATTCAAGTTTTGACCGATAGGCAAAATAATGGTTGCCAAACGCCGGGCGCGGTTAGGTTACGCCCCCTTTCCGTGCCTGTCGTGAACACTGTACTCAAGATATGATTTTCGAACCGGAATTCATTTAGGAAATGCTAGCAAAAATTGGATGGTTCCAAACTTACATATCCTCGATAGCTCTCTCCCCACTTGATTGGTTCCTGATCGAAGTAAAAGTTGAACATGGTAGCTTCTTTTTGGTATTCAGTTCCAGCATGCCACATCCAATTTTCCTGGTGTGTCTTTTGCAGGTCGAGATAGAACCAGTGCCAACGTTGTGTAATAGGTCTGCGTTGTTTATCGCATTGCGTTTCATACGAGAAAATGGTAGCAATCAGAGCTGAAAAATCGTTATTGAACGCTAACTCCGACGACTGACTAAGAAATCACTTCTGGGGCGGCATGCACAATTAAGAGTGTTATGAAGAGGTTGGGGCAGGGATGAGGACGTCGGCGCCTTTCATGATTGCCGTGCGAGTGGTGGGGTGAGAAAGAGCTTTCCAACCCAGGTCCAGCACTTTCTGTCGGGTTATTCGAGATACGTGTGGCCGAGCATTGTCGTGGAGAAGGCGACCCAGAGCGATTAATGCGTATGCGGCCAAACGTACCAGCTGTGAGCAGTAGACCTCGGCGGTCACTGTGGTGTTCTGTGGGAGCGGCTCCCAGTGAATTGGTCCACGAATGTTCAACTAAACGCAAAGCATTAGCTTCCGCTGGTGCTTTTCCGGCCTCGGCGTGTTCCGTGCTTGTTGTCCAACGTCTGTCCACGTCCTTTTATGCGATGTGTTGACGTACAGTCACCAATTTTCGTCTCCTGTGACAATGTTGTCGAGCCGAGCAAAAATGCGCTTAGTAAAGAGCAGTTCAGTGCAAGTCTCTACACGGTGAATTTTGTCGCTCACGCTCAATGAGTGGGTAACCCAACCGTTGAGCTTGGAAACCTTTCCAAGTTCAGCCAAGTGACGAACGACAGTTGACTGAACACAACCAAGTCTGCTGCTCATCTCCCGTGTGGTTTGGCTCGGATCGCCTTCCACCTGCTCGCGCGGCTCGTCGTTGTTGAGCTTCAATGGTCTTCCTAATCTCTCCTTGTCTTCGATCTCGTACTGCCCAACTTTGAACTTGCTGAACCAATCGTGTACTATAGTATTGGGAACAACTCTCTCGCCGAAAGACTGCACCATGCTGCGATAGGCATCCGTAGATTTCATCCCGGATTGGTAGTCCTAAAGAAGGCAGGTGCGAATTTGGTCGCGTGACAGCATTGGAAAACTTGACATGTCGACGTTTTTGCCCAAGAAATGGACAAGCTTGTCGGTTTTGAATATAAGAACTGATTGCTCTACATATATACAGAGAATGGAATCGGAAATTTTTCTAATTTTGAAGATAATCAAAAACTCTCAAAGTTCTTCAACACTCCGGATCAACCTAATGGTTTCAGACTTGGCTCAGAACTTTTTTGGATTCATCCAGGGTCCTGAACACAAAGTTGTAGTCTATTTGTCATTTTCCTAACAAGTTCGGAAATGAGCCTATCATTGAGGGCGAAAATTCGGAGCTAACTGCAACTTATGATGACTTCTAAAATGCTACGGTAGCCTCATGAAAAGCGGAACTACCGCCTCCTACAGCGGGCTACGGTGCGCCTACTACAGGCTTCGGAGCAAGACGTTGCAGTGGTCCGGCTCACAATTGTGTTCGAGGCTCATAATGGTACATATTTCCGTGGCTGTTCTATGCCTATAAGGGGAGGAATAGACTCCCGCGGCTAAAAGGCGCGTCAGCATGCAATTGAGGAATATCGATCATGCGGCGCCGCACGATCGATTCTCCTCAATTGCATGCTGCCGCGTCTTTCAGCGGCAGGAGTCTATACAACCCCTAAGCCCCTTTCATAGCAGTTCGCTTCGACTAGTCGCGGCAAGGCAGCTACAAAAACCCATTGCGGCAACAGATCTTACTCTAAGTCGCGACGGGTTGGAACAGTTTGCAGATTCAGTCGCGCTCGCCGAGCGACTGTGGTAACTTGTGGTTATTTCATGTGTGGTTGAAGCCACCTGCCTGATTTTGCCACCAGGTCGCTTCGTCTAATTGCGTCGGTTCCATGTTGGAGGCGATTCGTCTAGTCGAGGCGAATAGGCCGTAATGTTTCGTCAGGATGTATGGTATTCGGGGCCAAATTGCGGACCTCACACGCTTTTGACGTGAATTTTCAGTGTTTGCTCCAGCGTTGTCGGTTTTGTACCCTTCTTGCATTCCTAGTATTCTTCACATTCATTCTTCTTGCATTCTTTTTTGAGGAGTGAACTTTCTGATGCGGAATACAATACCGCCGCTATCCAAGGGAAAAATGGGCCAAATGGGCAAAGTGGGCAACTAAAGCGTCTTTCGACCACAACTCGCCTCAAAGTGCTTCATTTTCAATTTCGAAAACGCCGAAATGTACAGCATGTCGTGATCTAGTCAGTCGTGTAAAAATATTTAGCGAAATTCGAGAGCAACATGATTTTTCAAGGCGAAATACGTTTCCATTCTGACCATGCTAGAGATCGCGTACGGTTGTTTTTGACCGAATGGGCTCCTTATCTTGTGATAGCATCATCAAATTCATACCTAACTCCATCTTAAAGAGGCGTTTTCATGAATGAATTCGGAGTTTGTCTTATATACTTAGATAGATTGTGGCATGATGAGCATTTTGGTCCTTTTGAAATTGAAAACGGAACACTCTGAGGCGAGTTGTGGTCGAAAGACGCTTTAGTTTTCCACTTTGCCCGTTTCGCCCCTTTTTTTTCCCTTGGATAGCGGCGGTCATGTACATCAAAATACATGAAAATAGCATCAATGACGCAAACGAACGGTTTTCAAAACATCTTCCGACTTCACGAGAAATTGTCGGGAAACTAATGAATGATTATTATAATTTGAATAATACGACTAACTTTTAATAAACTTTCTCTGTGAAAATGAGCCAAGGTTGGAAAACCTGTTTTTTTCTGGTCCCACAGCGTCTTCCGTATTTGTCCATATTTTACACGGAAAATTGCGCCCGCCATCGCTAGACGAGGCGATCTCAAGTCGCGGCACGGAGCGATTTGACCTTTGGTCGCTTTGACTTGAAGTCGAAGCGACCAGCTATGAAAGGGGCTTTATGATTGCTGCAAATCAATTTATGCAACTGCCGCAATCGGCACCGCTCGGTATTTTCTAGTGAATATACTAACATTCCACGACTTCGTTCTCGTACTCTGATTCGATAGATCCCACAAGAGCATTCTCTGCTTTGCAGCCCCTATCGGCGTACATATAGGCGACATCAGCTCCATCATAGAAAGCCTGTATAATCAATTCTTTTTGCACGAATGGAAACATTTGATGACTTGGAAAATCCCTTGAAACAAGCCAATGCTACCTTGTAAGCTTTTCGACCGATTGTTCTCCACTCACTATGCATTGGGTAAACATTTTCCGCATCAAAATCACATTCTGCACAGCTCCTATAGAACATGACGAACGAAATAATCAGAAGGCGGATGCACATGATCTTTAAATTTGCCAGCTAGCCTAAATATAGAAGAATAAACTGTAAATTTTGATGACATTGTGGTGACACTTGGCACTTACTCAAACGCTAACGTCGGACAGGGAACGAGATTCCCATGCCGTAAAATAGCTTGTTTTGTTGTGTCGATTGCGTCCAACACTACTCATTGTATGACATCATGGAAATTTTTGCCACTGTGCTTATCTGGGTGAAATTCCGGTCCGCAATTGCGTCTCGACACGCTTTGCGGCCGCGCGCTTTCGAGTCGGAAGAGTTTCCAGCGCTGCAGCTGCCGATCTGTTGACTCTAGGTGAGGTTTAAAAAACTGGAAACTGAACAAAATTGAAGAAAACTGTATAAAAAGCCATATCGGGTCGACTTTGAAGCTAGAAACTCGATTGACTCGAGCGCTTGCGGCCGCAAAGCGTGTCGAGACGCAATTGCGGACAGGACTTTGACCCAGGTAAGCACAATACCTTGGAGAATTCATTCCTGGACTTCCTTGTTTTATTTTATAGGAGAACTTATGTTACATGATAATTTATGGATAAGGAGATTGAAAAGAACAAGCATTTTCAATTTAGGCTGAGTTTCGGTGTGTACAGGCAAATTGAAAGAACATTGTTGTAATTTTTTCCATGATGTCGTAGAATGAGTAGTGTTGGACGCAATCGACACACAAAAAACACGCTACTTTACGGCATGAGAGTTTCATTCCCTGTCCGCCGTTAGCGTTCGAGTAGGGGGCGAGGGGGCGTTTTCGACATTAATCGCAGTGAGGGTGGACGGCATGTGGATCGAATCCACACCGCGGGTGTGGCTAAGGAGCAGTTTGGCTGGTACACACGACGCGCGCGACGGTAAAACGCTGTGCGCGCTCATCGTCCTTAGGGCGCGTTAACCAAGGGCACTCAAAAAAGTTGTTGTTGTTCCATTTAGATGTTCCTCTTTATCGTTTTTACGCATTTTGTTCATGTAGGTTGATGTCTCAGACGTAGGGCCGGCATCGGGATCAATATCACCATCTCCCATTCCGCTCCAAGATGCATACAAAAAGAACTCTGAAAAAACTTGTATAAAAAGTGCGAATTCCATTGAAACGATGGTATGGGAAGCACTGCATCCGAAAAAGCACATTATAAACAAAAACATGAACAAAATGCAACAAAAATGATAAAGGGGACGGCTACAATGGGACAACGACTACTTTTACGGAAGGTCCTCGGTTAACGCGCCCCAAGGACGATGAGCGCGCACAGAGTTTTTCCGTCGCGTGTGCTAGCCGAACTGCTCCTTAGCTACACCCGCGGTGTGGATTCGATCCACATGCCAGGGTGGACAATGGCGAAGATGACGTCCTCGGGGGAGGGAAAAGAGGCACTTCGATGTGGGCGGGGCCCAAGATCGCATGGCGCGCGTACCTTCTTGTGGACACCTTCTCGTGGATCAGAGAAACGAATAGGAGAAGTGGTATTCATCGGGTAGAGGCGAAATCGAATAAGGGTAGCTAATGATTCCAGGAATATCCAAGGAAAACACATCCCGATGTAAACAGGACCCGTTCCCGAAAAGGCTCGCGCGCCATGCGCTCTCAAGCCCCTCCCATATCAGAGTGCCTCTTCGGGCGCACCCTACAGATGGCAGAAAAAGTCTGGATCAAGATTCTGCCAGGAACGTATCAAAGTGCTCCAAAGCAAAAAGTCGATTGAGAATAATCAAAAATTGGTCCCATGTTGGTGCAAGTAGAGCCTAGCTTGCTCGGATGAGTTGGAGTCCGGTCGGAGTAAGCAGCGAAGCGGTCGGTCGTGGCAAAATATAAGTGATGAAGAGATTTTGACTTAATAAGCCTGATAAGCCTTACTTCCATTGGCTCGAAATGAGGGAGCTAGGCTGTATCTGACGTTATGTTAACGTCCTGTACAAATACCCTTTGAGCACTTGACTAGCATGTAGCGCACAGCATGCACAGCGTCACCCAGCTTGGTCAGGAGCCTAAGCGAGGTTCGCTGATAGCCCATCTGTTTTGAGTGTCGCATGCCATGCACTTAGCTACGCCTCAGTCGAGATCTGTGGACCAAGCCCTTTTGCTCCAAAGGAACCGTAGGAACCGGCGTCACGCACAAGGTAATAGTTCTGAGGCCAAGGCATGGCTTCTATGTGGCGAACCTGACAAGATGGAAGAACCCTTTGATGCCTGATGAAAAGCGAGAAGCTGAAGTCTCTTGATGAGAAATAAAGAACCTGACGTGGTCAGTGCTGACTGTAAAATGGCACTAAACTCTCCCCAAGTGCTCTTGATAACATATTACTGAACATGTTGGTTCTGCTCTGGTGATAACATCTCAATGTATAGTGGAGTCCACCAAGAATGTCTTATTTACTTATCAATAAGAAGCGGTCGGCTGGGGATCAATGTGCATGAGTCCCATACCAGCACGCTCGATACCGATTGAGCGAGAGCGGTTGTGCTGCAACAAGTTTCATGTACATTGATCTGCAATCGACCGCTTGTCATTGATAAGTAAATGAGACACTCTTGGTGGACTCCACTATACCTTCACAGTAAGGTTTCGCTCCGTGTAGGCCTCTAGGTAAAAAGCTCTTTGGCTTTATGTAGCAACTCCATACCGTTTGCCATATAAATTTGGCAAAAAGCAGATGCATCTATGGGACTAGGGCATCGACATGGGCAGGATTCGGGACAATAATGGACACATTCGAAGGTGAACAAGGGCCGGACGCATCAGAGCGACGGGTTGGGGCAGGGCAGTCGGCGCTTTTGAATGTCTCCGTAGATGGCGAAATCAATCGTGCCTCTGCAATATCCTTCGCTTCCCCAGCCACCCCAACAGGGATGTTGTGTTGGAGCGGTGAGCGTCCTAGCTGGGGCTGCTGTGGAAGCGGAAGACACTAAGGATCACGATTGATCTTACTTATGCCGCCTTACTTGCCCAGTTGCCTTGCGCCCAACGCGCTTGCTTGCTTGCAGCACTTGCCTTGCTTGCGCGCGCGCGCGCTTGCCTTGCCCAGCTTGCCGCGCGCGCGCTTGCGCGCGCGCGCGCGCGCGCGCGCGCGCGCGCGCGCGCGCCGCGCGCGCGCACTTGCGCGCGCGCGCGCGCGCGCGTCTCTTTGTTGCTTACTGTATATATATATATATATATATATATATATATATATATATATATATATATATATATATATATATATATATATGCTTGCCTTTTCTTGCCTTGTGGATTGCCACTGGAGTTGAACAGCGAAATAGCACGCTTTCATTTTTGACGGTCTCTGCGAAAGTTCTGGTACTCTTTCGGAATAGACGACCCACTCAAAAGAATCGGATTTTCGAGGTGTTTCATATATGTTCCCTGAACAAATTTTACATGTTGTTCTATGCTTCTACATGTTTAGAAGCAAAAACGTGACAAATTGATCATGGAGCTGCATGCAAAAACCTTTTCTACCCAAGTGGGTCGTCTATTCCGAAAGAGTGCCAAAGTTCATGGCATCGATCACACTGAACCGGATGCATTTCAGATCGTCGGTGACTTGCTTGAGCCAAGTTTTCTATGGACCTGTTCTTTCAATCTTCCACTCTGCGATTCGATTTCTCCAAAGAAGTATGTACGGAATCTGCTCGAATCCATCCAGCACACGTGGCCGAAGCATCTTAACTTAAGCTCTGGTAAATCCCTAGTGACCTGTCGATTGCGATTATCACCAGCAGCGGGGCGGAGAGCCTTGGTGAAATATAACTAGTGATAAGAAATTTCCGACGAAAAAGGCCACCGCTCCGCGCTGTGATAGTCGAAAACAGGAGTTCATTTCAAATGAAACAGAGTCTACTTGACTGAATCTTTTTCGATGGATGGCTGGTTTCCGCAGCTCTCCCGTATATCACTGTTCTGGATATTGTCTCAAATAGAAACATTCAAGAATTTTCCGCAGACACTTTATTTAAAACAGCTCCAATCTGCTGTAGTCAGACTTGACTAACGTCCAAGTTTCTTACCTATCTGCCACGCGGAAGGCCCGTGTCCGTTTCCGGCCGATGCACCATGTCGAGAACACATATCGAGAACAGTAAGTGGATAAGCAGACATCTGGGCTCTCGCTTCCATGTTGATATTATAGGAACATAGGGCGGTGGTTCGACGATTTCTTCATCCAATAGCCAGTTGTGAACAACGATATATAGTAGAGTCCACCAAGAGTGTCTCATTTACTTATCATTCAGAAGCGGTCGGCTAGGGATCAATGTGCATGAATCCCATACCAGCACGCTCGATACCGATTGAGCGAGAGCGGTTGTGCTGCAATGAGTTTCATGTTCATTGATCTCCAATCGACCGCTTCTCATTGATAAGTAAATGAGACATCCCTGGTGGACTCCACTATACATGTAATGAATCTGCCACTATCTCAGGCACCATTTCGGTTGGACCGATGGCCGAGCCGCTTTTTTCTGCCACGTCGGGGCGCGAACGAGAGACGTTTCGCCAGAGCTCCGCCTTCCCGTTTTCCACGAAAGAAACGGGAGACGTCGGGGGTTGGCGCCGTACTAAGCAATCAGCTCGATTGGACCGACAGCCAAACGAAATTTCTGCTCAGATCGATCAATTCCTCGCGCTGTCGTGAGAATTCACATGACTCTTCTAGGCGTTTTCGCTTGTCTTTTTGCGTCGGATGAATTTTCCGGGGGGCGGGGTTCCAGTGTGCCAGAATTAGCGAAGCTGCAGTATGGCTTGAATTTTGGTATACTGGGGTGGTGGCCATCGTGTATCAATACTCCTGAGGAGGCGGGAGAAACGGGGGAGGAGCGAGGGTCCTGATTGGACGCAACAGTTGGGGGCCGGGGCTAGCCCGTATTGCGTCCAATCAGGAGCCTCGCCCCTCCCCCGTTTCTCCCGCCTCCTCAGGGGTGTTGATACACGATGGCCACCACCCGTATACTGGGGCACTTTGAATGTCAGAAAAGTCAGATACTTGAACTATTTGCTGCAATCTCACGATGTATTCTAAGTTCTCTTGTTTCCTTACTGTCCCTTACGTTAGTTCAGGTAAATGTGCTCTCATAATTAATGAGAGAGCACATTTTCGTCTGCACATGTAGATGAAATTTGAAATTATTTCAAATATTCAAATATTTGACTGAATTTGGAATAACCGGTAGTACCAGTCCCAGTTTCATTAAAAGGTATATTTCTACTCTCATAGAGACATGAGAACGTGAGGGGAACCTTTCCTCTGATATAATTCTTGGAAACAAAATACGGTTCTAATGCATTCTGATAGAGTGGCGGAATTTCATATTATTCGGTATGTCCAAAACATGCTTTCCGACTCTTTTGTTCTTTCTAGGAACCGACAAAAATGTTCTGTTCTCCGGTCATTCTCATTGAATTCTTTTTGTTTTGTGGTTATTGAATTCTATATCTGACTTTTTCCTTCTCCTGATCGCTTTGGCTATTCTTCAATTTTCTTATCATTTGCGCCAATATTTTCTTCATTCTAAAATTCAACTCTTTTGCCTCTGGCTAAGCTCACAATTTTTGTTTGCGGAAGTTTTTTTCGGTGTCACTGACAATTTTTTTCTTATTTTTTTCTGACTTTTCGCCTCTTCAGGGCATTATGGCTAATTTTGTCTCGGTTTCCTGGTCACCTGCAATAAATTTCTCCGGTTCTCTGACCTGTATGGAGAATACATGCGATTCTTTTCTGTACTCTGGCCATTCTCACTACTTTTCTTTTGTCGTTGAACTTGGACCATTTCTTCCGTCTTCTACGGAGTCACTGACTTTTTGTGATGGATTCTGACTTTTTCTGCCCTCTAGACTCTCTAAGCAATGTTCCTTGCTTTTTGACCATTTTTCTTCCTTTGAGTCACCGTCACATTTTTCTCCTGTTTTGTTTTTTATTTGAACCTTTCTTCTGATTTTCGCAAATCTCTGTTGTTCGCCGGCTCTAACATTATTTGTTTTGTCTGATGTTTTTTTGCTTCTCATGACATTTTAGGTTTCGCTCCACTTCCACTATTTCTGCTGCATTTTAATTTCTCTCCATCGTCTAGGCCCTCTCACTACTTTTTTCTGCATTTTGAATTTTGCTTTGCCCTCTGGCCACCCTCAGGATTTTCTTCTGTTCCCCTTGTTCTGCTTTTCCGGCGAATCACACCAAGATTCTTCTGTTTTCTGGCTTGCAACTATTTTTTCACTTGTTTTCTCTCTTCTGGCAGTTGTTCCAGATTTGACTTAAAATCCTCCCAGGTAGGTTATTTGGGGCGCTGATCACACATATGTGGTTTATTTGTTGATTTTCCAAAGTGTTCGACTTGATTCGTTCAAGGCTTCCCATCGTGGGAAAATTTTATGGTGAATCGCGACTTTTGACGATTTCCGCAGTACTACGATAGATTTGGCTCAAATTGTCTCTCTGAGGGTTATTTGGAGTGCTGAACACGAATCTGACGTCCGTCCGAACGAAGTCCGTTTATCGATTTTCGGCAGACTACGGTAGATTACGTAGTTCAGTCAAAGTCTAAGATTTGACTCAAAATTTGTATGCGGGGGTTATTCGGGATGGTGAATACGGGCTTCATCTCCATTTGTCGATTTTCAAAACACTAAGGTAATCTTTGCCGCCTAAATGGCATGGTACCTACCGTCACCTTCAATAAAATTCACAATTTCGACAAACGGACTCCAGATTCGTGTTCACCGCCCTAGATTACCCTCGCATGCAAGCTTTGAGCCCAATCGGATTTTTTTAAAAACACCCTAAAAATTTCATGGGGCGCCCCTTACTTTCCCGCCAGGCTTTGAAGAACGCGTATAACTTTTTTCAGAGTGATTTAGGCAGCTGTGAAAATCTTAATCGCATTCTACACCAAAAACGGTTCTAGAAATGTACATTTTGTCCGGAATGGCCAGGCTGATTAAAATAGTTCCCGTGTTAGTCCCGGCACGATTCACCTTTCTTCCAGCACGATTATCATCGTGGTGCATGACGCAAGAGCGGTAATCTGCAGATGCGGACCGGAATTTAGCTCCGAAAACGGCACTATGAGAAAAAAGACAGGGTAAGAATGAACAAAAGCTCTGAACCATAAATCAGTGGAATCACTAGAAAACTCATTGTTGAGTGTTAATAAATTCACGTATTTGTTGAAGTGTGGGATTCTGATGGTCAAAACCAGGATGTTGACGTCAGCATCTTGTTAGCAGCGATTCTACGCCCTTTACCCTTCATAGCTAATACTGCGACGACGTCATCCTTGATTTTTCGAGCATGGTGGCAAAGCCATATAGTAGAGTATATCAAACGAATAAAAATTTTCGAATATTCGAATAAACGAATAATTCGAAAAATTTGCTCCTTCGAATATTCGAATAAACGAATAATTCGAAAAATTGACTTCTCCGAATATTCGAATAAACGAATTATTCGAAAAATTGACTTCTCCGAATATTCGAATAAACGATTTTTTCGAAAAAATGACTTCTCCGAATATTCGAATAAACGAATTATTCGAAAAAAATGACTTTTCCGAATATTCGCATTAACGAATTATTCGAAAAATTTACTTTTCCGAATATTCGAATAAACGAATTATTCGAAAAACAGACTTCTCCGAATAATCGAATTATTCGATTATTCGTTTATTCGGCCGAATATTCGTTTTCCGAATATTCGTTGACATAGTCTACCATATAGTAGAGTATATCAAACGAATAAAAATTTTCGAATATTCGAACAGACGAATAATTCGGAAAATTGACTCTTTCGAATATTCGAATAAACGATTTATTCGAAAAATTGACTTCTCCGAATATTCGAATAAACGAATTATTCGAAAAATTGACTTCTCCGAATAGTCGAATAAACGAATTATTCGAAAAAATGACTTCTCCGAATATTCGAATAAACGAATTATTCGAAAAATAGACTTCTCCGAATATTCGAATAAACGAATTATTCGAAAATTTGACTCTTCCGAATAATCAAATTATTTGAATGATTCGAATATGAATAATTCGAATATTCGGCAAAAATCGCGAGTATTCGAATAAGAAGTACGGACCGAGTACGCATAATCAAACCGGCACTTCCAACTTTCTTGACCTTTTTTTGTATAGTATAGATCAAAGCAATGCCAATGTACTTCCACGAAAAAGACGTTCCACATTATATCATAAGAGTATTCAAAGTAACATTTACCACTGTCTATGAGTGGTTGTTAAACGATATGATCAAATTCTCTGGATTTTCTAAACCATATCTACCAACAATATCCGAATTTCCTATCAGTTTAGGGTGCTATCTGAGCGGGGGGGGGGGCACTGGTGGATCGCACCTGACCACCCCCATTTTTCTGTGCCGCAATCACTCCTGATTTATGCGGGGAGGGAAAACCCGGGTAGGTGCTCAAATTTAGTGCGGCACGATAAAATGGGCGGGGCCAAGTGCACCCAGGCATAGTGGCCCCCCACCGCTAAGATAGCACCCAGTTTGGTTGCAGATATTTCAATTCTGCAAAAATATAAGGTGAATGTTTTTTTATAAGAACTGGCTCAAAACTGCAGCGATTGATCTAAATTCATGGCAATTAAGTATTACGTAATACTCAAGCAGCGTAAGGTAGCCGTTTCTGGAACATTGCTCGAATTTGTTTGGGACATACTCCATCAGATGGAAAACAGTATCTGTTACGTCTGCCCACAAATTCGGTGGTGAGCGAGATACTCCACTATTAGGTTTCTGACTATCTCATGTTTTATATTGGAGTATTCCGATTATATTCGAACTTTCTACCAGTTTGATCGGGGACATTTCACCTCTGAACCGCAAAAATGGACATGTGCCGGAGACTCTGCTTCTTATTTTTCTGAAATTATTCGTTTATTCGGCCGAATATTCGAATATTGGGCCGTTCGAATATTCGAATAAACGAATTATTCCGAGAATTGACTTTCGAATATTCGAATTATTCGAAAAATTGACTTTTCCGAATATTCGAATAAACGAATTATTCGAAAAATTGACTTTTCCGAATATTCGAATAAACGAATTATTCGAAAAATTGACTTTTCCGAATATTCGAATAAACGAATTATTCGAAAAATTGACTTTTCCGAATAATCGAATTATTCGAATATTCGATTATTCGTTTATTCGGCCGAATATTCGTTTCCCGAATATTCGTTGACATAGTCTACCATATAGCCATCATGCTCCGAAAATCAATGATGACGCCATCGCGATGACAGCTGTGAAGGGTATAGGGCGTGGAACCGATGGTTACATGATGATGACGTCATCACTTTATTATTAGGTCTAGAAGTTAATTTCCGCGTTTTTGTTGTTATTGATATTTTGTAAAAAATAAAATTATTTTTATATAACGAATTTTATGTTATAATGCTCACTGTATTATCAGCTTTCTATTGATATATAACTTGCTTCACGTACCTTATAAAAAAAGTATTATTTTAGTTTCAGAATATGTCAACTTTTGTGCCGGAAAAACGCCATTTGCAGGAAGCTCTCCTTTTCCTTTTCATCTCAAGAAGAAAGCCACTGACGCGCACCAAATGCTTGCCCAGAAAGCTTACGAGGATGCTGCTCCATCCATAAGAACCTGCAGAATGGTTTCAGCGTTTCAAATCGGGTGATTTTGACGTTAAGGACAAAGATCGACCAGGACAGCCAAAAAGTTCGAAGACGAAGAACTTCAGGCTTTGTTGGATCAAGATTCGGCTCAAACGCAAGAACAGCTCGCGGCATCTCTCGGCGTCACCCAAAAGCAATTTCTATTCGATTGAAGGCAATGGGAAGATTCAAAAGGAAGGAAAATGGATCCCTATGAGCTCTCAGAACGCAACAAAGAGCAGAAAAACAACTTCACAAATCTTGTTGGACCGATTCCAAAGAAAGTCTTTTACACCGCATCATAACTGGCGATGAAAAGTGGGTGTACTACGACAATCCGAAGCGAAGAAAATCGTGGGTTAGTCCTGGTGAAACAACAACTTCGACCGCAAACCAAACATCCACGGGAAGAAGGTCTTACTGTGCATATGGTGGGATCAACGCGGTATACTGTACTATGAACTTCTTCAACCTGGCGAAACAGTTACTGCGAATCGCTATCAGCATCAACTAGCGCAATTGCGGCATGAAATCGAAGCAAAAGAGACCAGAATGGGCGAGTCGACACGAAAAAGTCATATTGCTTCATGATAACGCTCGACCTCATGTTGCTCGAACGGTAAAGGATACGCTAAAAGAGTTCAAATGGGAAGTCTTACCGCACCCGCCGTACTCTCCAGACATCGCCCCGTCGGATTATCACCTTTTCCGGTCAATGGCGCATGGTCTAGCGAACAGCGCTTTCAAGATCGTCAAGATGTCAAAAAAATGGCTCGATGAATGGGTGGAGGCCAAACCAGAAAAATTTTATTATGATGGAATCCATAAGTTACCCAAACTCTGGGAAATGGTTGTTATTAATGACGGAAATTATTTTGAATAAAAATTTTGTTTAAGTATGTCCAGTTTTCAATAGTGTAAAAAGCGTAAAAAAACGCGGAAATTAACTTCTAGACCTAATAGAATCCCTTCTATGAAAGGTGGACCGAGCCACGACCCACGAAAGCGTGACGTCATCATCGAGACTGCAGTCCCGGCTATGACAGGTGGACCGAAACACGATCCACGGAGTAGTTACGAAATCATCGAAACTGCAATCCCGGCTTTGAGAGGTGGACCGATGTCATTCCCGAAACGAACGAGCCACGTTTCCGGTTAACCCCGCCCCTTTTTTCGTTTTGAGCCAGAGCGGTTCAACGGTCCAACCTCGTTCCGACTACGCTCGAATCGAACCGTTGCCTGAGATCTCATGAGCTCCGCGCGCTCTTTGCTACGTTCCGCCCACGTGACCGGAGTGATCGTGACTCAGGTCACGACAAAGCCCTCTGCTCCAGTTCCTGTTATATTTTCTCAAAGGCAAAGTCCAAGCTCAGGGACGAAATCTGAGATTCTCAAATAATTTTGAAGAGGGCCCACCCCATGTAACACCTATCAAGTGCGAGCTCTCGATTCCTCCGAATACGCGAGATATAGGAGGAAGCCACCCGGGGGTGCACACATCAGGAAGCCGCTTGGGCACACTTTTTCGTTATTTCGAGCTTCACACTTGCGAGATAACTATGGTTTCCGACCAATAGCCCCGTTCTTCCCTTCGTTCTCAGCCTATCTCTCCTCCTTCAGGTCAGCTCGCATACATCGGCTGCAAAAGACGGAAGTTACAAGCCTCGGACAACTCGTCCACCATGCTTCCGCAGCTTAAGTTTCAAGGGGCCATAACTCCGTTTCCAGATGGTCTTGTACGATTTCAGAGACACCGTTGGAAGCAGCATGGGACCGTTTTCAAGATAGGAGAAATAACGATTCTGAGGTTGGACTTTGCCTTTAATGGCACCCGATGAGAAGTGAGCGCAACCGTAACCTCATTGACAACAGTCCAACGGCTAGCCACAACTGGTGTTACTTATAAACTAATGCCGATAGGGAAGTAAGCGCTTCTATCTGAGCAAGCAAGTAATCAGTCAATCGATGTAACAGCAGGTAAAAAACCAGCATTTCATTTTATTGAGGGAGGAGAGAGAAAACGGAAACCTGCATTTGAAAGATATGTACACAGTTAAGCAAATATTCATCAAAAGCGTTACAACTATTTTTCCAGATTCAATTTTTCGCAAATGAATCCATAGCCGAATCGATCCATTGGTTCTGCTGTCCAAAATCCATCACTCTTGCAGCCCTCATTCTTCCTGCTATCGCGAATGAACTGAAACGAATGCGTTGTTTAAAGGCAGTGTTCACGATGGAATGAATGGGCGTGCTGGCTGTTCATTGTTTTTGATTATGAAAGAAGATAAGAAATTGTTAAGCTCTTCTACTGGCTAGAACAAGCTACAGTATCCTCTACCATGATCAGATGTTGGAGATAAAGAACAGCCAACACGCCTATTAATTGTATCGTGAACACTGCCTTTAAGATTCGAATTAATTTTCCTACTGCAGATTGATGGTTTAGCAAATCTGAAACCTGCATCCTAGAAGAAAATTCTGAAATGCCGTAAGAGCTAAACTTTGTCTTACAGTGTTATCCTTAGCTTTTAATGATAACATTTAGTAAAGTCGCCACAGCTTCGAAAAAAAAATATGTTACTCTGTAGGCATTGTGGCATTACTACCAGGAAAAGAGAAACACATCGCAGGTTTTTTCCTGGCGCCCCGTATTTCAAACGGTCAAAATAAGCTCATCGCTCCTTGAACGAGTTCATACTTGGATCGCGGCACCACATGACAACAGTTGCTCCGTGAGCACTCCAGCCGGCGTCAAAATCCTATACCCGTGATCATAAGCAATGTCCACAAGCTCATTTTGAGGACTGTGGACACTTTCACACCTTGGAAACCGCCTTACCTTTTTTCTAGAAAAAAATTATTCTTTTTGAACATTCATGTTCAGTTTCAAATCGATAAACCATATATTTACCTAGCGCCGAATACGATGACACCCAAGTTATCATCGAAACAAAGGCTTGTCTACGATTAATCTCAATCTCGAGGTTTTAGTGTGCAACACCAAGCTGTCAGATGCTGCAGGGGATAGGGTCCAGGGTACTGCACGAGGTGTGAGCCTGCCAGTTTTGCTCAGGCCACCTCCAGGAACGTTAGTAGGTCAATTTTCGGCCGTTTTCTCCCATTACCACAATGAGCTGCTGTGTTCAAGCAGTTTATCGAGCAGGTTTACATACCTCTAACGTTTCACTGCAGTAAAATTTCTCCTGTTGTATTTAAATGGTAAGTATAAATTTGTCAAGTGATTAAAAAACAGCTCGAAGCCAATGCTCTGCAAAAAAAAACTTTGGATGTTTGAGAGGAGGAGAGCTTGAACAGCGCTTGTTGCATTTATGTAGAGAGGAGCTAAAAATGCAAAAGTAAATGTAACTGTTAACAACTTGTGCTGTGTCATAAAATGCGGATGTTCGAAGGAGGCAACGAGTAGTATATATCAGTCAAGCGTGATTGATTTACAAAGTATACCAACTTTGACCGTCTAAGATAGACGCTGAAGGGCGCTACACTTTATGGGCCCACATCTTTCTCAGTAGTCGACATTTTTGAAAACTAGGAGTCACGAGAGTAAGGTATTTGAGTCCAGCGTGGTTTGGTTACCCGTAGTGCTTGCTTTGACCATCTTAGATGAACGCCGAAGACCGCTACAGGGAGACGGCTAAGTCCTTAGAAAAGTAGGTTTTTTTGGAACGTTATAAGTTAAGTGCTGAACGAGTCATATAGAAACATCCTGGCTTTAAGAAACTGGACTTTATACTCTTTTGTTTGGAACCTTGCGCAGCCCTGGAAAAAGCCTCTAAAGAAAATTTACTAGGTGTGGGCTTTTCTCCAAAATGCGCTGAGGGCCCACAGCTGGGCCCACACCTAAGTACTGAGAAAACACGAAAAATGTTGCAGAACCCACACCAGGAAAATTTTCTTCAAAGGCCTTCTCCAGGTGTGCGGGTGGCCCTAAAAGGTAGGGTTAGGAGCGTAAAATCTTAAAGCGACGAATTTTTCCTTATTCAGAACTTAAGTTACTGCAGTTTTAAAATCCAAGTTCATGTTCGTGGACCTAGCCGTTTTTTTTCATCGTCTCCCGCTTTCTATGTAGCGGCCTTCGGCGTTACTCTGAGATGATGAAAGTTTGTAAAAAGGGTAAATCGACCACGCTGGACTCAAATATCTTACTCTCATGACTCCTAGTTCTCAAAATTGATGACTTCCGGCGAGACCACATCTGAGAAAGTTGTGATCCCCTGTACTGTAGCGGTCTTCAGCGTTCATCTAGGATGGTGAAAAATTGTATCTACAGTAAATCGACCACGCTGGATTTGAATATACCACTTTCATGACTCCTAGAAATCATTTGCAGGAATCAGTTAGGATTTAGTAGTGAAACTGCTTTGGACTCTTTACATGGACGGTTCATATGTCTTGAATGTTATTCTGAGAAGACCTTCACTTCGCCCCAATTTTCCTAATTGAGCTCCGCGACTCGTAAATCAGTTAAATCAGCCTTTTAGTTGAATCGCAACCTATGTTTAAGGTCTAGGTGAAGCTGACGTGAGCTCCTGACGGTTTATACTCACAAACACGTTGGTTCAATTGGTGATCGTCCAGAGATCAGACCCCTCGCTTCCAGCCCTGTGAATCTCAGACCCCCACTGTGGGCGCCCACACCCGCGCCAAACCCTGCTCTTGAGGGACCACACCAGCAGCCAGGTGTGTACCTGTACAGTGTAGCGCCCCCCCCCCCACCTTATACGGTGGGTATATCGATCACGCTCAACTCAAATGTCCTACTCGCATGACTTATACTTAGCTTTGTAGGTTATTCAAGAACCGTTACACTTTGATTGACTGATGAAAGCAATGTCACTTACAAAAGCCTGATAACTCTTTTCTAACTCGAGTTTTGGTTGATTGAAGTGCCAAGCAAATATGTGAGCCTCCTGCTTGCACTCCAGTGTTGGATTCCAATAAAAAACGTGATCGTTAGCTTTCTTCTGTAGACCGAAAATCATCAATGCCGGCGTATCATAGGTGTTCCAAATCATGTAGCGGAGCATATCTGAAATTCGCCTTGCTCAGTGTGAATCTGATTTGACCTTTCTCAGAGGTGCGCGACACTATCGTGCCACCACACTCTAAAAACGCTCGGGCGAAAACGTCTTCTTCAGAACATTTTAAAGAGCCTGAGATGGATATCTTACATTGTTATACATGAGGATAATACAAGGTGGCTGCTACCGAAAGAAGCGCTCAGAGCGGTGAACGCATCAACGATAACGAATTGTATTGTTAGTAAGGTGCGTCCGAATGAGAATGGCGGCCCATGCGGCCGGCAAGCTTGGCAGGCGGCCGTCGCGTTCGCCGCTCTCAGACGAGCAGGCGAAAAGTCCCCACCGCCGTCGACTACGAACGGGGCCGGCACCGGCTGTCAGCAAGCGGAGAGCGATCAATCAGCTGTTAAGTGCGTTCCAAAAAGGTTCCCAGGACGCCGTGGGAGGAAAAACAACCTTCCCATAGACAACTTTGCTTTCCATGGATGCGAATCATAACTGAAAATTGCTCCCACGTGACCGAGGCTACGTTCCCATGAACACGTTTTGCCATGGGAATGTTTTTGGAACGCACCCCTGCAGACGGTGGGAGAGGGGACGGCCGTCGTTCAAATCCAACACTCGTCCGAGGACGGCACATGCGACGGCCGCATGCCAAGCACGCCGGCCGCTTGGGCCGCCATTCTCATTCAGGCACACTTTATCTCTTGGGCCTCCATAGCAAAACTGCTCTATATCCCGTCCCAAGCTGCTGGTTCCAAGAAGTTGTGTGCGTTTTTTTATGTTTCGCGGGCACCCCATCATGAGCAGTTATATTGTAGAGTATGAAAGTGCGGAAATGAAGTAGGACTACGACTATCGTGGTTTCTTGCTAATTTCGGGCAGAAAGTCAATCCAAGACGGTTCTTCATAACTGTGCGTTACTTTATGTAATGGATGTATTTTAGGTCTGAAGAAGGCTCTAGGAGCCGAAAGCTTACCGAAGAGAAGTTACAAACTCTTAGAAACCCCATTTTTTTGCAGTGTTTTTGATACGTTTGGAACTCAATAAACATTTTGCAGCCTCTTGTAATGTGTAGTGATTGTAAACAAAAATGAGACTCAGGGATAGCACTATCCTACCATATCCCTAACATTGTTAAAGGCAGTGTTCACGATGAAAAATGTGTTTTAGTTTCTACTAGGAATGGGTAGGGGAGGGGCACACTTTAACGTTGACGTCGAAAGAACGCATGAAAACGAGTCAGGAAAAGCTCCAAAAGAGCCCGAAGCCTCCACTTCGAGCGCAAGGAAAACCCCAAAAGCGCAGCACACGCCCACCGACGTGAACAAATGAATGCTCGAGATCGTGAGATGAGCGATGATTTCCAATCATTAGCCCCGTTCTTCCCTTCATTCTCAACTTCTCTCTTTACTCAGGTCAGCTCGCACACATCGGCTGCGAAAGACGGAAGCTACAAGCCTCGGACAACTCGTCCACCATGTTTCCTTAGCTCAATTTTAAGGGACCATAACTCCGTTCCCAGAAGGTCTTTTACGATTTCAGAGACATCATTGGAATCAGCATGGGGCGGCTTTCAAGATAGGAGGGAAAACAGGAAAACAAACGTTTCTCGTGGCTCTCAGAAGCAGAACAGCGTCGAAAAAAAAAACGGGAAGAAAAGCTACCCAGGAGCCGCAGAACGGCTTAGAAAAATGGGCAAACCCCGCCATTGTGGGCAAGCCCTGCCCCTTTCCGCCCCTCGACATGAACAAAGGAACACTCGAAAGGCTTAAGCCTCGCAGACACAGCGCACATGGGACATGGCGTCGAATATATGACCTTGTGTGCACCCACAGACGCAATACACCGAACTTCACGCGCAAATCAAGATTTTCCTCTAAATCCGTGCTGCTTGAAGATTCTTGGGATTTCGCGGAGTGTTGACGAATTCCAAAAGAAGTGTCTATGATTTTGCCGCGTTTTGCAGAGAACAACTGGTCTTGACCTTGTCTGCGGCGCTTGATTCAATTTTTTTTATTTGAAGTGTAATTTTAATCTGAAACATCAACTACTATTACTTAAACTTGGTCTCGAAATGATAAATCTCATACAGCGTCATCGAATCAAACTCCCTCCTCCCCTCCGCTGAAGTCATGAGCCCTAGCACGGAGTTTCTGACTAAATGAGCCAGTCTTCCAGCGTAATTGAAGCCACTGGTCCTTATAAGTACCCTACGCGTGAAAGTCCGCTGCACACTCTCAAGCACCTCTATTGACTTCAACTTAATCGGCTTGAACACCCGTATCCCAGAAGAGATCCACTACATGACTCGAAAACTTCGACAAGAACACCAGAATTAGTGGTTTAGAGCGCCCTGAACACTCTGTGCATCATTTTATCGTCTTCAGAAGCCACCTGATTACAGTGACAGTCAAAGCTGTGGTCACCTCAAATGAGAAACCCCAGGTCCGGTTGTTGCCGATCTATATCGTTGGAACCCATGCTGGCACTCAGAGATGATAGAGTATCGCTCTAACTAGAGACTGCTTTACCTACCCTGTGAAGATTTGGAAAACCATGTTGTCGTCGCTGTAGGTCTGTGACAGTACATAAAGACCCCTTGCTTGGAATTATCTAAACGGCTGCGGTGTTTTAAAAAAAAACGGCATTTTCACTGCTCCACAAAAAGGTAAGGGTACCCCATTGGGGAATTTTTGGGGTGTTCAGGAAAATTTTTCGGGTTCGGCTCCAAACTTCCAACTGGGGGTTATTTAGGACGCTGAACCCGAATCTGGGGTCTATTTTTCGCTGGACTTACGTTCATTGTCGGTTACGGTATGCATAATGCCTTTTAACTGGCGTTACTTACCTTAATATTTCGAAAATCAAAAATAGACCTCAAATTCGTGTTCAGCGTCCCAAATAACACCCACAGAGGAATCTTGAGTGTAATCCGAGACTATACCCGAGCTACCATTCACCCACAGCTACATACCGTAATCCAAGGAAAACCGGTAAGCCGACCACAGATTTGTGTTAGGCAGCAAAAAATAACTCCCATGTAATAGTTTCAAGCCGATTTCATCGTGGCATTCTCGAAATCGTCAAAAGTCGTGTTGTGCCACAAAAATTTCCCCTATTTTGAAGCTTCAGAGCTAATGAGACGGAATTTTTCGAATATCGACAAATGGGCCTCAGATTCGTATTCAGCGTCCAGAACAATCCCAAGAAAAAAGTTTTAGGCTCAACTCGAGACAATTTTTTTGAACACCCTAAAAGTTGCCACTCTTGTATCTTTTTTAACTTCGCAAAGCCATGGAAATGCCCACTTTTTGAAATTTTTATGGCATCAAGAGAAAAACATGGTTTCATAAGAGCCCTCGGGAAATGTAGGGTAAGCACTAGTACGTGGTCCATTATTCTTTTATTCAGCACCTTTTCAAACAACCTAGCGAGAATCGAGGTGATACGTATGGGTCGAGAATCCTTAGGGTTAGTAGAGTGGATAGTTTCTTCATAAGAATAGGAGTTACAAATGAAGTACGCCAACGGCTTGGAACATCAGCCCACATTAACTCAGGTTAAAAACCTGGGTGAGCGGGATCACATTTTCTATGAACTGCAGGGGGATATGGTCCGGTGCATCTGATAGTAAGAACGAATTCGGCCATTTAGTGAAGAGCTTGGATAGATCCACTGGATACCGTGAAAACTTCAGGTTATCTGAGATACTGCGATGAATTAACGATTTGATTCGAAATGTCGCGTCCGTGGTTGCACACCAGATCATTTATTCGACGCCATGTCCCATGTGCGCTGTGCCTGCGAGGCTTAAACCCACTCGAAATCGTGAGTTGAGCGATGGTTTCCGATCAAAAGCCCCGTTCTTCCCTTCATTCCCAACTGCTATCTTTACTCAGGTCAGCTCGCTCACACTGGCTGCAAAAGACGGAGCTTCGGACAACTCGTCCACCATTTTCCCTAGCTCAATTTTTGAGGGAGCATAAATCCATTCCAAGAAGGTCTTGTACGATTCCAGAAGCATCATCGGGATCAGAATTGGACCGGTTTCAAGATAGGCAGAAAAACAGAAAAGCGATTTTTATCGCGAATAGTGCCTTTAATATTTGTCTAAACATGTTGACGGCTGCGCACCCGTCCTTTGTCTGAGTTGCGGAACGTGCCACATACTTGAAGGTAGAGCACGTCTCCGCCGTTGTACCGTCAACCCGTTTCCCACCGCCAAATAACCATCTCCGTGTATTGAATTTCTCTCTATCTGTGATACAACCGACAATTCGACTCTAAATTTTTGCTTCCTCCGTCCCACCGACAAGTCTCATTACCCCGCTGAACGACCGTCAGCGTGTCTGAGTAGGTGTTCCATTTTCTGAAGCCTCACGAGGTGAGCCTCTTCAAGAAAATGTCTATGTCAACGTTCTGAGAAAAACTTACTCGCCACAAAATCCTGTTCAAGTTTTGATCTGATAGTGGCCACGCGAGCGCCAAGAGGATGACAGAAGTTCTCCGCGTGCTCGTAAGTGAACTCAATACGCTCACTGTGAACAACCTGAGAACTCAATAGTATCCAACATACAGAATGTATTCTCTTTTCAGTGTCTGTAGAAAAATTTCGCTACCATAAACTCCTTATTTCCGACTCCTCTCCAAGCATGGACCCACATATCACGGCTTTCTGCTGTATCCGGAAACGCCAACATGTTGACGACAATGAAGGTAACAGCCGTGTGTCGCATACACATCATTGTTCAAGACGCTGAAAAACCTTACTGCAATCAAGATTACGTAACAAGGCCGGTTTTTATTGCAGCTACTCAGACATTGGGATTGGCGGACCGCCGGCATTTGCTTGGCGAGCAAAAACCATTCCCGGTGTCGGACAGCCATTAGCCGGCGGTCCGCCAAAACCCTGCCAGCGGTCCGCCAGGACGTTGGCCTACCGCTGGCAGTCTCTTGGCTAATATCTGGCAGCCCGCTGTTGAGCAATCATTTGCCAGCGGTCCGCCAGTCTCTTGGCAGACCGATGAGTCGAGGTGGGTCCCTCACCGCAGATCGTTGCGTAGGAGATCGCCTACGCAACGGTCTGAGGTGGGCCCCCCCCCATCCTCCCCCCCCTAACCGTGGAAACTTGCCCCTCAGCTGCCAAAAATATGCTAGCCTCTGTAGAGTGACTTCAGGTCACCTTCCAGGGCCGGCATCAAAGTGCCGAGTGAACACTCATTGGACTGAATCGCCTTATATACCGGCTCGGCTTATCAGTGAAATCAGAGATCAAACTATAACATGTTAAAACGTGAGTAGTCGTCAACTCTCTCAAGTGCCAGCCATGTGACGACTCAGTGCCACGCGAAGGCCAGTGGGCGGTTAGGCGCCAGCCGAGTGCCCATTGGTGGATAACACACGTTGATAATTTGCCACCGGCACAAAATTCTCACTCAGGATTTATCCTGTCAAAGTTCGGCTTTGGAATATTAAGGCAAGTTAAAACCTGTTTCAAGTTCACCATGTTAAGAAGCGTTTGAACCTGAAGCTTCTCCGAACGCTTTGATTTGATTCATTATTACACGTTAGAACCATGTTAAAGGAAAGCAACAGAACGCGACACCTGAACGGCAAGTTAAAGAGACTAGTTATAGTAGGGCAATAATAAAAACAAATCGATAACGGTAGGTCGGCTTATGGCGGTCTTTGTTAGTGGCTTTGTATAGCACTCCTTTTGCTTCACTAAACGATAGACCGATTCGCTGTCCTCTCTCGATCAACAATGTGTAGCATGAAAGCTTCGCCAAACGATCTACCGGCTTAGCCGCTGGCATCTCCCATTAACCATCTCTAGCGTTCGTTTGGCTTCGCCAAACCATACACCTGCTTTGCCGGTTCTCCTCCATGAACAATAAGTAACATTCTTCTAGATAAACTGAACGATTGGTTGGCTTTGTCGACCTCATTCCAATAACCACTAACCATAGCATTCTACGTGGATTCCGCAATGATCTGTCACAATGGAAGTTTGTAGGACGCAATATGCAATTATGTCGTGGGTGTTACAACCATATCCGCCCAAAGTAGCCTTTTTCCGTCACGTTATGGATTGTCTCATTTTCACGTTTCAGTCCACAATTAATAATTATTCAAACTACATGAAATCAGTATGAGGTACATATTCAACGATAGCTAATCCTTGCTTCTTGAAAATCCAAAAAAACAGTATCATAAATTACTCAGTATGTTTAGCTGCGCCTTCGAAGCAGTGTACAGCCAGTCTCCCGGAAACAAGTTCAAGCTGCACTAGGTGATGAATGCGGGAGGCCGCGCTATGTGTTCAAGGCCCATCAGAAGTCAATCTTCAGATTCTCACCTACGACTTTTTAGATTTTAATTTAGATCTCAGTTGCCTACCGGAGCTAATACCACACGAATGAATTCAGAAAGTAAAAAAAAATCTGTTCGGCGAGGAAAGAAAAATTCGATTGGGATCCGCCTCTAACACGCAGTGCCGTTTCCCGGAAAAAACTTCCACCTGTATCCGCCTACACTCCTTCCTGGAGGGCATGCTGTTCGTGCCAAAAAACCGTGTCTGGATTCCTATTGCTGTTGTGGAGGTAGACAAACTAATAATCATTCATTTTCTGGCAAAAAGCTTTTTGAAAAATTCACCAAAAAGTGGTTCAATCATTGCCACCCCTAACTTGTGTCATCATCCTGGGAGGGAGGCGATTGTAAAACCCCGAACTTTGTCGAGAATCTCAACCAGGCTCAGATATTGTATTGAACACAAGTTTTCGAATGTGCTGTTCAGTGCCTCATAATGCCTTCAAATACCCTTTCCTAGACCCACTACCATTAGCCGTGCAGCACCTTCCTTTTCTGGCGATAAATAATCGGAAACGGAAGCGGGATGGAACAGCCCCCCCTCAAAAAAAAAACAATGAAAATACGGAAACAGATTAGGAACAAATCCGCACAGCCCAGGTAAGGACATCCGGCAACGAGTGCGACCGAACTTTTTTCACGCTGCGGCAATCCCGCATAACTGCCAGCGAGCGGCAACCGACGCGGCTACGATAATGTCAGAAAACAATTTGTTGCCGCGTCAAGGCTGGAACTCGGCGACCAGTCGTCTGTCGGTGCAACTCTGCAGACCTCTTAACTGCTCTGAATGATCTAAAGTCGATTGTATTCTGGGACGTGGGAGACCGACGCGGCGTGAAGGGTTACGAGGGGTGCCGCAGGGTTTTAACACCTGCGTCACCGCCAGCGACCGTCGCACCATTGGCCGCCGAGCCAAACCTCCAGTCAGCGCATCGATGTAAAAAGGAACGCAAACCGGCGTCCTCTGTTGTAATCCGTAGGTACGCAGCCCCTGGGCGGTTCAAAATTTGTCCGTAAGCGGCTCAAGAAATGTCCATGTCTATTTTCGGCGTTTTCGTGTTTGCACAGGGGACCCGTGGACATCCCACAAGGATCATTCCTGTTGTGATCCTAACGGGAGGTGGGGGTGACCCCACCATCACTGTTAGCAGTGGGGTCCACCCCACTGCAAACCAAGGGGAGATGGGTCCATACTTGGGTACCACCTCCCCCCCCCGAGCCGTGGGGATATCCCCTCGGCGACAAAAATTATCCTCCGGTATCCGGTGGATCTTCTGGAAAGTGACTAAGGCCACCTTCCAGGTCCGGCTCCGAAGAGCCGACTGAGGCGCACGGTGAGATGAGGAGCCTTTTATACCAGCGACATTGTTAATACCTTTGTCTAAACATGTCTATGTTCGTACGCGTCTTAACATAGTACAAGTAAAACAGGTTTTATCTTGCGTCAATAGGCCAGAGCGCGACTTCAACAGGATAAAACCTGAATGAGTATTTTGTGCCGGTGGCAAATTATAATCGTCTGTGGATAACTGCATTTGATGCGCTCGGCAATCTCGAAATTTGATTGCTCTTGCCACCTGAATGCGAATTATCACGCAGCTTTCGGGCAACTGGCACATTTTCGCCAGCGGTTCGCCGCTAGGTCTAATTGAAATGCCAAGGATGAGCCAGCTGTCGGCCTCGTAATCAAAAATTGCCAGCTGAATGCCAGTTATCACCCAGGTGTTAGACAACTGGCACATATTCGCCAGCCGTCCGTCGCTGGCATTAAATGACACGCCGAGTGTATGCCAAAGTAAACTCCAAAATCGTGCGGTACCGATTGCCACAACGGCATGAAATGATGATATCTGTTGCATTTCTGTATGAGACCGACCGACTCAAACTCTCAAATGAAAGTTGCAATGTATTTTATGGCTCTGTGGCAATCGGTACCGCACGGTATTCTACGTCTAGTGTATGCCAACTGTTGGCCTCGTGATTGCCATTGGCCAGCTAAATGCCAGCTGTCCCCCAGCTGTTGAGCACCTGGCTAATTTTCGCCAGCGGTCCGCTGCTTCCAATGTCTGAGTAGTCGCATTCGCAGTGCGAGGGACAACTGCTCCTTTCCCAGCGCGCATGATTGAAAAGCGCTCCGATCGAGTCGCAGAAGACGTCCGTCATCGCTGCGTCGCGCCCGCTGCGTCGCTGCGTCGCGCCATAAGTCGTGAGAATCACCTTTTTTCACAGAGGATACCATTTCTTTATTATTTAGGGCTTAGTTACTACTGTTAATTTCGTCAGACTGCTTGATAGCGGTGTCAAGCAGCTTTTATCCGGCTTCTTTACTATAAATGAATCTCGAATGCCCCCCTCTGTGTGTGAAGAACCCTAATCCTTACTCCACAACAGTGAATTTTGGTGATCTTCGGAATAGACGACCCACCTAAGTGAGAAATGAATTTTCGTGGCGTTCCATATTTGTTCTTTGCATGATTTTTACATGTTGCTCTATGCTTCTTCATGTTAATAAGCAAAACCATGTTAAAATGATCCTGTAGCTGTATGCGAAAACCTTTTTCACCAGAGTGGGTCGTCTATTCCGAAAGAATACCTGGATTTCCGCTCTTGATGGTGATTTGTCAATGCGTGTTGAGCGAGATTAACCTGCACTAGACAGAACCTAACATTTCCAAAGGTTTCCGCAAGTTTTCATAGGTTAAGAAAATTTCTGATGGAACGCGGTGCGGTTTCTGTAATCGTTGGGTGGTCACGACCTTCCCCGAACTGTGGAAGGTATCCGACTCCACCACAATACACTTTCAACCTGAGTACCTCGTCGAGTTGGAAGGTTCCTCCGCAGAAGCGCGGGAAACGGATAGATGCCAAAGCGGGGTATATATACACCAGCCTGTCGCACATCGGTCATCGCATAAACGGTACGGTGTCGAACCTGAGTTGAGAAGACCACACACTGACGTTCTAGGTAGAGAAATGGTAATCACCCCAACAAACATGAGCGTATACTCAATGATAACGTCCGGTTATTCTTGAACGAACCATTGACCTTGTTTTTCATAAATCTTTTCACTATCGCAAATGCTGTCGTATGATCATACTCAGGTAAACAGGGTGACGGCCCGCGAACCTTTCCCAGCTGGCCCGCGGTCTCCATCCTCCGGCCGCCCGCTTTCGGTTCGCCTGGCACATTTTCGCCAGCGGTTCGCCGCTAGGTCTAATTGAAATGCCAAGGATGAGCCAGCTGTCGGCCTCGTAATCAAAAATGTCGATGGCCCGCCGACCTCTTTCAGCTGGCTCGCAGTCCTTTCCCGCGGATGGCCCACGCTTGGGGCGCCGGCCAGTCGCATGTCGACGGCCCGCCAACCTTTGCCAGATGGCCCGAGATCAATATTACTATTATTAATTATCTCAAGCATGTCACCCTGGGTCCATGGCGGAGAAACGCCCCGCCTCGGTTCGCAGCAGTCTGCAGTGAGGAACCACCCTCCCTGCGGACCGCCCCCCCCCAGCCGTAAAGATACTCTTATCCCCTCAGCGGTCAAAAACCCTGACACTGGGATTGGCGGACCGCCGGCGTTTGTTTGGCGAGCAAAAACCACTCCCGGTGTCGGAGAGCCATTAGCTGGCGGTCCATCAAAACCCTGCCAGCGGTCCGCCCGGACGTTCGCCAACCGCTGGCAGTCTCTTTGCTAATATCTGGCAGCCCGCTGTTGAGCAATCATTCGCCAGCGGTCCGCCAGTCTCTTGGCAGACCGATGAGTCGATGTGGGGCCCTCACCGCAGATCATTGCGTAGGAGATCGCCTACGCAACGTTCTGAGGTGGGGGACCCATCCCACCTCCGCCCCCCTAGCCGTGGGGACTTGCCCCTCAGCTGCCAAAAATATGTTAGCCTCTGTAGTTTGACTTCAGGTCACCTTCCAGGGCCGGCATCAAAGTGCCGAGTGAACACTTATTGCACTGAATCGCCTTATATACCGGCTGAGCTTATCAACGAAATTAGAGCACAAACTATAACATGTTAAAACGTGAGTAGTCGTCAACTCTCTCGAGTGCCAGCAGTGTGACGACTCGGCGCTAAGCGAATGCCACTGGGCGGTTATGTGCCAGCCGAATGTCGATTGTTTTTTTGCGCTCGGTGAACTTGAGGTGTGACTGTCATTGCCAGCTGAATGCAATTTATCACACAGCTTTCAGGCAGCTGGCACATCTTCGCCAGCGGTCCGCCGCTAGCTCGAATTGAGATACCATGGAGGAGCCAGCTGTCGGCCTCGTAATTGCCAATTGCCGGCTGAATGCCTGTTATCCCCCAGCTGTTAGGCAACAGGCACATATTTGCCAGCCGTCCGTCGCTGGCATTAAATGACATGCCGAGTGAATGCCAACTGTTGGCCTCGTAATTGCCATCGGCCAGCTAAATGCCAGCTATCCCCCCGCTGTTGAGCAACTGGCGAATTTTCGCCGGCGGTCCGCTGCTCCCAATGTCTGAGTAAAAACGCAGTTATCCAACAATGGGCACTCGGCTGGTGCCTTACCGCCCCGTGGCTTTCACTTGGCGCTAAGTCGTCACATGACTAGCACTCGAGAGACCACGTTTTAACCTGTTATAGTTTGATCTCTGATTTCATTGATAAGCTCAGCCGGTATATAAGGCGATTCAGTGCAATGAGTGTTCACTCGGCACTTTGATGCCGGCCCTGGAAGGTGACCTGAGGTCAATCTACAGAGGCTAGCTTATTTTCGGCAAGTGAGGGACAAGTCCCCACGGCAAGGGGGGGGAGGTGGTGTGGGTCCCCCACCTCAGAACGTTGCGTAGGCGATCTCCTACGCAACGATCTGCGGTGAGGGACCCACCTCGACTCATCTGTCTGTCAAGAGACTGGCGGACCGCTGGCAAATTATTGCTCAACAGCGGGCTGCCAGATATTAGCCAAGAGACTGTCAGCGGTCGACCAACGTCCTGGAGGACCGCTGGCAGGGTTTTGGCTGACCGCCGGCTAATGGCTGTTTAACACCGAGAATGGTTTTTGCTCGCCAAGCAAATGCCGGCGGTCCGCCAATCCCAATGTCTGAGAAGTTGCATACGCTATGCCCTACCCTCCCATTTCCTTGTTAGCCGTTGAGCGAGTGGGCGGAGCGGGCACAGCACGACCAAGTTCAAGAGCCGCACAGGGCAATTTATGACCCGTTTTTAGTCTTTCGCCAATGTTGTTGCAATCAGCCAGTGTGCATTCGAATTCCGGTGAAAACTCGAACATCAAGTATCAGTCGGCCCCTGAGCTTCATTATTGTTGATCGATATACATAGTGGATGTTGGAGCTTGATAGCAGAGAGTAATGATAAGCTCTTCACTTGCAACGCTTCGGGTCTTACAATTAGACTGTTTTGTGTAGGGAATGAGTGCTGACCGGTTCTTAAACTGTACTCGGTGGATCTTCTTCAGAGATAAGACTCGGGTAGGCCAACTCTCAGCCAACGCACACGACAAATGACAACTGCTTGCACAGATGTGACTAGATCAGCTATCATCTCCTTAATCGCTATATGATGTCAACAATCGTAATGCCTCTTTGATCTCCTCTCCGATGTTCATCGGCGGTGACCTCTTCTTTATCTCTAACGCCTCCTTTATTTTCCTTTCAGCTGTGCTTGGAATATTGAAGTGTAAAAGGGTTCAATCTTACTCGGAACAGCTTCATACGCGTGGCGGAGTGTTATGTGCTTGGAAAAAGCACTCCGCCACGCGTATGAAGCTGTTCCGAGTATGAATGCGACGCTTGAACACCGCATTGTCCCAAACACAGCTAAAAGGAAAATAAGGGAGAAGTTGGAGACAAACAAGTGGTCACCGCCGATGAACATCAGAGAGGAGATGAAGGAGGCATTGCGTCTGTTGACATCACGTAGCGATTAAGGAGATGATAGTGGATGTAGTGACATCTGGGCAAAAAGTCGTCATTTGCGGGTGCCGTTGGCTGCGAGTTGGTCTACCCGAGTCCCATTCCTGAAGAAGATCCGCCGCGTACAGTATAAGACCCGGTCAGCACTCACTCCCTATCATAATTCAATCTATGTGTTCATGATGATATCATGTATGCTATTGTAAACATTTATAGGGCCTGACGAAGGGTCTAAAGCGCCTTTCACAGTCTGCCGGACGTTGCCGTTCGACACGTTATAGGAGTGCCGCACTGCGAGAGAAGCTGCGGTGAACAACCGTCAGTTCCAACTTTCCAGTACAAAATATGAGCGAAACCAACACTTTTTGACCCGTCATAACTTGCTCCGACGACGTGTCAATGATTTCACCGCAGTGCGACGTCGGTCGGCAGACATCGCAGTGCGGGCCGCACCAACGCCGCAGCCCTATCTTATAACGTGTCGGACGGCAACGTCCGGCAGACTGTGAAAGGCGCTTAAGGCCCCCGTCATAGTCGGCCGAAAAACCGGCCGTCCTAGTCCACCCGGTCGATATCTATGAGACACAAGCAGGACGGGAAGAAATGAAGTGATAAAAATCAACCTCAACTGATAAAATTCCACCTTCTCCATGTCGTCCTTGGTCGTATCAGGTGGATTTTGATCATTCCAGACGGTTTTTATCAGTTGGGGTCAACTTGATTTTTATCACTTCACTCGTTCCCGTTTTGCGTGCTTCTCATACCTATCGACCGGGTGGGACTAGGACTGCCGCTTTCGGCCGACTTTGACGGGGGCCTAAAACCAGGGGCGGCATGCACGTACGCGGCGGGTTAGGTTGGGGTTAGGCAGGGTTTGAAGCGTCAGCGCATTTGATGATTGCGGAGCGAGGGCTAAAAGGGGGTTAGGCTAGCACTGAAAAATCTTTCTCTCGCAAACCCTACCTAGGAGGATGGGGCACCCGAAACCCCGTTGAGACCCCAACAATGATTATATCCAGCACTCGCACAGCAATCATGAAACGCGCCGACGCTCGAAACCCTGCCTAACCCCAACCTAACCCGCCGCGTACGTGCATGCCGCCCCAGAAGCGTTGCAAGTAAAGGGGTTATCACTACTCATATGTACTGCGGTGTCATTTATATTTGAAAGACAAGCGTTGTGAGAATCGGGTTTCCTAAGCTCGGCTAAAATTGTGGTGCGCGCGAAGCGCGCACCAGATTTGGTTTTGAATCGGCCCCGCGCGCAACCCCTTTTTCGAAATCTCAGTTGAAAAGGAACGTAGAAATTAGAGTTAAATTGCATTGAAAAGAGCGCAAAAATTTGATCTATGTACCCAAAAACGGTTTAGAACGGTTCACTGGTTTTCGAGTAAAAATTGAAATACCGCGCGTTTTTGTTGTTAATCTCCTTTTTTTTTATTCAGACGGCGTACACGATCTTGTTGGTACACTTAAAATTGAGCCAGGGAGCTCATTTTCGGACAGGAGGCTGGAAATGGATGCAGGTCGCTCCTATGCCAACTTGAACTTGATAGCTTAACTTTGAAGGGTACCTCAAAATCTTGGGTTTATATACTAAATTGGCCGTGGAGCACAAAAACTGCTTTTTTCTGCTACGGCTGTGGAGACCGGGGTGTGTGGGTGAATCTGCAGCCAATCAACACAGGTCGTCGGAGATAAGTACTGAACTTGTCCGAATCCGTACTTTTGACACGTCATCGATCGATAATCAATATTATCGATTCTCGCGGGGGTGTGTATACAAGTCTGTTGGTACCTGCTCGTTGGTGCCCCTGCTTCTACTGAACCCAGCAGACGTTTGAGTGTACACAGGGAACGTTCGAGCGATATAGCGTGCACAACTATATCGCGAAAGTATCCCGCACATTGCATAAAGGTGTCGCCGTCCGGCACACTAAGGCCTCTGGTCCATAACACCTTAGGATCCGTACCTAGGGAGTCATGGAGTCTTTGGCCACAAGCCACAATTTCGCCACCCTGAGCTGTCGATCGCTGTCGAGTGATATCCAAAAAACTGCGCTATCCAGACTTCTGAGCTATTTCCATGCACCGTTTGCTGCTTTGCAGGAAACCCGCCTCAAGGAGAGACCCGTCATCAGCGTCGGAGAGTACACCATCTACTGCGGTAACGCTGACGATAGGAGAGTGGGAGGCTGTGCAATAGCTGTAAGGAAGGATTTCAATGGTATGGTCAAGGAGTTCGGCTCAACGTCGTGTCGGAATGCATTCGTACGACTGCGGGATCACAGAGGATTCAATCTGTGGATAGTGAGTGCTCATGCGCCCACTGAACCGCCGAAGACAATTCGAAGGATGCGTTTTATGAGGAACTCAATACGTTGCTGGCCAGGATACCTTGTCAACATGCTGTTGTCGTGGGGATTGACGCAAATGCGAAGATGGGACTTGATCAGGAATCCGAAGTACTCGGTAAATGGTTCTACCCAGTGGAGCAAACATCGGACAATGGCTACCGCCTTGTCGACTTTGTGAACGCAGTGGTCTGATTATTGCATCGACATTCAAGAGGAATCATCGCCGCCATCAGCTTACGTGGCAGGGACCAACCCGGCTATCTCCAGAAGAGCAGCGGAAGCGGAAGATGACAACTTTGAAACTACAGCTTGACTATGTCCTGACGAGGAATATTCCAGTATCGGACATTCGAAGATGTAGAGCTGTGTGGGATGTCGCATTCGATTCGGATCACCGTCCTGTTCTGTTGAACTTCACTGCGAGGATTCATAAGAGGAAGCGAGGGGCTCAGCCTCTCCAGAGGATTGACATGACAAGTCTCAGAGATGAAGAGTGCAGAAGGAATTTCCGACAACGCGTTTCTATTCACATCGGAGCACGGACTAAGAAGAAACTTTGCGACGCGGATTCTTTTGTCAAGTGCATCCAGGACGCTTCGAAAGAGGCACTCCCGGTTGTACAGCCTAAGAAGAAGTTCGCCTACGTCTCAGAAGAAACAACATCTACCTACAACAGAGTATGTGCTCTCCGAACTGCAGGAAACTTCGTGGAGGAGAAGCGTCTGAGGAGGAAGTTGCGTCGGCAGCTTCAAAGTGACCGCGAACGAGAGTGGACGTGTAGAGCTAAGGAGTTCGAGAAGGCTTGGGAGGAGAAGAATCCGAAGAAAGCCTACACGTTGCTGCGACAGTATAGCGGGAAGATGAAGAGATGTTCTCCTGTCTTGAACACTACCAATGGAGTTGCACTTGGTGATGCGACGCTGCCAATATGGAAGGATTACTTCAGTTCACTACTGAATCGTCCAGCGCCATCAGTACCTGAGCTCCCGCATGTTCAGAGAGCACATTACGATGTCAGTGAGGAACCGCCGACTGAGTCTGAAGTTTTGGATTGTGTCCGGAAAATGAAGAATGGAAAGGCAGGTGGAGATGACAACATCACTGCTGAAATGCTGAAAGCTCTTCCTCCGTCTGGGATTCGTGAAATGACCAACACCATCCGTGCCATATGGATGAGCGAAAGGATACCCGATTCGTGGAGACATGCGATCATCGTACCTCTTCACAAGAAGCTATCCGTCACGGATCCTAAGAACTACAGAGGAATCTCTCTACTTCGTGTCATGTACAAGGTTTTAGAACGTATCATTCTCGAGCGACTTATCAAACATCGTGAAGGAACGACCAGAGATGAGCAAGCCGGTTTTCGACCTGGAAGATCGACCATCGACCAAGTGTTCGTCGTGAGAAGAGTAATTGAATCGTGGCAGCGGTTTTCGAAGCCATTACAGCTTGCTTTTTTGGACTTTGAAGCCGCGTTCGACTCTCCTCATCGTGATCGATTGCTCAATGCTCTGCGAGCAGATGGAGTCCCGGAAAAGTATGTTCGGTTAATCGAGGACATGAACAAAGGAACAACAGCAGCAGTTCGTACACCTGTCGGATTTACGTCAGCTTTCGAGGTGAAAACAGGAGTAAGGCAAGGAGCCGTTGCAGGACCTTTTCTTTTCAACTTCGCCGTTGATGACATCATGCGTAGAGTTGCAGAACAGTTTCCTGCGGATGTGATCCCTAACACCATCAGGACGCTCCCTTGTCGACCTGGAGTACGCCGACGACATTGTGTTATTCGCTGAAAACAACGCAAAACTGCAAAGGATTGTGAACCTCGTTTCGAAGTATGCCGCAGCCTATGGACTTCGTCTTCGTCCCGACAAATGCAAGCAGATGTGGGTCTCTCAGAGGCCTTCAACTGGAGTTTGTGTGGACGGACAACGTATCGAACTGGTGGACGATTTCTGTTATTTGGGCTGTTTGCTGAAGAACGATGGTAGTTATGCAGCGGATATTCGACAACGATGTGCGAAAGCTACGTCTGCATTCAATTCTCTAACCAAGTGTTTGTGGTCTACCACCATCGCGAAGGAAGTCAAGTTGCGCGTCTACCTATCCGCTATTCGCCCTATCATGATGTACGGATCGGAGACGTGGGCAGCACCGAAAACGCAGATGGAAAGGTTGGATTGCACGGAGAGGAAGCTTTTTAGGCGTTTGCTTGGATATTTCTGGCCGCGTGTATGCCATAACGAAGACCTTTACAACGAAATCGACGCAGTACATCAACGCTTGACACGAGGGAGGTGCCAGCATCTCCTAACGCCATCTCAAGCAGCAATGGAAAGTCGACTTCGACTGCTCGGGCATATACTAAGAAGAACGCCGGATCGTCTCGTACAACACGCTTTAAAAATGCTTCCAAATCCTGTCTGGAAACGGCCACCTGGGCGTAGGCGAAAGTTCTGGACGGATGTGGTTAAAGAGGATTTAAAGTCACTCGGCATCGAAAGACAGTTCAGGCGCGATGTTTCGTTTCGCAGGAAATGGAATAGTGACAGCTGGATGGAATGTGTTCAAATTGTGGCTGAAGACCGTGAAAAATGGACACGGCTGACTACTAGGACGGCACACCTCGGTGAAGATGCGGAATGACCGCGTCAGGCGAAAGCCAACCGATTAAGTCAAGTAAGTCATCGATTCTCGCGCTTTTTGCACAAAATGCGGCTAGGATCAATATTATCGATTCTCACGATTTTTGCACAAAATGCGGCTAGGAGTGGTGATTGCTGATGGGATTGGTTTTCTTGGTTGGAGAATTTCGCTCATCAGTCATTATCGTTAAATACCGATCAATAATATGGATTTTTTCGCCTGTTGCACAAAATGCCGCAATGATTTTTGATTGTTGATGGCTTTAAGTCACTTGTTTGGGAAAATCTTCCTATCATGCAAGATCAAATATTAATGATCAATAATATCGACTTCTCACATGTTGCACAAAATGCGGCAATGAGTGGTTTGTTTATGGGTTTGGGTAATAAGTTTCAAAAATTTTACTCATTCGACAATCTCGTTGTTAGATGTTCATCATTCCGAAATGGAAATCGTTGAGCAAAATTGAAGTCAGAAAGGGAACCTTCGGGAAAAATCTGTGAAATTTCTGAAAATTTAGCTTCCTGGCAAAAGTAACGATTTGGTAATGATTAAAAAGAAGTTTCAAAAATGTCTTGAAATATCTTTAAAAAATGATTGAATAAAATAGCTTGGAAAAATAAAAAAGTTAGGAAATGAAGTGAAATAACCAAAAATGCGATTTGGTGGTCGATCATTTCACAAGCTTCTCCGTTAAACTTATCAAAACGAAATCAGGCGCGCAACGGAAACATTAGGCCATTTTTGAAAGCTGTAATAAGGGAATTAGCATAGGTCAAGCTAGGTGAACGCAAGGCTCCAATCCATATCGTGCTTGATTTCGTTTTGATAAGTTTAACGGAGAAGCTTGTGCAATGATCGACTACCAAATCGCATTTTTGGTTATTTCACTTTATTTCCTAACTTTTTTATTTTTCCAGGCTATTTTACGCCAAATCATTTTTTAAAGATATTTCAAGACATTTTTGAAACTTTTTTTTAATTATTACCAAATCGTTACTTTTGCCAGGAAGCTAAATTTTCAGAAAACATCAATGAAACAAGCAGTTGTGTTTAATGCAGAAAAAAACAAATCCGTGAGTAATCAGTCGTCTCCTTTATTCTGCGATCAAAATGAAAGACCGACAGTTAAGACACATGCTTCGGTAATCGAATAAGCGATCCAGCTGCATTCATTCTGGTTTCTCGCAAATCCAACCATTAGCAAAATTAAGATCGTCAGAATGAGCTTCCCAGAGCCCTGCTCTACGTGCTATGTTTCACGGCACAAAACTGCTTTACACTCGAGATCTGGGGTGTAAAGTGGAGGGTTGCGGTAATGCTAAAGAAACTCATCGGGATATTTCGGTCCTATCGACACGAGGGCTTTCACAAGGGAACCACAATAAGTCATAGTGACCATTCCAAATGAAATGTACTTTGCTAGAACCATTTGCGGACGAAAAATCCGAATATGCCCATCGCAGCTGCCTAGACCCACTCTGAAAAAAAGCTATGAGCGTATTCAAAGCTTCGCTGCAAGGTAAGGGTACCCCCTATGGAATTTTTAGGATGTTTTTAAATTTTTCTCATGATTTTGTTAGAAACATGTATGTACTCAGGCAATCGTCGCATTCGATGCGTGTCGAATATGCATTCAACTCGAAGACAATGTTGTTTCGAGCACAGTCAGGGAACGTGCTGCTAGGGGAGCACGTGCTCCTGTTATGTTTTAAATTACAGCACGTGCATAACAAATACGCCGTCCAATGCGTGCATGATACACATTCAACTCGATGACAGAACGATTATCCAGAAAAGGAAAGTATACGATGCACTCCTGAGACGGAACTGAGAGGTCGGCAGCTTTGCCGGTTCAATTACCCAAGTTCGCGGTACTTTACCCGCCCGGCCGCTGGGAGCCTCATCCAATCGCTGACGGCCCCAGATGGAGCTCGGCGAGCTGGCCGCGTCGCATGTCGGTGTGCCAGCCGCGTCCCGTCTGTGTGCTGCAACGATAGCGCTGGACTACCTTGCAGCACGTACTCCTGCGATTGAATTTCGCGGCACATGCTCCTGCTATGAAGTTTTGCAGCACGTGCTGCTGTTTGGAGCACGTGTCCCTGTGATGAAGCCTTTCGATGGGTGTGGTCACTCGAGTTGAATGCATATTTGACACGCTTTGAATGCGGCGGTTTTCTGAGTAGGGGTAATCTGGGGTGCTGAACACGAATCAGGGGCGGCATGCATGAACGCAGCGAACGGTGTCAGGGACCCGCTCCGCGTGCCATGCGCGCAGCGTCGAGCGACGGGGCGGCCCCGAATTTTGTGACGTGTATTGAGGTGCCTGATTTTCGGGGCCGCCCCATTGCTCGACGCTGCGCGCATGGCACGCGGAGCGGCTCCCTGACACCGGTCGCTGCGTTCATGCATGCCGCCCCTGGGGTTTGCTTGCCCAAATTTCAAGGTTTACTGTAGGATAGGACATCGGATTCGTGTTCAGCACTCCAAATAAGCCGCAGAGAAATAAGTTGCTTCTCCGTGAAATCGATCATCTGGAGGTTTTCGTTTCTTAAATTTGAGTTCAGTTTCAGAGAAAATGATGGGAAAGTATTTTAAAACGTTTCTTTACGCCTTTTTATGCCTATTCTCAATAAAGAAACGGTATCGCAGCCACCTTTCTTACAAGGGAACTACTATAGGTCATACTAACCATTCCAAAAGGAATGTACTTTTCGAGAACCATTTTCCGAAGAAAAGTACGAATATGCCCATCGCAGCTGCCTAGAATCACTCTGAAAAAAGTTCTAGGCTTTTTTTCTCTGATTTTCGTACCAATTGTACCCTCCAAAAAGCGCATTAGTTTTACGAAAGTTCAGAGACGGACCTCATATTCGTCTTCAGGGCCCAAAACAACCCCTTAGGCAAAGTTTGGGGGGAAGAACATTTTCCGAACTATGTGCTGACCGACAGCGTTTTGGACTTTCACGGATTTTCGGTTCAGCGTTCAATTATATCAATTATGGCGTACGGAAAGCGTTGAAGAAAAATATCCCAGATTTAACTTTGAATTCGCCCTAAGAGGTCATTTGGGGTGCTGAATACGAATTCGATGTCCATTTGTCGATTTTCGAATTATTAAGGTAGGTTTTGCCTCCTAAATGGCATATTACCTACCGTAACCTACAGTAAACCTTAAAAATTCGACATGCAAACCCCAGATTCGTGTTCAGCACCCCAGATTACCCTTTCATATACTCTGTTTATCTTGAATTGCACAAAACACGGTCCGCCAATAGTCCTCTAATTGGCCGCTAGTACCGTAGCGTAATGTCCACGACACGTTCTCGGCAGACCCGGGTGTGCATCCGGTGTGCAGAGCAATCGATTCGTCAATGCCGTCACTCGGCCACCCACCCTGTCACCCGGGTCGCCGAGAACGCGTCGTGGACGCACACTACGGTACTAGCGGGCCAATTAGAAGACTATTGGCGGACCGTGTTTTGTGCAATTCAAGATAAACAGAATATAACAATTTTTAGTTTTTTTTTTGAAGAAAAAATGATCGCTCGTCTGAATGGCGTCCTAGATGAATTGCCTCCAACGCTGCGCCAAGGAACGAATCGTAGAAGAGTTCCTAGCGTTCTTCGAGCAACTATCTCAAGTTGATGTCGCCGGGACCTTCGAATTTTTTTCAAGCTTTCTTAAAATAGGTTTTTCTTGAAAAGTTGACGTTTTTGAGGGGGCTTTTTGCAACCTTCAGTCACTATAGGGATATAACAACACGGAAAAGTCAAAAATCCAAGTACGGTTTTTATCGTGTACGATGCCTTTTATATTTCGAAAATCAGAAAATGGATCTCAGATTCGTGTTCGGCGTCCCAAATAACACCCACAGAGAAATTTTAGGCCAAATCTGAGACCTTGACCAAGCTACCAAATACCCACCATAACCTACCGTAATCTATCAAAAATCGATAAACTTGTTGCAGATTGGTGTTCAGCCCTGCAAATAACACCCAGAGCAACAATTTGAGCCATTTCTATCGGAAATCGGCAAAAGTCGCGATTCTCGGACAAAGTGAAAACCTGACCGCGCGCAAATAGCGGACCGCCACCGGGATGGGCGTTGGTTGAACCGGTTTCCACTCGCGGTTAGTCCGCGAGCTCCCGCGGTCAGTCCGCGAGCTCCCGCGGTTAGTCCGCGAGCTTCCGCGGTCAGTCCGCAAGCTCCCGCGGTCAGTCCGCGAGCTCCGGCGGTCAGTCCGCGAGCTCCGGCGGTCAGTCCGCGAGCTCCGGCGGTCAGTCCGCGAGCTCCCGCGGTCAGTGCGACAGCTCCCGCCGTCAGTACGCAAGCTACCGCGGTCAGTCCGCGAGCTCCCGCGGTTGGTCTGAATATAACCACCATCGATCCGCTAGCTCTTGCGGTCAGTCCAGAACTCCCCGGTGTTCGTCCGGAAGGTTCCGCGGTTTGTCCGGGAAGTCGCGCGGAAAGCCCGAATTGAGCCACTGTCGGACCGCGAGATTTCGCGGTTGGCCCGCAAATTACCCGCGGTTGATCATTTAAGTTTATCCACTGTCGGTACGCAAAAAACGATTGCTTATTGAGCGGTGTCATCTACCAGCTTCAGTGCACGTCCTGCTGCGAGATCTACATAGGGGAAACGGGAAGAATGCTGAACATTCGTGT